>CM053326.1:19744535-20944535 GCA_028583605.1 Dastarcus helophoroides | reverse complement strand
TTCATATAGATTTCAATAAGATGACACGTAGATTTCAATAAGCGAATAGGAAAGTTTCCCAGATATTTCAATAAGCAGTTGCAAAATATCTCAGACCCTAACGAAAGAATAGTTTTCGTAGAAATTTCAGTAAGCAAACAAGAAAGACAATCCCAAAGCAAATAAGTTTCTCAGGGATTTTAATAATATAGATGCGAAAATATCTTATTTTTAGAGATATCAACAAGCAAATATAAAACCTTGCTCAGATATTTCAATAATGAAACAAGGATATACTAAAAGACTCCAATAATCCAATAAGAGAGTGTTTCCCATAAATTTCAATAACCAGGCGCGAAAGTATCTCAAAAACTTTAATGAGCAAACAAGAATGTTTCCCAGAATTGTAATAAGCATAGTTACTGCTCTTTTTTTTTGATGGAATGGACTGGTTCTTGGTTACCTTCAAAAACATATCTTGTCCCCTGAAACCAAGAAAGATTAAGAAAACACAACAAAGGTTGCGCGTTTCGATAGCCAAACCATCATCTTCAGAGAGGTACTGAATTGAAAAAAGATGAAAAAACACAACAAATGGTACTCTAGCACGTTTCGATACCCAAGCTATCATCTTCAGAGAGATCCTGAAGATGATAGCTTGGCTATCAAAACGCGTTAGAGCAACCTTTGTTGTGTTTTTTAATCTTTCTTGGGTTCAGGGGATAAGATTAGTATTTCAATAGTTACGGCTTTACAAATTGTAACTGCAGTTTCGACAGTTATATGGCATTATCAAGTAGAAATGTCTTTCAATGACTGCAATGAACAAATAAGAAAAATTCAAGATATTTCAGTCGGAAGACACGAAAATCTCTTAGAAATTTCAACGAGCGATTAAAACACTATCTCAGAGACTTTAATAAATAAAGAAGCCAATTTCCCATCGAGTTATTTTAGGAATTTATGTTACAACTGTCAATAAATAGATATAAAAGTATCTCAGAGGCTTCGATTCACGAAAAAAAGTATTTTGTTTTAATATCACCTACGTATATGTAAAAAAATGTGATTGTAGTATTAACATTTGGACATCATCAAACAAAAGTGCATTTCAGAAACTGCAAATGAATAAGTAAAATATTAACAGAAGATTTCAATAAACAGACACTTTCCTAGAGACTTCAATAAGCAAAGAAGAAAGGATCTGAGAGACACCAATGAACAAATTAAAAAAAATCCAGGAGATTTCAATAAACAGATCCGACTTCAAAGTATCCCAGTAACTTCAACGAACAAATAAGACAATTTCCTAGAGTCTCCAATAAGAAAACAAGAGAGGATCTCAAAAACGCCAATGAACAAAATAAGAAAGTTTCCACATTTCAATAAGCAGACGCGACTTCAAAGTATCTCAGAGATTTCAACGAGCAACTAAGACAATTTCCTAGAAACTTCAATAAGAAAACAAGAAAGGCTCTCAGAAATGCCAATGAAAATAATAAGAAAGTTTGCAGAAGATTTCAATAAGCAGACACGACTTCAAAGTATCTCAGAGACTTCAAGGGGCAAATAAGACAATTTCCTAGAGACTTCAATAAGCAAACAAGAAAGAATCTCAGAGACGCCAAATATCATAAAATTCAAGGGTTTAAAAGTTGGTATAAAAGAAAAAAATTAAATCCACCCCTATTCAAATTAGGGGTTGCTACAACCCTTTGGCATAACTGATACGTTTTTAGAAGCACATTCTTATGGGAGATAAAGTAACAATGGCTTTACCGAAAAATTCCAATTTATTCTCGAGATATTAAAGAAAAACTATTTTTGGGGGTTATCTTTAGGGAGTGGGGAGTTCACCACCTAAATCACAAATTTAGTATCTAAAGAAATTGTTGATACATTATTTTGATGAAATATCAACATATAATAAGTTAAAGGTGAAAAAATAAATGTTTTGAATCCCAATCTAATAATGAACAAATCCATGGGGTTCTCCAAGGTTCATAAAAATAGGGGCGTTACGTTATTTCACTGTAAATGCAAAATATATGTCAAAAAAATCATTATCGAAATAAAATTAAAAACATGTTTTGTTTTACTTTCCATATCACTGTACAGAAAAAAAGTAACTCAAGGGATAAATCACCCCTTTCAAGGTTTTTTTTTGCAAAATCCCAAGACAGGTCAATTTTATTTTTTAGTGTTCTTAATAAAATTGTTAAATTTGATAAAATTCAGTTGTTATATAATAAAGAAAATTAAACGCATCCCCATAAAAATTAGGGCTAGAAACTTTTTAACATAACCAATATGTTTTTAGGAGCGCTTTTTTATAAGAAATAACAAAGCGTTTATTTCATCAAAAAAGCCTAATTAATTCTTGAGTTATTAAAGAAAAACTGTTTTTTGAGGTTAACTTTAAGAGGTGGTTTCACCACTTAAATCGCCGAGTTAGCATCTAAAAAAAAAACGTGCCCAATATTTTGTTATGTACTATAACATATCACAAAATGAAAAAAATCGGTGGGGTACACTTAGGGTACTTTCCTTGTTAGTCAATAAAATAAACTTTTTTTTTCTTTCAATATAAATTTCAATTTTTTGTCAAAAATTCTCTTGAAATCGTTTAATAAAACTTAAATTTTGCCACCGTTTTTTTCCACATTTGTTATTTTCAACGAACAAATTATAAAAAATTTGTTTTAAAATTCGCAAAATAACGTCCAAAAAATAAAATAAAACGATGTTAAAATTTTGAACATCATTGAAATTTTGAAACAAAAATTGAATAAGAATCGGAATTTTTAAGTTGAGATGTGAAAAAAATATAGTTTTCAAATTAATCAAAATTTTAGGGAAAGTCTTAATTTTAAAAAAAAAAGTTGAAATTAGAAAATAAACCAAAAACCAAAATTTTGAAAAATAATCCTGAATATCTAAATAAAAAAGTCGAAATTTTGAAAAAACTGTCTACATCTGCAATAAATGAATAAATAAAAAATTAATAAAAGTAGAAGTTTTTGGGAGAAAAGTCGGAATTTTGAACAAAAAAGTGAAAATTTTGAAAAAAGTCATAATTAGTAAAAAACACAGAATTTTGAAAAAAAACTACAAATTTTGCAAAATTTAGCTACTCTTAAAGAAAACGGTCAAAATTAAAAAAGAAGTCGAAATTTTAATTAAAAAGAGTGGAAATTTTGAATAAATGTCAAACAGTCAAAATTTAGGAAAAAAAAAGTCGAAATTTTGGGAAAAAAGTCGAAATTAGTATAAAACATGAAATTTTGAAGAAAAACTAGTGTTGCAAAATTTACCTTCTCTCGAACAAAATGGTCAAAATTAAAAAAGAAGACAAGATTTTGATAAAAAAGCCAAAATTTTGAATAAAAGCCAAACTTTTGAAAAAAAAAATCCAAATTTGGAAAAAATTCAAAATTTCCAAGGAAAAATTTCGAATTTTGGTAAAAATTAGAAATGTTGAAGAAAAAGTAAAAACTTTCAAAATAATATCACAATTTAAAAATGTAGAAATTTTGAAGGAAAAACCAAAGAATTTTGAAGAAAGAACAAGAAACCTGAAATTTTATAGAGAAAAAAATGATAATTTGCAGAAAAAGGAAAATCCTGAGAAAAGTTAACCTAAAAAAAAAGAATTTAGACAAAAATTAAAATTTACATAAATTCAAAAATTTAACAAAAAAAAATCAAAATTTCATTGAAAAATTAAAAGTTTTTACTTTTAAAATAGAGATTTTGGTGATGAAAGTCTAATTTTAATAAAAACTAAAGGCTTCGAATTTTTGAACAGAAGTCGAGCTTCCGAAGAAACAAATGCAAATTTTAAAAACCTCTGAATTTTGAAAAAAATTCAAAATTTTGAAAACAAAACTTCAAATTTTGGAGAAAAACAACGATTTTCAAGAATAAGTCAAAAATTTGATGAAAATCGAATTTGAATGTAGATATTTTGTGGAAATATTGAGACTCCTTATTCTTGAAATTTAAACTTTAGTTCTCAAATTACGACTGTTCTTTTCTAAAATTGAAATTGTAAGAGGAGTGTTGTTATCATTAACTGCCTTTTTGGTTGTGGGGGCGTTGATAATTATCAAAACTTCTTGCAAACTAACACTATTTATTCACTAAACTTAAATACTTTAAATATAGAATTTAACTAAAAGTAAATTGTCTTTAGAGAAGCGTCGCTTTCAGCAGCCGTTGGTAGACTACCTTCTTTTGGGTCTAAGAGTTTTATTGCGATTCCCTTCAGATCGTGAACACATCTTGTTACAAAATTAAAATAAGTATCTAAGATTCTAATGCACAGACCAATAGGTTTGAACATTTATTAGATTCGAAGTTTGGAAATCAAAGACCGGTTTCGATCTTGTTAGATCTCGTCAGTCAGGGATGCATGAATTTGCAGTCTAGGTTTTATTCTACTTGCATACGACATTGTTGGCTATGGCTATAGTTTTCTCTATGGACCAATAGGTGGCGACAGTCTGAGAGTTACACTCTTGATGTTCGTTGATTCTTTAGTACTTACTTGTCGAAACATTTGTTAGTATTTGAGTTGGATGTATCAAACTGACGAGATCTAACAAGATCGAAACCGCTCTTTGATTTCCAACTTCGAATCTAATAAATGTTCAAACCTAATGGTCTTCTGGGAACTTTCCTAGAGAGCAACCGCTTCGCTAGGTGGCAGTGTTTCAACTGTTGGTAGTTCAGCTGCATATGATTCACTATACACGCCTGGAGAGCTGCATGAATTTGCAGTCTAGGCTGTATTCTACTTGCATAAGAATCTAACACTAAGAAGTTGACACATTCAGTGAACTTTTCCAGTGATTTCAATAAGCGAACAAGCAAGAATCTTGGAGACTTCAATGAACAAATAAGAAGCATTTCCGATATTTCAGTAAGCAGATAAGAAAGTATTTCAGAGATTTCAATACAAAAAGGAAACTTATTTAAATACATCAATTACCAAATAGGAAATTATTTTGAGAAATTGTACGCAGCTACCAGCAATAGCTTGCTGGCTTAACGAAATTCTTTGTAAATCTTTCCAAATAAGTCGATATTCAGCTGGATTTCATATTCATCGAAATCATGAATGCCCGAGCGATGGTTTCATTTTATTCCAGAAGAGCTCCGTGCGTTACGGCCTTCGCATCTCCGAAGATACTTTACGGCATTCCTGTCGATTTTAATCGAAAGTTACGGCCGTTAAATTTGGTACGTAACTTGATTTCTTTAGTGAGAAGGTGTTTACCAAAATAAATAAATGTTGCGTTTGGGTGAAATACAATCTCTTAACTTCGACTGGAAACAGCTTAATCTCGACGTAAAGCGCAATAAAATTGTCAAACGGTGAATTAAGGATACAAATTATGGAAAACTGATTAGAATGGGCTGTTGTGGCGTTTTTATTCAAATTAGTGGGGAATTGTAGGTGGTCGCTACATCGACACGGGGAAAAATCTCGGTGAAAGCCTGTTACGCGCGTCGCTGATTATCACGAACATTTTCTCGTTTGACGACATAATCAAAGTGATAAATACTTACTTCTACAATTCAGGCTTCAGTTAATATTGCAAGCATTAACACGGCCTGTGTAATAAATAAGATATGCTCGTATAATAAAAAATAACGACTGCACATCCTGCCTAATTTATTAATACGGCAATTGATAGCCGTATAATCCTCGATGTGGTTTTTATGAGATATTACAAAAGAAACATTGATAGCTCAAGATAATTTACGCCGCATCGACGGTATCTTCATTTCTGAGAAGTACGGAGACATACATTTTTTATCGTCGATGATGGATGCTGATGAAATAAATATCGGCGTAAACTGAGAATGGTATTAAGTGAAAATTTCAACTTTTCTTCGAGTAACTAACGATAATGACGCGGTTATTTAATCTATCAACGGGGATATTATTAATTAAATTTTCATCCCAACTTTTATTACCTCTAGTAAACGCTTGAAAGTAAACACTTCTTAATTAAGATTTTTCGTAAATACGGCAACAAGGTAATAATAATAACAGTAAATATTTTAATATAACAAAAAATTATAGCATCCTAAAAATAAGAAAATTATTACAGTGTAAAGTGTATAAGTTTAATGAATTTTAATTTGTTTTCTCCTATTTCGGCTCTCATTTAAAAATTTCTATAATCTCACAATTCCGGTTTGTTTAAAAATCTCCATTTCTTAAAATTTTGAAATTTTGACCTTTTTTGTGATTTTTACTTTGATTAAAAATACTAACTTTAAAAATCACAGTTTTTCTCTAAATTTAAAATTTTTATAAACTTTGATTATAAAAATTCCAAATGAAAGCTGATCATTATTATTTTCCTTTTCCATCATAATTTTGCCTTTATTTGGAACGTTTTTCTAAGCTGTACGTTATCAAATAAGGAAAGGAAGAGGAGATAAGGAAATGTCCGAGTTGTGTCCCATTACCTGACCGTCCATGTCCTAGTTACGTCCCGTCTACCCGCTTTAATCGGACGCACCCTAGTTGCGTCCGGAGATAAGGAAATGTCCGAGTTGCGTCCCATTTAATCTGTCTAAAAATTTTGCGAAACATTTTCCTTCACACTTTACCCAGGCTTAGGAGTGGCAGCTAACTGGCGTGTTTAAAAATGTAGTCATAAAAATGACTGTTTGTTGTGGAGTAGGTGTAAGCCTTTAGCGAATATGGAAAAAATTAAAATTTAACCGGCAAAAATTTATATGATACTTCCCTAACAAATTCAAACCTTGAAATAAGTTTCAAGTCTAATTCTCTTATCTTTCGCTGTTTCTCTAACGCTTTACTATTTTTCCCCCGATGCTTCGCAGTTTGATTTCTACCATGATTTGGATTTCTTTCAAAGCTTCTAAAAAAACAATAGATATTTGGACTCGCGGCGTTAAACATTGAATTAAATTTTGCGTGAAATGACTCGCATGAGTTCGTTGTGCGCATTGTTGACTCACAATATTTTGCCCATATACACGGCGCCAAAGGAGCATCTTCAATATAATTTTCTAATATATAATCACAAAATTGTTGAACTCTATCATCCTTCGGTTGAACTGACATCAAATCTTCAAAAAAAATATTCACCGAACTCTTCCGGTTCCCAAAACGGTAAACCAAAAAACAGTTTCAAAAATCTTCCCATTTCTGAATCGCGACTTTGATACTCGACACTCAAACCTAGTTGCTGGATCTTACGGTGCTAACTCTGCCCTAAATAAAATCTACACTCCTGCACTTCAAAATGCGGCGGTATCTTGTAAATAGCTAAATGAATCGCTTTTTCAAAATCGACAAAACATTTTTCAGGTGAAAATAAAAAATTAATTTTGTTGCATTCTAATATTAAATGCTGAAAAGTCTGTTCATAGGTTGCCTGTGACTTATTGGGTACTAAAAAAATACAAGAGGGATGTACATTTGGTTTTGAAAACCATGAACTGTTAACTGTTTAAAATATTTTGATTTAATGGTGGGTGGTCATTGTGACAAAGATTTTTTTCAAAAATATTATTATGAGTCTCTTTTGAAAAACGCGTGATATTTTTTTCCGTACATGTAAACCTTTCAACCCTATTAGCTAATGCTTTATGAAATCGGAATTTAAACCTATCTATTACTGCCAAAGGCTTGCCTTTCTCGCTCCACATCCACGTAATTGCACCAATCTCCGTTGTCATCGTCAAAATCGCAGTGAAAATAACAGAATAAAAACACAAGTCAAAGCGGTAACAATAGTAAAAAAAAACCAAAACCCATGGTACGACTATTTATATGCAGTTTTCCTCCCCTCGGTTAATACCGTTAACAACACCAATCAAGTTTTCCCTAGAATCTATAATGAGCTATTAGGACCTTTTGCTGATGAAATATTAATGAGGGTTTGATGGGCCTGGACGCAACTCGAACACTAGTGGTAGCAATTAAGAGGACGGAACGCAACTAGGATATACTGAAAGTTTCTGCAGTAGATACCCTTTATAGTCTTACGTATTCGATTTCAACCCATTTTGATAATCATTTGGTCAACATTTCAAACGAAAGTTATCAGTAATATTTTCTTTTTCTATTACAATTATGTCTTCATCTGATAGGGTGACTTCGCTGGTAGTCGACCAGTTTACATAAGATGCAACTTTAACTAACATTAATAAATATAATTGTCAGTGGAATGTCAATAATATCAAAATGCATGTAAAGCTTGGACATTTTTCTATTAATGTCAGTAGATCAATATATTGTTTGATATATTACCACCATTTTTTTATGATTTATTTGGTAAAATATGCATTTTCGTGAGTAGTCGGTCATAAAGAGCTAGCAGTCGACCATAGTGATCTAGTAGTCGGCCATGGCTATTTGGTGTAGAATCCTACAGGACCTTTTAAGAAAAATTTGCGGGCCCAGCAACTTGTCAAATTTTAAGACAATATTAAAGATTTATGAATGTCACACAAAAGGCAGTATATTATGTTTTAAAATGATGTATTGAAATATGTATATACATATATAAATTACATAAATAAAAGAAATTTGGTTTTTGCAGCCATTTCAAGTATCTAATCACAAAGCTCACATTTAAAATTTTCATTAGCTATTTCATTATATGAACACCCTGAAAACTTTGTACATTTAAGGTGATACCATTTGGGGCAAAAATCACAACCAACGTTTTTTTTCATTATCATTTTCTGCGTCACTAAATAATTCTTTCGTACATATCCCACATTTTTGCTTAACTTTTTCGTTTTCTTTTCCCTTTTTATTTCCATCTTTATTTTTTAAAACCTTACTCTTTGGTTCTTTGGCTTTACTGAGTTTCTCTTTCTTTCTTTTTTCCGATTCTTCCATTCTCTTTCTTTTATTATTTTCTTTATCTTCTTTTTCTCTTAAACGGTTACTATAATGGTTTCTCCATGCTTCCGAGGATATTGCACTTGGAAAACGAACTCTGGCTCTGGTATTCCTACTTAACGGACGCGGAAATGCTAAATGTTTCTTGAAAGGTGAATCGTGTATAACCGATTCGTTGTTGCGAGTCTTAGCTGTTTATCAGACTTGTCAACTGTGGGTTCATCCAGACTTTCAGTTGTATCATTAATTATTTCCACAATATTGATTTCTTCATATTCAGAGCTGTACATATATGTCGATGGTTGTTGTTCATCTTTCAAACTACTAGGTACCATTTCTAGTTCCTTTGCAGCATTGGCATGTTCATCCAATGTAGAAATTGTGGTTAATGTGAGTTCAGTTGCACTGGTTATTTTCCCAATGTAGTCGTTTTTATCTTTAGGACTTATAACATTAGACCCCTTAGCAGCAACGTTAGGAATGTTTATTGCTTTATCATCTACAGAATCTTGTGCAACTGAAGATGGATTATTTGATTCGTGTACTGGCTGTAATAATTGGTTTTGAAGAATAATTATTTGAGGTGATACTGATCCATCGATTTCATGTAAAATCCCATCGTCATTAACTTCATATTCAGCAAGTATAGCATCCACATCATTATCTGCTTCTGTGCCAACTTCAGCAGCATTATGACTTAGTAGTTGATGCTGAAAAGTGTTCACTAATTCAAGAACAGAGTGTACATCCATGCTGTGATCCAGAAATGTTGTTTTCAATTTTGTTAGCACTTTTAGGGTGCTACGGATATCCTTTTCGGTTATTTCAACATTTTGGTGTGAATTCAATTGCTCTAATCTGTTTTGTACACATTTAGTGTAGTCCACAGCATCTGGTCGGAAAGGAAACAATCCACAGGCTTTGAATCCTTTCTTAATGTTCTCTGACATATTGGGGTGATTCAACGCTTCTTGAAAAATTGGACAAAAATTTGATTTTGTTACAACAGAATTGACATGTTCGAATTGCCATTTTCGTACAGATTGCTTCCAATAATCCTTAAGAGGTTTGAATACACCTACGTCCGCAGGTTGCATTAAATGGGTTGCGTTCGGCGGTAAGGCGTATAAAAGGATACCATTAGCAGCACAAAATTCACTAAGTTCTAACGACATGTAAGAGCGGTGTCCATCAACTAAAAATACGACAGGCCTCTTGATCTGCTGTTGATTTAACCACTCATTCAATCCATTAGCTACAAATTCATAGAATACATCAGATCGCATCCATCCGGATTCTGATTTTCCAATAATCCAGGAGTTTGGCACACTGTTAACAACGGCGCGAGGGGGTTTGACATATGGAAATACTACAACTGGTGGACACAATCGCCCATCAGCTGTAAATGTTACAAGAACTGTCAAGGTCTCTTTTTCATTGCCCTGTTTAACTTCTAATAAATTTTTCCAACCTTTGGGTCCAAGAACTTTACCAGATTTGGGACAAAGACTGAATCCACTCTGATCTGCGTTTAATATTCTGGTTGGATCACCCAATATATCTAGGGCATTTAGATCACCGAGAAACTGTCTAAAATCTCAAAACCAGGCTCTGATAAATTCTTCTGTTAGTTTACCCCTTGATTTATTTAGTGATTCAGCAGATCTTCTGGAAATTTCTGGATGTCTTCTCAAGAAACCAGAGTACCATGTTTGTCCTGGCCTTTCATTTTTAAAGGGAGTTTTAATATTCTCAATACTCACAATTTTTTGAACAGTGTCGAGTAATTCTTTTTTCTTGATAGGAAATCCACATTTTGCTAATTCAATAACCCAGTCAACAATTTTTTGTTCATTTTTCAATTTCAAAACTGGGTCTGGTCCCATTTGGTGCGGTTTCTCCAAAACCCTTCCCTTGATACGCTCCTGTACAGTGCTCCTTGGAACACCGTATTGGCGGCAAACTTCTCGTATTTTTCGGCCATTTCGAACTTCCTGTAGCGCTAATTCTACATTTTTCTCAGAATATTGATGGAAACTCCTCTTCTGTTTAGTTTCCATAATCTTAAAGGGTTAATATAAACAAAATATAAGCAAATGTGGTCGACAAAGGTGAGTAAAAATTCATGTCGCCGACTATTAGTGAATTAATTAAAATTCACGATTTTAGTAGTCGGCCCTAATCTGCAGAATTCAAAATGTCCGTTAAAAAGGATATAAATCTGGCCGACTTCCGAAAATAAGGCAACATATTTGTAGAAAAATTATATGTATATGACGAACATCGATGTATTTCAATCATTAAATATGAAAAAGGAAAAACAATGTGTACACCTTTATGCCGATAGTCGGCCATCACGGTCGAGTACTAAAATTTTGCTCAAATGTTATGCTAGTGACTGGCTACCGAATTTTGAACCTACAATTGTTTAAAATATGATATTTTATGCTTATATATACTACTTAAAGTATCCTTCAAGCACTAAAAGTTTAGAAACTGGCCTAAGACATATTAAAAATTGTCTACCTACCTTTGAAAACGAGCTTACGTATATTTTACACTTTTGATTGGTAATCTCGCACGCACTGTCAATAACGGTCGACTTTTGAATGACTGAAATTAAATCTTTAAATTCGACAATAGATACGAAAAGTAATTACATATTTTGTGGATAGGTGGCCAACATCAAGCGAATAATAGCAAGGAAGAATGTGTCAGGAGTAATATGTTATTTTCAATTAAAGTGTGTTCTAGCCGACTACCAGGGGGGGGCGGCTTACCGGCGAAGTTACCCTACATTTTTCTAAGTTATAACCTTTTCAATTGGCTATATCATAAACCTTAAAAACTAATCGAAAGGTTCATTTGAAACTAAGCAGCACATTTTTGCCATAACTTTACGTGTTCAAATAAAGTCAATCCATCCTAATGATTAAAATTTTAATGAAAAACGAAATTTCTTCGGTTACAATTTTCGTTTTCCATTATAATTTTATCTTCATATTCCTATGTAATTTATTAAAAATCATTCTCTTTTTTTGAAAATTTGTCCATTAATTTTTAAAAATGATTATTGTCCCTTCTTGAATGAAATCCTCCTTACTTAAGTCTATGCATTTTGAAGTAAATTTCAATAATTCATCACAACCAAATCACAACAAAATTTCAAGATACCGCTGATACAATTAGTTGGACAAAACAGTGCTACTTGAATAGATATTAGGAATGCCCTGATGTGCTCGGGCAAGGAGCAAAAATGATCGAAGCTCGGTGATAATCGAGTCGCACGCGTCCTGAATCTGAGCGGCATTACCATAATGCCCCGGGTTGTAGGTGGTCCCGGCCAGCTTTATGTGAGGTCTGTTTAAAAGTGCCATCACTGAAATAGCGGAAATCACTTCTGGCACATTCTTGAATTCAATTAACCCGTCGAGGGTGCCACCCAAACCATCAAAACCTCTTTCTTCATATTAAATTACATATTATTTATTTAACAATTTCATCTTAGATGTGTTTTACAATATATCCATGCTACTATAAATATTTGTACACACCAACTTTTGTTATTACACGGTATTGTTGCTGACTCCCACAAAGTGTGGTATATTATTACGTCTTGGGACAAACCTTAATAATGCCAGCTCATATGAGGCTTTGTTCAATTTGCTTTCGAAAGAAACTGACTTCAAAACAGATGCGCTGCGCAAAATGTGACTACCAACTTGTATCAAGCAATTGCAGGCGCCATTAGCGATCGTGTTATCACAGATTTGTTCATTAAAGCTGCTCGAATACTTTCCTATTTGCTCATAAAAGTGCTTCCTTTTTTTATGACTTCAACGAGCAATCAAAAAAGTACCTCAGGGATTTCGATAAGCCAACAAGAAAAAAGCCGCGTGAGTCAACAAACCGTGTTTCAGAAACTTCACCAAACAAATAACAAAGTAGTTGAAACATTTTAATATCGTCGTTCGAAAACAGTTGCAGTTTAATAGGGGGAAAAATAAATTGAATCAACGCAATTCTCGGGTCCATTACGGCGGTCGAATATCTCGGATTATTACGTTAACGGATGTACAGCATAAATTTTATGCGTTATTAATTTGGAGTAAGTAGCCGAAAACTTTAACATTTCTCTCAGGGCCACTTAGCATCCGCCGAAATAAAAATGTTCCCCAACCCGAAGTATTTTCGAATCGAATGCCTAAAATTCCACGTCGGCTTTAATATCTTTTGCGGTAGCCCGCTGACTAATGACCAATGGGCCGGATCTCGTAAAATACCGAATTAAGAGTTCAATTATATTCGCAAATATTAACTAGACCCATTAAACTGTCACTAATTTGACGAGGACCGTTTTAAATCGATGTCGGAAGCTTTTCAACTTCGTATTGATTTTGCCTCTTGCATTTTTAATTAATCGCAGCAGTTTTGGGCCGAATTCCGAACGCATTAAAGCCATTCTTTCTGCTCATTACGCGTCCGCGGATTCCCTCGGCATTTTCGGCCATTGACGTCAAAATTAAACTAGAAAAAATCTGGTTTTTCTAGGTTATGTAATAACTAGCTATTGCCTTAGGATCTTAGTCAGAGATCAAAGGAGTTTTTGACAACTGGCTGGTGCCAATCAAAACTTTCGAAAATTAAAAAAAAAATTTCTAATATTTTCGTCTCTTAAAAATTTCAACTCTTTTAAAAACGTCGAAGTTTTGGGTTTGATTTTTAAATTTTTTTTTGAAATTATCGCTTTTTCTTAAATTTGATTTTTTTAAATTTTGTATCTCCTGAAATATTTGAAGTTCTTACAAACTAATTTCTTTTATTATGTCACTTCAACATTTCAACTTTCTTAAAAATTTTGTTTTCAAGTTTTCACATTTTTTGAATTAGTAAATTTGTATATTTCTCGACATTTCTGAGATACCCATACCGAGTCCGCCTTATTTTGAATATGTCGCTTCATATAAACTATTTTTTATTTCTTAATGGTGATCGTTAGATTTCTTCAAACATCTGATAGCGATATTAAATTCCAAATTTCGTTGGAAACCACTTTAAACACCTCTAAGCTAATTAAGAAATTCCTTCGCTCTATATTTCTCCCGACACCGGGACGATGGTGCGTCGAACGTGCGATAAAGTTGGTTCTTATAATAAGCCGTCGATTAATTAAAGTTTGAGGACTTTTTATTAATCAGCCTTATCCGGCTTGTCCCCGAGATGAGTTTCACAATCAGAGAACACGGAATACTGTCTGTATTTAATTAAATCCCCGTTATCGCTCGAGATTTTTTCCAACTCCGATCCGATGTGACAAATTGACTGCTTTCCTGTCTTTTGTGCTGCCACTGACGTCGTCTTATCGCAAAAATATATTGAAATGTCAACGGAAAAACACATGAATATATTTCTTACGATACCACCTTAATATACTAATCTAAATTTCAGACGGAGACTTTGACGATGTTTTATAGAAGTTTATTTGAAAAAAGTTACTTTCTCGTATTGTTGCTAAATTTATTAGCCATATTTTCAACGGAATTTAGCTTTGGGATAATTAAATTCAGTTGTAAAAAATGTTTACCTTGTTCACTATTTTATTTGTTTTTTAAAGTCTGTTGCTCATTGAAATCAGTAGAATAGTTTTCTATTAGCTCATTGAAGTCTCCAAGCTACTTTTTTGTTGGCACATTGAAGTCTCTAAGTTACTTGCTCGGTTATTGGTTGAAGTTTTCATTTAACTTTCTTGTTTGTTGGTTTAAAGTCTACAGGATGCTTTCTTGTTGGCTCATCGAAGTCTCAAAAATACTTCTTTCTTGCCTCATTCAAGTCACCAAAATTCTTTCTTGTGGCATACTGAGCTTTCTTGTTGGCTCTTTAAAGTTTCCAGGACACTTTCTTGTTAAATCGCTGAAGTCTACAGGGCACTTTCTTGTTGGATCGTTGAAGTCTCCAGGACACTTTTTTGTTGGATCATTGAAGTCTCCAGGACACTTTCTTGTTGGATCGTTGAAGTCTCCAGGATACTTTCTTGTTGGCTCATTGAAGCCTCAACGTTGCTTACTCGTTTATTGACTTAAATTTTCACCTTCATTGTTTACTATAGAGATAAAATTATAGTGAAAGAAGAAAATATTCATTGATGAATTTTAGCCTACGGCCAAAATTTTTACTACACACATCTGAGTTTCCGCACGAATATGTGTTAAATGAATACACAAAATATAAAAGTTCTATTCACTTCTTCGAACTTTTGACGTATGTTGGGTATCCAAGCAATGATGTAAATGGATAGTACAGTAGAAAATTTTAAGTGATTTAAAGACAAAATCATACTAAAAAAGGAAAATATTAACTAATAAATTTTCATTTTTATTCAAATTTTGACTACCAAACGATTATTGATTTTATCCGAGTATGTGAGATTATGACGACAATATGCTACATGAGATGATGACGGCGATCTGTTTAGTTTCAGATGAAGCTTCTGATTAGTTTCTAGTTTTCTTAGCCTAACCTATCCAAAAGGTACAGCTTAGAAAAATGTACTATGTAAAGCCAATATTATAATGAAAAAGAAAATGTTACTGATAAAATTTCGTTTTTCATTCATGACCACCAAATGATCAATAAAATTAAACAACTCTATCCGAATTTATTTAAAATTATGAGGCGATATGCTGCTTAATTTCAGATGAAATTTCTAGTTAATTTTAAAGGTTTCTAACATTACCAATGGGTTAGATATAGCTTAGAAAAGTGTACCATATTAGGACAAAATTGTTGTGAAAATAGAAAATATTACTGATAAAGTTTTGTTTTTCATTGAAATTTTGACCACCAATCTTTGGACCTTGTTAATGTTCTTGAGACATTTTCTTGCAGTCGTTGAAATCTCCCGAGACAAGAAAAAATCCCGCCATCATAAGGATTGAATGTCCAAATACTTTTAAAGTTATATAAATTATTGAAACATAAATGGCAGGTTAGTAAACAGCATAAGGCGAAAACTTTGTATTTACAACTGCCACCTTAAATTACCTGCCATTAACTCAAATCAATAATAAATTGGTTTGAGATACTCCCGGGCTGGTGTAATTTAGGCATCGACACAAAATGAGTTATTAACAGCGTTTACTGCAAAGCGGCAATTATCTTTTACAGTCTTTCTTTTAATTACTGCTGGCAAAAACATAATTTACGGTGGCACCTCTTCGTTTGATTTTATGACTTCTCATATATGAATTTTGCAGTAGCGTCATTAACTCTAGAGAGAATCCAACTTGACGTCGTGCTAAAATTCCACCAACTGAAGCACATTTTAGAGCTACTCGACCAAAGTGTAATTCAAAATCTCTCCTTATTACCTCATTCAAATTTCCAGGATTCTTTCTTGTTGGCTCATTGAAATCTCCAGGATTCTTTCTTGTTGTTTCATTGAAATCTCCATTGCACTTTCTTGTTAGCTCATTGAGATTTTCAGGATACTTTCCTATTGGCTTTTTGAAATCTCTGCGCTATTTTTATGTGTTCCCGTTACAACCTCTGTAACACTTTTTATAAATCACCAAAATCTCTGGGCGTTTTGGTTTAATAAAATTTTTGGGGTAATTTCTTGTTGGCTTATTAAAATCTTCAACTCATTGCTCGCTTTTTGTGCTAAAGTGTTAGTATTTCCTAATACAAAAGAATCATTATTTTCCACTTTGTCAGTTTCTTGTACTGTTTTAGGAAGAACCTGCCTCCGAAGCTCGTGGATCTTTTTGTGGTTGTATTTGGTATCGGAGGAGCTTGTCGTGTCAGCCGGTTGGGAAATGGGAACAGATAAAAGAGATAGGGATCATCGTTCGCTGCTTATCTACAATTGTTGAAAAGCCGCGTTAGCGGAAGACCTGTTAGATGGTCGGAAAAGGAAGGCCGACATAAGACGCCCGCTGTGAGCGGCACCGCGATGTACCAAAGAGAAGAAAGCCACCGTTGCTACCATAAATACACGTTGCGTATGTTTTGCCCGAAAGGATAGACTTGTTTTCATCTTCTTGCGGAAAAATAACAAAATTTTAATTAGGTAAAATATGAGAAAGATGGAGATATAGATAAAAAAAAATTTTGAAAAAATGTCAATAAAAGAAGATTTTTTAATTTTTTTAAAAGTTGTCACATTTATAATTTAAAAAATGGTTTTTCCCAAAAATCCGAAATTTTAACAAAAAAGACGAAATTTTAAAAATCATATTGGAAGAAAAAACTTGAAATTTATGTAAAAATCGATATTTCTTTAAAAATTCGAAATTTTTTACATATACTTTGAAAATATAAAATAAATTTAGATTTAAAATCTCAGGAAAAATATTTTGCGGAAATATCTTTCAATTTATTTTCAATTTCAAATTTTTAATATAAAATTTCAACCATTAAAAAAATGTGTAGCTTCGAGATATAAAAAATCAAAAAATCAAGCTATCCTGGTTAAAGAGAAGACAAGAATAACAATTTTCTTGGGTAATTGGTGTGCATTAAGAAACGTAACAACGACTTTAAAATTGAATTTACGTTAAACCTAATTTATTAAGAGCACGAACTTTCCAACCCTAATTGACTCAAGTCGGTATTGTTTCAAAGTAGTAATTTGTTTGGTCCAGCGAAATTACAGAGAATCGGCTTAATTTGAAGGAGGTTCCGGCAATAAACTCGAATTTACTTAATTGAGTTCTCATTTTGTAACCAAAATATCATTTGAGAGAAGGTGGTTCACGTTTTAAAAATAATAACAATAATTAATGACCACCGGTTGCAGTAATAACGTTATAATGGACTGAAAAATAATATCCGGCTTTTTTCCATTTGATAACTACACCAATTTCACAGTAATGTAAAACTAAATTGTCTGCCCATCTAGTCAACTTCGAGCAAAAAGTTTCGCGAAGTTCATGACGGTTTTCTTTACACCGATCACACATGCAATAACCCAACCATAAAACAAATATCCTGAATTAACTGAATCGATTACCATTAACTCACGAAAAAAAAAAGACGGTCGCAAGAAGCGCTGCGTTCAACTATTGTCGGAATGCCGATAACTCCACCGTATACCAGATAATGCCTATCAAGTGACCACACACGATTATCAATCATAGACCTTATCGACGGCCACCGTAAATGCCGGGAATTTAGTAATAGAGCGAATCGTGTGCGTGAATAGGCGCGCCGGGCAATTTGCCGGCCAAACGACGCACAAAGCGCCGCCCTTTGATGCGTTGCACCGACCGCTCCTCGCTCGTATTTTTCTTCGAACCTACTAAACAGGGAATTTTACATTAGTTTATGACATGGAAATGACAATAATCTTGTTAAAAGTCTCCAGAATTCTTTCTTGTTCCAGGACACTTTCTTGTTGGATCATCGAAGTCTCCAGATTACTTTCTTGTTGGATCATTGAAGTCTCCAGGGAACTTACTTTCTTGTTGGATCGTTGAAGTCTCCAGGACACTCCTTTGTTGGATCATTGAAGTCTCCAGGACACTTTCTTGTTGGATCGTTGAAGTCTCCAGGATACTTTCTTGTTGGCTCATTGAAGTCTTAAAGCTGCTTACTCATTTAATGATTGTAATTTTCACATTTATTGTTCATTCCTAATAGAGATAAAATTATAATCGAAACAGAAATTATTACTGATGAACTTTCGTTTTTCATTGAAATTTTGACCACCGAATGAGTCTAATGCACAGTCCATTCCAATAGGTTTAAACATTTATTAGATTCGTACTACTTTAGTACTTACTTGTCGGAACATTTGTTAGCATTGGAGTTGGATATACCAAACAAGATCGATCGAAACCGGTATTTGGTTTCCAAACTTCGAATCTAATAAATGTTCAAACCTACTGGTCTGTGCATTAGAATCCTTATCTTCTGGGAACTTTTTCCTAGAGAGCAACCCCTTCGCTAGCTGGCAGCGTTTCAACGGTTGGTAGTTCAGCTACCTACCATACACCTCTGAAAGACTGCATGAATTTATAGTCTAGGTTGGACCCATTTTTAAATAATTTGAACATTTTAAATTCAAATATAAAATTTATAATTATACACCTGGAAATTAAAAAGAAATATTGAGTAAAAGCAAGTTTTTTTGCGAAATATCGACTTTCAACTTAAAATTTTCATTTTATTTTGAATATTCTAGAAACAAGTCAAACTTTAGAGAACTTTTAAATACATTTTAAAGTATTTTATGAAGCATTTAACTTTAAATGTAAAATTAGATTTTTATATGTAAATTTCGAGGATACCAATTTGGGTTCTTTTCAAAAAATGTCCACTGTTTTCTCAAACTTTCAACTTTTATTTCAAAATTTTCTGTCAAAAACTCGATCTTAAGTCTACATTTTAAGTTTTAAGTTTAAACTTTGAGATTAAAGTTGAAATTTAAAAAAAAATAAAGTTTGTGGTTCTTTACGTTGGTCGCTAAATTTGAAATCAAACAGGAAGAAAGTGTTGAAGCGTCGGTTGTTGGTGTTAGACTCTAATTAAGGCCGCCGCTTAATTCCGATAGTCATCAGATATATTGTTATCACTTGCGCCTATTATCGCATACTTAGATCGCTCGCAACGCTCAACAGCATTAATTACCTCCCGCTCAAAAATGAATCGCTCGAAATTTACGTCTTCATCGCCTGCGTAAGAATCTAAATTACGCTTAATGACCGTACATCTCTTCTGGAGAGCTCCATATGAACGATCAAGATAACGTATCTAAAAGTGGATGATCTACTCTTCTAAGTGCGATTTCCAATCGAAATCATTTAACTTTATCAGAAAATGTTCACCGATCGATAGGAAAGAGTTCGTCGGTTTCTTTCCCAAAGGATCCGCTCGCACCAACTGTCCGATAAGTTATCGGTTATTCTAAATGAGTTAGTTTCGAATGAGACTTCACTCGATGCGCGCTTAATGAAGAGATAAAAAATCTTATCTTACGTTTGGTACGTGATTTCTTGCAATAACTACCTACTAACAAAATTATCGATCCTTTCATCGGTTTATTGTTTCTTGTTCCTACATAAACTTCACTAATGCGTAACTCTGTAACTCTTAATAAAATCAGATAGACTTTATACCAAATTAATGACGTCTAATGACATACACTAATCACAGAAATGAAGGGATATAAAAAAATCCTAAAATTTTGTATGATTTTTAAAAGGCTGTATAATTCAATAAAAATGGTAAGTAATACAAAACATTTAAAGCAAACCAAATTAAAGCTAAAGGTTTTTTTTTTAGATTTAAAACAGACATTTTTGTATTCTATACGTGCTGGAGAAACAAAAATTTGTAAATATTTCTGTGAGTTAACCAAAAGATCTTCAAAACAAAGAAAGTAATCCAGTGACTTTAACGGGCAAACAAGAACGTATTCCGGTGATTTTAAGGAGCAAACAAGACATAAACCTGACTAATAAAGAGAGCAATCAGGAAATTCGCTGAGCCATCCCATACAAATTTGATAAAGTTTAACAATAAACAGAAAAGTGTTATGTTACCAGAGCATGAAATCAATTCGATTTCGGAATCGTGTCTTCTGTCTATACGATTATCAATGTTCTTTATTAGTTTGAAATCACGGGTCGCGTCTCAGGGAAACGCCAGACGGAAATACAGGAATTCGAGTTGCGGCAGCTGAAAAGCCGAAACCGAAAATTATTACGCCCGAAACGAATAAATTAGTAAGTGGATGTTTATAAATCGGCACGCAAGAATCCACATTAAACATAACAGATAAGCTTTCATGTTAGAAATGCGGAGATTTCATCAGATTTCCAATTTATCGCGTGCCGCCAGTCTCGATTTCAGCCTGAAGTACGACGCCGCCCGTTTATTAAATCACATAATCGAAATTTCTCCGCGTCCGCGATCGGGTTTTCGTTGAAATAAATTCGAATAGAGGCGACGCTTTCGGTCGCTTTTCTCGTTTGTTCGTCGAGCTTTGCTTAATTTAAAGCTGGCTTGAAAACAATTGACGATGCGTCCCATTTTTTTCTCTTACCCACGGGGCAATTGCAATGAGCCGGTACATCCTGAAAGAGGATTGAACTTACTGTACGGCAAAACCTTATAGTTTAAGGGCATATTGTATGCAAATGGGACAACATTCTTGCTACCGATACAAAGCTTCAAGAAGAGCACGATTTTAAAATAAAAACGGAATTAATCCTATTAGAATTCGCAATTTTACTTTATGTAACTGCATTAAATTATAACAGACTAATTCGTACTATGTATATAAGCGAAATAACCCTTGATTTAAACAAAATGTTAAGATTTATGTCCAGATTTCATAAAATGATTTCTTCGAAACTTTAAGAAAATTTAAATACGTCGTAGGATAAACATATTAATTTCTAAAAAAATGTCCAATTTAAAAAAAATGTAATTTTGAGAAATAATCGAAATAAATTAAATCTCTGGAAGACTAGAAATAATGAAACAAGAGCCGTCGATCAGCAAACATAAAAATAAATTAAAGACTTTAACGCACAAACAAGAAAGTAGCCAGGAGATTTCTACGATCAAATAAGAAAGTAGCTTGAAGACTTCGACGAGTAAACAGGAAAGTAACCTGGAGACTTCAATGAACCAACAAGACAATAGTTATGAAATTTTCATGAGTAAAGCTTTAATATTTCAATTATCTGAACGGGCAAATTTTTTTGACAGTTTAATGAGCAAAGTTATTTATTTTTTATAATTTTGTTTAGTCGAAATCTTGATTAAATTGAGAGAAATTTATAAAATTTCGTCAAAATTTGGCTTGGTTCATTCAACATATTAATCTGTTGAACCTCGTAGCTTTATAATAATGTCAACCTGTATATTATATTACTCATACATTAAACTCCACTTTCCCCAGATAACGCTGAAAGGTCTTCGTGTACACAAACGTGTGAGTCACCTACGCTTTCTGTGTTATGAAATTTTATTGCACTTTGACTTTAGTGGTGGCATGCAAAATAAAATATTAAAGCAAGTTAGCAGTTCTCAATGAATGTTGATAATAATTCTTAATGATTCAAGTAATAAAATAAAAAACAGCAGCTGCTCAACGCATTAAACAACTTAAAACTAATTCGCAACCTTGATAAATGTGTCACTTTTTATAACGGATCAGCAACAGTGGTGAATTAAATGTTGCTAGCGCCCTAGTCAAATATCGTACAGCGCCCCTCACGCTATACTTTGACGACTAAAAAAAAAAGGTGATTCGTCTCAAAATTAATTTTGATAATTAAATCAAATGTAATCGCCTTCCAGGCCTCCTTGCGTCCCTATGCATCTACCTGATTTGCTTGGGCTTGCAAATCCCAAGAACAGAAAGTATTCACTCGCTGTATTGATCGATTAAACCTCGTAACTGGTGGAAACTAAGTAACACACACTGATTTATAACGTTTTACGATTGTACCACGCACATTTCCCGCGAGTAGATGATGGGAACTATTTCGCCAATCCGCTACTACGTAAGTACACTTTTATGGGACATCATTCCATTGCTCTCTCGACGAATTAGAGTTAATAGGAAGCGATGCGAGTCGATTATCAGAACATTGACTTTGTAACATATTTATTTCGCTTCATTAAAGCTGAAACGTATTTATTTCCCATCAAAGTCCGAGTTGGCCGTTGTCGATTTCGTGTATCTTGCGGAATTCGCGCGAGACGATATCGGGTATCGATAGGATGGAGAATTGGAGAATGTCGCAGATGCAGCTACCGGACACGAGAGAAGCCAAAAAGACGAAGACGCGTTGGAATTGTCCGTCCGACCTTCCAGTACGTGGCCAGCGTCCAAACCACTGAACCGCCTTTGTCTGTTCCTATCACACATACATTAAAATTGCGATCGGGCTACTTAACGATACTTCAAAAAAAACATAAATTCCGACAAGCGATGCGAGTTAAAAGAGAAACATCTTGATTTTTAAAAAGGTCTCCGGACAATTGAAGGAAGAAGTATTATTTCTTAAACGTGCGATTCCAGTGCATAATTCTTCGAATGTGCTGGTTGGGAATTGAATTTTTAGAATACTCGACGATGCTTAAGAAAATAATTAAAATCCCACATCACTACTCCTATGGAATCATGTCAAATCGCTTTTATTATTTCTTATGATTTTTTTTAACAATTTTGAGAAAATAATTTTTCCTTGGATCAACTGCAGTATGGAAGAAATTGTGAAACATATAAATTAGGAATAATATATGAAATATTATGATTATTGTGAACATGTTTAAATCGTTAGCAAAATTTGACCTGTTGCAGCATTTTTTTCCAGATCAATGTCAAAATTTCTAAAAAGGACCAACTTTCATCGAAACTTTCAGAAAGTCGTATTTAAAAAAATTCGAAATGTTTAGAAAAAGCAGACTTTTCAATAAAATTAATAAATCTCGTTTAAAAACAAATTTTATCAAAAGAGTTGAAATTTCGATAAAGAATGTATAAATCTGAGAAAATCGAATATTTTCATAGAAAATCAAATTTTGAGCAAAAAAAAAGAGTTTTGAAAATAATTCATAATCATAATTTTCAGAAAATGCCGAAATTTGAATAAAAAGACAAATCCTATTGAAAAACTATTGCCCAAAAATCGAAATTTCGAGAAAAAGAAGAAATTTTAAGTATTCTTCTTGGCAGACTTTTATTGATCAAAAACACTTGAGTATCAAGTTTATCAAAATTTCCAAAAAAATTGATTTAAAAAATCGAAATTTTCGATTATACGGCAAATATTGCAAAAATGCAATTTCAAATCGAAAAGAAATTTGGTGTTTATAAAAAAATCGTCAGAAAAAAAGTAGAATTTTGAAAATGTAAAGTCAAAATCAGAAAAAGACGATTTTTTAAAACATAATTCGAAATTCCCATAGTCTTATTTGAAAAGAAAAAGGATTAAAATTTATATTAGAAAAACAAATTTTACGAAAACTGGAAAAGAGCCGAATTTTGAAAAAAGTCAAAATGTAAAGAAAATGGTTTAAATTTTTAAGAGAAAATTAACGTTTTCCAAAAAAAGCCAAATTTCGAAAAATCCAAAATTTTAAAATAAAGCTGATGTTTCGAAAATGCCAATTTGAGGACACATTTCTTGAAAATCACAAAAACTGAAAAATTTGGAGAAAAGGCCCTCAAAGAAATATTGAAAAAATGTTAAATGTTAAAAAAACTAAATTTTAAAAAATTTGAAATTTTAAAAAATCTCGAATGGTTCATAAAAATTAAAATTTTCAATAATAAATTTAAGGTTTCTAAAAAAGTCGGGATTTCAAAAAAAATTCAAATCTTTAAAAGTTAAAGTCAAAAATTTCAAAAAAGGAATTTTGAAAGAGTTAGAATTTTCAATTTTAGAAAAATAATCAGAAATTTCAAAAAAGGCGAAATTTTGAAAAAACGTCGAGATTTTAAAATGTTGAAATTTTTAAACGTCGATATTTTTAAAAAATTCCAAATTTTTGAAAAAGTCGTAAATGAAAATTAGACCAATTTTAAAATGAAAAAACGTCGAGACTTGAAACTGACAAAATTTTTAAGTCAGGATTTTCAAATAAAAATTCGAAAATTAAAGATGTGAAAAATGCTCAAGAAAATTTCAAAACTTTTTATCAAAAAAGCGACATTTTCAAGAAATTCAAAATTTTTAATAAAGTCGTAAGTGAAATATAGACAAATTTTAAAATGAAAAAACGTCTACATTTGAAAATGTCAAGATTTGAAAACGGCAAAAATTTGGAAAAAGTTTAAAGTGAAAAAAAACCATTCAAATTTTGAATAAATGACGAAATTTGTAAAAGTGGAAATTTAAATAATGTGGATTTGAAAATTCTTTCAATTTTCATAAAAAGACAAAACTGTCAAAACAAACTCAGGATTAAATAAAGTTGACATTTTCATAAAACTTAAATTTTCAGTAAGAAAGTTAAAGTTTTCAAAAAAAGTCGAAATTTTGAAAAAATTGGAAAAATTATGTTCAATTTTTTTTTAAATTAGTCTAGAATTTCAAAAAATACGTAATTTAGAAAAATCTTGAGATTAGTCAAAAAACGAAAATTTTAAAAAGTCCTAGTTTAATTCAAAATATTGTAATTTCGAAAAAAGTTTAAATTTTCACAAAATCCTAATTTTAAAAAATATTAAAAATAGTCAGAAATTTCAGAAAATGCCGCTGAGATTTAAAAAAATGAAAATTATGAAAGTCAACATTTTGAAATAGTCAAAATTAAAAAACAAATGAACCAAAATTTAAAAATGTGCAGAAAAGACCAAGAAATTTTCCAAATTTTTTAGTAAAAATCAACATTTCCAAGAAATTTCAACTTTCCAAAAAAAAACAGAAAAAATTTGAAACAATGTCGAAATTTGTAAAAGTGAAAATTTAAATGATGTCGATTTGAATGTTCTTGAAATTTTCATAAAAAGTCAAAACTGTCAAAACAAACTCAGGATCAAAAAAAAGTTGACATTTTTATATAAATTAAAATTTTCAGTAAGAAGATTTAAGTTTTCAAAAATAGTCGAAATTTTAAAAAAATTTGAAATTCACTATATTCACTCAAAAAAATAGTCTAGAATTTCAAAAAATACGAAATTTGAAAAAAAAAATTGTCACAAAACGAAAATTTAATTTAATTCAAAAAATTGTAATTTCGAAAGAAATAAGATTTTCATAAAGTCCTACTTTTGAAAAATAGTAAAAATCCCCAATAATTTCAAAAAATGTAAAATTTGGAAAAACCGGTCATATTTGAAAATTCAAAATTTTGGAATTCAAAATTTTTAAACACTTAAAATTTTCAAAAAAGAATAAAAATTCAAAAATGTGCGGAAGAATTTTTGAAATTTTTTAGTAAAAAACGACATTACCAAGAAATTTTAACTTTTTCAGAAAAAATTGGAAAAATTTTGAAAAAATTTCGAAATTTGGAAAAGTGGCAATTTAAATAATGTTGATTTGAAAATTCTCATAAAAAGTCAAAACTTCCAAAACAAACTTGGGATTAAAAAAAGTTGACATTTTCATAAAAATTAACATTTTCAGTAAGAAAGTCAAAGTTTTCAAAAAAGGTCGAAATTTTGAAAAAATTTGAAATTAATTATATTCAATTTTTTTTAAATAGTCTAGAATTTTAAAAAATTAGAAATTTGGAAAAATATTGAGATTTGTCAAAAAACAAAAATTTTAAAAAGTCCTAATTTAATTGAAGAAAATGTAATTTTAAAAAAAATTAAGTCCTACTTTTGAAAAATAGTAAAAATCATCAAAAATTTAAAAAAATACGAAATATTGAAATACCTCTCATATTTGAAAAATCAAAATTTTAAAAATCAAAATTTTTAAAGTCAAAATTTTCAAAAAAGAATAAAAATTCAAAAATGTGCAAAAAAGGTTCAAGAATTTTCGAAATTTTTTGGTAAAAAACGACATTACCAAGAAATTTCAAATTTTCCAGAAAATAAATGGAAAAATTTTAAAAAAATGTCGAAATTTTTGAAAGTGGAAATTTAAATAATGTTGATTTAAAAATTCGTATAAAAATTCAAAATTGTCAAAACAGACTCAGGATTTAAAAAAGTTGACATTTTCATAAAAATTAAAATTTTCAGTAAGAAAGTCAAAGTTTTCCAAAAAATGTCGAAATTTTGAAAAAATTTGAAATTTATTGTATTCAATTTATTTCAAAATAGTGTAGAATTTCAAAAAATATGAAATTTGAAAAAATATTAAGATTTGCCAAAAAACGAAAACTTAGATTTAAAAAAAACAATCGAAATATAAAAGTTAGCCAAAAATTTCAAAATGCGCGCCATTTTGAAAAAATGTCCAGATTCGAAAGAACAATTTAAATTGTCAAAAAGTCAAAATTTTCAACAAAAAAATAAAATTTAAAATAATTGAGAAATTAAAAAGAAAAGAAATTCTAAATTGTTTAGGAAACAACATTCTCACAAAATATAAATTTCTAAAAAAAACAAAATTTTTAAAAACAAACAATATTTATAAAAATATCATTGCACAAAATTCAAAATTTTGCAAAAAAATTGAAAATTTGGCACAAAATTAAAAATTTTGCAAAAAATTCAAAATGTTGCAAAAAATTTAAAATTTTGCCAAAAATTCAAAATTTGGCATAAAATTCAAAATTTTGCACAAAATTCAAAATTTTGAACAAAATTCAAGATTTGGCAAAAATTCAAAATTTGACAAAAAATTAAAAATTTTGCAAATAATTAAAATTTTGAATTTTTTTCAAAATTTTGAATTTTTTTCAAAATTTCGAATTTTTTTCAAAATTTAAATTTTTTGCAAAATTTTAATTATTTGCAAAATTTTGAATTTTTGTCAAATTTTGAATTTTTGCCAAATCTTGAATTTTGTTCAAAATTTTGAATTTTGTGCAAAATTTTGAATTTTATGCCAAATTTTGAATTTTTGGCAAAATTTTAAATTTTTTGCAACATTTTGAATTTTTTGCAAAATTTTTAATTTTGTGCCAAATTTTCAATTTTTTTGCAAAATTTTGAAATTTGTGTAATGATATTTTTATAAATATTGTTTGTTTTTAAAAATTTCGTTTTTTTAGAAATTTATATTTTGTGAGAATGTTGTTTCCTAAACAATTTAGAATTTCTTTTCTTTTTAATTTCTCAATTATTTTAAATTTTATTTTTTTGTTAAAAATTTTGACTTTTTGACAATTTAAATTGTTCTTTCGAATCTGGAAATTTTTTTCAAAATGGCGCGCATTTTGAAATTTTTGGCTAACTTTGATATTTCGATTGTTTTTTTTAAATCTAAATTTTCATTTTTTGGCAAATCTTAATATTTTTTCAAATTTCATATTTTTTGAAATTCTACACTATTTTGAAAAAAATTGAAATAATAAATTTCAAATTTTTTCAAAATTTCGACAAAAAATTCAAAATGTTACAAAAAATTTAAAATTTTGCCAAAAATTCAAAATTTGGCATAAAATTCAAAATTTTGCACAAAATTCAAAATTTTGAACAAAATTCAAGATTTGGCAAAAATTCAAAATTTGACAAAAATTCAAAATTTTGCAAAAAATTAAAATTTTGCAAAAAATTTAAATTTTGAAAAAATTCAAAATTTTGAAAAAAATTCAAAATTTTGAAAAAAATTCAAAATTTTGAAAAAAATTCAAAATTTTGCCAAAAATTTGAAATTTTGCAAAATATTAAAATTTTGCAAAAAATTTAAAAATTTGATAATAAACATTTTTAAATAGTCGAAAAAAATTTCGACTATTTAAAAATGACTTTTCTTTAAAAGAAAAGTCAAAAATTCTTAAAAAGGCGAAATTTTGAGGATATGTGGAGATTTGAAAAACATTAAAATATTCAGAGAGTTAAGGTTTTGACAAAACTTGAAATTTTAAAAATATAGTCAAAAATTTCAAAGAAAAAAATTCGAGATTTAAAAAGCCGAAATTTTCAAGAAAAAGTCGAAATTCTTGAAGTAGCGATTAATTTTCAAAAAATAAATTTACAATTTGAAAATGTCAAAATGTTTTCAAAAGTTAAAATGCACAAAAAGTCAAAATTTTCAAAATCGACTATTTAAAAAAGGCGTAATCTTCACAAAAATTCGAAGCTTTAAGAAAGTGACATTTTGAAAAATGTTAGGTTTACAGAAGAATCAAAATTTTTTAATGTGGCTGACAGTTCAAATTAAAGAAAATGGAAGTTTGCAAAAATTTGGAAATTTTGAGAAAATGCCGAAGCTTAAACAAAAGAAATATTTAAGTTGGAGTTTTCAAAAATAAACTGAAGCCAAAACCGATAATTCGAAACAAATAGATTTTGTTTACAATGTCAAAATTAACGAAGAAGTTAGAATCTAAAAAAAGCGAATTATTCAAAAAAAGTACAATTTTTCGAAAAAAAGTGACAAAAAAGGTGAAATTTTGGGCATAAGTGAAATAGTAATAAGTTTGAAATTTCCTTAAATCTCGAACCATTCAGAAACCCATAAATTTTCAAAAAGGCGAAATATTCAAAGACAAATTAAAAAAAGAGAGAAATTTTGATAAAAAGCAAGATTTTCGGAATAATGTCGAAATTTTAAGAAAATTCTGTTTTTTGTAAGAAATCTGAATTTTGAAATAAGTGTAAATTGTTACAAAAGTTCATCATAATCTTAACTCTTATCATTGTTTCCTTCTCTTATCGAGATATTAGTGATAAAAAGGACGTTTGTATGTGTTAATTTTTTCAATTTTATGTTTTGTGGAGGTAGATAATTTGATTTAGTTTTAGATATTGTGTCTTATATTGATAACTTCATGAAGATGTCTAAATTCAAAAAGTAAAGATAAATAAGTACATAACGTGTAAATGATTGATGAAAAAGTAAAAAAAAAAGTGTTTTGTTGTCTATAATAGACAATTTTAAATGTAAATAATAATAAATAAATTGTTTTATTTGTTGAGAGAATGCAACCCGGAGAATGATTCATTACATGTAAAACTTGATACCCCATTTTTATTCCTTTAGGTGTTGAATTTAGAAACGCCCCTTTTTAAGCTCACTTGCGTTATTTATGGAATTTGTGTTCAAAATTTCATGCGGTTTAGGCTGCACCTTTATGATGAAATATGGCGTGATCAGCATTCTTTCTTAGGATACCAAAATTAAAAACACCTAAAAGTGGCAAGTGACTTTAATTGGCTGATAAGTAAAAGTGACATTTTTTTGATGGTTGTCATTACTTTATCTTCGGTTTTTTTCCCCGAGATCTCGTTAAGGCTCAACTCATTTCACGCATCGTTTCGAATTTTGATAATTATAGGCTCGCGCCTTGTAAACCGATAAATATATCTCGCGGACGATTCGGTGGAATTTAATTTGATCACCTCCGTGGCGGTTTAATTACGCCCTTTTTAAAATAATCGGGCTATTTATTAAAAAGTTGATTTTCGCGGTCCTTCGGTCCTTGTCACCATTTTTAAAACGATTTTCGTGTTTCAGCTGAAAATTTAATTAGGCGTTATCTGGAGCCGTCAGAATGTTCCCATTATTTTCCATCAGATTGTTTTCTATCAATTTAGAAATAGAATTCGATGATGTCGAGGTTATGATGAATGGATGGTGATATTTTAATAATTGAAACGAATCACGCCCGAGGAAAGATTCAATTTCATGGTATATCGGTACGAAAATCTAAATAGCTGACTCGTCGCCTGTTAAAATTTCAAATAATAGACGTTTAAAGCTGCTGCATTGTATAATGCCGACCGATTTGTCTTTGCGACTGATGAGATCTACACTAGAAACTTATACAGGATGTTTCATTATTGTTGCACGAAAATTCAGATTGCTTGGGTCAAAATATCAAAAAAAATTTCATTAACTTTATGTCCGATTTTGTCAGAAAATTATGTCCAAAAATGTTTTATTTGCGAGATTAGGAATGTTAGCTCAAATTAGGCCAACACTAGAATTCTACTGTTCTCATGTTTAATGTTCAGCCCCAAAGCACACTTTGGCACTTTTGGATTCAACTCAAAGAAGAGGGATTAGCCTAATTGATGCCGAGAGTTTGACCGATTCTCTCGAAAAACACTGGAGCAAAGGCGGATGTTTGGTGACCTGACTCATTTCTACAAGTACTTTCATAGACGTAGCGAGAATAGGACAGGATGAGGCACTTGCCCCCCCCCCCTGGCTCATGAAGACGCCTAAATTTTGCATTCAATTTTCCATTTTTTCTCTAAAATTCGTACTTTCCTTGAAATTTCGACATTTATTGATAATATCATTTTTTTTTCACAGTTCGTGATTTTTCATGTTGGCTTTCTCTGAAAAATTTCGAATTTTCTCCCTAAATTTTGTTTTTTTTAAAATTTCGATAGTTTTCTCGAAATTTCAGATTATTTGCTTTTGCGATTTTTTTACCTTCATCTCTTTTTCAAAATGTCGTTAATAGTGATGTAACGAAGATTCGCATGTTTTTTAATATTCGCATTCGCAAGAAATTATGCGAATATATTGCGAATGTATTTGGAAATAACTCGGGAAATTGTTTATGAATTAACAATGCAACTGCTAAAGCAGGGTTTCTTAAACTGGGGTTCATATGCCCTTAAGGAATTAGCATTTATTAAGTGTTGTAATTTATCCAGTTCCACTTTATAAAAAGTATTTTTATTTAAATTCCAGATTTTATTTTTTTTTCTGAAGATTAATCCTTTCCTTGGTTCGACATTTTCTATAAATTTGGACTTTTTCTCAAAATTCGTCTTTTTTCCAAGAAATTCTTTTGAAATCTTAAACTTATTCTAAAATTCGACTTCTTTTTTCAAAATCTGACTTTCTCTAAATTTTAATTTTTCATGTCAAAATTCGTCATTTGTTTCAAAATTTCGTGATTTTCGAAATCCGACTTTCTCAGAAAATTTGGACTTTTATCTAAATGTGTCTTTCTGCAAATTTCGACTCTGATTTTTTCTCGAAATTTAATGGATCTTTTGATAAAAAAGTAAAAAGTTTTAGAATAATATTTATCTGAAAATTTTGAAAAGTATTTTTTGAAAAGTTCGACGTTCATCTTAATAGTGGATATTTTCTGTCGTCGTAGTGGGACAGGGAGGGAGAAGCTTGTCTTTTATTTAAACAGTCGTCAAAAAATAGATATACAGTTGAGAAATTGCGACTCTTTTTCTTGAAAATTCAAATTTTTCCTGAAATTATTCTCAAAATTAGCCCTTTTTCCAAAATTTCGACAAAATTTGTATCTCTCTGGAAAATTTCGAATTTTTACTACATTATGACTTTTTTCTCGAAATTCGATCGCTTTCTCAAAATGTCGATCTTTTCCTCGAAATTTGGATTTTTTTGCAAAATTTGTTTGAGTTTTCGAAATTTTCGATTTTGATCTCAAAAATCGTCTTTTTCTCGAAACTTCGATATTTTTTACGTTTTTAAAAATGGTGAGGTTTTTTATATTAAATTTGATTTCCTGAAAATTCCGACTTTATCCCAAAAGTGTTTTTTTATTATTATAATTCTTCTTTTTCTAAATTACAACTTTTTTATCTAAAATTCGAATTATTCTAAAAATTCGTTGAATTTTCTAACATTGTATTAAAATAAAAATAAAAAGATTTTGAAAATAGTATGTTCACGAAATTTAAAGAAACATATTTCTTGAAAATTTCAAGATTATGTCAAACTTTAAATAAAAATAAAAATTGTAAGGGATATACTATATTCTTAGAAATTGTTTTTTTTTTCTCCAAACTCGATTTATTCTGGAAATTGCGAGATTTTTCACAAAAGTCAACATTCGCATTCGCATTCGCCTTCGCATTAGCGAATGTAGAAAAACCAATATTCGCTACATCCCCAGTCGCTAGTTTTCTCAGAATCCGTCTTATTTTTTAGAAATTTTGATTTTATTTCAAATTCGATCCTTTGTGTTCTTATAATTTTCAATTTTTTTCGTCGAAAGTTCTTTTGCCTCAAAATTTCAATTTTCTTTCAACATTTGTTTTTTATTAACAATTTTTTTCAAAATTTATTTTTTGGTGCATAATGTCCATTTTTTCCCGAGGTTTCGTTCTTCTCCTAGACCTTCATCTATTTCCATAAATTTTTGTTACTATTTTTATAAAAGTTTTTTTTTGTTGATTTTCGCCTATTTCTCCAAATTCCTTTATTTTTCGTCAGGGCTTCGAACCGTTATTATTTTTGTTCCAGTTTTTGGTTTTTGTTCCGGAAAAAAAATTATATAGGTTCAGTTCCGGTTTTCGTTTCGACAAAAATAACGGTTTTTTCCGGCTTTAGGTTTTTGGTTTAGATCCAAGCGACTCATTTTTAGTTTTTCGGATAATCTCGAAACAAAAATCCAAAATTCAAAAATGAACCTAAAATTTAGAACAAAAATTTAAATTAAAATTTAAAATTTCGATTTTGGTTGAAATTTCGAGTACAAAGTCAAAGTTGTGAGCTTGTACTCTAACTTTTAGAATAAATACTAGAATTTTAAATTAAAGATTTTAGATTTTAAAATCTTAAGTTTAAACTAATTATAAATAATGTTAAAACTTTTTAAGTTGAAACAAAAAATGTTTAAAAAAGTAATATAATGTATAAAACGGAGTTAATATTTCTAAAAAAGTCTATATTTGAATTTCAAGTAAAATTTTCAGGACAAAAAACAATTTTAAAATTTGAAATTGCGACTTATACTTGGGACTAAGTTTCAAGAAGATACTCTAACGATCGAGTTCAAAGTCAAAATGTTATGATAAAAATGAAACTTTTAAATTTTTTTTTACGTAAATAAGTTTTTTTTTAAATTTTGACTACATTTTTAAAAGTGTGAGTTAAAACTTGATCTTTTTTTTTAATGTCTTGTTTCAATTAAATACTTCGTGGAAAACATTCAAATTTAGGGGGAACAATTGCACCATTCTTGGAACACATCTAATTTCGATTCAGTGCATGATCAAACTTTTTCATGATTTCAACTATTTCTAGTAATTATGAGTAAAAGGTGTTTTAAACATTCTAATTTAGAGATTAAGGCGTAAATATAAAAAAAAATCATGATTTTTGGAAAAAGATTACATTCCATGTTTAAGTCGAAATTTAAGCAAAAAAAAACAAAAATTAGATATGACATTGAAATGTGAAAATTTCAAAAAAAAAAGTCAAATCTCTACTATTTTTTACCAAAATTTCAAATTCTTTTCATACATTTTCAAGTTTTCAGGAAATTTGGAGAAAACATTTCGAAGTTATTTTTGAAATTTTATTATGTTCTGAAGAATCCAAGTTCAAATTTGAAATAAAAATAACTTAAAAAAACTATCAACATTTTTTAAAATAGTCAAATTTTGATTAAAAATGAAAAAAATTTGTTAAAGATTAAATTTTGCAAACTGATATGATTTCCATTTTTCTAGAAACTTTTAAGCAGAAATGTTGATAATTTTAAATTTAATCAAAATTCCGAATTAGCATATTAAAATTCACAAATTGGTACAAATGTTTCATAAACTTAAAGTTTTTTACAAAAAGTTTTTTCTCGAAATATGGCAATCAAAGTCAAAAGCTCGATTTGCCGAAATTTTCTCATAATCTCGTAAATATAAAATTTTTTGATTGAGGTAAAATTTTGTTTTCTTGTTTTTTTTTCGAAGTTTTGACCTTAGAACTAAAAATTTCGAGAAAACTCGACAGCGTGGGTAAAATTCCAATTTATAAAAAAATCAGTTTTAGCCGAAAACCTTGAAATAATTCAGGTTCTTTAGAAAGTTTCTTCTAAATGAAAACATTATTTATTTAAAAAAAATTCAATATTTCAAAATTGTTAATTTCGAAATTTTCGAAAACTTATCGAAATTTTATGCTTAATCTTAATATTTACAAACTTTCGTTGTAGTAAAACAAAATTATAAATTTCTAGTGTTTCTTGAAACGTTCGAATTTTTCTCATAATGAAATTTATTTTCATCAATTTTAAGCTTCTCTGGATATTTAAACTTTTTTCTTAAAATGTGATGGTTAGTTTCAATTTATTTAACATTTCTTCGGCCCAGTTTGAAAATGTTAAATAAATTGAAAAAAAAAACATAATATTTCCGGTCAATAAGGGTCTACCATGCAAAATGTGATGGTTAGGTTTGAAAGTTTAAGATTAAAGTTGAAATTTTGAGAAAAATAGTCAAAATTTTCAAAAAAGTGCTATTTATTAAAGAAAAACGTTTCACAAAAGTTGGCTAAAAAAATGGCTAAAATTAGAGATTTTAGCCATTTTATCATATCTTTTACTTTAATCTTAAAATTCGAGAAAAAGGTCGAAATTCTAAGATTTTCTTAGGAGAGTTTCTTCAACAAATTCTAAATTCAAACTTGAACCTTAATATTTTTCTCCAAAAATTTCGATACAAAACTCAAAACTTACCGAGACTTTTTGTTAGAGATTTTGACTTTTAATCTCAAAACTTTGACCTTCATCTCAAGGTTTGAAATTTTCCTCGAAATTTCGAATTTAAACTTAAAATTTGGATGTCTTTTTCGAAATTTCGTGTTAAAACTGAATTCTTGTGAATGACTTGGTGTTTGTTTAAAATTTGGTGTTTCGTGTTTAAATTTAAAATCTAAAAATTGGATTTTTTTCGAAAAATTTTTAAAACTTTTAACCTATGTCTCAAATTTTTCACGCTAAAGTTATTTTATTTATTTTTTCTGTTTAAAATTAAAATTTTGACTTTTTTTTAGCAATTTTGATTTTAGTTTGAAAACATGAATTTACTAAATAAAATGGGATGCCTCTTTTCTTTACAGTCACCGCAGGTCACATCAAAAGTTACTGCAAGCGATATGTGGATCGCGAGCTGCAGATCAAGCATTACTTGTTTAAAACGATTGAAATAATGGAAAAAAATTGAAAGTGTAAACCCAGAATTTTGTAAAAAAAGGTGAAATTGAAGAAAATATTCAAAATTTATTTTATATAAATTCTACATAATTTTGATTCAAATGCTAGTGATAAATGTCGAAAAATTTAAAAATATAATAAAATAATATTATTTCTAGAAAAAATCAACATTTTAAATTTAAAACTGACATTTATGGGACAAAGTAAAAACAGGTTTAAATTCAAAATTTTAATTAAAAAAAGGCGAAGTTTCAAAGAAACACGTAAAGAATACAATAATAAAAATCGAACAAAAATATTGGGTTGAAATTCTAGACTTTAAATGTAAAGTTCAAAATTGAAGTAGAGAGATTTTGTCAACTGTAGACTTTCGAATCTGCATTGAATCGAAATAAACCAATATTTTCTTTTCGCTTCAGTTCCGGTTTTCGTTCCAACAGCAATAACGTTCACTTCCGATTCGAAGCCCTGTTTTTCGTAGCGTTGGGACTTTTTTGAAAATTTCAATCTTCTACAATCTAACTTTCCAAAAATTCTGACTGGTTTTTTTAGAGTTTGCTCTTTTTTTTCGAAGTATTGGTTTTCATCTCAAAATTCGATATTTAATATTTCTAGAAGTTTCGAATTTTTGCTTGAAATCCCTCTTTTTACCGAAATTTTGGTTTTATTTCTTAAAATAAGTCTTTTTTCTAAAATTATCATTTTCAACCAAAATTTGAAATTTTGCCTTTATTTCCAAAAAAATTGTTTTTTTAAGTTCTTCTAAAAAATGTTTGTTTTTAATATCTCTATTTTTCTTAATAATCTCTTTTTTAGAAATTCTGCTATTTTTTTAATATAAATCTTTTTCTAACTATTTCTACCGTTTATTAAACTTTTTAAAAATTTAAAAACTATAAAATTTCCAAAAAAAACTAATTTTAGCAAATTGCGTTTTTTTTAACCCGACTTTTTTCGAAAACTGTAACTGTTTTTCACAACATTCGACCTTCGAAAATGTTGACTTTTTTGAATTTACGACATGCTTTTATGTTTTTCCATAATAAAACTTGAATTTCTGAGTATTCTGACTTTTTCGAAATTAGGACTTTCTTCTACTTTCTCAACTTTCTCATTCTTTTGAAAATTCGGATATTATCTAAAAATTTTGATCATTTTCTCGAAATCTTGGCGGTATTTTTCGAAAATCATTTTTCCTAATGTTCGGTTTTTAACGATTTTTTTTTTAATTTGACTTTCTAGATTTCCACTTGTTTCTCCAAATTCATCCTGTTCTTGGAAGAACATGTATGATTTGACGTTTTGTTTCTTAAAATTTGTGCCTAATTTCGGCTTTTTCTCAAAATGCATTCATTTTTTCAAAATCGGAACGATTTAATGACAATTTATAATTCTGAGAAAAATATTTTTGGAATATTTCGAGAAAAAGCTTTCTTGTAAATTTTGATTATGTTAAAATTGAAATAAAAAAAATTCGAGAGCAATATTTCTGAATATTTCTATTTTTTCCCAAAAATGGTATTTTGGATATTTCGACTTTTGTTAGAAATTCCAGCTTTTTCCGAAATATTCCGAAAGATTCGCATTTTATTTCAAATTCAATATTCTGATTTTTTTCTGGAAATTTCGCTCTATTTCGAAATTTAATTTAATTTGAAAATTCGATCCCCCAAGCTCCCACAGTTAAGGGAAAATATATAACATAATTTACCGAAAAATGTTCTGGCTTTGTTTTTTTCTGCCATTTAATTCTCAAAATAATTGCTGCCCCCCTTTGAACGCAATCCTGTCTACGCCCATGAGTACTTTCATAGATAATGCTCGCAGGAACTAATAGGATTGATCCAATTAATTAGAAGATTTTTGAGGCATACAAGACAGTCGGAGACAGCAAATTCCTGTGCGGCCCAGCTTGACACAGTGAAGTCTATGGAGTTTTTTTTCCGTAGAACTTCCAAGGTATGGAATTCGTTACCGAGCGGAATTTTCCACGAAAATTACAACCTATTCTTTTTTTGAACTGGCGGTTTATCGCCATCTATCCTTGTTTCTGCATCCTACTCGCAGGGCATAATAGTGTTGCTCTTTGCAAGTAGACTAAAAAAAAAAGTTTCTTTAAAAAAATCATGGTTTATTAATATCTAAAAATCGTTCCTTATTTGTTAAAAATCGTAATTTTGACATTGAATATCTCTGTATCCGCACCGGCAATGGTCTTTTATGTTTGCAGGTATACGGGTAACACTACTAGCAGCATCTGACAGAAATTTGAAGAAAATCTATAAAAAAGCAGTTAAGCAAAACTACCTTATATCAAAATTTACGAAAAAAATCAAAATATCTGAAAAAAATTGAAATCTAAGTTACTAATTACGAGAAATTAGAATTTTAATGTTTGTAAATTTGAAAACAAATATTACAACTTCAGAAAAATTAAAAATTGAAAAAAAAATTGCGTTTTTTTAAATTTTTAATTGTTCCTAAAATTTGAACTTGTTTTTAAATTTCGCCTTTCAAGTCCAATTTTCGACTGAAATTAGTAGTTAATCTTATAAAATAGGGGCAGCATTTTGTAGTAATTTATTTGATAAGCGCCTTGGGCGCCGCGGGTATGCGATTCGATCGCTTATGAGAATTTGTGAAATTGTCGCAAAACAATCGCAAGTAGTCGGATAAGAAATTTTCGCACGATACGCCGCAATTTGTCGCACATACTAAGCGACCACAAGTGTAAAAGAATGTAGTAGAATCGTAATTTTTTTGCCGTCGCTTCTTCAATAATGCGGGACTTTATATGCCGTTTGTGGCCATCGCTAATCTCGAAACCGATCTCGCGTCTTTTGATTTTCGCTAATAAATAATTCCAGGGCGTCACATTTCTCGCAACCTGCCGACAAGTTTAACGTCTTCGAAGTTATGTGCTCACCGGTATTAATTTCATTCGGTTCTGTCGTATCAGAATTTGGTTTGGCAGTTGCGTCGCCCGTGAATTTGTCCACACTTACCTTGGTTTTAAATCTTTATTTAATCAGGGTAACAAGGTAACAAAAGTAACAAGTTTTAGCAAACGGGTTGATTTGTAGTTGAGTACAAGTAGCAACGTTCAGTGTTGGGTTTATAAAAAAAAAATTTACTTTGATGAGAATCGAACTTTGGTTTTCTGCGTGATATGCAATACCGAAGATGGTTTTAATTATTTTTAATATCAACCTGTTTTTTAGGTTCCGTATACCTTAAAAAAAGAAAACGGAAACCATGTCCTGTGGAACACACTCTATTCGACATTTTTTCCAAATATGGGGTTTACTTTCAAAATTTAAAAGTTGAACCTACAATTTTTAATCTTTTCCTTTGAAATTTGAATTGAAATACAAATATTGTCCCCTAAAGCCAAGAACGATTAAAAAACACAACCCTTGTTGTGCTCTAACGCCTTTCGACAGCCAAGCTTTCATCTTCAGAGAGAAACTAATACCTAATCATAAAATTTACCCTTATATATTAAGAATATAAGGCTGGAGATAACCTTATGAATGGTTCCGCTGAACCTTTAGGCCTTTCATCTCTGTTAAAAATAGTTAAGGTCGATAGATAAGGAATTGTGACAGTACGACGTGTATGATTGCGGTCGATCATGCACGAAGTCAATTTTATTACTATATAAGGGTAAATTTTAAGATTAGGTATTAGTTTCTTTCTGAAGATGAGAGCTTGGCTGTCGAATTGCGTTAGAGCAACCTTTGTTAGGTTTTTTAATCTTTCTTGGCTTCAGAAGACAAGTTATGTACTTCAATTTTTGAAGATAACTAAGGACCAGTTCGTTCCACGAAACTTAATCTTTCTTGGTTTCAGGGGACAAGATTTGTATTTCGTGCTTTCAGGGGACATGATTTGTATTTCAATTTTTGAAGATAACCAAGGACCAGTGTATTGCTCCAAAATTTTTCTTTAAAATCCCTTTAAAAAATTCGAGGTTTCGGGAAAACGATCGAAATTTTGGGCAACGATCGAAGATTCGAAATTTAGCAAGATATTTTTCAGAGCAGAGTTTTCCAACATGTGCTCACCCCCCGCCGGAGTACAAAAAATATATTTATGCTTCTCCTTTATGTTTTTTTAATAAAAGTCGAGAATTCGAATAAAAATTTACTATAAAAGAAGTTAAGATTTTCCAAAAGAAGTTGAAAACTTAGAAGGTAGTCAAAATTTTAAAAAATATATTAAATTTTTAAAAATAAAACCAAATTTTGGAAAAATCTTCAATTTTCAAAAAAAAAGCAATTTTAAAGAGTCGAAATGTTCAAAAATCTTAAAATTTTGAATAAACTCAAAAATTTTGAAGAAAGTCGACTTTTTCAAAAATATTCCATTATTCATAAATACTTAACTTATTAAAAAAAAATCAAAATTTTTAAAAACTGAAATTTTGTAAAAAATTTGTCTCATTTTTTAAAAAGTCGAAAAACTAAAAATTCGTTAAAATTTTCAAAAAAAAGTGAGATTTCCGAAAGAAATCAAAATTTTTTACAAAATTCAGAAATTTAAAAAAATGGCCCAATTAAAAAAAATTGATTTTTTTTAAAAAACAAAATTTTAAAATGATTTGGAAATTTCAAACTATCGAATAATAGATTAATTTTCAATAAAATGTCGAAATTTTTAAAAAGCGACATTTTCAACAAAAGCGAATATTCGAAAAATAAGCTGAAGTTTTAAAATTAAATATTAAAAAATGTCGAAATATTTATAAAAGTTAAAATTAAAAGAAAATTGGAGTTTTCTAAAAGGTTGGAATTTTGAAAAAAGCGCGTATAATTTCAAAAAGTCGTAAAGTTTTGAATAAAAATTTGTATCTAATTATTTAAAAAGTCGAAATATTGAAAAATATTCATAAATTTAAAAATTAGGTGAAATTAAAAAAAAAAAAATTCTTTGAAAAATTAGGAAACATAAAAAAGACGCAATTTAAAAAAAAATTAAATTTGTCGAAAAAAAAAATATTTAAAATAATTCAAAAATTTCGAAATATTACGAAAATTTTTAATCGATGAATTTTCAAAAAATGTCGAAGTTTTAAAAGTCATATTTTTTAAAAACTGCGAATATATGAAAACAACTAAGAAGTTTAAAGTTAAATTTTGAGAAATGTGGCAACTTTCATAAAAAGTAAGAATTTTCAAAAAAAATGAGAATTTTAAAAACAATCGAAATTTTGAAAAAAAAATTTAAAAAATCTTTAAGTTTTGAATAAAAATTCGTATCTAATTTCTAAAAAAGTCAGAACATTGAAAAATAGTCAAAAATATGAAAACCTGCCGCCGCAATTTTCAGACAAATTCGAAATTTTTGAAAAACAAAATTTTCAAAATAATTTGATAATTTTGAAAAATTATCAAAAATTTTAATAGACCAATTTTCAAAAGGTGTCGAAGTTTTTTAACATTTTCAAAAAAGGCGAAAATATTAAGAAAAAAACTATAACTTTCAAAGTAAAATCTTGAGAAATGTCGAAAGTTTTATGAAAAGTTAAAGTTCTTCAAAAATCAGAATTTTAAAAAAAGCTGAAATTTCGAAAAAAATTCTCATAATTTTAAAAAATTCTAAAGTTTTGAATAAAAATTTATATATAATCTAAAGTCGAAGTATTGAGGGTCAAAAAATTCAAAAATTAAAAAAATGGTGCAATTTTCAAAAAAATTTGAAATTTTTTCAAAAACCAATTTTAAATAATTCGAAAATTTCGAAAAGTTTCAAAAAAGGTGGACTTGTCTAAGAAAGTGACATTTTCAAAAAAATGCGAAAATATAAAAATAATTTTCAATTTAAAAGTAACATTTTGTTTAATGTCGAAATTTATAAAAATTTTAAATTCTCAAAAAAAATCACAATTTTCAAAAAAGTTGAAATTTCGAAAAGAATTTGTATACTTTCAAAAAGCCTTAAAGTTTCGAATAAAAATTGTATCTAATTTTTAATAAAGTCGAAATATTGATAGTCAAAAAATTTAAAAACTCAGAAAAACGGCGCAATTTTCAAAGAAATTGAAATATTTAAAATATAACATTTTTAAATTAATTCGAAAACTTGGGAAAATCATCAAAAATTTTAATCGACGAATTTTCAAAAAATGTCCACTTTCTTAAAAAACTAATATTTTAAAAAAAAAGGCGAAAATATGAAAACACCATAAATTTTACAGTAAAATTTTAGGAAATATTGAATTTTTCATAAAATGTTAACTTTCAAAAAAAAAACATAATTTTCAAAAATTCGAAATTTTCAAAAAAAATCCAATAATTTTAATGAGTAGAAATATGGAAAAATATTTAAGTAACTAAAAAACAATTGGAAACAAGTCAAAAAAAATCAAAAATTTAATAAATGGGGCAATTTTCAAAGAAATATAAAATTAAAAAACAAAAGTTTTAAAATATTTTGAAACTAAAAAAAAATCCAATTTTTGAAAAAATCATTTGCAAAAATAGATACATTTTAAAATACATTCGAGATTTTTAGGAGCCAAAATTTTAAAAAAAGGTAAAATTTTTGAGAAAGGGGGGCAAAATTTAAAAAAAATTGAAATTTCAAAGGTAAAATGTTAAAAAAATGTCAAAAATTTGCAACAAAAGTAAAGATTTAAAAAACAAGAGTCGAAAATTTTAAAAAGATTGCTTTTTGAGAAAATGTAGAGTTTTGAAAAAATTTAAAATTTTTTGAAAGAATAATTTTAAAAAGAAGTTTTCAAAACTAAAATTATTAGAGAAATTCATTATTTTGAAGAAATTTCGAAACTTGTAAAATTCGAAAATTTAAAATCAAAACTCCCAAAAGAGATTTCAAAAAAATCATGGTTTACAAAAAGTGGAAATTTCAAAAACAATTTTAATGAGTCAAACTATGGAAAAATATTCAAATAACTAAAATAAATTAGAAAAAGTCAAAAAAAGAAAAAAAAATTCAAAAATTGGCTAAATGCAATTTTTAAAGCAATATAAAATAAAAAAACAACTTAAAAAAAAATTCCAGTTTTTGAAAAAATCAAAATTTGCCAAAATAGATAAATTTTGAAATACATTCGAGATTTTTAAGAGCCAAAATTTTCAAAAAAAGGTAACATTTTGGAGAAAGGGGGCAAAATTTAAAAAAAAGTCGAAATTTCAAAGTTAAAATGTTGAAAAATTTCGAAAATTTGCAAGAAAAGTAAAGATTTAAAAAAACGAGAGTCGAGAATTTTAAAAAGGGTCGCCTTTTAAAAAAAAAATTATAATTTTTTGAAAGAATAATTTAAAAAAACTGAAGTTTTGAAAACTAAAATTATTAAAAAAATTCAATATTTTGAAGAAATTTCGTAATTTCAAAAATTTGAAAATTTAAATTCAAAACTTATAAAGAAATTTTCAAAAAAATCATAATTTACAAAAAGTCGAAATTTTCAAAAGATTTCCAACAATTTTAGTGAGTCAAAATATCGAAAAATAATCAAATAACTAACAAAAAATTGAAAAATAGTGCAAAAAAAATAAAAATATATTAAATGGGGCAATTTTCAAAGAAATATGAAATAAAAAACAAAGAAAAGTTTTAAAATAAATTAAAACTTTTAAAAAAATTCCATTTTTTGAAAAAATCAAAATTTGGAAAAATAGATAAATTTTGAAATACCTTCGAGATTTTTAAGATCCAAAATTTTCACAAAAAGGTAAAATTTTGGAGAAAGATGGCAAAATTTAAAAGTAAGTCGAAATTTCAAAGTCAAAATGTTGAAAACTGTCAAAAATTTGTAAGAAAAGTAAAGATTTAAAAAATCGAAATTTTGAAAGGGTCGAAAATTTTAAAAAGGGTTGGTTTTTGAGGTAATGACGAATTTTCAAAAAATTTAAAATTAAAAAAAAATAATTCAAAAAAGTTTTGTAAACTAAGATTATTAAAGAAATTCGATATTTTGAAAAAAAATCGAGACTTAAAAAATTTCAAAATTCAAAATCAAAACTTCCAAAAACGTTAATATTTTGAAAAAAATCGAGAATTTTTAAAAAAATTAGAATTTGCGAAAAAATCAAAATTTTTGAAATTTAGAAACTTCCAAAAAAGCTTGCAAATTTCGGAAATATCAAACCTATCAAAAATGTCGATATTCTAAGAAAGTAAACTTCGAAATTTTGAGAAAAAGTCAGAAATTTAAAAAAAAAGTCCAAATTTTATAACAAGAAACGAGGAGAAATCCAAAAAATTTGAAAATATTTATTAAATTAAACGTTAAAATTTTGTAAAAAAAGAGATAAAAAATTAAATGTAAAACCGAAATGTCGCCAAAACTGGGAATTTGATCAGAAATTAAAATAAAATCAAAATTCGTAAAATGGAAATTATAGTCAAAATTTCTACCACAATTCAGAATTTTTAATTTTGCTGAATCCCAGTATTTAACCTTTTTGCTGAAATTTAAACTTTTAAATCGGACAATTTCAAGAAAAAGTTAAATTGAAATTGAAATTTTTGTTTAAATTTTGAAAAAAGTCGATAGTTCGATTTAGAACTTACAAACTTAGTTGGAAGATGTAAAACAGTGTTCTAATATAAATCTCCAGTGTTCGAAATATTGAGTATTTTCTAAAAATTCATGTTATTTGTATTTTTAAAAAGGCGACTATATAGTTTCAAAAGTCGAATTCGAATATGCCAATGACTACTTATACCTACTCATCTCACGTAAGTACCAGTATTGTAATCGTCGTCGAATTGAAAACTATGCCTGGTGGAATAATTTATGGCAGATTCCATGAATATTGTATATTATCTGACCAAAAGTACACGATGCTTCCCAAAATAGATACACGAATAATTCCAAGTTAAACATGTAAGACTAAATCATGACGATTGTTTGGTAAAACAACAATACAACGTGTGCACCAGGCAACTAAAATTTATGTCTTGTATTTTATTTCGATGCTTTCCAGGAGCCACCATTCGAAATTATTGTATTAATTGTTGGTGCCCATTAGAAATACGAGCTTTACGATACCACAAGAATAATAATAAGTAATAAAATTTCGGAGAAACGCCGGCTAATAACTTAATCTGTTGTCAGTAATAAATTCCGTTTTTAAAGAAAAGCAACAATATGTTTAAGTTGTAATACGAAATTTATTGCCGGCTCATCGACAGAGGTTGCATTATTAACCATAAATTATGTAAAATAGACCCAAAATGTCCAACGATTTTAAGGGAAGTCTAGACAAAAGCTGTCCATTTAAGATCGCCAAATTGTTACCTCGTTCGTAAAATGTAGGATCAGAAAATTAGAAACTTTAACATAATTTCATATAGGGTGTCTCATTAAATCCGACGGTAAGGTATAGGCTAAATAATGTATGTAAAGAGATTTTAAATTATTGCGACAAACCCTTTCTATAGCTTTTAATAAAAAAATAATATATTATATATAAGGATATTATGAATGAAATGGTATAATATGAGCGGCACAGTTTTAGCGTATGGGCAATTTGAAATAACACATCTAATGGAATTTCGCTGCTTCGTTCCGCACGTTAGGGAAACATCTTGAAATAAGGGCATCATAGCAGCTCTACTACTACTACTTTTGGCTGAAGCTCCTTTGGCTGAAGCTCCGTTGTATATATTTTATCGCATAAACAGGGCAGTGATCTCGGTTCAAAAATCTGATGTAAAGCGACTTGAGGATTTACATTATTGTATCCACGAGGATAATATGTGCTAAAAGTCGAGTCGTCCGGCATTTAGTCTCTCTTACGCAATGTAGATTTAACGTTCTAAAAAGTTTTTGCTACGATTACTGCGGTGAACCACTTTAAATATCGACATTTCAATTTAAGTTTCCCAATTAAACCACAAAGTTTGTAGTTATTTCGATCTCAAATTGGAAATGTCATACATTTTTCTTAACAAATTCGTTCTTAAATTTAAAATTTTCGAGATAAAAGCGAACTTTCAAGAGTTAAGTTAAAATTTTGAGAATCCACCTGTATATCTAAATTTTCATCGAAATTTTGATTTTTAAATTCGAATTTCTCAGAAAAGAAAATCGAAAGTTACTATTTCTAAAGTTAAAACAAAGAACAAGGTTGGAAGATTTTAGTATTTTTTAAATAAAATTAGAAATTATGGGAAACGATTAAAAATGTTGACTCAAATCTCTAAACTTACTTTTCACGTAATTTTGTCTTTAAAAGTCAAAATTTAAAAAAAAATAAAATTTTGAGATTTAAGGAAAAATTTTGTCCAAATTTCTATGAAAAATTAAATTTTGAAAAAAATCAAAATTTTCAAAAAAATCGAGTTTTTGAATAAAATTCGTATATTTAATTGTTAAAAGAGTCGAAATATTAAACAATAGTTAAAAATTTTAAACAAGGGTGCAATTTTAAAAATTAAATTTAAATCTTTTAATGAATTCAGTAGAAAAACTTTAAATTATTTTTTCAAGTAGAATTTTTTATTTAAAATTTTTGAAAATACAAAGTTTTTAAATTGAACTCGAAAGTTTCAAAAATTTCTCAAAATTTTAAAAAATGCCTATTTTTAAAAAAAAAGCGGAATTATCAAAAAAAGCCGAACATTTTTTTAAAAAAGTATAGATTTTAAAGTAAAATTTTGAGAAATCTATAAATTTTCATAAAAAATTGGAATTTTCAAAAATATTCGAAATTCCAAAAACATTCGACACTTTAAAAACATTTGTATAGAATTTCAAGTCAAAATATTCAAAACGAAAATTTTGAAAAAACTCAAAATTTTCAAAAAGTTCAATAATTTAATAAATGGAGCCGTTTTCAAGAAAACTCAAATTTTTTGAAAACACAAAATTTTAAAATTTAACTTGAAAATTGCGAAAAATTCTCAGAATTTTGAAAAATGGATGAATTTTCAAAAAAATGCGTATTTTTTAAAAGAGAAATTATCAAAAAAAACAGAACATTTTTTAAAAAAGCATAAATTTTAAAGTAAAATTTTGAAAAACCTAGAAATTTTCATGTTGCGATTTAAAAATAAAAATCAAAATTCTTAAAAGCAAAATTTGCAAAAATAAGCTAAAATTTTGGAGATACAGGGAAATTTTGAACAAAAGTCAAAATTTTAAAGCAAATTTTTTTTTAAAAGTTAAAATTTTGGAAAAAGTGGCGAAAATTTTAAAGTCAAAATTTTGAAAAATATCAAAAATTTAATAAAGAATTAAAATTTTCAATAGGTCAAAAAATTCAAAAAAAGCTAAAATTTTGGAAAAAGGGGGAACTTTTGAATAAGGTCGAAATTTTAAGGTCAAAATTTGAAAAAAAATCAAAATTTTAGAAAAATAGGAAATTTTGAAAAAAAGTCAAAATTTTAAAGTTAAAATTTTGAAAAATATCGAAATTTTATTAAATAATTAAAATTTAGAAATAAGTTAAAATCAAAAAAAGAAAATGAAATCTTAGAAAGTAGTCGAAATATTGAAAAAGGGCCGAAACTTTTAATTGGAAAATTTAAAAAATAAGGTGAGATGTTAAAAAAATCCAAATTCCAAAAGTGGACATTTTAAAGAATATGTTCAAAAAGGGTCAGAATTTTGAACAAATTTGAAAATTTTCAAAACAAATAAAAGCTTTGAAAAAAATTCGTAGCTTATTTTTAAAAAGGTCAAAATACTGAAAAATAGTTTCAAATTTCAAAAAAGGTAAAATTTTGAAAAACACAAAATTTTTAAAAAAATTCAAAAACCTAAAAAGTGGGGGCACTTTTCAAAAAAATTAAAAACTGGTAAAACACCAAAATTTTTGAAACAATTCAAAAAATTTTCAAAATTTTAAAAAAAACTTTGAAATCTATAACAAAGCAAAATTTTTAAAAAGAGTGAGCATTTGAAAATATAAGTAGAAATCCACAGTAACATTTTAGGAAATGTTGAAATTTTCATAAAAAGTTAGAATTTTCAGAAAAAATCACAATTTTCAAAAAGTCGAAATTTTAAAAAAATTTCTATAAATTTAAAAAGTCCAAATATTAAAAAGGGAAATTAAAAAAACTCAGATTTTTTAAAAAGTTCAAAAATTTAATAAATGGGGCGGTTTTCAAAAAAATTTAAAATTTTTGAAAACACAAAATTTTAAAATTTAACTCGAAAACTACGAAAAATTCTCAAAGTTTTGAAAAATGGATAATTTTTTAAAAAATGCCTATTTTTTTTTGAAAAAGCGAAATTATCAAAAAAAGCCGAACATTTTTTTAAAAATTTAAAATCAGGTTTAGAGAAATCTCGATTTTTTCATAATAAGTTAGAATTTTCAAAAAAAACCAAAACTCTCAAAAAACGGTCCAAATTTTTAAAAATTTTGTATAAATTTCAAAAATTTAATAAATGGGGCCGTTTTAAAAAAAATGCGAAATTGAAAACAGAAAAGTATCAATATAATTCGAAAATAAAAAGAAGAACAAAATGTTCAAAAAAAACATTGAAATTTTGTAAAATACGAGGAAAATTTTAAAAAAAGGCAAAATTTTAATGTCAAAATTTTGAAAAATATCAAAATTTTAATGAAGAATTAAAATTTTTAAAATAAGTCAAAATTTTCAAAAATAGCTCAAACTTTGGAAGAAGGAAAGTTTGAAAAAAAGTCGAAATTTTAGTCAAAATTTTGAAAAATGTCAAAATGTTATTAAAAAAATTAAAATTTTCAAAATAAGTTAAAATTTAAAAAAATGAAATCTTAGAAAGTAGTCGAAATACTGACAGAAATTTAAAAAAATAAGGTGAGACGTTATAAAATTCCAAATTTTTTAAAAAGTTCACATTTTAAAGAGTCGAAATGTTCAAAAAGGGTTAAAATTTTGAATAAATTCGAAAAAATCGAAATTTTGAAAAAAATCCAAGATTTCAAAACAAACAGAAGCTTTAAAAAAAATTCGCAGCTAATTTTTGAAAAAGTAAAAATATTGAAACATAGTTTCAAATTTCAAAAAAAGGTGAAATTCTGAAAAAACCAAAACTTTCCGAAAAATTCAAAATCGTAAAAAAAGAGGGAACAATTTTCAAAAAAATTCAAGACTGTTGAAATAAAAAGAAATTAAAATCATTTAAAAATTTCGAAAAATTTTCAAATTTTCAAAAATAATGAATTTTGTAAAAATTTCGAAATACATAAAAAAGCAAAATTTTTAAAAAAGGGCGAAAATTTTAAAATAAGTAGACATTCAAAATGACAATTTGAGAAATGTTGAAATTTTCATAAAAAGTTTGAATTTTCAAAAAAAATCAGAATTGTCAAAAAGACGAAGTTTTGAAAAAAATCTGTATAATTTTAAAAAGTCGAAATATTAAAAGATGGCTAAATAGCTAAAAGAGGGGAAATTTTGAAAAAAATTCAAAATTTTCAAATATTCAAAAATGTAATAAACAGGGAAATTTTCAAAAAAAATAGAACTTTAAAAAAAACAAAAGTTTTAAAATCATTTAAGAAAAAGTCGAAATTTTTAGGAGCCAAAATTTGCAAAAAAATTAAAATGTTGGAAAAAAGGGGTAAAACATGAAAAAAACCGAAATTTTGATGTCAAAAATTCTAAAAATATCGAAGATTTATTAAACATTTTCAAAACAAAGTGAAAATTATCAAGAAAAAACTTGGAAATTTTGAAAAAAAGTCGAAAATTTCAAAAACGGCCAACTTTTAAAGAAACGTCGAGCTTTGAAGAAAAATTGAAATTTTCAAACAAAATGAAAACTAAATTTTAAAAGGTCGAGATTTTTAAAGAAATTCGAAATTTGAAAATAATGTCGAAATTTTAAAGTTAAACCTTTCAAAAAAAAAAGGTTACAATGTTGAAAAAGAGAGGAAGAATGAATCGTTATTTAAAAAAATGTCAAAATTATCAATAAGGTTGAGAATTTCAAAAATGAAACAAAAATTTCGAAAAAATCCGAATTTCCAGAATTTTGGAATTTTCAAAAAAATAGGTAGATTAAATTTCAAAAGACGTCGATATTTTTAAAAAAGTGACATTTTCATAAAAAAAATTGTAGAGTAATATTTTGAGAAAAGTCAAAATTTTAAAATCAAAATTTTGAAAAATATCTAAATTTTAATAAACATTTAAAATTTTCGAAAAATACAGTTTGTCAAAAAGTCACATTTTGACAAAACATCTAGCTTTGAAAAAAATCGAAATTTACAAAAATGTCGGCAGTTTTAAAGTTTAGTTAAAAAATGAAATTTTAAAGTCACGATTTTAAAATAACAATTTTGAAAAATATCAAAATTTTAATAAACCATCATAATTGATCGAGGTTTGAAATAAATCGAAATTCAATTCGCAAATAGAATTATTGAAAAATAGTCAAAAAATTCAAAAAGATGTGAAATTATGAAAAAAAACATCATAAATAATTCAAAAATCGGGGGTTCCCAACATTTTTCATGTTGTGCGCTCCCGGAATATAAAGGGATATATTCTTTAAGGTGTTTCTTTAAAAGTCGATAATTCGAATCAAAACTTACGGTTGAAAGTCAAAGTTTTTTAAAAAAACCGTTAAAATTTTAGAAAGTAGTTGAAATTTTTAGAAATGTCGAAATTTTGAAAATTCGCGGAAACTTTTAATTCGAAAATTTGAAAATTTCAAAAAATTCCAAATTTTTAGAAGGGTCGTAGCTTTAAGAGTCGACAGGTTCAGGAAAATTCAAATTTTCAATAAATTCGAAAACCTTAAAAAATTCGAAAATTTGAAAAATCTCCAAATATTCATAAAAATCAAAAGCTTTAAAAAAAAATTAAAATTTTCAAAAAAATTGAACCTTTGAAAAATATTTGTATCTAATTTTTCAAAAGTCGAAATATTGAAAAACAGCCAAAAATCAAATAAAAAAGGTGAAATTTTGAAAAAATATCTAAATTTTCGAAAAAAATTCAAGAACTTAAAAAACGGGAGAATTTTTAAAATATCTGAAATTTTTAAAAAGGCAATATTTTCGAAATAACTTAGAAACATGATAATATATAAGTAAGGTAATCCGACGCGAGGCGAAATGTGGCACGTAATCGGGAGACTGGTGGCTTAGAGAGAGATAGACAGTAAGATGTTTAAGAACTGGCGTAACTCTATGCAAAGTATACGGTACCATCCGACGTATGTCCGGAATATTGGCTGTAACTTTTTTTTAAAAAAAACATAATATTTTTATTAAACTTTTTTTGGTTAATTATTTGCCACATTTTGGTAACCTTAATTTCTTTTTCCCTGCTTTTGTTTCATTGCTGCGGTAACGAACTTTGAAATTTCAAATGACACCCGTAGTTTTTCTTTGCATATCTTTCTGCTTTTGATGATCCCAAATCTTACAGGGTTTAGAAGTGAAAAAGTTCAAGAAAATATAATAATTTTATAATTTTATCGATTCTCATATTAAATAATTTAATACTGTTTTTAAACATGCATTAGTAATTAAAATGAAATTTTTGCCAGTATATCTACGTTCATTTTTGGTAACAATTGCATTTTAGTACTTATATTTCTTTAAAAAGAGCATTAAAAAATGAATGTTAAAAATCAGTAAAATTATGATTTCTCCAAATTCTCCGAATCTAACCCCTATAAATTTGATGTTACCAAACGCAGAAAGTTAAGATTTTTTCAACAGAGCAATTAAAAAATGCAAAAGTCATTTGAAAACACAAAAATTATTTACCAAAGCAACAAAATAAGAGCTAAGAAAACAAAATCAAAGTCACTGAAAAGTGATAAATAATTAACCAAAAAAGTTTATCTGACACATTATTTCTATAAACATTTTAAAAAAGTTATAGCTAATGTTCTATACATACGCCGAACCCTGATAAACCAAACGGCTCGTCTGTCTATTCATATCATTTTTCTTTCTTAAATATATAAAAAGAATTTTATGTTTAAATTACTTTGGGCATAAGATATTCATTTACTAGAAACTGATTAAGTTTATTAAGAATTAAGTTCTCTCCACACTTCAGTGTTCATTTCTCTTAGAACAAAATCTGCACCAAAATGTTTTTCGCATACAAAATCTCGAGTTGACAACAGCCTGTCCTTTCGCGGGATTTTTCGCCTCCATACATCAACTTGTCCTTAGGCACTCGAAACAACGACACTTTTTCATGACAGCTTTTATAACCACTGTTGAACATAGACACAAAACAAGTTTTGCCCATTTTGTAATTAAAATATAAATATAAAACCGAAAAATTGTGAAACAATTGCATAAAGTATCAATATTTGCATAAGAAAGCATTGCTTAATCTACTCAAGGCAGCCCTTTACTGTCTATCGTTCATAAGGTGTTCTCTTTTCAATCGTCACCGGTTTTAGTGCCACTTAACGCAGCAGTGTTACATTACCAGTCTTATATTATATCATGCTTAGAAATTATAAAAATGCTCAAAAATGTTTAAAATTTTTTTTTTTTTTAAGTTCATGAAAGTAGAAATTTTTAAGTATAATTTTGAGAACGTTGAAATTTTCAGTTTTCATTCATTCTGAATTTTCAAAGAAAAATCAAAATTGTCAAAAATATTGACATTTCGAAAAGTATTAGTAGGTATAGTTTTTAAGCTGAAAAATTTTGAAAATTGGACGGGGATTTTTAAAAACCAAAATTTTCAAATAAAAATGAAAATTTTGGAAAATGGGGGATGTAAAAAAAGTAGAAATTTTAAAGTCAAAATTTTAAAAAATATCCAAATTTCATTGAACAATTAAAATTGGTCGAGCTTTGAAATAAATCGAAATTCAATTCGCATTTACGAATTCGATTACGAATTATTGAAAAATAGTCGAAAAATTTAAAAAAGTGTGAAATGAAAACAGGAAAAATTTTCAAAATAATTCGAAAATTTGGAAAAATTTTCAAAATTTAGAAAAATGTCGAGAATTTCATAAAGAGAAATTTTCAAAAAAAAAGTAGAAATTTGCAAAATAAAATTTAGAGAAATGTTCATAAAAAAATCAAAATTTTAAGATCAAAATTTTACAAAATATCGAAATTTTAATAAACATCTAAAATTTTCATCGAAACATCTAAGGTTGTCAAAAAGTCACATTTTGAAGAAACATCGATCTTTGAAAAAATCGGAAACTACACAAAGCTAGGCATTTTTTAAGGTTTAATTTAAAAAAAATGACCTTTTGAGAAGTCGAGATTTTCAAACAAATTTGAAATTTTGAGAAAATGTGGAAACTTAAAAAAGACGACATTTTAGTCAAAACTTTTAAGAAAAGCTTAGATTTTGAGAAAAGTCGAGAATCTAAAAAAAAAGAAATTAAAACAAATTTTGAGAAAAGATCAAAATTCTCAAAAGCATGCAATCGACAATTAAAGAAAAAATGAAATTTTAAATTAAAAAATAAACATGTTGCTTTTAAATTCGAAATTTTAATTTTAAAATGAAAATTAGGTTTCGAATACTACAAACAATTTTTTGAAATTAAGCTGAATTTTCGTCAAAAAAATGCGATTTTAGAACCAAAGAGAGAAAATGTAGAAAATCTGATGCAAAAAAGATACAAAAAACAAGTTAATAAAAAAAATGGCGAAACTTGCTAATGAAATCAGAATATAATATCGGTGTGTAATTGACGTTTTTAATCTACTCACTTAATCACCTGACAGCGTTCAGTCTTGAGCGCTTTTTCGTTTCTTACGAATGTTCAAAAAATCCAACGAATGACGCTTAACGATGTCCTAAATTCAGTTACACGGCCATTAAGTTGTGTTAATTGCCGAAAACTAAAGCGACATTTATATTTACGGCCTCACCGGCCAACGAATTATTCACGGGCGCTCTCTCGAAAACAAATATCGTCCGATTATCGCGATCGGAATTCGACCGGAGCAGAAGTAGCCGGACGACTATGTCAAAACGTCGGAGAAAAAAACGTAAAAACAAAGAAACGAGGAAATGCATCATAAGGCGCATTTTTACGGTACATTAGCCTTATAGCGGGTCGGATTCGGTTTAAATTAAAAATGCAACGCTATAAATCAGTCGGCGACTGCGTCGGTCCGGTAGTGTTGCCAACTTTGCCGATCGGATCGTGAGGTGATTCCCAAAAACGAGGCGCGTTTTTCGTTGGATCCCTCCGTGAGAAAATGCGAACTCCGCGCGACGTAAACTTTCTTATTTTATGGAATATTTTCAGAGAAATTGATCAGAGTCGATCGTTAATTTCGACTTCGGGTATTTTATGTTTCTTCGACGACGTTTTGTGTTTATCGGTTGCGTTTACGTAACCCACTTTGTTTGGAAAACTGAAGGATTGAAGGTTTTAAAATTAATTTATTAAGGCGGTTGCGGCGCGCGGAGTTGTCGTCATATTTCAAATTCTGTGTTGACAAGGTATTGCCGCCGCGATTATTTAAAAATTACAATGCGACAGATTTGAAATTATGGCAAAGAAAATTGTTATGTGCTTTATACAAGTATAACGCAGTCGGAATCCCATACATATTCATTTACTTACTTATTTCATACAGCTCGGTCGCTAAGACCTGTCTTTATGACCGGCATATTTTCCAATCCTACTAGAATATGTATCAACACGCTGTAATTTCATTTTTTCCGGAGAATACTGCACTAATCAAAATCATCGAGCACTGTGGCAAATCTAGATCAACTCAAATGACATGTTGGAAAATTATGAAGTCCTTCAGAGTTGGCGACAAATTTTGCAACGAGAAGATCAAGAAAATTTCAACTATTTTGATAATTTAAAAATTTTTAACATTTCGGAAAATTTTCTCCAAAGATTTAATAACTTTGAAATGTTTGATTATTGAAAACTTAAAATTTGATAAAATTTGTTTTAATAATTTCTTTACTTTTCGAATTTTGATGATTTTCGAAATTATTACTTTTTTAAAATTACAATTTTTTTGAAAGATTCATTTGAAAGCTCGACCAATTATGATTGTTTATTAAAATTTTAATATTTTTCAAATTTTTGAACCTAAAATTTTCTTAGTTTTCAAAATTTTCTTTTTTTAGAAAATTTTAGTTTTTAAAAATTTAGCCCATTTGTTAAAGTTTTTGAATTATTTTGAAACTTTTGTTTTCTGTAAATTACCATTTTTCTAAAAATTGTACCATTATTAAATTTTTGAATTTTTTAAGATATTTAAACATTTTTTTTATTTTGTTCATTTTTTATTACTTCGACTTTGAAATATCGTGCAAACTAGAACTAGAAACTAGAACAATTTTGAAATAAACTTTTTTTATGTCTTTTTTGATGTAGAAAACCTTGCAAATTCTGAAACTGATGAAAAAGGTACGCCATATTGAAAAAAATAAAAACCAATTTTTTTCATTTAAAAATTGATTTATTTTAATTTCCGTAATATTGGGATCATCTCTAAAGAGTATATTCCTGCTAATAGAATAGTGTGATCCTGCAAATTGCAGAACTCTATTTATTTTTATTTTTGAAAAAATCGGAAAAAACAAAAAAATAGGAAAAAACTGCATAAAACCGATTTCAGTGAAATTTGGAAACATTATAGAGATATATAAATATTATATGTCAAAAAAATACTAGCTCTTAATTTTAATAATAATTGTTAGAAACAGTGAATCTTTTGCGATTTTTTTTCCTTTGTGATACGTTCTAGAACAGTTTTAAATTGACTTTCCTAATGTGTTTTTTGATATAAAATAATATCTCGAATCTTAAAATTGATTGATAATGTACAAATAACAATCGATTAATTTCATTGTTTTTCATATGATTCAAACAACAGAAACAAAACATCCAAAAAAGTATATGAATATTACTAAAATATTAAAGTATTTAAAAATTAATTAAAACTATATTAGCAAAGATGTCAATGATTTTAGTTAAAATATCCTTTTGCATTTTAAAATATCAATATAACATGTGTATAGAATTATTTATCAATATGTTTAATATTAACTTAATCAGAATTCAGAATCAATTTGCATTTTGATTCCACATTTTGCGGGTGTTTTTTATCAAAAATTTCGAACAAAGGCAAAATCTCAATGTATTGCTCTTAAATGTAGACATGTTTTATTTACTGCGTAGTAGTCAAGATAAAATAAATGAAAAATCACCTCTGTTGCAAAAAAAATTAAATACTACATTTTTATTTTAGAAATATCTTTACTTACGCTTAACAAATAAGTTTATAAAGTTCCCTGTCAAGATCGTGTGGGGAACGGCCGCAATATTGATTTGAAGATGGAACATTTTGGTTCTTTGCCAGTAATTTCCACAATTTTGATCTAACAAAATAATGTTTTTAATAAAAGTCGAAAAACTTTAAATTTTCTACAAAAAAGTTATAAACCATTTTCTTTTAGAGTTAGTCGTTATTGAGAAAAAGTCTCACGAATCGCGTGCTTTCGGGTAGTCACACTCATTTCTGCACTACCCAAAATGTACAGATTTTGGCCTGTACTTTTTGAGCGATATCTTCAGAAGGCCTAATCTACTTCACCTCTTCCGTTGAATTTAGGGTTTTTTTTGGCGGGAGGGCTGTTTTCGTTGGTGTGAATGTTACGTTTCTGGGCTAATTAACATTCACCTTCATCATCGTTATCGTCGTTTACACATTGACAGGATCTAAATGAATAAATGTCTAAAACGAGATCAGATTACTTTTTGCAAAGACAGTTGGTCGATGGTGCGTATTATATATATTTTCACTAATTTTAGGAACAAAAAAAGCACAAAGGTATGTAATTAGGAGGTTCTTGGTATCTTAGGGCGCTGCTAATTATGCAAGGAATACTACTAGATTTGTTGGTGGTGACATACGATACCGTTGAAACCTTTATACATACCACAATGCTTAAGACCTTTGTAGAAACTGTCATAATTATTTTTTTGATCAGGACATGAAAGTAAATTATTAGATGAAGAACATAACATCAGACCAATAAAAACATTGATGTCAATAAATTACGAATTTAATCCAAGACGGAATAGTACACTAGGCATCTTGTCAAAATTAATGAAAAAAACGCATCACATGCTATACCTTTTAGGTGATGTTGAAATCAATGCAAATATCCAAAAGCATGACATTTTCCCAGTAACGACTAGATCTACGAAAAAATAGCAAATAACTTCTTTGAATCAAATTCTAAGCTTTCCAATTTTTATAAAAAAACATTTTTTGTTAGACTAAAATTGTGTTAGTTGTTGACAAAAAAACCAAAATTTTCCTTTTTAAGTCAATTCGCTCATGATCTTGGTAGGGAACTTTCTGTACTTATTTGCTAAGTCGAAGTAAAGACATTTCTAAAAAAAAGTTTAGTATTTAATTATTTTGTAATAAAAATCCATTTTTCCTGAGCTGTAGGAGCAATCCGTATTTAGAGTCGCAACAGCTTGTTAAATCTAAGCTCTAAAAAATCAAAGATAAACAAAATTGTATTATTAGTGTTTTTGATGACTAAATAAATGTTTTTAAAAAGGAATATTCTAAAATATTTTTTGATGACTAAAAAAAACGTCGTGCGTCAAACTTTTGCTGACGACTAAAAAAACGGCGTTCCACGTTCCACTAATACCATTGATCTCTGCGTTGCAGCTGCTGCTGCACAGTAAGTATCACAATATTGAAAAATCAATAAGAAGTATACTTGAATTTTGATAGAATGGACTGGTCCTTGGTTATCTTTATAAATTGATACACAAATCTTGTTCCCTGAAACGAAGAAAGATTAAAAAAACACAACAGTGCTCCAACGCGTTTCGATAGCCAATAAGGTATCATCTTCAGAGAGATACTCAGTACTATACAGTATCTCTTTGAAGATGATAGCTTGGCTATTGAAACGCGTTGGCGCAACTGTTGTGTTTTTTAATCTTTCTTGGTTTCAGGGGACAAGATTTAGGTATCAATTTTTTAAGTACTCCTGAATGTTAATAATTTTACTTAACATATCCTTTTTCCCTTTAACTTTAAAACATCAATATATCAGATCAATCATAATCAATTTTAATTTCTTAAACTATAAAATTGCAGTTTAGAAAATTCTGTTCTGTACACCATGACCATCGCATCGGTTGCTCTACTATCGATAAATACAAAAAACTCGATTTTTCGCCATAAAATTATAGTTAATATCTTAGATAACTGATGTCTACCAAATCAGTTGTAATATAGCATTTTGGATAGAAGAGAGTTTTTTTTAACAAATTATCATTTGCTACATTTTCAAATGGCTATTAAGTCAAAAATTCCCCATTGAATCACTCTTTCCATCCGTCGATCTAAGTGTACGTTTCTGATCATCAGGTCGCAATTTTTGACTGATTTTTGATATTTATGTTTTTATGGTTTTCTAAGAATAGATGCCCATTGATTTTGAAAGGAATCGCTCGAATTGTTAAGTTTTCTGATTAAATCATTTTACAAGCATATTGATTAATTATTGTAGATTATATTATATTGGTATTTTAAAATGCAAAAAAATATTTTAAGTAAAATTATCAAGATCTTAATATATCTAGTATATATTTTTTTTAATATATTTATTATAACATTTTAAAACATTTTAAATCTCATAATTTTTTGAATATTTTGTTTTTGTTGCTTAAATGATATAAAACACATTGAAATAAATCGATGTTTAATTAATTTAAGGATTTAAGAGATTATTCTATATCAAAAAACGTATTAAGAAAGTTAACTCTAAAACTGCTCTAGAACGTCTCTAATAATTATTATTAAGGTTATAAATAGTTTTTTTTGAGTAAAGCATTCATATACCCCTCTAATATTTTCAAATTTCATTGAAACCGGTTTTACGCGATTTATTGTAAGAAAAAAATATTTTCCTATTTTTTGTTTTTTTCCAATTTTTCCAAAAAAATAAATAAATAAAACCTTGAAACTTGCAAAGTTATATTACCCTATTAGTAGGAATATACTCTCTGAGATGAGCCCAATATTCCTGAAATTGAAATATAAATCAATTTTTTAATGAAAAAAACGATTTTTATTTTTTTTCAATATGGCGTACCTTTTTGAATAGAATTTGCAAGGGTATTTTACATTAGAAAAGACATATACAAAAATTAGTTTCAAAATTGTTCTAGAACGTTATCATAAAGAAAAAAACTAATTTTAAAAAAAATTGCCCGTTTTTCCTAAATAACATAATGATTATAGACTGTCAATTTTTTAAAATATAGCCTATATATATATATATTTCTATGATGTTTTCAAATTTTATTTAAATCGGTTAAGTCGTTTTTGAGAAAAAAAATTCTATTTTCCTATTTTTTAGAATTTTTTCGATTTTTTCAAACACTAAAGTAGATAGAGATCTGAAACTTGCAAGATCAAAGAATCTCATTAGTAGCAACTTATTCTTAAAATGGTCCAGATATCTTCCTGGGGCCAATTAACTATGCTTATCGTCCTATGGCCTTTCCGAATTATATTGAAAATTTTTTTAAAAATTTCGAATTTTTTGAAAATTCCTCCGTTGTTTTAACTTTTTAATTTATTGAAATAGTTGATATTTTTTTAACAAAATTTGACCTTTTTTTAAAATTTTGGACAATTTTTCAATATTCAAACTTCTTGAAAAATTAGATTTGTTTCAAAACTTAAATTTTTTTGAAAATTTTACATTTTTTAAACATCTTTGTAAAAATTTCGACATTTTTCAAAGTTTTCGTATTTATTCAAAGTTTCAATTTTTCTTTAACATTTCCACTCTTTTAAATCTTCGAAATTTCGAATTTTTTAAACTTTTCAAATTATAAAAAGCTAAAAGTTCCTCAAAATGTCGACCACTTTCTAAGATTTCATTTTTTTTTAACCATGACTTTTTAAGCGTGAGCTTTATTTCGAATTATCGACTCTTACCGAAAAGACTGGGGGGGGGGACACGAATATATTTTTTATACTCCGGGAGCGCACAACATAAAAAATGTTGGGAACTCTGATTTAGACATTGTTTCAAATGTTGAGTTGAAAAACTTTTTGACAAAATTTCAAATATTTCAATTTTTTTTGTAAATTGTTGACCATGAAATCTCTAAAATTCGCAAATGTTTTAAACTAAACGTTGGCGTTGAGTGATAAATTTATCACTCAACGACGTTGGCCATTTAGTAATTCATTGGTTTTTTTTGTGGAACGGACTGGTCCTTGGTTATCTTCAAAAATTTAAACACAAACCTTGTTGCCTGAAACCAAGAAAGATTAAAAAACAACAAAGGTTGCTCTAACGCGTTTCGACAGCCATCTTCAAGGAAGAAGATGATAGCTTGGCTATCGAAACGCGTTAGAGTAACCTTTGTTGTGTTTTTTAATCTTTCTTGGTTTCAGGGGACAATATTTGTATTTCAATTTTTGAAGATTTTTGTGAAAATTTCGATATTTCTCTAAATTTAACTCTACAAAAAAATGTTTAAAATCTCTACAGAACTTCAATATTTTAAAAATTTTTTCCAAATTTCCGAATTATTTTGAATATTTTGTAGATTTGTATTTCAAGTATTTAAACTGTTTGTTTACGAAAAATTCTAAAAAATTTATAAATGTGCTCTTGGAGGTCCATAGACAAAATCATATTATGTTAAAAAGTTAAGTACTTGGAGGCTCCAATCAGTATTGCAGTTGTTTTCTCATGGAATCTTCTCTAAAATTTGCAGATGTTCTGATGGAGGTTTCTAATCAAAATAATTTTGAGTTAAATGTTGAATAATTGGTAGTTCATCAGCATTTCAATCGTTTTGCCACGAAGCATTTTCTTGTTGGAGAATCATAGGTAAAATAATGTTATGTTAAAAAGTTAGGTATTTAGTGGTTGATATGGCAGTTGATTTCCCAAGAAAAATTCTGAAATTTGCAAATGTTTTGAGCTAAACAGTGGGCATCCAGTTTTTTATCAGTATTTTAATAGTTTGTTCACGAAAAATTCTCTGAAATTCACAATTGTGATCTTAGAGGTCCAGAGGCAAAATAATATTAAGTTAAAAACTTGAGTATTCCATGGTTCATCAATATTGCAGTTGTTTTCCTATGGAATCTTCTCTAAAGTTCCTAAAAGTTCTCATGAAGCATCCTGATCAAAATATTTTTGAGCTAAAACGTTGAACATTTAATAATTATAAGAACTTTAATTATTTATTCACGGAAAATTCTCTAAAATCGACATGTTAAAAAGTTGGCTATTTGATGGCTCATCAGTATTGAAGCTGTTTTTCCATTAAATATGCTCTAAAATTCGCAAATGTTCTCATGGAGGCTCCCAGTCAAAATATTTTTTCCAATAAAATCTTTCTTATGAAATTATTTAAATTTAAAGTTTCAAAAGGAAAATCAAAATTTCTGCAACATTAAAATTCTGAATATGTTGATATTAAAAGACAAATTCTTGGAGCAGAACTGAATAAAACCTTAAAGTCAAAATGTACATGAAAAAACCACAAATTCAAAACTTTCAGAAAAAATATGGGATTTCAAGCCAATATTTTAATTTATTTAAAAATTTCGAACCTAAAACTTTTAGAAAAAAATTTAAATTTTCAATTAGGAGTTCAAATTTCAAAGATAAAATCAAATTTCGAAAAAAGTTTCAAAAAAAAGCAACAGTTGAAAGCATAAACTTGGAATTATGTAAAAAAAGCCAAAACTTAAAAAAAAAAAACAAAATGTTCAAAAATTTCAAGTTAAATATCAAAATTCCAAAAAAATAGTGAAAATACCAAAAACCGAATACTAATTGTATGTTCGAGATATCAAACGCCCATAAGGCGAGCATTCTAATATGTTTATTAATTTTTATTTAACATTTCCAGGACCCAGTTTGGAAATATTTCAAATATTTAAATTTTTACCACCGTAAATTATTGATAAAAACTTCTGTGACGTCCTATGCCTCCAAGAAACACATAAGGGCCCAACCCAACGTCGTCCAAATATTCCAGGAATGTCACTAGTGAAGGAATGCCCGCATGACCAATATGGAAGCGCAGTGTTTGTAAAACCAGGAACCAAAGTAACTAACATCCTTACTACTACACTTGACAACATAGAATTAATTACGATGAACCTCGAAAACATAACGGTATCCTCGATATACAAACCACCAAATGAGAGGTTCTCATTTCCCCAACACCTCAACCAACCACATGTGGTAATGGGAGATTTTAACTGCCGCAGCACAACTTGGGGATACCATGACACGAATGATGACGGTGAGTGCTTGGAGGGATGGGCTGAGGACAACGGCATCCATGACCAGAAAAAACCCGCTTCTTTTAATAGTGCTAGGTGGGCGAGGGGATATAACCCAGACCTAATATTCATCGGGAGGTCTCTGGCTGGAGCGTGCAACAAAACAGTTATTAGCCCTATCTCACATTCCCAGCACCGGCCGATCATGCTGAAGTTTAGGCCGGTGATATTCCCACAAAAGGCTCCATTCAAAAGGCGCTTTAATTTTCGGAAAGCTGACTGGAACAAATTCGCAGAAGAGGTTGACAAAGAAATTATAGAGCACACATCGCTCCCAGCAAACTATGATAATTTCACTTCAACAATCAAGAAAATAGCGAGAGGCTGCATTCCCCGAGGCTGCAGAACTTACTTCGTACCAGGCTTCTCCAGTGAAAGTAAAGGGATATACGAAGAATACCTGCTATACTACAGCAGCAACCCATTCTCTCCGGAAACTATTTAGCTGGGAGACTAGCTGTTAGACTCCATGAGTAGACATAGACAGCACTCGTGGATGGAGACAATAGAAAGCCTTGGCATGAAACGTAGCAGTGGAAAGGCATGGAACTTTATCAAAAAGCAATCAAATGACCCTACAGCCCCCAAACACCAGGTAAACGTCAAGGCAAACGAAATCGCTCACCAGTTACTTTTAAACGCCAGGCCGGATCGAAATGCTAAAGTGAGTTCCACCTTTAAGATGGCGTAACCGCTGGACCAAACGAACACGACTCACTTCACCATTACGCAGCTGAAAACCGCGATGAAGTGCTTGAAAAGCAGGAACGCTTCGGGACCTGATGATATCATGAATGAATTCCTCATAAACCTAGGCCCAGTAGCCCTGAATTGGCTACTCCAAATGTTTAACTCCTGTTGGGTCGACAATGCGATATCAACAATATGGCTGAAAGCTAAAATAGTAGCAATCCACAAACCGGGAAAACCACGCGAGGATGCCGGATGTTACCGCCCGGTGTCCTTGTTGTGTTCATCGTTCAAATTTTTCGAGTGCCTCATATTGAACAGGTTCGGGCCACATATAGAATAACAACTAATTCCCCAACGTGCGGGGTTCAGACCTGGAAAATCATGAACTAGTCAGGTATTGAGCCTCACCCAATACATCGAGGATGGCTTTGAAAAAAAGATGAAAACGGGGGTTGTCTTTGTAGACCTTACGGCGGCATACGATAACATAAACCATAACATCTTGCCGGAAAAAATCTTTAAAATGACAGGAGATCGCCACTTGATGATGGTAATAAAAACAATGCTTTCCAACAGAATGTGGAAAGCATTGGTATGTGGAGTTCCAGGGTGTGCGAAGCCGGTGAAGGAGTCAGAAGAACAGACTCCCTCAGGGAAGTGTACGGGCACCGACACTCTTCAATATTTATACAAATGACCTACCAACTGGCCCGAAAATAAGGAGTTTTATATATGCTGATAATCTAGTCGTCACCTGCCAGTCACAGAACATCTCGGAGATAGAGGAGCAATAGACACAATGACTATCAAGGCTAAACGATTACTATAGGTCAAATCAATTGCCCCCGAATCCAGCTAAGACAGAGACATACCTGTTCCACCTCAATAACCGACAGGCGGGAAGGGAGCTGCAGATAGAGTAGAACTCAGTTAGTCTGAACCACTGCCCAAACCCAGCCTATCTAGGGGTGACACTAGACCGTACTCTGACCTGTAGGTAGCACATACACAAGACCAAGGCAACAGTAAACATCAGGAACGTCATTATGCGGAAGCTCTCTAATGCCCAATTGAAAGCCAACCCAAGCATTCTGCGCTTCTCGGCGCTAGCGCTTTGCTATTCTACAGCCGAGTATGCTGCCCCTGTGTGGGAGAGATCAACACACGCCCATAGACTGGACACTGTCTTGAACGACACGTGCAGACTCATTACTGAATGCCTAAAACCCACCAGCCTCGATCAGTTGTACATGCTGGCCGGGATCGCACCACGGCAAATAAGGAGGGAAACCATAGCCATGGCCGAACGAAGCAGGCAAAGCACCGATATCCGACACCCACTTCATCGATACCCTCCGCCAGCAGCCAGACAAAATCTAGGCGAGGTTTTATGGGGTCTACACAGCGTCTCATGTCCACTGAAGCTTCAACCAAAGAGGAGAAATGGGAACAGCGAATGGAGGGACGCGGCACCCCAGGCTGAAACTCAAAGGAAAAGCTCCCTGCGGGATCAGAATTAGAATAGAGTACCTGAAAAACGCTTAACCGACTCCGGAGCCAAGTCGGAAGATGCAAAAACAACCTCCTGAGGTGGGGCTATGCGGAAGAAGATGCGTGCGTATGCAGAGACATTCAGACAATGGAACATCTCCTATCCTACCGATCCTTGCAGGTTCCGTGCACCATCCGGTATATAAACGTTCAGATACGATTAAATAAATTGATGAAACGTCTATTCATGTTAAAAAAATTTTTATATATTTTAATTTTTTATTTTTAAGAAGTTCTTCCTCATTGTATCCTTTCCACGTTATGCAATGCTGACGAGCTCAAACGAAAGCGAAACATGGATGTCCAGTGCTACAACCTTTTTTATATGTTTTTTGTATTTTCATCATTTATCAAAAAAACAAATTTTTTTCATATCTAATGTTGGTCTTCTATTTTTCATATTTTCCTATTCTATGTAAAATAAACTAAACTATTTTTTTAACAACTGTCATGAGGTGACGTTTTAAATAAATTTAGATATCACGTAGTCATTTTTCAAAAACTGTTTTAGAATATTTTCAACAAACAATAAAAATTAAAATATTTCCAAACTGGGTCGTAGAAATGTGAAATAAAATTAATAAACATAATGTTTTCGACCAATAAGAGTCCACCATGAAGAATAATCCTAATATGAGTCTATCACGAATATTCCGACTAGAATTCGGTTTAGGCGTAATATTTGTAGGAGTCTGTGATCCATGGAGCTTGTTAGCACAACAACGGCTAAACAAATTGGTGGTATAATCGCCGATGATGTTGTAAAGCGAAACCTGGTACGGCAAATATTTATCGAAACATTGTTTAATTTTTAATATCTGTTGCTTTTTAATCATTAATAAAGTTTAATAGTTATAAAAGTGTTAATAATCCACAATGTTGGACTTGTCGAGCCAGCAACTCATTTTCCGCCAAGGAAATTTAACTAGAAATGAGGCAGGGCGGGGATAAATAAACACTTAAAAGAGCTAAAATATCACAGCCGCTTGTCGCGACTGAGCTATACAAACGAAAGACTCCTCTGGTTTAAATTATTTGAAGAGGGTCGCCGGGGAAATGTTCCATTGTTAAGTAAATTACAGTAGCTGAAGGGAAAGCTGCGTTTTATTTAAAGCTCGGCGCTTAAATTACATTTATAATGGTCCATCGCCGATAGCACCGAGATATTGCCTCTTTTATTGGTTAGATTCTCGAAGTCTCATTTTCTATTTTATTAATGTTTCAAATGGAAACTGCAGGCTATTTAAGGCGCGCAAAATCTCTTCGATATAAGCTCATAAATAACGTCCTTTGTTAAATAGGATAACTTATTCGTTGGGAATTTCAAATGGTACGTTTCGAGGGGTCCATTCATGAAATATCGTAAATGAAGCGTGACATTGCTTAATTGGTTGTTTCCGTAGGTAATTAGAACTCTGACGCATGGAGAGCGAGCTCAATTAAACTAAAAGCGCCTTTTTTTTCAAACGTTATTAACTAATCGCTGCGTAATTCTTATTAATGGATTTTCGGTCCATTCACGATAGATATATGGGCGTCGACACCAATCAATCCATCTAAAAATTATGAACCAATTCCGTTCAGTTCAAAGCGCGGTCGAAAGTTTCAGTAACACGCTTTTATCGGATACACGACTTCCACATCGAGCATTCTTTCGCATGGACGATAAAAAATGCAATTTGTAATTCTGCCTCATGCGTTTCTCCTCTGCGTTTGTTTTTCTCCAGCGAATCGGAGAAAAAACTGTTTAATATGACGATCAGCGTAGTACAATACTAAGTAATGTGCTGAGATCGGAATGAGGTTTAACAACAATTGGTCGTCGCAAGAAGAAGCGCTGCGGTATGCGAACGTTCGCATCACACCTGATACGTTAAACGCTCGCTTCTGGTTTACCGAATTTCGAAAATTCTTCCCTCAGATTTAACGTAAATGAATTCGTCAGCTTGGATCCCGGTGGCGCGATCGATTTTTTTCAGAAGGTGAGCTTTCGTTCGCCTGGTCGATTTTTTTTAAACTGGAACACCAGCTTGGAATGTCATTTATCGCGGACGAGATTTCTTTTTGATGGCCGAGTTGTTACCCAACTCGAGCTTTTGCTGGAGCGCCATATAGGGACGAAGCATTATCGCTTTATGTGTCGGAAATTTGGGCCGCGGTTTCTCACCGAATTCCGTCATTAGGTCGTTACGTAAGCAACGCCGATCAATGAGAATCCATTATTAATGCCATAAATTAATAAATATTGAGTACTGATTTAATGTTACTCATTTTATATTTTTTTAAACGAAGAATTGGAGAGCGGATTATGTTTTGGGCTCCCCTGCCAACGCGAAGGTTGTGTGTTCGGTTCCCACGTCTACGAAGCTTTTCTTTATTATATTTGTTTCGCATTTTCAATTAATTTTGACATTTGAGTAGTTAATAGATTCATTTTTCATACATCACGCTTTTAACGAAATGTTAAAGTTATTTCAAGCCAAAAATTAAGATGACGTGTATTATGTTTTATAATAAAAACAAATTTAGCCCATAAAGGAATATAACACGCGACCTTCGCGCATCGTTAACATGAAAACACATCTTAATTCATTAGGCTAACGTACGGTGTATTTAAAAATTGAAATTAAGTTAACTTAGTTTAACAGTCCTTTAACCAACGAGCCAAATATGGCAAATCTAAGTAACGCATTACATAAAGGGATACTTACCACATTAAAGGTACTTCGCTTACTTTCTAAATGTATTTCCGCCTCCTACTTGGAGGGTTCCAAGGGCATAATAATAGCGACTGGATTGAACAGGTAGTAGCAAATATGGAATGGAAAGGGGTACTTATCGCAGAATTAGGTGAAATAAAACTGAAGCTAATGCAATAAATCTTTATTGTCTAAAAATTACAATAATAACATATTAACAACGAAACAACAAGATTTAATAACTAAAAAGCATATCACAAAGTTTTTGTTGAATACTGAAACGGAAATTAGTTCTAGTAAAAGGAAACTCGGTTAAGTAAATGAATATCTAACCTACAATAAATAATTAGAAGAAAACAGTAACAAAGAGTTAACTTTGGTCAATTAGATTTGTACATCTTCCTTTTAATAAGAAAATAAACTACTCTAGGTTTCAAAAAATATAAATTTGTACATTGAACGCTACAAGAATAGTTCGGATAACATATAAATACATCCTTAGTGACATTGATATGAGATTACAAGAATATAAGTAGTTAAATGATAATACCTTCCGTAGAGTGCAAGTCAAGCTATTTTTTAACATATAACATTATTTTATCGGTGCTTCTCCAAGAAAAGAATGTCTCGTGGCACAACAATTCAAATTCTGATGAACTATCAGATATCCAACATCTTAGCTCAACATTATTTTGATCAGAAGCTTCCATATGAAAGAACATCTGCAAATTTAGAGAAGATTTCATAGAAAAACCATTGCAATACTGATGAACCACCAAATATGGAACTTTTTAACATAATAGTATTTTGTCTATGGATCTCCAAGAGCATATTTGTGAATTTTAGAGAATTTTCGTGGCTAAGCAATTGAAATACTGGTGAACTACTAAAATGTCCGACGTTTAACTCACAACATTTGCAAAATTTAGAAATTTGATGGGAAAACGATTGCCAGATGCACCAAGAAATTACCCAAATTTTTAACAGAACATTATCTTGTCTATGATTCTTCAAAAAGAGAATGTTTCGTGGCAAAACGATTAGGATACTAATGAACTACCAAATGTTCAACATTTTTGCTCAAAATTGTTTTAACCAAAAGCTCCATGAAAACATGCGAATTTTAGAAAAGATTTCATGGGAAAACCCCTGAATCGCCAAATACCCAACTTTTCAAAATAATATTATTTGGCCTTCGCACCTTCAAGAGCACATTTGTGAATTTTAGAGGATTTTTCGTAAACAAACAATTGAAATACTAATGAACTACTAAATGCTCAACGTTTACTCAAAAATTTGCAAATTTTAGATATTTCATGAGAAAGCAATTGCCAGATGCACTATCAAATACCCAAATTTTTAACCAAGAAGAGGATGTTTCGTAGCAAAACAATTAAAATTCTAATGAACTACCCAATTTCAAACGTTTTAGCTCAAAATTATTTTGACCAGAAGCCTCCATAAGAACATCTGCGAATTTTAGAAAAGATTTCATGAAAAAACAACCCCCATAACGGATGAACCATCAAATACGCAACTCTTTAACATAATATTAGTTTGCCTATAGACCTCCAATAGCACATTCGTGAATTTTAGAGAATTTTTCGTGACCAAACAATTGAAATGCTGGTGAATTACTAAAATACTTAACGGTTGACTCACAATATTTACGAATTTTAGAAATTTCATGGGAAAACATCTGCCAGATTAACCACCAAATACCCGACTTTTTAACATAACATTATTTCACTTGTGATTATCCAAAAAAAAATGTGTTGTACCAAAACGATTGAAATACTGACGAACTATCAAATATCCGACATTTTAGCTCAACATTATTTTGACCAGATCCCTCCAGGAGATCATTTACGAATTTTTCGGAAGATTTCATGGGAAAACTATAATACTGATGAACTACCAAATACGCAACTTTTCAACACAACATTATTTAACTTACGAGCACATTTGTGAATTTTAGAGAATTTTTCGTCAACAGATAATTGAAATACTAGTGAATTAATAAAATGCCCAACGTTTACGGATTTTAAAAATTTCATATGAAAGCAACTGCCAGATTAACCACCAAATACCCGACTTTTTTACATTACTTTATTTTACCTATGATTCTCCAAGAAAAAAATGTTTTGTAGCAAAACCATTGATGAACTATCAAATATCTAACATTTTAGCATAAAATTATTTTGACCAGATGCGAAGCGGTTGCTCTCTAGGAAAGTTCCCAGAAGACAAGGGTTCTAATGCACAGACGACATTGTTGGCGATGGCCATAGTTTTCTCTATGGAGCAATAGGTGGCGGTAGACTGAGAGTCAGACGCTTGACGTTCGTTCATTCTTCAGTACTTACTTGTGGGAACATTTGTTAGCAATCGAGTTGGATATACCAAACTGACGAGATCTAACAAGATCGAAACCAGTCTTTGGTTTCCAAACTTCGAATCTAATAAATGTTCAAACCTATTGGTCTGTGCATTAGAAATAATGTTCACTTTAAATTTTAGGAAAAAATTGTGAGAGGACCCCTTGTGCACCCCACAATACTGCCCTATAATAGCTTCGCCACTGATACAATCCACGTGGAGACAACAAAAAGATCTTCAAGAAAACCCAGTTGTAAATTAATACGCTGTGCTTGATCATTTCCTCTTTGGAAGGTACTGCAATTCGAGTTTATTTTATTACCCATTATAACCTTTACTTACAATTTTATCTCTCACTCCGTCTTAATTTCAACTTAATTAATAAGATACCTGTTATACTCTTGTCATTTCTTTAACATTTTCAGTGAGTTAAGTAAGGGGAGCACGGGTTTAATATTAATTGTTTTCTTTTTTCGACGATACGTCCTATAGGTGTTTATATTTCAGAATCACCCCTTATTTTTCACTACTACCCCTTATTTTCCACTATTACCCCTTATTCTCCACTATTACCCCTTATTCTCCACTATTACCCTTTATTTTTCACCATTATCGCTTATTTTCCACTATTACCCCTTATTTTCAAAGATACGTCCTAGAGCTCATTATATCTCTTGCCTTCACTTGATTACATCACTTGTCTTCAGAATTGCCCCCAATTTACTCTACTAATTATACCCCTTACTTTCAACGTTATGACTTATTTGTCATAATATTTCCTCTTATAAAAAATCTTTATTTCCTTTATATCCAAATGTCCCCTTTACTTTGAAGAATATCTCATATTCCCGACTGAATGGTTTCGACAGATATATCGGAATTGATCAGAGCGCGTGATTTTAATTTTTTTCTTATTTTCAACGGTACATCCTACAGTCCATTATATCCCTTAATTCAAGAATTGCCTCTTATTTTTAACGATATGTCCTACAGCTGATTAGAATCTGTTATTTCTATCATTAGTGTATTCAGCGATACATGCTGTAGCTAAGCCATCTTTCACTTTCAGTTTTACCTCTTATTTTTAAAGATACGTCCTTCACCTGATCTCTTACATCCTCTTTATTATACCACTTATTTTCAGAATGACCCCTTGTTTCGCCTATTGATTACACTTCCTATGGTCAACATTATTTCATCTTACTGATGACACCTCTTATTTTCGATTACCTTTACAACCGATTACCTTCATATTTGAGTGCACTTTTCACTTTGAAGAATACCTCTTATTCCCGACGGAATCCCTCCGAAGGGTATATCGAAATTGACAATGATCGTGACTTCGGGTGCGTATGTTTATTAACTGCTTTCTCATTTTAGAACATTTCATTTCGTTGAGTTAATTGGACGGTGAGCTTCACCAGCGTAAAAAAACGCTTTATTGCAGATCAAAACATTTTACTACCATCGGATAGCACCTTAACATATTAGCATAACAGTGATCAGAAGTCACTTTCAGTATTACCCCTTATTTTCAAAGATACGTCCTTCACCTGATCTCTTACATTCTCATTATTACATCACTTATTTTCAGAATGACCCCTTGCTTCGCATAATGATTACACTTCCTATTTTCAACATTATTTCGTCTTACTGATAACACCCCTTGTTTCAGATTATCTTTACATCCGAGTGCTCTCTTTTCTTTGAAGGGTACCTCTTATTTCCAACTGAATCCGTTCGACGGGTATATCCAAATTGACAATGATCGTGACTTCAGGTGCGTAATTCTGTTTTCTCATTTTAGAACATTTCATGTCGTTGAGTTAATTGAACGCTGAGCTTCACCAGCGTAAATAAACGCTTTATTACAGATCAAAACATTTTACTACCATCGGATATCACCTCAACATATTAGCAAAACGGTGGTCGGAGGTGGGAAAGTCGACATTTACTAGCTAATAAACATTGATTTCTCACTTCTGATAACTAAAGATACTTGAGAATCTAATCTAGATTCTTGAGTGAGAGAGAAGGACAATAATAACTATGCCGTTTCGTCACATTTAGCTGCACCAGTCGTCGCTTTTTTTCGAACTTTTTAGGTTCAAGCGGTACAATGAATTTGGCTATCTTTAAGTCTCTTACAGTCTAAACCAATTTTTCGACTTTATGTCATTATTTTTAAACAACAAAACCTAACGAATTTGATATAAGACATGTTTCACAACATTCTACTAATATGTCTACTCTTGGTTCTTGATCAAAGACAATATTAATATTGTCTTCGATAATCGACTAAAAGTCGAAAACCGGTCAACATTCTTCATATTTGTTAATGTCTAATCAAACCATTAGAAAACTCAATATTCACAGCGTATGTGACAATGGACTAATTGTCAAAGACCGATCATTTTGGGGGATATAACCAAGTACGTAATTTCAACATGTTTTATCAAGTGCTTCCCTAATGAGTAACCATTTTAATTGTAAAAGCTTAATAGCAGAGATAAAACAATAAAATAAACTCGATTTAAGGATCTATCTAGAATTTGTCAGATGATTTAACTCAATGAACCAAACCAATTTGGAGATTCAACACTCTAACCAAGACGAATTGTACACAAGAAAATGTCATCTGCCAAAATCCGCAAAGACCTACATTACGCGTACACGTCAAGAACAGTTAATATAAGAACATTTCAACATCGCTAAATTTTAAACACTTAATTCAAGAGTATAGTCGAGTTAGATAGCTAAGACATCTCCGTCGAAGTGGTAGACAGTTTATGAGAGGCGCCATCCGAAAGAGATGGATTTTCCAAAACAAGCGAAATGGTATCGCCGCAGTGCACGTCCTCCAGTTCGTTCTCCTCGATCAGTGGAATACCTAGCGCGATCAAGATCAGAATAAAAAAAAATTTAGAAAATGGGAAGACTTACCTTCGTTATTGGCGTTGACGGAGCTCGCGTCGAATGACGCCAGACTTCCGCAGTGCACCCTGCAAGAGGGTGCTTGAGATCCGCTATGCGACGAGGCGGTATCCAGAGTTACGTTGGTGGATCCTTCAGATGCCGCCACGGTATCCGTCGAACCCATCGAGTCTATGGCAGAACGAGTGCTTGGAGTGTGCGAGGCCCTGCAATGAATCTGCAATGGATCTACTGATGCGAAATCAAATTTCCCACTGCTGATTTCTTGCCAAACTAATTTTGTGATACACAAAGCAAACAGTCAGCTGTTTTGACCAAAGTTTTTTTTCCAAAATGGGAAGAATTTTTATGAGGCGAAATCAAATTTCCCACTTCTGGTTTCTTGCCAATCTAACTTTGCAATACACCAAGAACTAATTCAACAATCAATTCTTCTGGTCGAAGGTTTTTTTCGATATGGGAAGAATTCTAGTGATGTGAAACCGATTTACCCACTTCTGGTTTTTGCCAATTTAACCATGTGATATATAAAAGAATAAAATTATCTATCCAAACAGTCAGCTGTTTTGGCCAACGTTTTTTTTTGTGGCATACACAAAGAAATAAAGTTATCTAACTAAACAATCAGTAAATATGGCCGAAGTTTTCTTTTCGATATAAGAAGAATTCTACTGATGCGAAATCAATTTGTCCACTTCTGATTTCTTTCATTATCTATTTGATGCTGTTCTGGCCAGTTTTTTCCGATATGGGAAGAGTTCTACTGAGGCGAAATCAAATATCCCACTTCTTATGTCTTGCCAATCTAACTGTGTAATATGCTACTGTTCTAAGTAAAAAAATCAGTTGTTCTGGCCAAAAAATTTTCTGATATGGGACGAATTCTACTAATGCTAAACTCATTTTCCTATTTCTAGTTTCTTGCTGATCTAACCATGTATATAAAAAGGCATAAATTATCTGTCCAAACAATCAGCTCTTCTCACCAAAGTTTTGTTACGATATGGGAAGTTTACTGAGGTTACATTAGGGATGCATAAAATTTTTAAAACATCGATATTCATCGAAAAAGATATATCGATATGTTTCGATACATCGGTAAATTTACTCGATATTCGATGTATCATATAAATCCAATACCATACAGAAGAACTTTTCAACCAGCGAGACGAGCCTCTCATAATTTTCCTTTTTTTTAAATTCCTACTTATTAAAACAAATTTTTACTTATTTCAAATTTTCCTTTTTTAAAAATTTTGACTTTACAAAATTCAACATTTCATAAATAACTTCTGCTTCTATTTAAATCTTCGGTTTTTTTATTAAACTTCAAAAATTGCAACTATTTCTAAAAATTTCAGTTTTTAAGCTTTAAGCTTTTTGAAAATGTCGACTTTTTTAAAAAGTTGAAATTTATTTACGATTTTAATCCAGAATTAGGAATTCTTTTTTCAGAAGTTACACTTTTTTCTAAATATCAATGTTTTTCAAAATATTTATTTTTTAAAATGTCGACTTTAATTTTTGAAAGGTTGGATCTTTTCAAAATTTTCGACCTGTTTTGAAAATTTTAATTTTTTCCAAAAATTCGATTTTTTTTAAATCTCAACTTTATTGATTGAACATTTTTATAATTTCGAATATTTTTGAAAATTGCCCCATTTTTCAATATTTTGATTTTTAAATTTCGACCGATTTTTTTTGAAAATTTTAACTTTTTTACAGATTTTGACATTCCTCAAAATTTTTCTTTAAAATTTATTTTTCTGTTAAACTTTTTTTTTTGGAAAATTTAGCTTTTTAAGGAATTTCGACATTTTTTAAAACCATCTATTTTTCAAAAAAAATTCCTTTTTTTGTTTTATAAAAATAACACATTATAAAAAAAGAAAAATTAAAGAAGCAGCTTTAATTTTACTAAATGGAGATAACTGTGTCGCAAATTGTTCGATTGATATTAACGGTATGTGGCTGCAATTGTTAAAACGAGAAAAACAACTGGGTCGCCTTAGAATCACCTAGGGAATAACCTAATAAACTGTCAGAATTACTTTCTGGCAGCTTACAAAAAAATTTATAAAGGAATAAATTGAATTGGTTTTCTGACGACGGGCAGAGAATAACACTGCCCGAAACGTTAAAATTTTAAATAATCTTGTTGCTATTTATTTTTTACGTCGTTTAAATTTTATTATAGTTTTAAGTGTTTTTCAGTGTCGAGTCCCAAACAGCGATTGACAAACCAAGATCCAACGCAATCGCTGTTTGCGGCAATCTAAAACAGATTGCCATTCCTTAAGGCGGCGGTCTGGTACTCTTAAAACGTCGAAATTCTTCGCTTGCCATTTTACAAACTACGTCAATACTATCGCTTAGAATTAAATGAAATTTGGTAATAATGTTTAGAAATGTTGGGGAATTTGGGCTCTGGAAGCAGATTTTTGATTTTTGTCTTAGTATTCCCACAAATGGGCGTACAATTTGTCACTTTTTTTGCCTGTTTTCAGAAGCGAATATCTCGGAAACTAAATGGAATTTGAAAAAAGTACTTCCAAAGCGCGATTTCGACATCCTTGCTTCATAAGTTCTCCAAATTTGAAAACAAAATCTTAAAAAATAAAGGCACCATTTGTAAAATGGGAGAGCGGTGTTTGGCATAAAAATTGCGCTTAGATTTCGGTTGCCCTCATTCAGATGAGGAAGGGTACGGAGACGGACGTGATGCGGAGCAGAGAAATTTTTGCCCCTTCCCCAATACGTTATCAACGAACGAAGAATCTTCGGCTTCCACAGCTCATATTTCTTTATCTAAGCACGGCAGATATATCATAATAATAATAAACAACATTTCTACCAGAGTTTGAGAGTAAAATGAATTGTTTAGTATTTGTAGCTTAAAATCATTTACCAAATATTTAGTGGTTTTTATTTTGATATATTTAGAAGAATTTTTTTCTCTCCTAATTAACATTTTTATATTACTCTTTGGAAAAATATAAATTGTTTAGGTAAATAAATGCTACGACAGATTTAAGCAAAAAAAAAAGAAAAATTGATTTTATGTCATTTAAATTGGAAATGTTATATTCTGCTAGCATCACTTGTAATCGAAAATCGACCAAATACATCTGCAAAGAACGAAATTATTTTTCACATAATTAATTAATAGGTATTTAGGTGCAGATATTTAGTCCTTATCTTGACGATAGGAGAAAATGCGTGGGAAAATAAAAATTTCAGCTCTGAAAATTTTGAATTCCTCGAAAATTTTGGCTTTTTTCAAAATTTCGATAGTTTTTTGAAAATCTACTTTTTTTTTTAAAATCTCAACTTTTTTAACAATTTCGACATCTTGAAACTTTGGACTGTTTTTGAAAATTATGAATTTTTTTGAGGAATATGATTTTTATGATAATTTCGACTTTTCCTTATTTAGTTTTGAAAATTTGGACCACTCACTAAATATTTCGACTTTTCTTGAGAATTTTTATTTTTTGATGCATATTTTCAACTTTTTTTTAAAATTTTTATTGAAGAATTTGACATTTTTAATTTCTATTTTTTTAATGATTTCGACTTGGACATTTTAAAATTTCCACTTATTTCAAATTCTCATTTTAAAAAAACAAAATTTTGACTTAATTAGAAAATTGTAACCGTTTCGAAATTTTCCCTTTTTCTAAAATAGTGCTATTTTTGGAATTTCGAGGTCTCGACTTCCTTTAAAAAATTTTGCTTTTTTTGACAATTTCGACATTTTAAAAAGGTGTACAAACAAATAATTCCGACAAGATCAACATTTTCGAAAATTCGAATTACTAGAAAAAAAGTCGAAATTATTAGAAAACCGAAACAAAAATGGTAACATTCCAAAACTCACGAATTAAAAAAAAAAAGGCAAAACTTTTGTGGAAATTTAGAAAAAAGTTGTCCCAAAGTCAAATTTTTCGAAAAAAGTTGGAATTTTGAGAGTAAAACCGAAGTGCCAACAAAAAAGAATTTTCAGAGCAAATTCGCAATTTCGAGAAAAGACTGTGCTTCTGTATCTTTGTACAAAAGTTTATGTTAATTTTAAAGGAATTAACAGGAAACAAAAGGGTAAAAGATAGCATTTTTAAGTCACCTATTTCTAACTATGTACTTTACCTGCTTAGAGAACTGAAAGAAGGAATACGTGTCAAAGGATTTTTTTATAAATTTGCAATTCGGTAGCCCAATTTCAAGCTTTTCTCTCGAAATTTTGAATTTAAAGTTTAAACTATTCGAAGTTTCCCAGAGATTTTGAAATTTTATGGAAAACCTCCACAAGAATATCGAATATTTCAATTTAAAATTAAAGTTTTGTGACTAATGGGAACTCGAGCACTTCCTTACATAAATCTCATTTTTTTAAAATCTGTTGTTATTTTTCAAAAATTTCAGTTCAAATATAAAATCGTTCTTTGTATCATAATTCAAAGAGAACAGTTAGAATTTTTTTTTAAATTTTGACTATTTTTTCAAAATTTCCAATTTAGATCTCAAATTGTTTTTTTTATTTGGAATTGCAATTCTAGAAAGAAAAATTAAATTTTTAGCTTTTACTTTCCAGTCAAAATGAAAATAACAAAAAAAACTTATTTTTTAAATTTTAAAATAAACTAACATTTCAGATAAAAGTCGAAAAAAAATTATTTGGAAAAAATTCCTGCAACGTCTTTTTTTATTTCAAAATTCCGTGAAAAATTTTTAAATTTTTGGCATAATTTTGTTCAAAGTTATTTCCAGAACTTTGACTTCTCAAATTCCGGAACCTAAATTCGATTTTAAGAAAATATGAATTCTAAATTCGAACTTAAGAAAATAAATAAATATAAATGAATAAAAATTGACATTTGTAAAATGGAAATTTCAGAAATCTTGTAATTTCGACTTTTTTTCTAGAAATTCTATTTTAAAGTCTAAGATTTAAGAAAATAATTTGAAATTTCCAATTTAAACTTTCTGATTTTTTTTCAGAATTTATTTAAATATATCCTTTTTTAAGTATAACATTTTCTCTCATTTCTCGACATTTTGTTTTTAAAAGTCTAAATCTTAACAGACTCTTTAAATAACATAAAATTTTGACATTTTAGTCGAAGTTTACAATTTTTCTCAATTTTAGTGGAACAGACTGATCCTTGGTTATCTTCAAAAATTGAAATACATAAATTGTCCCCTGACACCAAGAAAGATTAAAAACACAACAAAGGTTACTCTAACGCGTTTCGGCAGCCAAGCTATCATCTTCAGAGAGATACTGACTGAAACCAAGAAAGATTTAAAAAACACAACAAAGGTTGCTCTAACGCGTTTCGGCAGCCAATCTATCATTTTCAGAGAGATACTGAAGATGATAGATTGGCTGTGGAAACGCATTAGAGCAACCTTTGTTATGTTTTTTAATCTTTCTTGGTTTCAGGGGACAATTTTTGTATTTGAATTTTTCTCAAACTCCCGACTTCATAATCTCAACATTTTGAACTTGTTTCTTGGAATTTCGATTTTAGTCTGAAAATTTTGACTTTATTCTCCACATTTTGTTTCTGAAGTCGAAATTAAAAAATAGTTTCTATTTTTTTGAAAAATCTAAAAAGGTTCTAAACAAAATTCCGAATTTTTTTGAGAAATGTTGACTATCTTTTTGAAATTTTAATTTGTAATTTTAAACTCGAAATTTTCACTTCTTTCACAAAATTTTGGTCTTAAAGTTGCATAGTCTATTAGGTCTTAACATATTAAAGTTGTTTACTGAAATTTCGACTTAAATAACGAAATTTCAATTGTAATGCCTAAAATTAAGAAAAAAATAGTAATTTCAAGTGAAAACTTGAAACTGTAGATTTCGAAAAAGTTTCCAATTTTAAAAAATGTTAAGGTTTCACCTTATTCTTAAATTCCGTATTTAATTAAAAAATAAATACTTTTTTGTAACTCTGGAATAACAAAATTAGAATTATGAGTTCTGAAAAAAGTCTACAATTCTTAACGGGCAAAATTTCGAATTTAAACTTGCGATTTTGTTAAAATAATTCAAAATTTGTATAAAATGGAAATTAGTAGAAACAAAATCGAGAATGTTCAAAGAATCTTCTCGGAATTTAAAAAAAAAGGTCCATATAGAAAAAACAAATTGGGCAATTAAGACTCAATTTCACAAATAGAGGAAAAAAACCCTTTCAGAAAATTAAGAATAGAAAAATAAAAGTTAAATGCCTAAATACAAAATTTAAAATAAAAACGAAATTTTGAGATAAAATCGATATTTATGAGTTACATCATGCTAAGAAAATCTACCGCACGGCCCTGAAGTCGCATTGATAAAAAGTCAAATTTCGATAAATAAATCAAAAATTTCCGAAGAAAATAGTTTTCGGGAAACTTTCGTTTTTTTTGTTAAAATTTCAACAATCCAAATATCAAAAAAAAGTTAAAATTTTCAAAAATTATTTGTTAATTCTGTTTTAATTGTTTATCAAAGAGCGACAAAAAATACTAATTTAAGAAACAGGTCAAAATCTCCACTTGGAAGTTTGCAAACAAATATGAATACTAAACCAACTGTGTTATCAGCAACATGCACATTTTCTTAAGGTATCCAAATGGATCGAGTTACACAGTATCATATATCGGTAAAGTGACGATATGAAAGATTGCGAATTCGAACGACGTAAACCGAACTTCTTACTCAATTCCCCTTCGAAACCCCTTCCGTCTCTGTTCTCCTAACCCCCCTCAACAGGGCATTTAAATCCGAGAGCCAAATCGTACTTAGCGATTTACCAGACCCCCGCCTTAATAGAAGGTACTGAAATTTAGGATTGTGAAAGGAGTGACCGGCGAAGAAAAAGCCAATAAAACTGCATACAAATTATAAAGAAATGTCAAGATTTTAAAAAATGAAAAATTTTCAGTGAAATCTCCTAAACAACTAAATTTTTGTAAAGCCCAAATTCCAAAAAAAGACAAAATTATCAAACATTTCTAAATTATTGTTAGTTACAATTTTGAGAAAAATGTTAAAAAGTCACAAATCTCAAAAAGAAATTCAATGTAAAAAAATGTAGGAGTTTTCAAAAAATGTTAAGATTTAAAAAAAGTCAATACGTTGAAAAAATCGACATTTTGAAAAAAGTTCAAATTTTCGAAATAAGACTTTAAAATGCAACGAGATTTTTGCAAAATAATCTTAAACTTTAACAAGAGTCGACTTAAAAAAAAATCGATATTTTTAGATAAAAGCGAAATGAAAAAGTGGAAATTTTTGAAAGTCAAAACTTTGAAAAATGACGAAATTTCGAAAATTTTCTAAATTTTCATAGAAAATTGGGATTTAAAAAAATCAAACTTTTGAAAAATAATATCAACATTCTGAAAAGATCTTGTTAAAAATCGACCTTTTCAAAAAATTCAAAGATTTTAATAAAATAAAGAAATTTTCAAAAAAAAGCCAAAATTTTTGAGGAGCCCAAATATTGAAGAAAAGGATTTTAAACTTCCAAATAAAAACTAGAAATGAAGAGTAGACATTTTGAGAAACAGAAAAAGTCTGGTTAATTAAAATTTTTAAAAAGTCAACAATTTTAAAAAAATCAAATTTTTTTTTAACTAAAAAATGGACACTTTGATATTTTGAAAGTCAAAGTTCTAAAAAACCCTAATTTTGACAATAAGTCGAATTTTTGTGAGAAAAGTTAAAATGAAATAAAATCGTAATTTTGGAAAAATACAATTTTTCAAAAAATTGGAAATTTTAAAAAATCTTCGAAGTCAAACTTTCCAAAAAATCTAGAATTTCCGAAAGAGAAAGATTTAAAAAAAACTCGAAATTATCAGAAAAGTCGAAATCTTCAAGAAAAGTAAAATTTTGGATAACTGATTGTGTGAAAAAATTTTCAAGTGAAAGTTTCGAAAAAGTTGAAATTTTGATAATAAATACGAAATTTGGAAATAAAGTCGAAATTATAGAAAAATTCATTTGATAAACTCGACATTTTGATTTTTGCAGAGAAACTGAAATTTCCGAAATTTTAAATTAAAAAAATTGAAATGTTTAAAAACTCAAATTTTTCAAAGGATTAACTCTTCGATACGTTAAATAACAGCAAAAAAATCGAAATTTTCAGTAAAGTGGGCAAAATTTTGAAAAAAATTGAAATTTTCGGAAAAGTCGAAAGTTTGAAAAGAGGCGAAATTTTAAAAGTCAAAATTTTAAAAATCAAAACTAAAAAAATCGAAATTCCACAAAAAGACTGAATTTAAAAAGGCAGAAATTTCAAACAACGCGAGATTTAAAAAATCGATTTATTTAAACAAATTAAAGTAGTGGCCCTGAAATAGTGAATGGGATCGGATGACATATTAGCTGGTCCCTAGATAAATTTTAACTTTCAAAAAAGTAAGATTTTCTTGTTATACCGTATATTCATCTTTTTGACGACGTTTAACGGTAGAAAAAAAAAATCGCTAGGCAGAAATTGAAGTATTCACTAAAGTGATAAGATAATTACACCCCAATGAATAACAGGATGTTTGTCGTCTTAAGTGCTTCTCCTTATCATGAAAAATGCAATTAGGATGGACAAAGGGTGAGTAATGTCGAGCCTGGGATAATTGATCAAAGCTTTTGTCCCTGGGTCCATTACAGCCCGGATGTTTGGTAGACGTTTACCATCAACTGTCCTAATTGCGTTTCATTTTAATGGAACTGCAATTGAGATAGACAAAAGCCGATAGTTGCATTCCTTCTAGAATTCGTTGGGGTGGTAAATTGAATCTTAATCACAATCGCTTCCCAATAAAAGGCCTCGGTGGACAAACCAGAGGCAGTCCCGTGTCAGACACAAAAGGCCTAGCCTTTCCCGACAGTTTTGCCTAGTGATTTTTTTTTTGTTTTGAACCGACGGTGAACAGTAGTGCTATAGACTTTCAGACTATAAAAACTATTACGATTTTTTTTTTTACCAAATTTACGCGGTTCCGGTATCACTTGAACTTATTTCACCAATCGATATATCGACAAAATATATCGATACCGTCGATACATGGGAAGAAAAGTATCGATACTAAAATATCGAACATCGAAAGAAAACATCGATGTTTTTGATACTTCGATGTATCGTGTGCATCCCTAGGTTACATCAAATTTCCCACTATTGATTTCTTACATGTAATATGTTAAGGAATAAAGTTATCCAAGTCCCAGATTCTAACTAGCTTTATCTATTTTATAGCATGCCCATTCTACTATAAATCTAGATCTTAACCTTAAATAAACCTAACCTTATAAGTTTAGAGGTTTAGAAGAAGATATAAAGCATTTAAATTCGAAAATCGTTATCAATTTGTGGTATACTTCGCTATGAGGAGCACTTGAATGTGCAAAAGTTCAGAAGTGGGAAAATCTGAATGGACAGTTGTTATGCGTTCTTCTTTGATCAAATGGCCCAAAACGACCGTCAGTCTTGTTTACATATCAGATTAACAACCCGAAATAACTTGAGCAATCGAATTAGTGGCAACGAAAATGCTGCAGCTGTCACTTTATCTAGGAATTCGTTTATAATGTCCTACGTTACGATCGTTTTAAAAATTCCATCGTTTCGATTAAATTTGATAAAAATTTACGCCTCGTAAACGAATCAAACTACCGTGTTACATGCGATGAAATCAAAAACCGAAATGATTTAAATCGAGGTGGGCGCGGGCGTTAAAACCTCATAAACGATCGCCGTTCGTCTTATCCGAGTAATAAAAGTATTGCGGGTGTAACATTATCTCCGGTCGTATAAAAAAACCAAAGAAAGAAGAACGCACGACTCGGGATATCGCCATCTTTACGATACAGTCCGAATTGAGGTCCGATTAAAACGACATTTTATGGCGGCATTTTAAAATTCATAAAACTCCGGACCGTTTATAAATTATTTTCAGTTATTTTTATTCGATCGGTCCAACTACCTTCGAGGACGATAAATTCGTTTTTAAATAGTTAATGTTGCGTTTGTCACGCTTTTTTACTAATTGGATTGTCGACGTTAAAAACCGGCGAAACGCCCAACCGCAGGAATAATAGAGCCACATTTAATAACGCCCCGGCGCCTATCGTTTCATTTGATGATGGCAACCGGTTTTTGCCCTAATAACTGATGATGGAAACGTCGGCGATATAATGGCATTACCAAATCAAACCATTTTTTTAATGTCTCACTATATTACATTCGTTTTGCGAAATTAACTTTCCCATTTCTGATCTCTTGCATGCTTAACAAATTTGTATGTTAATGAAATAGTCTCCCTAGTTCTACCTTCGATATAATCTCGGTGAATTTATTTTTCTACCAAACGCATCTCGCCAAAAAAGCGGTGTCCGGTGCCATCATCTTCAAGGGTCTTTTAAAACACAAATTGGACAGCGTACAAAAGGAGATATTTTTTTACGTCGCAGCGATACATAAAATCAGACGTTTCGATTAAGTTATACGACACATAACGAATTCGACAATTATCGCTGGCGGCCGCTAATTAAACGATATGACGATAAAAGAAATTAATGACATTTATCATGGCCCGGTTCACAGTTGAAAGTAAATTATCGTCGCCGTATGATTCACGTCTCATTGTAAATAAATAATAATTAACGCATTGTTCCCCTTTTATGGCTCCTTTACCTATTTACCTCGACTGGTAATCATAGCTCGAACTGTTTCGATACCTTTAGCTCGCCGACGATTTTTTTTTTGTTGAGAAATAAACAGGCGCACCGCGTCGGTCGCCTTTCCGAAGTGCGCCATCAATTAAGCCAGGACACGGGCTGCGTGCCATTCAACGATATCATAATTTTCCCGTAAACCATTTCCAATGTCGATGCGCCAAACTTAATGGCGCCGTTTCGCTTGAATATTCAAACGGATGAATTTCAATCTTCGCCTCCGATTCGTGTCGGCCTGCCGTTTCGCTTGTTCGCTCGTCCGTCTTCAGGAGCGAGAATTTATCGTCGAGACACGTCCTGTTTTATTGCGGACGACTTCGGCTATCCTCAGGTAGAAGGTACCGTTTGGCGAAACGCCCCCAGCAAGTGAACGGATTAGTAAAAAAATCGAATTAAAATCAAAAGTATTTTACGCTTACTTGAAAGTAATACTTCAGTATCGCTAAAAGAGATTTGTTTGCGGTTGAATTTATGATTCTTTCAAGCAGTATTGATTTGAAACTCTTGGATAATTGTGAGTTGAACCTCGCAGTACCCCGGTACTGATAATTTCGATTTGAGGTTATTTGAGGTAGTACTTCAGTACGAATAAATAATTTTTAAAACCTCGCATTTGTTGAATATTCGATTAGTCTATCTAATTTTAAATTAGATTTTTTTTTGCATTTCTAATGCCTTTTATGTCTCATTTTGAGGTAGTACCTCAATACCAATAAGTCAGTTTTTAAATTCTGTTTCTTGGATTTTCCATTTCTCTATTAGGATTTCGTTAACTCGGATTTTTTTCTAATTTCAATGCATTTTATGAATCTTGTTTTTGGTATACGGTTTAGGCTTAACTTAAAGTACCACCTCAGTGATGATGAGAGATTTTCTTAAAACTTGTTTTTGTTATTATATGGTTTTCCTGCTTTATTTTTAGTTTTGATTCCTTTGTATTGCGGAAATCTTTTTCATTCAAGTAGTATCTAGTACTGATAAGTCAATTTCTTACTTCTCGTTTTTGGTTGGTTTTATGGTTCCATAATTTGATCTCGTAAATTCAGATTTTTGCATTTTAGGGTTACTTTTTGGTAGTACTTCAGTATAATAAATAATAATTATTTATCCCCTGTTCATGATGAACTAATTGATTTATCTAATTAGTTTATCTAGTTTTTAGATAAAATTTTTCGTACTTCAAACGCCTTTTACATATCTTATTCTGAGGTAGTACCTTAATACCAATAAAAGTCATTATTTTAATACCGCTTCTTGTTAGATTTTCAATTTTTCTGGTTATGTCAATTTTTTTCTATTTTAAACGCATTTTACTTGTCTTACTTTTACTATGTCGTTTAAGGTTAGTTTGAAATAATACCACAATGCTAATGATCAGATAATTTAACTAAAAGTTTTTTTTTTGTCCTTTTGTTTTGGTTTTAATTTTGAGTCTTATTATTTTGAATACCTTCTACGAGTGTCATTTTGAAATAGTACCTTAGTACTAAGTCGTTTTCTTGCTCCTCTTTTTGCTTGAATTTTTGGTGCCATGATTTAATTTCGTAAATTTATTTTTTATGTATGTACTTTGGGGATATTTTAAATTTACTTCGGATTAGTACCTCAGTACTAATAATTTTTTTAAAAACATATTTGGTTAAACATTCGATTAGTTTATTTAGCTTATCTTAGATTTCTTGTATTTCGAACGGCTTTTAGATATCTCAGTTTGAGGTAGTTCCCTAATACTGAGTGTCATTTTCTAAATTCCTTTTCTTATTGGATTTTTATTTCTCCATATGATTTTGTTAATTTAGAGATTTTTGTTTTAAGACCATTTTAAAAGTCTTGTTGAAGGATTATTTTGAAGTAGTACCGCAAGTGCTGGTAGAAGATTTTTTAAAATGTTGTTTATAGTGATTATTTTTTTTTTCGTCTGGTTCTTTATTTCGATATATTTATATTTTGAACGCATTCTTGGGTTGCTTTGAAGTAGTACCACAGTACTGATAATAATTCTTTTTTAATTCTGTTTTTGTTGACTATTTAATTATTTTGTCCAATTTTTCTGTTCAATTTTTTGTATTTTGAATACCCATTAGAAATTCTACTTTGAAGTAGTACATCATTTCTGATAATTCATTTCTTTAGTCACGTTTTTTATATTTTATTTTACTTATTTATCTGGTTTCGTATATTCATAGTCTTTTATATTTTAATCGCATTTCAGATTCACTTTGATGAAGTACCTCAGTAGTTCAGTACTGAAGGACTGAGGTACTGAAAAGAGAAATTTTAAAACCGGCATTTGATCATTATTTATTAGATCAATCGTTCTTAACGTCGATTTCATTTGCGTAGTTTTTTAATTCATTATATTTTGAATTGCCTTTACAAATTCCACTTTAAAATGGTACCTCATCTTTGATAAGTCATTTTTTAATCCTATTTGTTATGTTTTTTTTTTACTTATTTATCTAGTTTCGTATATTCATATTTTTTTCTGTTTTAATCATATTTCAGGTTCACCTCAGTATTTCAGTACGTTTTTTGTTGCATTTTTGCTTATTTATCTGATTTCGTATATTCATATTTTTTTGTATTTTTATCGCATTTAGGTTTACTTTGAAGAAGTACCTCAGTCGTAATAAAGTTGAATTTTTAAAAGCGTTGTTTGACTGATTGTTTATTATTTCGTCGAATCCTTAATTTCGATGTTTTTTTTATATATTGATCACCTTCTATGCATCTTACTTTGAAGTAGATAGTTAGTACCCTAGTAATGATAATTATTTTTTTTATTCAGTTTTTTTTGTTGATTTTATCATGCCTTTATCTAATTTCGTAAGCCCGCAGTTTTTTGTATTTTGAGTACTTTTACGGTTATTTTGAAGTAGTACCTCAGTACTCACTACATCATTTGTAAACCTGCTTTGTCTTCAATATTTGTTTTTTTTGTTCAGTTCTTAATTTAAGACTTGTATGTACGTCAAATTTCTTTCACAGGCCTCACTTTGAAGTAGTACCCTGGTAGTGTTATGTTTTTAATTCCGTTTTTTTTTTGTTAATCTAATCTAATTTTCCTTTATCTAATTTCGTAAATCTAAAGACTTTTGTATTTTGAGCAAATTTTAGGGTTACTTTAAAGTATTACCGCCATACTCATAAAATTATTTTTAAACCTTGGTTGTCCCGAATAGTTGATCCTTTTATCTAATTCTTAATTTAGACTTTTTGGATATAGAACGCCTGCTAAGTGCCTCACTTTAAAGTAGCACCCTAGTACTAATAAAAGTTAGTTTACTTCCGTGTTTTGTTACATTTTTGATTTCCTTACATGATTTCCATAATTCATGTTTTTCAATTTTATCGTATTTTGCTAGCCTTGGTCGTAGTACCTTTTTTTGGCTTACTGTAAAGTAATACCTTAGCTCTGATAACGAATTTTTTAAAACGCTGCTTTTGTTGTTTTTTTTTATCCTTTTGCCGGTTCTTTCTTAACTTAGCGTTGTTATATGTTGAACATCTTTTACGAGTTTCGCTAGTAGTACCTGGCTGCTGATAAACCAATTTTTATTTACAATTTTTTTTGTTTTTGTTATTTATTTATCTAGTTCTAAAAATTCGATTTTCAGTGATTACCACATCTTAGTCATATTTTCAAGTAGTACCGTAGTGCTGATGACGGAAATTTTACTTACATCTTGTTTTTATTGAATTTTTATCTTTTGTCTGATTGTTAGTGTATATTTTATAAAAATTGTTTTTGTTAAATTTTTATTTTTTTATCTGATTATTAACGTAATTTTTTTGTATTTTTATCAACTTGCAAAAACTTTGATGTCAAGTAGTACCCCAGTACTGGTAAAAATCATTTTCCTAATTACGTTTGTTGTTGACGTTTTGAGACTTCGATATCGCTTCGTTCGTTCAGATTTGCTCGTATTTTTAACGCATTATGCGATCCGTAATTGTAATTAGTATCTAAGTACTGATAATTTTTTTTAATAATCTCTTAATTGCAAAATTATTGACCCCGATACATTTTCTTTTGGTTTTTTCGGTTTATGTTTTCATATTAAATAAACACTTACTTACTTTGGGGTAGTACCGCAGTGTCTTTTGTTAATTACGTTTTCATCGAGCTTTTAGTTCCGTTTGCTTTTCTTATTGTAACGCATTTTAGAAGTCTGTAATAGTCGTACGCCAGAACTAATTATCATCCATGTATCTGATTTTGGTAATATAAGTTTTTTATCTTTTACCTATGGGCCCAAAGGCCTGTAAACGCTTTCATATATATATACATTTTTTATCTTTGGATGCCTTCAACGAATCTTGCTTGGGAGTGGTACTTCACTGCCGATAAAAGTGATCTTTCTTAGTTTCAGCTTCTTCGTGCGATAATGGAACGTAGTTCTTTTGGATTCTGCCTATCTTTGAAATTCGTCTTTTAAAGTAATACATCTCTAATAACAGAGATATGTTTTAGAATTTCGGGCCCAAATTCTATTGCCTAGTTTGTCAGCTGTTTAAACATTTTTCAGCCTTGTGTGCTATCTCTTTGCAACCATTTCCTAAGTAGTATTGCAGTTCTAATCACTTTATTAAAAATTGGGTGCTGCTTCCTTTCAGAGTGGGTTTCTTCATGGATTTATGTCTACTTCATATGCGCTTTTTCACATTTAAATGTTTTCTTATTTGACGCAGTACCCCAATACTAGTAATATTCAATCAATTTTAGATTATCGAATCTCTTTATCTAATTCGTCGTTTGTTCTACGAGCCAACTCTCGCCAATAAATCCATTTGTATTATCTTTGTAGTCCTGATAAAGTGAGGCGAAAGAGAAGGGAAGAGAAAATTGATAGATCATATAAAAAATGGGAAATAAGATCAGCAAATAGCTGCGTTGTCTGTAGTGCTTACGTTTATAATTTAAACAGCTTACTAAATGTATATTAATTCATTACAAAACCTAAGAAAAGAGGTTTTCTCAGAAGCAAACTCGAGCAATATTGTTACATTTTGTGATTATGAAGCGTAACTTCGCCGTTTATGGCACTGGTACAAAATTAAGTGCACAAACGGTTCCCTCACAATTACATCGAACGCAATTTGCTCCTCGTACCGACCGTCCAGAAAGGCGGAAATTTTAACAAGAGACCGCGGCCGTAGGGCCTCGCCGCCGTATTGACAGCCATTGCATGGGTGATCGTTTAAGGACCATTAGTCATTTCAGCCGTGTAATCATTGCCACGGAACGATCTCTCAATTATTGCAAATGGTACGGCTCTAAAGAGCGAATAATCGTCGATGATGAGCGTGTGAAAACTAAAGCGAAACATTTACCTCTTTTTTTTGCACGTCATTTTTGTCGATCGTTTTTCGTAATCCGCCGATATAATCGGGCGCCATTATCACCCGATATCGACGACTAACGAGTTCATGTCTCGTTAGCGGGCCGTTTTGTTTCGATACGGTCGGCGCGCTCAAATCGTGATCTGACGCGAAAACGCTTCATTGAGGCGCAAAAATTCGTAATTATTCTTTAAGCGTCAATTAAAAAATACAGTCGAACTGGTATTTTGTGGATTTGGGAATGCCACCGTAGCCTTAAAAGTAATATACCATGCGTTTTTTCGATCACTATTATTGTGATCATATTCGACGTGAGAAGCCGAAAAGTTTCCGGGAGAAGAAGCCTCAGAGACTAATAACACGATGGGCAGCATATATTGGGAATCTAACGTCATACAGGACTCGTTTTCTATTCAGCGGCGGATAAACATCTATATTAGGAAGATGTACTTACAAGGATCCGTGACGAGCGACGTGCACAACGTCCGGATTGGGAGAATTCCTGCTTCTCCTGATGGCCAAATTTGGCCAGTGCGGTCTTTGCAGTCGGCTAACTGTCAAACCGGGTGCTCGATCACGGACCACTTCGTCGTAAACTGGCAGCCCTGACTGTAAATAAAAGAAAACAAATTGCAATCACAAGCTTTGAAACGAGCGAGGACTTGATTGTTGTAGTTATTTGTGTAAGGTGCTTTTGTTATTTTTTAGGGAGAAATTACAAAAAATTTTTCAATACATTTATTGGTTATGATCACACATAAAATCTGTATAAGAGCGCTAAAATTCAGTTAGTACACCCGAGGATAATTAGGTAAACCGTGTTCAATCCCCTTGTCCCTTGACTTAAGAAATGTTGGAAGAAATCATATACTTGGGAATGCTTACAGACCCTACTCCCGCAACCGATAGAGCCGCACACCACCAAAGACGGATTATCTCACATTCATCCATGAGGTTGACGCTCATGTTCTTATTATTTTCAGGCTCGTAATGCGTTTCGAGTTCTACTATTTCTTTCATCTTTGTCAGCGAAATTCAACAAGTTTTGCATGAAGTTGGCATTCAACCTTAGATTCAAGATTAGAGGCTCCAATCCAGGATTTATCAACAAAATTAGCTGTGAGCTTCACCTCGTCAAATAATCTTAAACTTTTACGGTAATTTCTTTGATCGATTTAGTTAGATTCAACGGTGGTTGACAATGAGAAATTGTTGGAATAACTAGATATGTTTCATTGTTTGCGACTGCATTCTAAAACGGACTGCTTATAGTGATTTGTTGGCTCGAAATTAAATCAAGAGAAAAGTACCAGATAAAGCTTGTTGTTAGGAAGTGGGAAAAAATGCTCGCGTGATAAAATGTCGGCCTCCAGCGGCGCCCATATCATGAAGGATAAATTTGTCAAGCTTAACTTAATGTTTAGGTAAAAACGTTGTAAATGCATATTTAAAGTCGAATTATCACCAGGGCGAGATGTACGGCCGCAGCTTATTTTTTTTTAATCTTCGTTCGTCGCACCTCCAAAAAGCGCACCGTTATGATATTTTATGCAACATTGTTCTCTATACAGCAAAATACTTCGATCTAAATAGGGTCGTGGTCAAGTCGATAAATATTAACGTGCGATCTTACGCATGGAATTAAACAAAATCACATTATGTACGCTTTATTACGTCTTACGACGAGAGGGAAAAAGAGCAAAAATCGTTAATGCGGCGCGATGCGATATAAATTTCAAAGATAATATTTTCTGAATCTGCCATTTATGTACTTTTTAAATTACCTGGAGCTTGTGCAAAGCGCTATACCATATTAAGAAGAAGTTTGCCTACTTATTCAGCCGTAATTATTATTGACAGTAGTTTTAATATGTCGAGGAGTTATCGCTTGCGCTTTCGACGTATTACGTCAGAATTCGGCGTCAGCGTTTATTTTTCGCCATTTAGATCGTCCGGCCGGCAAATAGGAGTCCTTCGCCCGTCATCGATCGCATACAAATCGATCGTTTTCGCTGCGGCATTCTAATGTCCGATTAATGCGGCTCAATCTAGGCGTTTGTTGTGTTTTCGCGTTTATTTTAGAAAAATGCAAATTGCACTCGCCGTCCCGATTCGTTCGACCTTACCGCATTTGGTATTAACATGCCGCCTCAAGGCTTCGAAGGTTTGTAACAACGAGATGAACGTTTAAAAGTAGATCGCTAGCACTACACGCGGCAGCCCCCTGCTTCGGCTAAGGGTTTCAAATACATCGAAGTTCGCGCAAATTTGAAGTGGACCATTGGCATAGGGCTTAAGTGAACATTTTCGAGCGTTAAAATTTTGAGAAAAAGTCGAAATATTATAAAAAGTAGAATTTCTGACGATCGCCATCTATATTTTTTGCGTCCTCCAAAGGATCTTTGCGATGTATCTAGAAAAAGTGAAAATTTTGATAAAAGATTTTTTCAATTGTCGTAATTTTTAAATGAAAGCTAGAATTTACAAAAAGAGGTAGACATTTTCAAAAAGAGCCAAATTTCAAGAAAAATTGCAACCTACGAGAAAAAATCGTGATTTTCATTAAAAAATCTAAATTTTGAGGAAAAGCCGCAATTTTCAACGAAATTAATTTTTAAAACAAAGTTCGAAGTGAAAATGAAAAAATGGTGAAGAAGTTTTACAAAGTATCTAAGCCACAATTTACAAAAAAAGTCAAAATGTTGGAAAAATAGTCGACATTTTCATAATGCTTACAAATAAAGTAGACATTTTGAAATAAGAACATTTTTTTTAAAATCGAAATGTTTACAAAACAGTTAAAATTTAGAAAAAATATAAATTTTGAAAATTTCAAAAATTCGAAATTTTCAATAAATGGCAATTTCCAAAAAGTTAAAATTTTCAAGTCAACAACCTAGTTAATATCTGAGTACATTTTTAAAAAACAACTCGTAATGTTTATAAAAGGTCGAACCAATTTTCCGTCTAAATTTCAAGAAATAATTCAAAATTTTATAAAAGTTCAAATTTAGAAAAGAATGCCTAAATTTTTTCAAAAATTAATGAAGTTTTTTAGAGACAAAAGTTGTTAAAAACTCAAAATTTTGAAATCAAAAATTTTGAATCAAAAATTTCCAAATAAATTGAAAAATTTGGAAAAGTTCAAATTTGAAAAAGTTCAAATATGCAAGAAAAAGTATCGAAATTTTCAAAAAAATCGAAATATATTAAAAAGATATCGAATTATACTTAAAAAAAGGAAATTTTCAGAAAAATTGCAAATTTCCAGAAAAAAGTGAATTTTTCAAAAAAGAAAACATCAAAATCTTGAGAAAAGCGCAAATTTTCAAAAAAAAAAATCGATTTTTAAAACAGTCTCATGCAGTCTATAATATTTTGAAAAAAAAAATAGAATTCTTAAAAAAAAATGTAATTTCGAGAAAGACTCCTGAAAAACTGAAAAGGTACATATTTTTAAAAAGGTTGGAATTATTGAAAAAATTGAATTCTTCAGAAAAAAGTCGAAGAAATTTTCATAAAGACAAAATTTCCAGAAATTAGTGGAAGTTTGAAAACAATCCAAATTTAGAAAAAGAACTAAAATTTTCATGAAAAATGGAATTTTCCTGATTTTAAAAAGTAAAAATTTCGAGAAACTTAAAATTTTAAGAAAAATCGAATGTTCATAAAAGTAAAAACTTTAAGAAATAGTCGAAATTTTGAAACGTCGAAATTTATTTAGAGTAAAAGCAGAAGTTTTGAAAAAGGTGGAAATTTTAAAACTAATTTAAAATTCAGATAAAAAGTCAAATTTTTGAAAAAATGGGAAAATACTGAGAAGACGAAAATTTAAACAAAATGGAAAGTTTGAAATACGAAATTTCGAAAAATTTACAGTTTCAAAGGAAACTTGAGTCGAAGTTGAAAATAAAGTCGAAGTTTAGAAAAAGGTCGAGATTTTTAATGTCAAAATTTTCAAAAAAAATGTTGAAACTTTCAAAAAGAAGTTAAAATTTATATAAAAGGTGGCAATTTAAAAAAATCGAGATAAGCAAAAAGGACGAAATTTTCATAAAAAACCAAATTGTTCAAAAAAGATAAATTTTTTCAAGAGTCAAGATTTTGAAAAACGTCCAAATTTCAAAAAAATTAAATTTTCAAAAAGAAAATCAAAATAATTTAAATTATTCAAAGGAAAGCAAAATATACAAAAACAAAAAATTTGCAAGAGAAGAAATTTTTAAAATATACGTCAATATTTTGAGTGTAAAAGGCAAAATTAAAAAAAAAAAAGTGGAAATTTTTAAATTATTGGATTACAGTTTAAGGAAAATGTTGAAAAAAATGGAAATTCTGAAAAGTGGAAATTTTAAAACAAAATAGAATTTTCCAAATATATAAATTTTGAAAAGAAAATTAAAAGGTCGAAATTTTTGAAAAAATCGAAATATTCAAAAGGAACGTAATCGTCACAAAAAGTCAAAATCTTCAAATAAAATTCAAATTTTTTTCAAAAATTCGATATTTTGGAAAAGGTCCAAAGTTCGAAAAATTTTGGATTTTCAAATAGAAGTTAAAATTACCAAAATAGGTTGAAAATTTCAAAGGATGGTAAAAAAAAAATAGAAAAGTCGAATTTTTTAAAATACGTTAAAATTTTGAATAGAACAAAATTTTCAAAAAAAATATAGACATTTTTAAGTTAGGTTAAAATTTTGAGAAAAAAAAATGGAAATTCTGAAGAAAGTGGAAATTCTGAAAAAGGTAAAATTTACGAAATGTCGAAATTGTCAAGAGAAAATTAAAAAGGGTCGAAACTTTTGAACAAAATCGAAATATTCAAAAAGAACTTAATTTTATTAAAAAGTCGAATTCTTCAAAATAAGTCGAAGTTTTTTTAAAAATTCCAAATTTTCGAAAAGGTCCACATTTCAAAAAAGTTAAATTTTCAAATAGAAGTAAAAATTTACAAAATAGGCGGAAATTTTCAAAAGAAGTCAAAATATTTAAAAAAAATGGAAAAGTGGAAATTTTTAAAATACGTGAACATTTCGAATAGGTAGATGCTAAAATTTAGAAAAAAAGTAGACATTTTTAATTTAGGTTAAAATTTTTAGAAAGAGTCAAACTTTTGAACAAAAAATTCAATTTCTGAAAAAAATTGAAATTTTGAAATGACAAAGTTTCAAAATAAGATTCAAATTTTCCTAAAATTTGAATTCATCAAAAAAAAGCTGAAATTCTTCTAGAGTTGAAAATTAAAAACTCGAAATTTTGAAAAAAATCGAGATTTTTAATCAAAAATTTCCAAAAAATGAAACATTTGGTAAAGTTAAAATTTACAAAAAAATGATCGAAATTTTCAACAAAAATTCTAAATATTAAAAAAAGAATTTTTTTAGAAAAATTGCTAATTACCTGAAAAAATCGAGTTAAAAAAACGTACAAATCCTAAAAAAAAGTTGACATTTAAAAAAAAATCGATTTTTAAAACAGCCAAAATTTTCCAAACTTGACTTCAAAAAATAATCTAAATTTCGAGTTCTGAAAAAAGTATATATTTTCAAAAAAGGAATGAAGTTTTGAAAAAAGTAGAAATTTTAAAATGTCGGAAGTTTCTGAATAAAATCGAAATTTTCATAAAAGTTGAATTCATCAAAAATACCTGAACTTCATTAAGAGTTGAAATTTAAAAACTCGAAATTTTGACGAGATTTTTAAACAAAAATTTCCAAAAAAAATTGGAACATTTGGAGAAGTTAAAATTTACAAACAATAAAACTCTCAAAAAAAAATTCGAAATATAAAAACTGAAGAACATTTTCAGAAAACTCACAGATTACGTAAAAAAATCGAATTAAAAAAACATTAAGACCTTAGAAAAAAGCTCACATTTTCGAAAAGATCGATTTTTAAAACAGTCAAAATTTTTAAAAGTTGACTTCTAAAATTAATTGAAATTTCCAGCCCTGAAGAAGTTAGATATTTTGAGAAAAAGGTTGAAGTTTTAAAAAAGGTGGAAATTTTGAAACGTCGAAGTTTCAAAATGAAATCAAAATTTCCATAAAAGTCGAATTCATCAAAAAAAACCTGAACTTCATTTAAAGTTAAAAGTTGAAAACTCGAAATTCTGAAAAAAGTTCAGATTTTCGATCAAAGAAAATTTGGAACATTTAAGAAGTTAAAATTTACCAAAAAAAAAAATGATCAAAATTTAAAAAAAAATCGAAATATAAAAAATGAAGGAAATTTTCAAAAAAAATACAAATTACGTGAAAAAATCTTATTAAAAAAACATCCAAATCTTAAAAAAAAGCTGACATTTTTGAAAAAAGCGATTTTTAAAACAGTCAAAATTTTCAAAAACTGACTTCTAAAATTATTTGAAATTTTAAGTCCTGAAAAAGCTAAATATTTTCAGAAAAAAGTCGAAGTTTTGAGAAAAGTGGAAATTTTGAAACTTCGAAGTTTCAGAAAAAAACCGAAATTTTCATAAAATTCGAATTCATCAAAAAAACCTGAACTTCACTTAGAGTTGAAAGTTAAAAACTCGAAATTTTAAAAAACTTCAGATTCTTAAACAAAAATTTCCAAGAAAATTTAAAAGTTAAAATTTACAAAAAAATTATCAATATTAAAAAAAAAATCGAAATATAAAAATGAAGGAAATTTGCAGAAAAATTATAAAAAAATCTAATTAAAAAAAACATCGAAATCTTACAAAAAAGCGTACATTGTCAAAAAATCAATTTTTAAAACAATCAAAACTTTCAAAAGTTGACTTCTAAAAATAATCGAAAATTCAAGTCCTGAAAAAGGTAGATGTTTTCAAAAAAAGGTCGAAGTTTTGAAAAATGCGGAAACTTTGAAATGTTTGTTTTCGACTTTTCAAAAAAGTCGAATTCTTGAAAAAACTTCAGATTTTTATCGATTTCATAAAAGTCGAATTTATCGAAAAAACTTGAACACCATTTAGAGTTGAAAGTTAAAAACTCGAAATTTTAAAAAAAACTTTAGATTTTTAATCAAAAATTTTCAAAAATAATTATAATATTTGAAAAGTTAAAATTTACAAAAAAATTATGAAATTTTTCAAAAAAATTCGAAATATAAGTAAAAAATACAGAAAAATTACAAATTACGTAAAAAAATCGAATTAAAAAAACATCCAAAATTTAAGAAAAAACTGACGTTGTCAAAAAAAATCGATTTTTAAAACAGTCAAAACTTTCAAAAGTTGACTTCTAAAAATAATCGAACATTCAAGTCCTGAAAAAGGTAGATATTTTCAGAAAAAGGTCGAAGTTTTGAAAAAGCAGAAACTTTGAAATGGCGCGAAGTTTCAAAGTAAAATCCAAATATTCAAAAAAGTCGAGTTCTTGAAAAAAACTTCGGATTTTTATTGAAATTGGAATAAAAATTCTTGGATATCTAAGATTTTTTTTCAATTCCAAATTTAACTCGACTTCAGAAATTTTAAAATTTAGATTTTAAAAACGATTTTTTTTTCCTATGGGTTAAATTCGACCAATTATCTGGGTAAAGCAACGAAATTCAACTTGTTTTTCAAATACATTAATTGGAATTTATTTATAAGCAAATTCTTAATTTTTACTTGGAACTGTGATGAGGGGGAGTATTAAAATTTAGTTTTTTTTTTTAAAAACCGCTTTTACTGAGAATCTCCACTTTGTTTACAACTTTTAAAAATATCTATTTTTTCAGGATTTTCTCGAAATTTGAATTTCTTGAAGTAATAACTTCTTTAAGCGTGTTGGGTAATTTTTAATAGGGAGAAAACCGTCACGCTAATTCTCGTTACCAACATGCTCGAATGGTAATAATATTACGTAGCTATAAGCAAAATGCATGCAGAATTAAAAAACATGTGATCGGCAGCGAGGTTTAAACTCACGACCTACAACTCAAGAAGCAATCGCCTTATTAAGCCCTCTTGTTGAATTAAAGGTTTAACTTACTTGATAACCTATCATTACGCTTACAATATACAGGGTGTCCCCGTTTTAAGTGCCTTAAATGAAACAGGTGATAGAAAAAAGTTACCTATGAACATATATCCGGAAACTCTTAACAAAAAAGATACAAGGTGTTAAAATTTGAATTAAAAAAAAGTTTTTACTTTTTCACTTCCAAGTTTTTTAAGATATTTAAACCAAATTTTGCACACATGGTGTCTGAATGAAAAATCACAAAATCAAATAAAACTAAGTTTCTATCTCAACCAATGGTGGAGTTACGAGTAATCTGTAATATTATTGTAAGAAAAACGCGGTACACCACTGGATAAATAAAATAAAATACCTGTTTTCGGTAAAGTATTTAATTTTGAATAATTATTTTTTGACATTTTTCCGTATTTGCCACTGGTTGGGTTATGTCGTTGGTTTTGGAAAAAACATCACTCTCACTCGTACTTTCACTAAGGAAAGTCCCAAAAAATTAAATTTTGTCCCAATAGTGACAAATATGAAAGAACGTTAAGAGTCAACTTTATCCAAAACTGTTAATTCATGTTATTTTATCCAGTGTTGTAGCTTCTTAAACTTATCCCTCTTTGTGTCAGTCAATAATTATTTAAAGACCAGCATACATTGTATTCGAAAGGTTCCTATGTAAAACATAAGGTAATGAATGCAAGAAAAAATCGTCAAGAGAAAACTAATCTTCAGAATTAAATGCTTTATCCCAATATTGTATTTTACTTTATTTTGTTTAGTGACGTACTACTTTTTTTTCAAAAGAATTTCACAGATAATCCGTAACTCCGCCACTGATTGAGATAGAAACTTAATTTTATCTTATTTTATGATCCTTTATCTAGACACCAAGTGTGCAAAATTTAGTTTAAATATCTCTGAAAACTTGAAAGGGAACCAAAAAAAACTTTTTTTTTATTGAAAGTTTAACGCCTTGTATCTTTTTTATTAAGAGTTTCCGGATACGGGTTCATAGGAAACTTTTTCCTTAAAATTAAGTTTTCTATCACCTGTTTCATTTAAGGCACTTAAAACGGGAACACCCTGTAAAGTTAAAAGCTGACTGTATCAGCTTGCAACTTTTTAAGTTTTCACTTCTGTCGGCAGTCCCCATAACTGTCAATTTTTTTTTGAAGAACCTAAACTTATTTCGCACTACGCACTGCAGCTGGCCCCCTTAAAAGATTTGTCATTATGTATCCCACCTAGCTGTGGGCCTGCCCAGCGATATTTTGCGTGAAAGAAGTCCATCATCTTCTTAAATAAGCGAGAACGACGCAGGACGAAAATTATTTTACGTTTTAATAAATAGGTGAAAACGTCGCGCCAGACAATCACTCGGGTGACATATGACGGGTGAATGAATAATAATGGTTTTGCGATCGCTATCGCTTTTTACAATTTCATTGTCTCGACGGGCATTGCGAAATTAATACTAACGGTCCGTCATTGTCACGATCCCATCGATCGGCCGGAGGTCACCACCTTTGTGTCCGAAATCATTTTTGTACGATCATGTGCATAATCAACTTAATTGCATAATTCAAGAGAAGAAGAGGAGACTGTCGATGGCGCGGGCTACGGGGAACGATTATACCTTATAAATTTTCGACCACACACCGGGACATATCCAGGGATTAAATTTTGGAGTCTTCTCATTAAGAAGTCATTTGACGCTTACACAATTTCTTGTTCTTACTTTTAAATTCGATATTACACTTTTTTGCTAAAATATCAGTTTAAAATCAATAATTTATTTATTCTGAAAAATATCTTTGCGTACTAGTGGACCACACTGTATATTATGCAAGCTGTTCTAATTTCCAGAAAGTACGCTACCGATGGCACCTCTTTGATTTTTATGGCAGCGTTTAATATGTAGATAAGTACAACCATTAAGCGACTATTAGTAACACGTTATAAGACGGGGGAACTTGAGTTACACGCCCGCCGGTAAGTAATTGCGGCGCTCCGTTGGCGTTATAAATCCGACGCCGGTCGGTTGGGGCCGCATTGCGAAACCGAAACGCGATCAGTGGTCCCCCTTCGCATTCGACAACTAATTGCGATTTATTGTCGTTGCGATCGATTTTAATTGAATTTGGCTCATTTGCCGCATTTAATCGGCTAATTATCCCGACAGGCCGACTACCTTAGCACTGCTTCGATTTTCAATTAGCCTTGATCTCATTCTGACATCTCTCGTCGAGATGCAGATTCCTCTCGAGTCGATTCGCAAGTTTATCGGATAAGTCGATATTTTTGGCTTGTCGAAATTTGGACCCCCCTTACGGCGTAACATAATTGTAATAATAGCTCCCTTTTGCAACGCTTTCGGGCACTATGGGCCGTAGCAGATGTAGGCTGCTAATATTAGGAACGAACAGCATACGAGGAAGGCAGGGTGGCCAACATTATGCTTCAGTCGCCTATTTTTTCTTAGAATTGCACCAGAAGAACCTTTCTTAAAAACGGGATAAAGTTGCTAGCGGGAACCGAAACCGGCTCCCTTAGATAGTATTTCAGCGCCTTTACTACTGGACCACGGTCCCCGAATAACGGCATTGTCCAATATAGTATTTTCCTTGATCGATTTGGATCTAACAAAAAATTTTAAAAGTTTAGAAAAAATTTATAATTTTCGTCAAACTGAAAATTGTGAAAGATAAGACTTGAATCATGAATAGTCGATTTTTTCTAAAATGATCAATTTTTATTTAAATATTGATATAACTTAAAAATTTCGAGAATTTTTCCAAAAATATATTGTTACAATTTCGAAATAATTTTAAGTAAATAAACAGATTTCAAAAAACAGAAAATATCGAAGTATAAGATAAAAGTTGATTTCAGAAAAAACTAATTTTAAGAAAAATGAAGGTATCTGGGAAAAAAATTGTTTTGTGAAAAAAAATGTTCAAAGATAGTCAAATATTAAGAAAAAACGTTTCTTTTTTCTAGGAATATATGTATTGAAATTTAGAGACCATGACAAATTTTAAAACTTGAAATTTAAAAATAATTTCGAAAGAAAAAACCAATTTTAAAGAATTCCAGAAACTTTCGAAAAGTTGAACTTTAAAAAAGTCGACGTTTCCTAAAGAGCTTTTGAGAAAATCTCAAAAAAAATCGAGTTTTCCGGGGAGTGTCAAATTTTAAGGATATGCTTTGAATTTGGGAATAAATTGAAGTTTCAAGAACAAGACGAATTAAAATATTGTAACGCAATGTAAATAGGTGGAATAGAATTTAGAATAGAATTGTATAATTTAGTAAATAAAAAAAGTTTCTAGAAGGATCTGATAAGGGGAAAGCGGCCGCGATAACGAAACAAATGGCAGAGAAGCGTTCCAGAAATTTCGGGAACGATAAGCCTTATCTGCCGAAAAGTTCTAGAAGCCGCGGGCCAAAACTATAAAAGGCGGTCAGCTTTCCCTCGAGTCAACCAGTTAGAATCAGTGTAATTAGTGAGTTAGTAGATGTCAATAATAAGTGAGTTAATTGTCAATTGTGGTAATCCAAGTAGAGTTCAGTAATAAAGTGGGAATAATCCATCAATTCGAACAGATAAGCCCGTAACAATATCAAAATGCAATCGAAATTTTCGGAATTCAGATAATTGATAAAATAATTTCGAAAGAAAAGAAGAATATTCAAAAATTTTCATTAAATTGTTCAAGAAAAAGTCAAATTTCAAGAAAAAAAAAAACAAATTTTTGAAACCGGATGAATTTCGATGAAAAAAATCGAAACTTGTAGATGTTTCTACTACATTTTTCATTCATATTACAAATTTCGTCACTTTAACATATTTGATAAAATGATAAGTTTTGGGTTAAAAGTCGAAAAAACACGAATTTTGAGAAACAAATCAGATATTTCCCTACAAAAGAAAAAAAATGTTGCGTAAAAGCTAATATTATACTAATTCGAAATTTCGACAAAAATGTAATTTTGAAAAAAGTCAAAGTTTCCAAAATTTGAGTAAAGGGGAATTTTTGAGAAATAAATCGAGACTTGCAGTCCAATTAAAAAAAAGTCAACGAAGAAGAGAATTTTTACCAAAAATTAAAAAAATGTGTCCAGGTTCCTTAATGTAAGTGCGCGAAAAGCGCAAATTATACAATGTCATGAAAATTCTTGCTCGCTCAGCTTACAGGGGACTTTGGCTGTAGTCCTGAGCATCTCGCATACGTCTTTAGCGGAATCCATCTAAAACGGTAGCAACGCAGTTGGGATAGAACGCCAGTATTACAAGTCAGTGGGACAATTGTCTAATTCTCAACAGTCTGAAGCGTCAAACGGTTGCGTCAGCATGCACGAGATATTTCGTGTTTTTAGTGACATTGCAACTATGAATTCCGTTAGTAACATAATCAAACTGACAACAAATAAGACACACTAATACAGAATTTAAGAAAAAAATCATAAATAAAACCGTATCAAGAAGGCTTAACAGAAGCAGGACTGGACCGCAACCATGTCGAATTCGATCCTACGCGTTAATGTAAAAATATGAATTTTTCCAAAACTTCAACTTTTCGCAAAATTGAAAAATTTCGATTTTGGCAATTATTTAAACATTTTAAATATTCTGCTTTGTTTCCTTAATTCAAAATTAAAAAAATGTTTCTCTTAAAAATTTCAAAGTTCGTTGCAAAATTTTGATGCAGAATTTTCCGTAAAATGTCAACATTCTACTTCAAATATTTTTTCCAAATACTACGTTCATTTCAAAATTTTTATTTTAATCTTTTTAAATTTTTCGCAGTTTCTGATAAAGATCAAAATAACACAATGTATAATTGAAATTTCGCGCAAATAAATATGTGGAGTTTTTTAAAAATTCGATTTTTCCAATATTTTTATTCAAAATCACCAAATCTTCAAAAAGTTGAAATTTCGAAGAAATATTACTTTACACGAAATTTACCAAAAAAAATTTTTCGTAATTAATCCCACTTTTATTAAAATTTTGACTCAATTTTCAGAATATAAACGAATTTTGAGAAAAAAGAATTCAAAGGATAACAATTTTTTGAATTTTGACATACTCTCCAGTTCAAGAAAGTAGTTGAAATTGATAAGAAATCTTTCTCCCGAAATGTTTTACCCTCTTTAATAAAGTATTGGCTCAATATCGAAAAAAAAAAATCAAAAAATATGGAAAATTCGAGAAACAGAAAATGTTGAATTTTGAAATAAAAGTCAAAATTTCCAAAAAAAACATTGCGGAAAATGGGAGGAAAAAAGACGAATTCTAAAAAAGTAAAGTCAGTTTTTCAGAAAGAAGCCGACTTTTGGAAATACAACTGAAATTTAAGAAAAATATAAACATTCTGAAAACAAATTGCAATTTCGAAAAGACCCCAATTTAACAAAAAAATTAAATAAATAACATTCAGAACTTTATTTCCAAAAAAAACAAACCTTAAAAAAGGTCAAGTATTAATAAGAAAATGTTGACATTTAAATAAAACATGAATTTCAAGAAAAAATTCGAAATTTGCAGAAATATAAAAGAATCGAAATTTCGGGATAAATTTTTACTCTACTTTATAAAATTTCGACTTGACTTCAAGAAAAAAATAATGCAACTTCGGGAACAAAAAAATTCGAGGAAAAGATCGAAATTTCGAGTAGCACAAAATGCCGAATTTTAACATAAAAGTCGATATTTCCAAAAAAAAACAAGCTTTGAGAAATATATTAAGAAATTTAAAATCTAAAAAAGGCTATGTTTTAAGTAGAAGGTTAACTTTGTGAGAAATATGGAAGTCAAATTTTGAGAAAAAGAAAAAAAATAAATCAAAATTTTGAAAAAAAGACGCATTTTGAGAATAAATTTAGAGAACTTCAGACATAAAATAATTTAGAAATAGTCGAATTGTGAAAAAAAAATCATGAAATTTCCAGAAAAAGACCGAGCTTTAAAAAAAGACGAATTTTCCTAGCAAAAGACAAATTTTGAGAACAAAAACAAACATTTTGATAAAAAAAACGAACTGCAAAGAAAAAGTCGAAATTTGTAGTACAAATATAAAATAAGTTTTTACCTCTCGTAAAATTTAGATCTAATTTCGAGAAAAAAAAGTCGAAATTTTGAAAAAAGACGAATTTTGAATCGAAATTGAAATTTCTAGCAACAAAATGTCCGATTTTGAGCTAAAAGTCAACATTTCTGAAAAACCAAACTTTCATAATAATAATGAGGAAGAAAAAGAAATTTTACCATCAGAGTCGAAATAACGAGTAAACGAGACAAAAATCAGATTCTCATTAAAAAGTCAATCTTTGGAACGAAAGCTGAATTTTGGTAATTAATTTTGAAAAAATTATAATTATAATAATTATAAGATAAATTTTGAGAATTAATGAAAATTTTGGCAAGGGGACCAATTTAAAAAAGTCTACTTTGAACAAAAACTCTTAAATTTCCGGAAATTATCAAACTTTAAAAAACTGTATAATGTTCCACAGAAAGTCAAATTTTGAGAAAAAAGTTGAATTTTGAGAACAGAAATCAAATTAAAAAAAATAAAATTGAAGACGAATTTCAAGGCAGAAGTCGAAATTTACAAAAAAACACAAAAGGTTAAATTTTGAGAAAAAAAAAAGTTGAAATGTGAGGAGAAATATTTACCTTTTTTTTAAATAAATTTTGGATCTAATTTCAAAAGAAGTCGAAATTTCTATGTAAAACAAATATTTCGAGGCCAAAAGTAGTAATTTTGAGAAACAAAATTAATTGATATACAAACCTTGTCCCCTGACACCAAGAAATATTAAAAAATACAACAAAATTTGTTCTAGGAAAACCTTTGTTGTATTTTTTAATCTTTCTTGGTTTTAGAGGACAAGATTTTTAATGAAATTTTGAAGATAACCAAGGGCAAGTCCGTTCCACCAAAACAGAAAGTTGTGTCAAATTGTAAGATGAAAGTCTGCATTTGCAGCAAAAAACTCAAACTGAGAAAAATGAAGAACGAACACGAATTTGAAATAAGTCGATTTTTTTTTAGTAAACACTCAACATTTTAAACAATACGGGGGCGGATTCTCCATTAAAAAATCAATTTATCAGAAAAAACCCAATTTTGGGAATAAAGTAGAAATTTTAAGAAATGGACAAAGTTTTTTGAATAAATTAAAATGCCAAAAAGGACCAACAATCGATTTTCAAAGACTCTAAATTTCCAGAAAAAGACCAAGTTTTAAATAAGGATAAAAAATTTCAAAGAAAATTAAATTGAAAAAGAAGTTAAAAAAAAGTGGTTTGCAGAAATACAAATTTTTTTAGAAATAATTTTGAGAAAAATGTCGAAATTTTGAAAGGATATAAAATATAAGAAACAAAAGAATGTCCGAGATTCGGATCTTATAGAGTCGACATTTAGAAAAGGCCGGAAACTTAAAAAAAGGGGAATTTTAAAATAAAGGCTCCCCAGACTCCCCGGTAACGTGCCACGACCTATTGACCCAATTTTGTTTTCCACGCCATTTGTAGTCATTTTCTAAATTTATATTAGAAAGTCGATGTTTTGAGTTCGATTGGCAATTAAAGTTCAGTTACCAACGATAACGAAATTTTATTAACTTTGCTCATCTCCCCAGTGAATTCGAACGAGAAATCTCTGTTTGTTTGGTCCTCGCAGCAAAGAGAAAATTCAGTTTCGGCGGCGTAAATCTTCCTCGATTGCTCGCTTACGCAACTCCCGATAGAGAGAACAGGTGAAACCGGTGGCTGAGGATAATTTAGGGCGAATTCCACGGCAATTACCATTTATTTGCCCATAATGAGGCCGCGCCTGCACCGAATTAATTTTCGCAACGTCGCCCGCGCCCGACGACGTATTTATTAGTTTCGGCTTGTTAAACTCTCATATTCCGACATTTACTCGAGCGCCCCTTCAAGTGGTTGCGCTTCAACTTTTACGATCGATCTTATGTCTTAATTTTTAACCGAACGATCGTAATTAACGGTAAACTAGAAAATTTACGGTCGCCTTTCGGTGGCTATACTTACGTTTTGGTAGCCGTCAGCGAAAGCGATCAGGGCCAGTCTGTCGGGGTGGTTTAGGAGGGTGGCGTGATCGCCCAAACCGCCGGCTCTCCCCATCGGGGGCGGTATGGAGACGGTCCTCGTCGGGTTCTTCTTGCAGCGGCAAATGACCACCAGGCAGATCATGATGAGGATGCTCAGCACCCCGGCGCCGGTAGCCAGCGATATCAGAACCGTATTGATACCGTTTAGGTCCACTGAAGCAAAGTAACATTAACGTCTTTTAAATATACTGTTACATTAGACTGGCATTATTTGTATGTAAAGTTTTTGCAGCCATTAATTTTTTTATTTTCCTCCATAAAATTTCGATATCTGGTTGCTTGAGATTTAATAAAAAATATTTTGATTTTTTTTAATATAAATTTCAAACGTTATTGGAAAATTTCGATCTTTGCTCCAAAGTCCGAATTTTCACAACGCACAGGCCAAACTGCTAGGTCTTAAGAGCATGAAATTTCACAGGCGAGCAGTAAAAGCCAAATTTTCCAACAAAAAAAAAGTCAAAACTTCGAAATAAATCCCAAATATTTAAAAAAAATTGAAATTTTGAAAAGGGCATTTTCGAAAAGTTTACATTTAAAAAAGAAAAATTAGTAAAGACAAAATTACCAAAAAATTATAGGTGATTTTTAAAAAAATATAATTAAAAAAAAATGGTCACACAGGAAAATAAAAATAAGCAAATTAAAGCTCCAAATTTCTAGTTTTCAGATCTTGAGGTCAAAATTTTTTAGTGAAGTAGTTTTTAAGTAATTATAAGAAAATCATCGGGCAACAAATTTTCCAAATTTTGGCTCACCTTCGAAAATGTCCATGTATGTCAATTCAGTTGTTTTTCCAGTGATCTCATTATGAAGCTCTTCTAGATAATTTAATCATCTTTAATTTGATTAGTCTACGAGCCGTGTAGCGTAATTTTTCACAGAGTTATTGCCGTCCACACCAAAAAAGTCGTTTTTAACTTTGGAAATAAATAACTGGGAAAACAATTACCGTGCAGAAAATGTGAGTAAGGTTTTGAAAACTGCGGTTTTCATTGGTTTTTGATAAAAAAATTATTTAGTTGTTATTTGATTGATTACAATTATTATTGATTACAAAAGGCAAAAACCACTTTTTTGTTTTGAACGACGATAATTCGACGAAAAATCATCTTACAGGGCTCGAAGACCAAGAGAATTAAATTATCTGCAAAAATGTTACGATGCAATCGGAACAAATTATGGAAGTTCGTGGACCCTTTAAAAGTTATATAAAAATTTGGAAAAATTTTCAGTCCATGCCTTTCTAATGATTAGTCAAAAACTACTAAAGCTAAACAAAGTTGAAATAAAATCTGAAAACTAGAAACTGTGAGATTTAATTTGATACTTTCTAGTTTTCTCTATGACTATTCTTCTTCGAGTTGCAGCCTTTGGGAAATCACTTAAAAATTTGGTTATGCCTAGTGTACTTTGTAATTTTAATCACTTATTGTTTATGCTTCGAAATAATTAATTAATTTTGACACAACTTTAACGTTACTTCGAACTTCAAATTAAAATTACTTTACTATAATCAACATCGCAGCTGCTCAAGAAAGAAGTAGAAGTCGTATATCTATTTTGTGCTTTTTTTAATTGGATTTTTTCGTTTTCTCCGTCCTCTGCAAGCGACAGGTGAGGGCAATAAAAGTCGGCCAAGAAAAAATTAGAGTAGTTAAAATATTACTAACCGCGCAAAAAGTAATTTGGCTCATAAACGAAACCTTTTTTATGCGACGAATTTCGCGACTTTATTAGTTTCATTTTTTAGCTTAACGATCCGAAAAACCTGTTTCATTTCGAGATTTTGTCACATACTGCATGCAGTTATTTCTATAATAAAAATTGAACTTAATTAGGTGTGTTACAACTTCGGCCTGTCGCTCCATCATCGGCCGAATCTCGTTAATATCATTGTTTATTCCAGTTTAATATGGATCATGTCATTTTCACGTTCGCACATTTTTACATGTCATGTTTATGTTCGCATCGAGTGGAGAGAAAAAAACGAACAGAAGAACCGCATCGGCGCGCAAAATACGTATCGATACTTACGGTAATAGTTTCGTCCTACGCGCAAGCACGTCGGGGGCTCGGGCGGCGTCCAGCAGCCGCCGGCAGAACACGTCATGATGTCGTTGCCCTGCAGCACGTACCCCGGAAGACACTGGTAGGTTATCTTGGTGTTAGGGGGGTAGCGCAAGATGAATTTGCTGGAGTACGAGGGCGAGTTCAGATTGTAAATCGAGGCGAACGCCACCACCGGGGGCTTCAGGCATTCCGGCACTACGACTTGAAAAAAAAAATAGACAATTAGGTTTCATTATCCATTTACTACGTCTCTCTCGCTGTCATTCAATTGAAGGCTCTTTTATAATTTGTCTAACACTTTTTCATACTCTGTAACATTGTCTCAAATCCTGAGACTTACATCTTTCTCTCATCCCCTCTAGTTTTCTTGCACACTCTCTAAATTATTCTCCCATACTTTCTAATATAGTCGTACACTATCTTAGACTCTGTATATTTCTCTCAACCTTTCTGACGCTCTCTACGCTCGCTAACACTCTCATACTCACTCACATTCTTTACAACTCACAGTCTCTAACAATTACTCGTAATACTTTCTCTCCCTTTATATCTGTCTATCGCAATTTTTGATATTCTTTAACAGTCCCTCACACTGTTCTAACAAGTTTCCACACTCTTTCAAGCTCTAAATTTGAAAATTCAATATTTTTGAAGTTTCCACTATATTTTTTTCGAATTTTCGACTTTGCTCTCAAAATCTTTGAGAATCTGTATTTTTTTCTCGCATCCTGTAACGGCCTTTTACATTCTTAATACGTTCTCACATTCCCACACATTCTCTAACATTAAGTCTAAATCTCGAACAATCCCCCACACTTTCAAATTTTCGACTTTCTAAACATCAAGATTTTCCTTAAATTTTTATGTCGATCTTTGTAACTGTCGATTTATCTTTATTATTATTATTATTATTATTGAACTGTTATTTAAAATGTTTTTCTTTTTTGCCATGGTTAATACTTTTTTCCAAATGGTTGCATTTTGTTTCGGCATTTTAATATTTCCCTTTTCATTTTCGATTTTCTTTCGAAACTTTTTTCTGGATATTCACGTCCGCTCCAGAAAATTCCGGGATACGTGAAAAAATGCACTTACCACACGACGGCGGCCTTCCTATCCAGCGGCCGCCCAAACACCGGAGCTTGGTGGGTTCGCAGGGGCGAATCAAGTCGCGATATTGGGGCAAACACCTGTACTCCACCACCGTTTCGGGCAAGGAAAAGTCCTTGTATTCGTAGCCGCTGAGGAGCCTTTTCGTGGTGTAAGGTACTTCGGGGGAATTTCTACACAGCTGGTCATCGTCTGGCGGATCTACCAAATCAACGTCAATTTAAATTAAAATTAATTAGGCGAATTATTGGAATTCTTTACGCTAACGGCGGATGGGCCAGGAAATGTTAAAAATGCCGGCAATATATTTTTTAACTAGATCGAGCGTCTTCCTTAATCACATGTAAAGTATTTTCGATCAAAGTGATAAGTCACTCTTCGTAATGTATACGAGGGCAGTCTCAAAAGTAATGGAAACCTATTTATTTGGATCATAATTCCAAATAAAAATGAGAACTCTCTTTGTAGATTATTTTCTTTGTTTAACATAATAGTTCGAGAGATTTGAAATAAAAAGCTACTAATAAATTGATAAATATAGGGTGTGACTCACTGAATAACTGGGATGACATGGATAACTTCGTTATTAGTGGAGACAGAAAATCGGTTAAATGGGCACAGTAGTTTTGTGCCGATTAATGTGCCACTGAGAACAGGCCTTAACCGCGCCTTGTTTAGAAATCAAGAAAAAAGTGCGAAACGTCAATTTCTAAAATCTTTTTCAAAATCTGATTATTTTAGGAACCCTTTGTTACGTTTTTTAAATTTGTTTATTTTGATCTAATTATTTCGCTTCGGATATTTTCTTTTTCGAAATTTCTGGTTCTGAAATATTTATTTTTCTCAGAATGCGACAGATATTTGTATTGAATTTTATTCGATTTTCTCCTTTTCTTTGAACATTTTCGATTCTATTAGAAATTTTTCGATTCCTAACTATTTTTATTAATGTTTGAAATTCTTTACATTCAAAATTTCGCCTTCAAAGCTAATTTAAAAATAGAACTCCTCTTTCTAGAAATGTTTCTATGGAAAGAAACCATTTTCATAAACGTCTACTTCACCTAAAATAGAAGGCGGCAAACCCCAACTTATTTATGCCAGTCGTCATGCTTTACTCCGCGATCATTTATTTCGTCCGCCGCCTGCGGGTCGCGCGCCGAAATGGCCAAAAACCCCCTTCCCGATCCGTAAAAGTTAGATTTATCGGACGAACGAAGATATATTTCAAGAAATACAAGCCGAGATACAAGAACACTTCCAGTTGTGGCATATTAATAACGAATATTCGGGGCCCTCCCACGTCGAAAATGTATCATAACCTAGCCGAGCGGCTAAATCAAAGGCGGCGGCGCTTGTAAAGTGAATTTACGCAAAGTTAGAGCACGCCGTAGCATCAGAGAGCGGGGGCGGCATTAAATACTGCCTCATCGGGCCCATCCACTAACTCTAACGATACCTGTCGCTAATAAGGGCGAGAATCGACGTTTACAGATAAAATAAATTCGAAGCCCTTGGTTTTATTTCAAACAAAATAAATAGTACAAGTCGAAGAATCAGGTGGAATAAGAATTTGAAAGTCAGTATTTCAAATAACTTATAAATTGCGAAAAAAAAAATCGATATTTGGAAAAACTGTTTAAGTTTCGCAAAAAGATAAGTAATTAGGACAAACTCCATTCTCGTAATTGTTTTCTTATTTTATGAAATAAAAGTCGAGATTTAAGTGTCGCAATTTCTAGAAAACGTCGAATTTTCGAGATAAACCTAAAGTTCTAAAGTAGGTCGAAATTTGAGAAAATAATTGCAAACATCGAAGTTTTAAAAAAGGCTAAAATTTCGAAAAATTTACAAGTTTGGAAACAGAAGAAAAAAACGTCTAAATTTCAATGCAAAAATCTGAAATAGTCAAAATTTTGAAAAACAAAACTTTCAAAAAAGCCTAAATTTGAAAAATCGCATTTAAAAAAGTCGAAATAATAAAAAATAGTCAAAAAAAAAATCAAAAATTTCAAAAAATGATGCAATTTTGAAAAAAGAATAAGTTTTCAACATTAATTCAAAAATTTTGAAAAAATGAAAATCGAAGTTTGGAGAAGATTTCAACCTTTCAAAAAATTTGACTTTTTCAAGGATAAAATTGAAGAACCAATTTTATGTAAAAGTTCTGAGTGAAATTAAAAAAGGCCCAAATATCGAAGAAAAACAGAGCCTTCTTAATAAAAGTCGAATATTTTAAAAAAGTCGAAATTTTGAAGGTCAAAATTTTGAAAAATCCAATCCTTCAACTATTTGCATTTTCAAAAAGTGTGTTCGAACATATTGGGCCCCACTTATTTCTGCCGCACCCCCCTCCCAGGGAGGCGCGCCCAACTGGTTCGGAAACCCTGTTATCAAGTGTCCTGATGACGCTTAACGGTAGAATTTTGCTGTTTGCAAATATAATAAGTATTAAGACGCCCAGGGGGAATACCGGACAACTTAAAGGTTTCACACATCAAACGCGGGCGCTAACGACGTTTTAATTACTAATAATGACACCGGCACAAGTGAATTATGCCATCACACATCGATCGGTGGTGCATTGTCGAAGCCCATTTGAATGGTCGCATCGAAATCCATTTGACCATCGACGGCTATTCACTGGAAACTGTACTCGGATATCGTTCTATAGAACGGACACAAAAGAGTCGAAGATAATCACCGTGCTTTTGTATCTGAATTGATTATGTTGTATCATTTTGTATTCTAAGGTCTTCAAGTAAAAGCGGTTTTCGTTAGATCGTTATCTGGCAGACAATGATAATTAGATAATATTACGTCTGGCACATGTAATGGGGTTATTTTTTTATTTGCGCCGCGCTGTAACGCTTCATATCAATCATAAGCTGATATGAGACGGGAAAATTAGCTGATAAAAGAGACGGGAATGACCTCAATGTTTAGAACTAGAAAGTTTCAAGTTATAGCCTGGTCAAGAGGTCTACAAAGTGAGGAACAAAAAAAAAGTCTGCAACACTTAAGCACTTTATTTGATCAACAGCTTTATCTTAAATTATATTGTCACACAGTAATTACATTACGTTCTGTTCGCTATTTGTTTTAACTAACTAAAATCTCTTAATTAATAATATAAGTCATGGCTAACTTCGGTATCTTATACCTTGCGATCGCGCAAAATCAGTGGTAAAACAATCTTTTTACGTACCTACAGTGCTTACAAGTTAATTATGGATCTTTGGAAGATATTACTCGCCATAAATAATTTATTGTAGTCTTCATTTATACACATAGGGGGTGTTATAATATCCAAGTATTGTCTCGGGGTTTCACTTTTAATGAAATCAACTAGGTTTACCTATATTTTATATTCTAGAGAACCAACTTGCATCAACACCTCGATAAAGCTATACAAATTTATAAATAATACAAATATATACAAAAAGCAGTACAATAAATAATAATATAATTTAAAAAAAGGAACAATATCATGAATATCACTTCGAGAAGAAAATATACACAGGCGTAGACTAGCTCTAACAAGTATAAAAATAAAATCTATATTTATTACTTTTTTTATCAAAATTATAATAAATAGAGATTCATTTGGTGGAATGTACAATTTTACATTAAATCGAGCATTTATTGCACAATACCGTTCGGTTGAAAAGCATAAAATCAGGCAGAACGACAAATTAAAAAAAAAATCAGACTTAAATTCAGTCGAATATCAACAATTTCTAACATATCGCTTGTAAGATATGTGTTTTAAAAATAAAAAAATAAAGAATTTTGATTGATTCCTAACTAATTGCTGCTACCGCGTTAGTACCTACAGTTACATTTGAACAAAAACATCTACCCCTCCCAAATACGTATTTTAGGATCAACGCCATCTTAAAATAATATTACAGTAGTAAGTAGACGAAGAGACATTGTTCCAGAAATGCACACCCAGGAGAAAATCGTGGCAGAAGATAACTCGCATATTTCTCAATATTTTTTATGTAAAACAAACGACATTCTTGGAAATTGAGGTTAGGATTGAAGTCGACATTTTGAGATTAGAATAAGGTAATTGCCACTATAAAAAATACCTTATTAAATGATATAAATATGATAAATTATTGAGTAAGAAATAAGAAATTATTGGTTACTATTAAAAAAAAAGCACGTGATTGGTTTGTTATTACAATTTGAAAACTGCAAATCCTTCTCGACGAACGAATGTCACCAAATGGAACTGCCCATGATGGTTTAAATGTGACGTCACTTGTTGAGCATAACCAACATTTTTTAAAAATATGACGTTTTCCAAATTTCGACATATTTTCTACACTTCGACTTCACAAAGTTTCGTTTTTTAAAATAACGATTTTTCCCGAAATCTCGATTTTTCCTAAATTTCCAAAATTCGATTTTTTTTTAAATATGTAAATTTTGACCATTTATCTAATCTTCACAATTTTCCAAATTACAGCTTCCTTTCTAAATTACCACTTTTTTTAAATGTCTGTTTCTCTTACAATTTTTCGATTTCTTCAAGGTATTTTTTAATGCGACCCTTTTTCAACAACTGACTTCAAATTTCGATCTCGTTTTAAAATTCCGATAACTAAATTTCAACTTTTTTCAAAATGTCGACATGTTTCCAAAATTTATTTTTATGAAAAACATTAAATCTAGGAAATTTCAACATTTCTCTAAAGATTATTCTGTACGTTAACAATTTCAATTAATTATTGACGAAATGTTAAAAAGAGCATTCGTTTTCAGATCTATTTTAGGGGCATTTGCTTATAAAAAAATTAATCACTGTCAAAATTAGGTACGTTTCTATTCGAACTTCCAATAACTGTTAAAATTTGAAACATCATCCTCTACTAATGCAGAATTTAAAAGATTTAGGGACCATTTGAAATAATCAGGTCCAATGGTGTTACTGCAATGCAGATGCACTACAGATACCATAAGCTTCTAACTACTACCAATTAATCACATTTAATAGTCTATCGTTGTTGTTTAAAATTTAGTTTTATAAACTGGTTTACATTTCCAAACTTTTTTGTTATTAAACTTTTGTTAAACAATTGCATAACGCTAAATTCCGACAATTACACATTAATCACAACGATATTTTTATTTTATTATTCTGGACACCTATTATGAATACTAAGCAAAGTTATCCCCAAGAGGGTTCCTAGTACTCGAAATGCGTATCCAGGGGGACAAAATTAACATTAAATCTGTTTATAATAGCATCAGTACATGGTTCACTAACTAGTGTCTCGTGTGTCAAACTAAGCATGATGTTTCAAATTTTATAACCTCAGAACGGACCTAAGAGAATGACATTAACGTTCCAGTGGCCGTTGCATATAAAAAGCCAAATTTTGTGTAACACGAAGTTGATCTTGATCATGTTCAGATTTTCTTTCCCCCAAAAAAGGCACAACCTTTAGTTGCTTTCTGCATTGCTACATTTCTCAGTAAATGAGGTTGACTACAATTCCAGTTAAAGCACAGATATTTTAAATCACCCTAGAGAACTTTTTTAAAAGCTCACTTCAAGGAAAACTCAACTGTACAAGTTTTTTTTTCAAAAGTTTAGCTAAAAAAATATTTTCTGAAGAGACAAAATTTTAAAAAACTGTCTTTCAAACGCTTAACCCAGACAAAACAAAATTGAATTAAGTGTTATAAAAAGTTCAACCCGAAGAAAAAAATTTTGAGATTTCAGTTCACAGAAAATTGAGAATTATAAGTTTTTTTTAAAAGGTGAACTCAGATGAAGCTATCTATCATTAGCTAAATTTATAGACCACATGCCAAATTAGAATCACAGAATATTTATTCATATTGCAGATTCATATTGCGCCTGTAATATACCAACGAACTTAAAAGAAATTTATTTGTTAAACAGGCAAAAATATTCAAAAGTGTAATTATCTAACAAGGTAATCAATAACCTAGGAGCTAATCCCAATATTCTCAGCATAAATATGAAATATCACTGGCCAAATTTGCTGAATCACCCATTTAACCAAAAGCAAAATTAATAACTTTAAAACTAGCTGATTTGACCCAATATGCAACAGACACTGGAAAATTGATACATAATATGGCTGCTTATTGTCATTAACAATAAACAATTGTGCATGTAATGAGATCTTATTATAGTAAAATCAAGAGATTTACCTATTAAGTTAACAATTCGGTTTTTAACTTTACTACTGTAGATATACAATTGGAACTTCCAAATATCAGTAAATCTCTCAATTTGAAGACTATCGAAACTACAGAATTGAGTGAACATAACCTAAATATAAATGCAATATATACAAATCCAATAAGCCTATGAAGAAATATATAACAGATGGCCAAGTTAGCATTCATAAACTGTATAATAATGATAAGTGATAGAACTAATTACCCAACTACAGATCACCGAAAGGATCAAATGTGACTTCTTTGGCTGGTTGATGTGTTCCTACTTTGGGACTACCAGTAGCGGTCGCCCCCGGCTGCTGCTGCATCGCTCCCATCGGATACTGCTGCATGGGCATACCCATCTGCCCCATCGGTTGCCCCATCGGCTGCCCCATCGGCTGTCCCATCGGCTGTCCCATCGGCGGCCCCATCGGCTGTCCCATAGGCTGCCCCATCATAGGTTGCCCCATCATCATCGGCCTGTAGCTCATGGCATTCGTCGCCGCCATCGGTTGAGGCTGCCAACTACCCCCAGAAGCCTTCGGCTGATTCTTCGGCGAATTCCACTGATTACCCCTACTCCCAGAATCCATGGTCAAATTCTCCACCAGCGACGTCAGGCTGCTCTCCAAATCACCAGTGAGTATCTTCGCCGGCTGGGGAGGCCGCTGCGGCTGTTGCATCGCCGAATCGAAGCCGCCGAGTGGATCGAAGACAGAATCGGTATTAGTAAACGTAGGCGCCGCTTGGGGCGGCGCTGAGAACGCCGGGAAGCCATTCGCCCACATGCTAGGGGCTGTCGAGGTGACCGCCGGACCGCCGAATGGGCCGCCATTGGGGGCCGCCGACGTTGGAAACGCATCCGCGAACGGGTTGCCACCAAGGGAGAGTAAGTCGTCTAGGGCGTTGGAGGTCTGGGGAGCCGGGGCTGCACAAGGGGCGGCAGGCGCCGCGCCGAAGAAATCCAAAATCGGCTCAGATTTGGCAGGAGGTTCTTCACTGAGGAATGGGTTGGTACTAGCACCTGGTGGAGACCCCATGGTGGCTTTAAATTGGTTTAAGGCGGCTTCTTCTTCTGCTACGGCTGCTTGCTTGAACGAATCTTCCACAGAGCCGAAAGCATTGCTGGTGTTTGACAGGACAGACACTCCTGACTTTAAATTCTTCTGATTACTAGCAGCAGTTGGTGTGTTGCCTTCTAAGGAAGCTAGATGTTGCTCCAAAGCTTCTAGAAGACTATTTGGAGCTCTGGTCAGATCAGGAATATCACCTTTATCAATACCAATATTCTCAGCTACTTTTAAAAACTCCCCAACTCGATCCATCCTTATCAAAAACTTCTTATATAAATCTAAGGCTTCCCTACACTGTTTTTTATTCATTTCGAAATATTTCTCCAATAAATTGATAATCCCATCATTATAGCAGGCAAACAATCTTATGAGATCGCGAAATAACAACATAAAACACATATTAATTACACCATTCGTGAGATCATTAGCAGTACAATCGAACTCCAAAAGAGCATCGAGTTGATTTTGTAAGATGGGCAACGTCTTGAGAAGATTCTCCGAATTCATTGTTCGCAGTGTTCCTTCTTCCTTCCCTCTCTTAACTTTACAAAAATCAAAAGCCACAGCCCTATACGATAAAGCTTTCTCGTTTAAATACTTGGCATATCGTCTGATAAATGGCGACATATCATACCCAGTACGAGCACCAACAGCACTCTGAACCCCGCTTTTGTCCACGAAATTTGATAGTTGAAAAGACACGTTACTAGACGCTAGATACTGCGTAAACCTCTCGTTGCCATAGCACATGAGATGATGCGTAGTAATTAGGGCCTTATAGACAACTATCCAGCTGGTGTTCTGCGATCGTTCAATTAAAAGATTAGCCATCTGCGGAATAGACACATTAGGTTCATTGGTGCAATGCACCAGATAATCTAAATGTTTTTTCTTTGGTCCTAGCAGTTCTTCTGTTGTGGCCTTGCAGACGGATTTGGCCAGGCCCTGGCCGGCTATACTGTGTTTGGCCGCCAGCAGGCGGTCGTTTATAGTTTGTCCTGCCATCATTTCACTAATTCACACTAAACCACGGCTAAATTAAACAATTTTTCGATTGAAATTTGAGGATGTTCCCGATCACTATTGAATTACATGGAGAGAAAAGGATGGGTCGATGAAGACGACTGTCAAACCGGGAATCAATAAACGCCGTCACCGAGTGAAGACTCGCGCCATCTACCTAACCATACCGAACGCTGAATAGAAATAAAACCATTACATAGTAAAAATAAGCCCCTCTGCTGAAAAGTAACAACTAAATTTAACAAATATAAGTGTTTAAGGTATCTAATGCCGATTTGGAACTGAATTAAGCAAAAAATCAGCAATTCAGACGTAATAACAGTCGTCGCCATCTATGCAGTAATAGCCAAACTCTCAAGACGAAGTAGACGCCAATTTTAAACATTTACTTACACAACGGAACTTCTTCCTGTAATATAGGAAACGGTTTTAATGGATGTACCTTTCGTTGGTATTTAACGATAATTGTAGACGAAAATGAACTTATAATTAGCGATCTTCAGCTATTAACAGCAGGTGACATCTACCGACCAGTTGCCAAACAATAAAAACTCCTAATTTAAATTTCTACTTATGAGAGATAAACGGAAAGTTTTTCTTCTAATACAAGAATTACTTTTGACGGATATATGCTTCACTGGTGTTTATCATAAACTCTATATCAAATTAAAGTAAAAAACCGCATTTGAAACGTATTTACAATGGGAGACATCTGCCCGTCAGTAGGCAAACATTGGATTCCAGGAAAATGCCTAATTTAAACTTTTACGTTCAAAAAGTAAGCCACATTCCTAATATAAGAATGCACGTTAATAGACGTATGTTCTAGTCATAGATAACAAGAATTTTGAAGTAAATTAAGTTAACAAACAATAATTTAACCAATTAATCGTCAGCGACATCTACCTATCAGTAGCTAAACACAGAAAACAAAGAAATCAAATTTTACCATTTTTTTTATAGAGTAAGTCTTTTCGTAAGATAAGAATTAGTTTCATTGGTTATGTGTTTTTGTGTTTTAGTTGGATATAGGCAGAATTTTAAATGGAATTAAGCAAACATCTATCCACCAGTAGAAAAACGTTAAACATAGATTAATAGCCAAATTGAAACATTTATATAAGAAGAATATGGAAACATAACAATTAGTTTAAATCAATTTATAGTTTATAGGTTTTGAAAATTATTTTAAACGAAATTAAGCTAAAAATACGGAAATATAAACAATAACAGCCTGCGCCATCTAATTACCAGTAGCCAAACGGTTAACAGTAAGAAGCGCCAAATTTACTTGGAAAAAATAAATCTACTTTACAAATATTTCAATCTGTTTTAATCCTCTAAACCTTTCTCTATGGTTTTAATAAATACCAATTTTGGTAATAACGAGAAAGTTTTAGGTGGGCTTGGATTAAAAAACGGAAATATAAACGTATAAAAAGTCAATGCTAAGAGGCGCCATCTAAGAACCAATACATCAACATCCCAGTAAAATTTCAAAGTTGCCCTATTAAAGAGCGCTACATTGCTCAAATTTTAAGAAAATTCATTATTTAAATAATGTTTAAATGTTTTTGCCTTTTAAATTTTGTTTTTTCTTGTATTTATATGTAAAAAAAACCGAAAATTTCAAAACATTTCTAAAAGTTAAGAGAACGATATAAAGAATAAGTGGTTCAACTTACCTGTTTGGTAAGTGCAATTAGGAGGAATCTTAGGGGACCAGTGCCCATCTTCCAAACAAAGTTGCACTGGACTTCCATTTAGAACATAACCTTCCTTGCAGCTATAATGTATCCTTTGACCAACAAAGTAGCTACTGCTCTCAATAGTGTCAGTTCTTTCTAAGACGAAATACCCATTTGGTAGCTCCTTAGGCGCGTCACATTCCTTTTTATAGGGTAAACACTTCGGGAATATTCCCGTCCATAGGCCTTGCTCGCAAACGCGTATTCGACTTTCAGGGGGCGACAACATATAGCCATCATGACAGGCATATTCCACCACAGTCCCCTTCCTATAGGTGCCATTTTTGTCAATTTTACCGCTTATTTTCCTAAACGCCTTGTCGACATAGGACGGGGGATAACACCTTTTTACGCAGCGGGGCTTTGGGAAGTTATCATGCAACAACTGTTTGCAGTACAATATAGAACTACCCTCCAAATCATAAAATTCATTGCACACGATTTCAATCACCGCCCCCTCGACGTTAACCGTGCCATGTTGTACTTGAAAATCGTAGGGACAATCATCCACCCTTTCTGTGCTGTTTCCCAAATCGGAATATTGTGCCCCGCAGAAACTCAATAATGCGTAGAAGTTCGCAAGAAGGATAATTATCATTGTAGAAGGAAGAACTAAAATGACGGCGGATTAGCTCAAAAGTTATCAGTTTAAAATTGAGTTTGTTATGTACATATTGTAGCACCAAGTTGGTTTTTATTTTAATTACACTAAATTATCGTGGAGAATTCCCATTATTTCTGCACGGGTTTTGTGATGGTGTTTTGACAGACAAATAATTGATCCGATCAGCTGATTGTCAAGCTGCATGCGCCGTATTTGAGTAGGTTTCTCTTTGTCGCAGTTAGCGGCATCTGTTGAGCGAATGCTAAACTAAAAATTAAATTAAATGTAAATTTAATTTTTTTTATTTACTACTTAACATTAAAGACTGTAAAGCCTTAATGCCTATTATAATAACAAAATGTGTTGTGCTATAAGAATATTTTTTACGCCAGACTAAAATATCAAAGATTTATAATTCTTTGTTATGCGGCCCCTGTTGTTCGGATGCTGCACTAACGGTTAAACTGAATCGCATTTTGCCTAACCCTGCTTTTAAGCTGTTACAGATTCAAGACTTAAAGCAAAAGAAAATTAATAGTCTTCTTGCTTACAATTAGACAGAGAAGGATATTTTTTCAGAGCAGATAATACTTTTGTTTTTTGATTTCCGCAACTGGGCAAGAAAAAAATAAAAACTCGGAAATTTGAAAACGTCAGATTTGCAAAAAAAAATCTAATTTTGAAAATAAAATCGAAATTTCAAAAAAAAAGACGAATTTACACTACATGGGACAGGGGGGAACGGAGGGGCGGTAAGCACCCAACCCTGCCTCACCGGCGTGGTCGAAAGTTTCAAATAAAATTCTCTAATTTCGGGATTAAGGCCAAAATCTTGACAAAAATTTTTGATTAGTATATTTTTTGAGTTTAGGTCGACATTTTAGATAAACAAGAACGGAAAAATAGAAAATATGAATTTCGAAAAAAAAAAAAATTTCGGAAGAAAACCATAATTTATACAAGTTCAAAACTCTAAAAGTACTAAATACTGAAAATAATTTAAAATGTCCAAAAATTGTTACTTTTCTTCAAAATTTCGAATTTGCTCCCACAACTTTTTATTTTTTTTCTCGGAGCTTTGTTTTTTCTAAAGAATTTAATTTTTTTTCGTGAAATTTCAAATCCAAAGTGACAAACCCAAATTTTGGTTGAAATTTGAACTTCTAAAGGAGAAATTTAAGTTATTTGTAATAATTTCGAAAAAGTGTCGATATTTTAGTCTTAAATTGCCTCGGTTAATAAAAATTAATATAAACGATCATTTCTTTTGGTCATATCGAAGCAGTGATGAAATAAATCTCTCTCGTAGAATGCTATATTCCCATATGGAATGTAACATTTATTCGCTTCGATATCCTGCTTCATAATTTACCGCAATTTATAACAACGATTTTTTTAAAGAAGCTCACTTTCATCGCTAATCTACATTTAAAAGCAAACCAGAATAGAAGAAAAATCAAGTCGGAATGAAGTGACCGCACACAATCCCTTTCCGATTTCACTTTGCGCCTCCTTTGTCCCGTCTAATGATTTAATAAGCTGGAACCGGAGTGCAATTACTAATTAAGGTAATAGCTTCAGTAGCAAAGATCGATTCGGTTGCCAACTTGAAAGGAATTAGATGATGTATGGGAAAGGATTTCGTGTAGATACAAGAGATAAGTTGTCGGACTTCATAATCTTTAGAAAAAGGCAATTAGCTTTATTGGTACTGCACCTAAACTGTTATTTACGAAGAAATGGATGAGTTTTTGCAACGATTGAATTATATTAGGACGGAAATGAAAATTATATTGGTTAATTGTTTTAAAGAATTTAAATGATAATATAGGATTGGGTTCATTTGAGAATCTAATACAATTTGCGGTATTGTTAACAACGAATGACGTTAGAATGTAAGAAGTTCGATTAACATGGACAATCACTCGACATCATAGTTGTCAGTTTGTCTCGTCATAATTCATTTTTTGTTTGTTTCGTTTTATTGAACATACTTCTAAGAGCAGATATGGGATATAGTGCAACTTTCACTTATGTGTGGCGTAGGAGAAATGCTTCCGTATTTGACTTTTTGCAATCGTGAGTTAAAAAATATAGTTTACTTTGAATCCCATTTGCAACGAAGTATAAGGAAAGTTTGACGCAATTTTACCAAGAATGAGTAATATCATTGAATATTCAATCAAAATTAATGGGAAAGATCCTGTTTCAGTTGGGAGTTCATCCTAATATTCAATTATGTATCGATTTTGTCGAAATTCTCATTGATATCTTATTAGTGATGTGACATCATTCAAAAACTCGATCTATTGAATATCGATTAATCGAAAACATTTGATTCACTGAATCCATCACACAAAATTGATTTTTATTGAAATCTATTCCTTTTTTCTTTAAAAATTTAATCATCAGCCATGAAGCGAATAATTGCAAAAATAGTTTTAAAAATATATCTCACAGACGTTCAGGGTTCAAAAGCACTTTGACAAACATAAAGAGGTGGTTACTGATATTAGATATTTTAGGATGGAAAATTCCTATATATGGTCCTTGGGGGCTTTGTTGCGGGGATACAGGATGTTCAATTGTTGTAAAAAACTGATTATTTTTTAAATAACCTCTAAACGCATTGAGCTTATTTTAGGTAATTTGGTAAATAAAACAAGCGTAAACAAATATAGGTTTCCGGTTTCATATCAACATTTTGAAGAAAACAAAAAAACCGCATGATCTCAACGAAATTCCAAAGTTTTTTAAAATATTTTCCAGATAAAAATTTAATCACTGAATATCAGGAAAAAACGTCCAAATTTCGAGAAAAACTGAATTTCGAAAAAAGTTCCGGTTTCTTTCTGTCACGAAATAGTTGAAATTTTGAGCAAAAAAGATTACAGTTTGAAATCTCGAAAGAATAAGTCGAAATAAGTAGAAAAAGTCTAGAATTCGTGTAAAAATGTTAAAGAAAAAAAGAATAACAAAAATGTAACAATAAAATAAAAATTTCAGGATTAAATATACTACGAAATTTTGAGAAAAGTAAAAATTTCGAATGAATGAAGTTCATTTATTTCATAAAAAAAATTGTATTTAAATTAGAATATTCGACTTTTGTTTCAACTTTGGATTTCGGTAAATTTTAAGCGACATTTAGAAATTAAGGTGAACCTGAAGAAAACCAAGTAGCAATATGAAAGTAGCAAAATTAGTACCATAGCAGTACTTTCGTTGCTGAAACAGGCACGTTTTATTCCCTATTAACTACCGTTGGTAATTCGGCTGCATTACTTTGACTGATTCTGTGCGGTACTACCAATATTTTCGCAATTTTATTTTGAGATTTTGGCAGTAATACATTTGAAACTTCTAAAATATTACACTTATTAGGTCAAGGGTACTATTTTAGGAATCGTTGATGTATTGCTCTTGGTACTCATGCTGCTACTATGCGATAATACCATAAAAATAAAAAAGCGGTATCGTGGCAGTACGATCGTGGCTACAAAGGTAGTTTTAGCACCTTTACTACTGTTGGTACTTGCGGGGTATCACTTTGACTAATTCTGCGCGGTGCTAACGATATTTTCGCAATATTATTTTGGGATTTTAATGGTTATATTTTTGAAATTTCTACGGTACTACTTGGATTAACTTCGTGCTTACTTTAGATGTTTTTTTGAATATCGTTGCTATATTACGCTTTCCTGGTTACTCCGAATAAAGAACGCAGAGGGGCAGACGGCTAGATGGTTAGAGAGGCTCCAACGATATCACTTTAAGGTGCATCATCGACCGGGATGAGAGCATAACAACGCTGACGCTTTGTTCAGAAGACCTTGTGAGGATTGCAAACACTGCAGACGAGTTGAGGACCATGAGGACATGGTGGATATAAGGGTCACTTCCTTCCAGCCAGAAGACGGATGGACTGTTGAAGGTCTTCGAGAGCTACAGAAGAGCGACGCTGATATAGGACCCGTATTGGAATGGAAAGAAGCTGGAGATATACCAGAATGGCAAGACACAGACAGAAGTCCAGCTCTTAAGAATTTGTGGGCTCAATGGAAATTCCTCCAGGTAGAGGACGGGGTGCTGAAGAGGGCATGGGAAAGTGCGGATGGAAGGCCCGTCAACTTGCAGTTGGTGGTGCCTCAGGAGAAGATTCCACAGGTCTTGTGGGAGGTGCACAATGGGACCTCTGGTGGACATTTAGAGATGAACAAGACCCTGGAGAAGATTCGGAAACGATTCTATTGGGTTAACTACAGGGAGGATGTCAAGGGGTGGTGTCGGAAATGTGTCACCTGTGCTGCATCCAAGGGTCTTCGTACAAGAACCAAAGGGGCCCTGAAGCAGTATAATGTGGGAGCTCCTTTTGAAAAAAATTGCCATCGATGTGGCAGGGCCATTCCCAACATCAATCCATGGGCACAAATACATCCTGGTGGCCATGGAGTATTTCAGTAAATGGCCTGAAGCTTATGCCATCCCGAACCAGGAAGCTACCACAGTCGCAAGGGTTCTTGTGGTGAACTTCATCTGTCGATTTGTTGTTCCTTTGGAACTACACTCGGTCCAAGGAAGGAACTTCGAATCGGGGGTCTTCCAAGAGGTGAGCCGTCTTCTTGGAATAAAGAAAACTCGAACGACACCTCCTTATCCACAGTCTAATAGAATGGTGGAAAGATTTAACAGGACCTTGGAGGAACATCTCTTGAAGGTCGTTTCCAAGAATCAGACAGACTGGGACCGACGTCTACCACTGTTTCTAATGGCCTATCGCGGGGCAACTCATGAAACAACAGGTCAGACTCCAGCAAAGGTGATCTTCGGGAGAGAACTACGGCTTCAGTGTGACTTGGTGTTTGGATCACCAAGGGAGACACCCCGAGAGACGGTTTCGTAGACGACTTGAGGGAAGCGATATTGCAAATGCATGCCCTGGTGCGGACGAAGATCAACTTGGCGACGGACCGGATGAAGACCAGGCATAACGTGAAACGTTATATTTTTGAAATTTCTACAGTACTACTTGGATTAACTCCGTGCTATTACTTTAGATGTTTTTCTGAATATCGTTGCTATATTACGCTACTACTTTACAATAACTATGAAAGTACCAAAAATAGTATTGTAACGCAATGTAAAGAGATAGAATAGAATTTAGTACATAAGAAAAGTTTTTAGAAAGATCTGATAAGGGGAAAGCGGCTGCGATAACGAAGCAAACGGCAGATAAGCGTTCCAGAAATTTCGGCAAATGATAAGCCTTATCTGTCGGATTGTTCTAGAACCTGCAGGCCAAAGCTATATAAAGCCGCCAGCTCTCCCTCGAGTTAGTTAGAGTCAGTCAGTGTAGTTATTGAGTTAGTAGTTAGAAGTAAATAAGTGCGTTCATTATTCAGTTGTAGTGTTCCGAGTTAAGTTTAATAATAAAGTGGGTATTATTCAATTCACGTGTTAACAATCAATTCGAACCGATAAAGCCCATAACAGTATCGTGGCGCTACTTTCGCTGCTGCAACGATAAAGTTTTAGTACCTCCATCGTATACTGTTAGTATTTCTGCTGCGATATTACCGCCACTTTCGCAATATTATTTTAACGGCACTTCTTTTCAAGATTTTTTTATACTACTCTGATTATCTCAAAGGTATTACTTTAGATGTTCTTCTGAATATCGTCACTATATTAGCTTAATACATACTTCCACGCTTTGCAATAGTACCATAAAAGTACCAAAGTGGTATCGTGACGATTGTAGCGGTAACATTTTAGTACCTTCAAGCACTACTATTTGTATTTTTGCGCTATTACTGTGACCGATTCTGCGCGGTACTACCGACATTTTAACAATATTTTGGGATTTTGACGGTACTATTTTTGAATATTTTGCAGTACTACTCTGATTAACTCCCCTCGATTATAGTCACAATATTAGTATTGGTAGCCTTCCGTTATAACATTAGTATTAGTACCACAAGTACTACCGTAGACGTACTTTTGTCGATAAAATGGTATAGTTTTAATATCTTATTACTTCTGTGATATAACTGATTCTGAGCGGTACCACCGACGATATTTTCACAATAATATTTTGTAATTTTGACGGTACTATTTTTGAACCTTTTGCAGCACTACTCTGATTAACTCCCCTCTGTGCTACTTTCGATGCTATTCTGATTATAGTCACAATATTAGTCTTGGTAGTTTCACATTACAATATTAGTATTAGCACCACAATTAGCACCGTAGGCGTACTTTCGTCGATAATACGGTAAAGTTTAAATACCTCTACATTGCCTCTGTGATATAACTCATTCTGAGCGGTACCACTGACTATACTGTCACGATAATATTTTGAAATGTTGAGTGTACTATTTTTGAAATTTCTACGGTACTACTCTGATTAAGTCGCTTCAGCGCTACTTTCGGTGCTATTCTGAGTTTCGTCACAATATTACTCTTGATACACCCTTGTTATTACTTCGAAATAGTAACATAAATGTCTACGGTACTACTCCGATTAACTCCATAGTATTACTTTCGATGTTATTCTGAATAGAACTATAAAAAGTACCATACAAAAGTAGTATCGTGGCGTCTGCATCGGTAAAGTTTTAGTACCTTTACATTACTACTGTTGGTATTTCTGTGGTATTTCTTTGAATGATTTTACGCGGTAGCCCAATATTTGCATAATATTATTTTGGGATTTTGATACTACTACTTTTGAAACTTCTAGGTATTACTCTGATTAACTTCACGGTACTACTTCCGAAGGTAAGCTGTGTAGAGTCGCTATATTACTCTTGGTACTTACACTCGACTAATTTTCCATAGTACTGTGAAAGAACCAAATGGTATAATCGGCATTTTCATAGTGATAGCACTTTAAAACGATAGAGAGTAGTACCGTGGAAGCCCAAAATATACGGCACGCCAGTAGCTATACAACAAAACGTAGGATACTGTTGAAGTACTGGAGTAGTAACAAAGAAATATCAAAAGTAATATACATGGATTTACTATTATTTTTGGCATTAGCACGTTTATTACTCGTCAACAGTATCGTTGAAGTACTAGTAGTAACACTACCTAGTTAGTAGTCGATATTTCGACATTTCTGGTAGGCTGATGTTAGTTTGTCTTCCCATTGTCTTGTTTAGGGTACCTTTTGGGACACGACTTAATAAAGCATCGGGGTGGACACCTTATTTCTTTTTTTAGGTTTAATTTAAGAGATATAAAATGTAAAATCACCGAGAATTTTTTTTCAAATACTAAGTCTTATAAAATATAGATTAAGATATTCTCTGTAATTTCTTTGCGAAGTATTCATATTTGTATGCAGTTTTATTGGCTTTTTCTTCGCCGTTCACTCCTTTTACAATCCTAAATTTCAGTACCTTCTCTTAAGGAATGGCAATCTATTATAGATTGCCGCAAACAGCGATTGCGTTGGATCTTGGTTTGTCAATCGCTGTTTGGGACTCCACTGAAAAACATGAAAACGAAGTAAAAAATAAATAACAGCAAGATTATTTAAAATTTTAACGTTTCGGGCAGTGTTATTCTCTGCCCGTCGTCAGAAAATCAATTCAAATTTATTCCTTTACAAATTTGTGTAAGCTGTCAGAAAGTAATTCTGACAGCTTACACACAGCTTGTGAAAGGAGTGACCGGCGAAGAAAAAGCCAATAAAACTCCATACAAAATATAGATTGTTTAATAAAGCCAGGAGTTAAGTTAGGTATAATTTTTAGCAGAGGTTAACTGACTTCTAACAAGAGGGGAGGGAGGGTTAAAATGGACGACAATAGGTTAACGTATAAAATAGATCATTTTTAGTACTTTTTTGTACGGCACTTCCCTCATTACTTCCGCTTGGCTAATTGTAGTACTTTTGCGGTACTTCTATTAACTTATTTAATTCTTACATGATACTTCTTTCAATACTTCCACAATACTAATTTAAAGTTACAAACACTGCTGGTATTTTTAGTACTTCTACTTTGGAATCAATGTGGTATTTTGCATTTTGCTTATTTTAGCACTTATATAGTACTCCCATCAGTACTTCCGCTTGGCTAATTGTAGTACTTTTGCGGTACTATCATTGACTTATTTAATACTTGTATGATACTTCTCTCAATACTTCCGCAATACTAATTTGAAGTTACGAATGCTGCAGGTATTTTTAGTACCTCTACTTTGGAATCAATGTTGTATTTATAGGGTACTACCGTTTTGCTTATTTGAGCACTTATATAGTACTTCTCTCAGTATTTACGCGATGCTAATTTGACTATTCTTACTTTTAGTACCTCTACGGTATTATTATTTCTGATACTTCACAGTAGTAGCGTTTAGGATACATTTTAGGGTAAATAAATAGTTGTTCTCTTAAACAATGATTTTGGCTTCTAAAAGCACCTTCATTTAAAATTATGACATTATACTGAAACTCGTGTTATTCTGGTCTAGAAAACTTTCAAATGTTACAAGTTAAAATTGTTTTCTCTCCTAAGCAGCATTTTTACATTTATCAATATATCTATCAAGATGATATAGATTTCTGACCGAATGAAATATTTCGAGCTACGGACCATAACAAAGTCCAAAGCGATTTAAATTGGAGAAACTTAACATCTCGATATTAGCATAAGTTCAAAACTGGGTCCCAGATCTCTTTGTAATTTCGGCGATGTAAAATTCCAGCTTTCTATGCATTTATTGCGTAAGATACTCCTCTATTAACATCGAATAATAGTATCGGAAGAATATTATAATATCTGCATAATGCAGAGCTGAAACGGATTTGCATTTTTATGTTAGGAAACACGACGCTGGTGTTCGATTCATGAACATGTGGTTCCGAGCTCCGGGCGGTCTTTCGGACTACCGGCGACTATAAAAATGCAAATCCGTCCAACCTTCCGAGGAATTTAATAATAGCTACAAATTTTATTACTAATTGACGTTAATAACAATAATTGTAATAAGTTAAAACGAGGAAGTATGCAAAATTACATGAAAAATGCAATTAAACGCAAGTCGCGATTTGCATAAGGCAGAAGCGGAAATTTTTATGTTTAATTATTCGTAACTGAATTTCATTTCATAAACATTTATGTCTGATTACTGATTTCTCTGCAACAACAGATAGAAATTCGATTGAAAAAATTGCGCCTAATTGAATTTTTAATCTCTTACGAGTATTTCCCACAAGGAGCGGATTTTCACCACTTTCTGCTCTAGTACACGATTTGCATACTTTTATTGTCTACGCCGGAAAGATATGGTAGTTCACCTTCTAATTCTTACAGTAAGTGAATGCAAAAAATAAGTAGATTAGTAAAAGGAATGGCAATTTTTTTTTACTGATTTAGAGGCGCGGTTTCTTCTAACGGACGACATCCACCAAATCGAAAGTAAAATGTGCAAAGATGAGTAGGTTGACGAGAAGTAAAAAAGTAGTCACGCCCCTTTTGATGTAGAAAGGTACTTACGACGAGATACATCTTGGGTTAATTTGAATGTTGTAATGAAGCATGGAATAAACAGCTCTCTAGCAGCAGCAGAAATAAGTATTTTTTTAATTAAGAATCTCGTACAAAAATTAGCTCTCTTCAAACTTGTTATTAATCAATTTACGTGTTTACGAATAGTGAGTGTGGAAATAAACCGCGTGCAAGTTAATTAAGAAATAATCGATTAAATTTAAACATTACCTTAAAAGGGGCCAATAATCGGCTTAATGTATATTTTCACTTTATCAGATATCTGCAGATTTTATAATAATCTACATAGTGAATATATACATTTTTTTTGGAACGGACTGAGCCTTGGTTATTTACAAAAATTGAAATACAAATCTTGTCCCCTGAAACCAAGAAAGATTAAAAAACACAACAAAGGTTGCTCTAACACGTTTCAATATCCAAGCTATCATCTCAGAATCTCTCTGAAGACGATAGCTTGACTATCGAAACGCGTTAGAGCAACCTTTGTTGTGTGTTTATTATTTTTTTTGGTTTCGGGGGACAAGATTTGTATTTCAATTAGTGAACATTGAATTTGATCGTACATTTTTTAATATGCATTTATAATAAGAGGAGGGAATGAAACTTATTTAATTCGAAAAATATTGCACCATAGCTGCCCCCCAAAAAACGAGGGGTGTGTGTTGCCCCTAAGATAGGCAAAGTTCGAGATAAGCACACATGCCAGTCACTGATTTAATTATTTGAATCATCTTATCAACGTGCAAGGTATCTCTAGCTAACGCGACATCTGCGATACAACTGGATATCATGCAATTTATTTGTAATCGGGAGAAATAAAACTTTTGTTGGGTATGAAATGTCGATAGCATAAAAGATAACATCGTGTAAATAATTAATTAATAATAAGTAAAATAAGGGTTCTAGGAGACCCTAAGCCTATTGAAAAGGTCCTTGAGCCTATAAATATACAGTACTTGAAATACAAATCTTGTCCCCTGAAACCAAGAAAGATTAAAAAACACACAAAATTTGTTCTAAGAGAAAGCAACCTTTGTTGTGATTTTCAATTTTTTTTGGTTTCAGGGGACAAGATTTGTATTTCAATTTTTGAAGATAATCAACGACCAGTCCGTTCCACCAAAATGCAGTACTTATTTTGAATTTGAAATGTCGACTTTTTTTTCTCGAAATTTTGGCGTTTGCCACATTGATCTCGAAATTTTAAGTAATAAATAACCCCATGTAAATAAATATGAATATGTAATAATTCCAGTTTTCGCGGACGACGCAACACAAGGAACCTTACATTAAGCACTTTCGATATCTTTGGTTTCATCTTACGAGGTGGTTTTGTTCTATTTTACTTTCAAATTCTTCGGCGATGATATACAAGATTTGCTAGAGTAGTCGGTTACTTTTAATATCGGACATTCACCGCCGATTTTAACGAAATTATGTCACATATTTTTACATCGTTTTAACGATGTTTGCTCAACTCACTAGCAAACATTTTCCGGTTTGAGACCGCTCCTAAGCCGCTACTGCTACTTAAAGATTTCAAATTGTTTAAAAGCCACCGGTGATTTATTCAAATGAGATGGAATCTGAAGGTTTTCTATGCAATTTTGCGAACGATGTTTGTTATTGCAAGCGAAATATGTATCAGATTAAAGTTAGCGAAGTTGCGATTAACTTGCAATTGCTGTTTATATTGAAATTGCGCGCTCATGTTGCGAAATCATATTTAAAAAACTTCATTTAGATTAAATAAGCCATAACTCTTGCAAAATGAAAAATAGGTACATAATATTTTTTTATTAAAAGAAAGCTATAACCGAGATTATGTTAGGTTAGATGAGGTTAGGTTAGGTTAGGTTAGGTTAGGTTAGGTTAGGTTAAGTTAGGTTAGGGTAGGTTAAGTTAGGTTAGGTTAGAATAGGTTAGGTTAAGTGAGCTTAGATTAGTTTAGGTTAGGCTAGGTTAGGTTAGATTAGGTTAGGTTAGATTAGGTTAGGTTAAATTAGGTTAGGTTAGGTTAGGTTAGATTAGGTTAGGTTCGGTTCGGTTGGGTTAGGTTAGGTTATGTTAAGTTAGGTTAGGTTAGGTTAGATTAGTTTAGGTTAGGTTGGGTTGGGATAGGTTAGGATAGGTTAGGTTTGATTTGGTTCGATGAAGTTAGGTTACGTTTGGTTGGATTCGACTAAGTTAGATTAAATCAGATTAGGTTAGGTTAGGTTGGGTTAGGTTAGGTTAGGTTAGGTTAGGTTAGATTAGGTTGGGTTAGAGTAGGTTAGGTTAGGTTGGATTGGGTTAGGTTGGGTTAGATTAAATTAGGTTAGGTTAGGTTAGGTTAGGTTAGGCTAGGTTAAGTTAGGTTAGGTTAGGTTAGGTTAGGTTATGTTAAGTTAGGTTAGGTTAGGTTAGGGTAGATTGATCCAGAAAAATTGCAATACTTGGATGTAAAGTTGAAAATTTGCCTCAACAAAAATTTTTTTGACAAAAAATCCTGGATTTTATTCTTCAAAATTTTGTCCATCTTCTCAATATTTCCGATATAAACTTTTTTTATTCTGGAATTTGATTCCAAATTTTGAAGAAAGTAAAACTTTTGAGAGAAAGGAAACTTAAGAAAAACCTCGGCCAACAATCACCAAAAACTAGATATTTCGTGTATAAACTTAGGATTTCCAAAAACCCATCAAATTTTAAGAAAATCTACAGCGTTATAAAATCAGTTTAAGATTAAACCCAAAATTTCGCTCTTAAAATTTTAGAAAGAAATATAGTTTTCAATTTGAAAAAACCGAAATTTGTGGTACGAAAAAAGTACGAAAGGAAAGAACATTTCAGCGAATCAAAGAAAGTGGGATTATTGGAACATTAAAACTCGAAATTAAAATAAAAGACAAAATTTTGAGTATAAACGTGAAATTCTAAAAGACTATGAAACATTTTGCAGCAATTCTCAAAATTGTTGTTAAAAAATGCCAAAATTTCTGTTAAACATAAAATGTTCACCTTAGAATTCAATTTATAACTTTTTTTCTTGAAATGTTTGTCCAAGCATTAATTATTTCTTGATAAATCCTTTTTGAAAAACATTTTTTAATTGAAAAATTTCTAGTATTTATTTTCTAAAATTTTGATTTCATATCCGAAATTGTGACCCCTTCTTTCGCAATAAGGGTCTTAATTTCTAAAATTTATATTTAAACAGCAGTTTTGAAACTTTTTCGATTCCCGGAACTCTTAATATTTAAAAATATCTTCTCGGTACCTTAACCTAAAACTCTAAGGATTTATCCCCTTATTCTTTGTCTGCTGCAGTCAGTGACATACTGTACAGTATAGTAGGTGGTAATGGGTGCATTAAAGAGAAAATAGGTGAATATTCATCAGAGAAATTCTACAAATTTCTATTTTTATTCCAGACTTGTTTCTTGAAATTTTACGACTATTCGAAATTCGTTTTTTTTTAATTTTGATTTTATTCTCAAAGGCCGACTTTTTTCTGAATTCCATATTTATTATAAAATCATACTTTCTCTAAGATTTTTCAACTTTTTTTTGAATTTCGACTTCTTTCCAAATGTGTTTTCTCGAAATTTTGATTGTTTCTTTAAAAATTCGATTTTCTTTTCAAAATTGGTCTCTTTCATGTAAATATCTTTAACTTCCTAAAAATTCAGCCTTTCCTGAAAATCGACAATTTTAATTTCTAGAAACGATTTCTTTCCCAAATTTTACATTTCTGTTTTTTTTTTGGTGGATCGGACTGGTCCTTAGTTATCTTTAAAGATTGAAATACAAATCTTGTCCCCTGAAACCAAGAAAGATTAAAAAAAACAACAAAGGTTGCTCCAACGCAATTTCAGGAGACAAGATTTGTATTTCAGCATTTCTCTTAATGTGTCTGAAAATTTTGTGCTTTTTCGAATTTTTTTTGTTGAAATTTGGATTTTATCCTCGATAACCGCCCTTTTTCTAAAATACTTCTTTTATTTTGAAAATACATTTTCTCTATAAAGTTTCGATAATTTTCTATATTTAAACTTTTTTTCTTAAAATTCAACCTTTTTTATGTCCGAAAATTCGCATTTTTTGGCAAAATTCGTCTTTATTCTTATCAAAAATTTAGACTTTTTTATCAGTGTTTCTTCTTTAAAGGTCTGACTTTAATCTCAATACTCACATCTTTTTCTCAAAATGTCTTTTTCTGAAAATTGATCGTTTCGTCTTTTTTTAGAAATTTTGCTATTTTTCTCAAAATTAAAATTTGAACTGGTTTTTGCTTGAAATTTGAATTTATCCTTAAAATTGGCTTTATTTGAAATGACGAATGTATCCCCAAAGTTGAATGCTTTTTTTCTCGACATTTTATTCTCTATTAGAAAATCGGAGTACATTCGTAAAATGTTGAAGTTTAACTTAAAGTTTCGACTGCTGTTCAGAATTCGTCTGTTTATTTTCTCAAAATTTGACTTTTTCTGAGAAATTTTATCTGCTCCCGTCTACTTATGCAAATTTAGAATTTTGTTTCTGAATTCGTCTATTTATTTTAGCGATTTCTCTTAAATTTTTTTAAAAATTAGTCCTTTGCTGAAAACATTGTTTTGTTCTCAAAATTAGTTTATTTGAAAATTTCGACTTTATTCATAAAATTGGACTTTTTTTTCTGAAAATGTGACTTCTATTGGAAAATTTAACTTTTTTCTCAATATGTTGAATTGTAACTTGAAATTTCCACATTTTTTTCAGAATTCGATTTTTAAGTGAAAATTTGACTATTTCTGTTTCTCTAAATTTCATTTTTTTTCTACATCACTTTATTTACTAAATGTCAATGACATGGGTAATAATATAGATAAACACATTTTTTTTTGGAAATTTTTAAAAATATTTCTTGACTTTTTTCACCAATTTTCGATCGAAATTAGGTTAACATTTAAATAAAAGAGTGAAGATTGTAGGACACTTTTTGGGAATTTCAATTCTTCTGTCGAAGTTAATCTTCTTCTTTAGGTTAGGACTTTTATTTCTCAAATTTCATTTATTTTTCGAAGGCACAAGTTTTAATAAAAGCAACTTTAATTTAGGGGGGAGGGGGCCATTTACCTGTTTTTCTGAATAAAAATTATTTATACTCTGCTTGTTTTTCATGGATGCTGAAGAAAGCAGTTTTCCTTACAAATGAAACAGTTCATAGAGTTTTGGGTAGAAAGTCATATTATACAGGTTGTAACAAATTCGCTTCTCACTACAGGGATCTCGAAAACGATAAGAGATACAGAATGGGTTAAATTGGGGCAAAGTTGCACAATTTCGCGTTACGAAATATGTCGTTGAAAAATCAAAAATATCTCTTGCTATTCTTGAGATTTTTGAAAAAAAGGAAAATTTTGGATTTTCGTTTTTATTATTTCTTGAAGACATTTGAAGAGTTATCGAAAAACTGATTAAACTTTTTTATTGACGTTTTTATCCCTCACAAAATGGCATGAAAAGTTTTAATATTAGACGTTTCTTCTTCTCGCTATCAGCTTCAAGTTCTTTATTTTAAATAGGGACCTACAATTTTTATTGCATCTTTGTACTGCTTTTGAATTTCCGATTTCATTGATGTATGTGGCTAAACGTTTCATAACTTTAAACCATCATCAAGGAAAAGACGCTTTTTTTAGATTAACGTTACTTCATTATTCTTTCATAATTAATAAGTAGTTATTATCAGTAATAAAATTATAAAAAATTAATTAGTTGGTAAGAACACAAGGTAACGGCAAAATAAATAAATTTTAACAAAAAACAACCGACATAATCATAAATCACTGACCACCAAAAATGATGATTAATAACTACGGAAAAAGCGTCTATGGATATTTAAAATAACAAATAAAAAAGTAATCATATTTTTGTTATCTATTATTCAAAAACATAGAATACGTTAATCTGAAAAAAGTGTTTTTTCTTTAGGATAGTTTATAGTTACAAAACGTTTAGTCATATAAAAGTTTGATACATCAGTGAAGTCGGAGATTTAAAAGTTACACAAAGATGCAATAAAAATTACTGGTCCGTATTTAAAATAACGAACTTGATGATACTATCGAAAAGACGAGACCTTTACTAAAAAAACTATTTAGGCTATCTTGTGAAGAATAAAAAACGCGAATAAAAAAGTGTTTTTAGTTTTTCATTTACTCTTCAAATAATGGCAAATAAAAATAAAAATTCAAAATTCTACTTTTTTTCAAAAACCTCAAGAGCAGCAAGAGACATTTTTGATTTCTCGACGTCATATTACTGGTCGCCAAATTGTGCAACTTTGAACCAATTTAACCGAAGCTGTATCTCTTACCGTTTTCGAGATCCCTGTAGTGAGAAGCGAATTTATACAACCTGTATACGAAATTTTACCAAAATTCCAAGTTAATACAAAATTCCTAAATTGAAGAACCTTTCAAATTTTCCTCGAAATTTCAACTTTTTTCGTAGAAATTTCATGTCAAAATCAGACTTTTTAATAAGTTTTATGTTGTTTCGAAAACTTGAACTTTTATTTTAATCTAGAGTTCAAGTTTAAAATTTTTAAATTCAAACATTTAGGCACCTATTTTTTAGAAATTATAAGATTAAAGCCACAGTTTCCATCAAAAAATCTAAATTTCCAAAAAAACTAAGTTTTATTAATTCAGTGTAATATAACCTCGAAACATTAACCTTTTTCTTGATATGTTGGTAACGCATGAGGATGGCGAGTGACGGTAACGCGAAATCATAAGTTTATCCCCTGTGCGAAATCGTTCAATGTGCCTAGAGAAGTTCTCAGCTCAACAACTTGTACCAATAAAGAAAAATTTCAGTAGTTTTCGCCTTTTTTGGGTAGTTAATTTATGATGTAGTCATGGGGGATCCCCCCATTATCTACGCCACCGTACCAAAGGGTAAGCAAGATTATTAATTAATTATTGATTGCCTACATGGTAGAGATGTTAAATCTTTAGTGATTCATTAATTGATGGAATAAAACTTATGATTTTATTAACCATTCCGAATATATTTACGAAGACTTAGATATCCTCTTTTCTCTTTTGTACGAAAGTTATTAAAACATTTAAGCAATATTGAAAAAAACATCATAATTGCGTCAAACTGAACTTGACGCCAAGCTACATTTGCACCGTTCAAGAAAACAAAGAAAGCGGTTTCACCAGAACCTACATCAACACAAACTATCTCTTTGTGTTCGCCAAACGAACATAATTGATCCAGATATAGACACAATTACTTTCCTGTTCCGCTATTATTCTAGCAAATTGCGATCGTTTTTGCTCGACCCGCTGGAAACTTATTAAATTTGCATACAGTAGAGATAACTCCTTATTTCGATCTCGATTAATTTTTCCATTTGCCGCTATGACAGTGAAATCTTTTGACCGCGAATTCATCATCTAGTTTAAACGAAGTCCGTCGACAGTGAAATCCGCCAAGTTAGACGGCAAGTCGACACACGAGAGGCGGGGATTTTTCAGCTCTACCATCTAACGATGTTCTTCGGCGGCTGAAGAGATCGCGAAGGGAAGGGCAGCTGCATTGAAGAAAGTACAAATGTTTGATATCAATTTGCCGGTCGTTATTTTGTGTTTGACTCCCTTACTCGTATATCCTGCGTTTTCAGGACAATGGTAAGTGTTATGTCAGTGATTGAGTGATAAGTGTAGTGATCCATGGTTTTTCATTGCTTCCATAAAGCGATATTTTTTTAAGTTTGTCATAGCGGTGCTAGTATTTCTAAGCATACTGATCAACGCCAATTTAAACCTTGAAGATTGAAATGTTAGTTGAGTTGACGAAACATATTTTGCAATTATTATAAACTGGTAATATGAGCTGGTAGTGAAAAGATCGAGGTGCAGCATCATATTTCTAAAAAAACTTGGTAGTGACTGTTTCTGTCATAACTTAACCTAAACTAATCTGTGGGTAAATACAATTTTTTGTACTTGTCGAGAAAGTGTAATTGTCTAAATGTGTTATAACCCTCACTGTATAACGGACATAACACCATATTAAACATTTTCGACAGAAACACTAGGGGATCATTAATTTAACTTGATTTATGATTGTAGTGTTAATATGTCAAACAATTGTACAAAATTTGGAATAAATGTCACTTGCCCCAATTTTTAGTTTCTTTTTTATTTCATTTAAAAAAAATATAAAAAAATTACAAAAGGATAAATGTTCTAAACATAAAAAAATGCTAACTTTTTCGAACAAGCCGCGATTGTAAAATGTCTTCAAAACCGCATTCTTTCCTTATGGCTGTTTAAGAATGACAGCTTCTCTGGCTTTTCATTTTTTGGTACAATTGATGAGCAACATCTCATCGTTCCTGAAACTAATAACTTTAAGGTACACCCACTTTATCGTGTAACTTGTCTGTAAATGTAAACAATCTGAATAGACAACTTTCTCTTTTTTTAGGAGATTTTCACAACAGTTTTGAAAAATTTCGACTTTAAGCTCGAAATGTAATCCCAAAGATTTCTTTTTCATATAAATTTCAAGATTTTTTTGAGGATTGATTATTTTCTAGAAATTTGCTGCTATATATTTCAAATGTTATTTTCCTGAAGTTTAAACTTTAAGTTAAAAATTTCGATTTTTTTTCAGGGAATTACCAACATTTTAAGGTTGAATTCGATGTTTTGATTTAATTTAATACTTTAGGGAAACTCTTTACAAAATTTTGAATCTTTGATTTCGACTTTAATCTTCAAATTTTTAAAAACATTCTTGTAATTTCAATCTTAAAGTTTCAAGCTGGAAAGCTTTAAATTACAAGAAAAAAGTTTCAAATCTGGAGAAAGACTTAACATATGCAACAACTAAATTTGAGTTTTTATATGAAACTTTCAGAAAAAAGTCGACATCTGTTTAAACTCGAAATTTGGAGGAAATTATTTAAAAACAGTTTTGGATTTTACTTTAACGTTTTCTCTCCAATTCGTAAATTAAGCTTTTTAAATTTTTTAAAAGTAAGAAAAAAATCTCGAGTTCGAGTCGACAGTTTCAAAAAACAGTAAGCATTTCGACCAAAATCGAAATTTATGTGATAATGTTCTCAACATTTCTACTTTAATTTTTAAATATGACTTTAAAACTAAATAATCGTTTTTTTTCTGGAAATATCATTTAAAATGTAAAAATTTCTGGAAAAAGTAAAATTTTTAAGAGTTTTTGGTAATTGATTTAACTTTCTTCGAATTTTTATATGAGAATATTTCCAATTTTTATACTACAAGTATTTCCAAAAATTATTAATTGTTTTCCTCCAAATTTAAACTCTTTCGACTTTTTTTCAGAGTTTCAAAGTTAAACTGAAACCCAAAGAAACTGAAAATTAAAGGTTTAAATTTGGAATATTAATAAGAATTCAAATATTCGACTCACAATTAAAAAACAAAAATATTCTCGCGTGTTTTGAAATTTCTATTTAGATCAAAAATCGAAATTATTTAAAACGAAAATTTTGAACAAAAAGGTACAAAATTCTACAAAAAAACTTGTTTTAACTTCTTATTTCAGAATTTTAGGAAAAAAGTCGACATTTCTATTTTAAAGTCGATATTGTAGAAAAAAGTATAACAAATCTTCATACTTAAAAAAAAACTTAAAATTTTATGTTAAACATCTAAAAGTTGGAAGTTTATTATGGGATTTTTTTAAAAAAAGTAACCATTTCAAGTTTACTCTTAAAAGCTTAACCGTATTTCTTTTCGGCCTTAATCTAGAATATTGCACTTTTTCTTGAAATGTTGACCTTGAAATACCAAATTTATCTGACAGACTGAAAATATCGATGTTTCAACTGAAATTTTTAGAAAAAATTGAAATCTTCTTTTAATCGACATTTTAGCAAAATGTTACAAGGTGAATTTCTTTGAAAGGTTTTAGCACATTACCGAAAATTTAAGAAAATCTCGGCAAGGTGAAACAAGTTTTCAGTTTAAGTTCACAGGTCGAACTTTAAAATTTAAATTCGGGATTTCGAGAAAAAAGGAACATTTTGGGATAACAAATGAAATTTTGAGAAAAAAAATTGAGAAAATTGAGAAAAATTTTGGTAATAGGTAGAGCTAGGATTATATGCAGCAAAAAAAGTAAAAAATATGCACGCAATATGCCCTAAAATACTTGCAAAAAATGCACTATAAAATATTTTCTATACATTTATTTCCATAAAAAATGTCAAACAATAGCAGTGTTAAGGATTAATAGACAGGGAAAATATGAATACATTTACGTACATTCGGTTCAACAAGAAACGTTCCTCGATTTTTCAAAAACTGTTAATGATTTGGCTTTTATAGACTTGTTGGTGAAAAAGTGCACGTCGCGGATACTAAAATGTTTTACTATCGCTGAAACTGTCAACCAAAAGGTCCACGCATGTCTTACAATGCGGTTGCTAAATATTTAAAAAAGTCGAAGACATTCGTGAAGAGGTGGGTTGAATCATAGAACGCCAACGAAGATCTTCCCGATAGAGGCAAATTGGAAGTGATAATACAATAGCAGGATAGTCATCTGACAGCTGTTTAAGCGCAATCCTACTCTACAATTACGTGAAACCAAAGCAAAGGTAGCTAAGAGAGGAGTCGACGTCAGCATAAATACCATTTGGCTGAGAAAAGCATACAATATCGAAGCACGAGGCAAAATCCGTTGTTTTCGAAGACCTACAGGAAAAAATGCAAGGTCTGGGCTGTCGAGAATCTCGATTGGATTAGTCCAATGTAATTTTTATGACAAAGCGTCGTTCTGAGCATGGACTTCCATAAGGTATGCTAGTGAGCGATTGCTTCAGTGAACCATCAAACACCCAGTAAAACTCCGTGTTTGGGGATGTTACTCTGAGCACGGTTTTAGGTGTTTCGAGATCTTTATGCAGAACTTAGATGCTCAGAAAATCGTCATTATTTATAAACGAAGACTGGATTTTAGGGGAGGATAATGATCCAAAACATCGGAGTCATCTCTGTACCTCATGGAGAGCAGAAACTGGCATCGTACCTTCAGATTGGTTTTCACAGTCTCTTGATGCAAATCCAGTGAAAATTATTTGGAGAGATATGGCGCCTATTACTACTAGGATATGCTGAAAAGCTGGTAAAAAGTATTCCCAAAGAGTGCTAGGCTATCCTGGAAAGCAATGAGGATTGTACCATGTAATAGGTAGTTGCGCTGTAAGCTTTTTAACGTACTTTCAATTAAAAAGTAAAAATCAAAAATCTTCAATAATTTTCCTAAAACCGAGGAACGTTTCTTGATGAACATACTGTATACACAGCAAGATATGTAGACCCAACACACCTTTATTTCAAATTAAGGCTTAATTATCTTACTTCATTGCTTTTGTATTAACTGAACAAAATCAAATTTATTATACCAGTTTAGAAAAAACCTGAAATATGCAAAATAAAATCTGCATAGGCATTTATTAAAAAAATGTCTAAATATGCACATATGCACTTTATATGCATTTTGCATATAAACCCAGCTCTATTTATTACATTCGAAATTTGGAAACCAAAGACCGGTTTCTATCTTGTTAGATCTCGTCAGTTTGGTATATCCAACTCGAATGCTAACAAATTTTCTGACAAGTAAGTCATTTGTTAGCATTCGAGTTGGATATAGTAAACTGACGGGATCTAACAAGATCGAAACCGGTCTTTGGTTTTCAAACTTCGAATTTAATAAATGTTCAAACCTATTGGTCTGTGCATTAGAATTCTTGTCTTCTGGGAACTTTCCTAGAGAGCAACTGCTTCGATAGGTGGCAGTGTTTCAACTGTTGGTAGTTCAGCTACCTATGATTCACTACACGCCTGGAGAGCTGCATGAATTTGCAGTCTATTTTGTGTTCTACTTGCATCAAACTTTTAGAACAATTATTTGTTGTTGAACTCGTAAAAGGAAAAATGAAGTTAAAAAAAATAATTTAAAAATCTGTTGGTGAGTCACCAAATAAAAAGCATAAAAATAACCGAGGCAAGTGAAACTCTACACTGCAAAAGATACAATGCAAAAGATAAATTGACTAAACTTCATCAATCATCATTCAGGAACTTATGAAATTAGCAGCAACAATTGCACTTTATCAAAATAGGGCAGACCGATAGATTCGTTAAAACAAGCTTCAACGAACACATTGAACCAAGCTTCGCCTAATATATGACAAACAATGAGTAAAATTAGCATTAAAAACTAAAATTTGCCGGCTATGATGTTGCACATAACAGAAAACTAAATTCGTACAAACCAATTCACATCAACAAGAGGTCATGCATCCTTAAAGAATTAAGGGTTCTCTTGTTAGAAGACAAGGAATAACTGTACAAAAATTAGAAAAAAATAGGAGAGACGTCGATTCAAATCTCAACGAAAATGAACTCGATTGTCCGTTGTTGGTCGATTAGATTAGTACTTGAATAATATCAGTCCTGCTGACGAAATAAGTAAAACGTAATTGTTAATTATCTGTGATAAATGGCTAAAAGTCCTTTGAACTTTATTATAAGCCACACTTTTGAATTCAGTGTTTAAGTTAAGCGTTGAACATCCAAAGGAATTGCGTAAATACACATAAAAATTTTGATTTACACGCATTACGAAATTCCACCAAACGAGAGCACACCAAGACGACACCATTACATAGAAACAAGTTATACGTCGTCCATAGTTTTTAAAAAGAAAAAGTGGAGTAATAATAATAAATAATTTCGTCGTCTGCCAACTTATAATTTCTATGGAATGTTTCTACTTGTATAGAGTTTATTATAGTAATTAATACACCACAAATTAGGGAAATGGCAATCCTCTGAGAACATCGTTGCGTTTGAGGCTAATCCACTTTTCAACTGCCGGACATGCAATATTCTATTACCTGATTTGCTTCTAATTATTTCTATAACTCTTACGTAACGGTCATTTTAGTTCGAAAAACGAGAGCCCGAGACATCTAGATCAAGCAATCTTATACGTTCACTTATGTATTGCACAATTCCGCCATGTATGAACATCAACAAATGTACATATTTATAATTTATACCAAGCTCTGATATTCCCATAAAATCACTGTAAGAATATACATTATAAGAGCTCTATATTCCCCTTAGCTTTTACCTAAACATACAGACTCTTTCAGTTATTATGTCATTAATTTTAACCACGTATTCGGAAGCCAAAATATCGAAAAAACCTGTCCGATCTTTTAAAAGAAGAGCACATCAACCCAAAACTCCTCCTATCCGGGCACTCCTGCTTTACAACAAATCCTCTCAATAGACATTGTTCTAAAGCTCGACAGAGAGAGAGAGAGAGAGAGAGAGAGAGAGAGACACAGAGAGAGAGAGAGAAAGACACAGAGAGAGAGAGACAGAGAGAGAGAGACAGAGAGAGAGAGACAGAGAGAGAGAGAGAGAGAGAGAGAGAGAGAGAGAGAAAGATGTTTATCATGTTGCAAAGATGAAACACACCAACTGAAATATTTTAACGTACCACGTACCCATAAATAAACATTTTTAAGAAGAAAAATTCTTCATATTTGAATCATTTTCTTACAATATTCTTTTTTTCTTCATTAGCTCTTAGTGAAGGTTCAAATTCTGCATGTCAAAGAAAATTCTGCAAATTTGGCAGGACTGGTTATAGTTTACAGACCCTATCTCTTTCAAGTTGTCGAAAATTCGAGTTTAAAATCAAATTTTCAGCACTAAAATAAGGAATTTCGATTTAATCTCGACATTTTAAGTTTACTTTGGATTTTTCGAATTTAAACTAGAAATTTAAAGAACAAATTTTGAAAAAAGGCGAAATTTCGAATTTAAAATTAAACCTTCGGGTTTCTTAATTGATGTATGTCCTACGTCCTCGTAAAAAAATTGTCAATAGAAAAACTAAGATCTGACAAACCACAAACTGAAGAAAACTAAGTGGATCTTCCATTTACATATGGACACAACGTCTGTTAAAAAAACATTCTTTATCTTCCAACTCATGCAACATAAAGCATAATGCAGCGATAGCTTGAAATAACCAGCAGACAGGTTGTTGTCCAATTCAAATAAAATCTACATTCCGGAAAGAAAACGAATAGATCCTGATTCAGTTAATTATAGTTTATGTTTATTGTCGGTCACTATTTCATAAAAATTCAAATTTGAATCACAGGGAAACTTTCTATTGCATAACCTAAGCGATTTCGATAACTTTGTTCGTGCCAATAATTGCGATTTTTATCTAGTTTTGTTTAAATGACGAAACGTCATTTTAAATAATAACAAAGCGCCTTATTGTCATAACATCTCTTTTTAAATCATCACTTCAAAAACAGTCTCTAATGACAAGGTACCGACAAAGTGATGATAAATGGTCATTTAAACGAGGAAACTTCATTTTAATATCGCGGACTTCGAGGTTAGATTACGAAATTTTATCGCGATCTTGTATTTTATGACCCCCAAATTGCGTAAGTCGACCTTTCGACCTCCAACAGGGGTTACGTTTGGCCGCGGTCGTTCGCGAACGATGTCACGCCCAAGCGTTTGATTTAAAAATCAGATGAGTGAAAGGAGGACTCGGACAGTGGTCCATCCTGTTATCCATTTCTGCTCGAACGAAAGTGCATCTCGTAACCGATAGAAGCCTAAACGTAAATTATGTCATAGGCGGAAGATATTAATGCGGTTAATTAGAATTTGAAGAAAGACTTCTACAGAATTTTCAGGCGTCGTTTAAGGATCTACGTCGTTGATGTAGGCCGCTGAATTAAACGAACACGTGGGCAAATCGAATTTGTCTATTAATGCAATTCATTTCGAGTTTCCACCAATTCTCTTTATGACTTATGGGTAAATTTCCTTTCGCTAGAAGTATACTGAAAAAAATTTCCCCTTAATATGCCGAAACAACTTCACATCAGTAGTCTCTTTCTTATTAATAATTCTCTTCTACATGTCAATATTGTGCTATGCGAATTCTTCTTTAGCCTATAAAAATTTTGACGCATGGTTTCAGCTGCACGACCAAAGTTGAAACTTCTTAGACAAGTATTTGGAACAAACTAAAACTAACTTCGAAAAAATACATATTAGTTCAATTAGAGAGGCATTGTGCACTCGCACTAGTTACCTAAAATTTGTGTGCTCGATTCTCCCGTGAGCCATGTTTTCACAATACATTATTAACTGTTTTTAATTTGATTATCATTACATTGTAATTTTCACTGTTTCAGAAATCTGTAACAATTTTCTGCACTTTGCTGTTCATAGTGGCAGCAGAAAAGAAAATCAGTTTGGATGATATCGAGAAAGATAACCTGAAAAGCGAAAAGTCCAAAGGTCAAGGTCGACCAGCACCAAAATTGCCATCGCCATCACCTACGCAGTATGGCTTCGTTCCCATGAAAACCTTAAATAATTACGTGCAAAGAGAACCGTCGCCTTTGTTTAATTATCACCATAGGCCCCAAGCGAGTACCCAACATTTTGGCAGACAGTATCAGCAGGCGAAACAGACGAAAACTAATCAGCAATTCAGCCATCAACCCCAACAGTATTTAACCCAACAATATGAGAGCAATCCGCAATTTCAAGAATACCTAACGCAGCAACAATATTTGGGAAGTCAACAATTAACTAATCAACATCGTCAACATTCGACAAGCAAGCAGAATATTAAGGGGCACCAACCACCAATTACACATCATTTGACTCAACAGCAACCACAGTATTCTCCCCAAATTACGCACCAATTAACCCAACAGCCCCAAATTACCCACCAATTGACTCAGCAACCTCAAATAACTCATCAGCTGAGTCAACAACAACAAATCACACACCAGCAACCCCAGATTACGCATCAGTTAGCCCAACAACCCCAGATCACACACCAGCAAGGCCAACAAGCTGGTCAAAATTTAAATTTGCAGTACTTAGCCCAATACGATTTTAACCAGCAGTACGCCCATCAAACGCAACCGGAATACTACCAAACTCAGCAGCAAGTGCAGTATGTTCCTCAACAGCGTGCGGCAGGCCAGCAACAATTCTATTATCAGCCAGTTAGGCAAGGTTATCAACAGTACGAAAACGCCCAATACATAACCGATAACAGTGTGGACGCCCAACAGTACTACACGCCGCAATACGTTTATCTTCAGCAACATCCAGCTGCCAGCGACGCCGTAGCCAGTGTAGTGGACCCCAAACGACCAGTTCAATTAGTTATGTACATTACACCGGTTACCAGACCAGAAGACAGTCAAGTGGTCTATCAAACCGATGGGACTCAACAGAATTACGCCGCGGCCCAAGAAGCTTACCAACAAACTTACTACCAACAAGACGCTTCTCAGTATTTATTACAGCAAGACTCCACCGCACCAAAAAGTGCTTCAATCTACCACCACATGTCCAAACAGCAGCCGACGAGTCTGTTGGACTCTTATGTACCTTCGTCGCTCCAAATTCAATACTACAAACAGCAGGAGCAGGTTCAGGGCAATGCCATCGCTCAGCAGCAGGCGAAATCGCAGGAGGTCACCGGAAAGACTGACTACGTGAAGAGCGCTTACGCCAGACCGAGCAGGTTGATACAGAATCAGGCGGAGAGTGCCATCGAGTACAGATACGTGCCGATATCGCAATACGAGGTCTCTCAAGAACAGCAATAACAGTATTTATGTTCATTTTTATCAAATTGTAAGACTGTGATCGCGGGCTCTGTTAAAACTGGTCAGGATGGGTTTCGGCCTGATGCCATCGCAACTGTTAACAACGATTAAGGGGACGAGCCAAACTTGTTCCTTTTAACGCTTTGACATATTGGACCTGCGCTTTAAATTGATCAACGATATACATGTTAATCATTCGTTTATACTTTTTATCGTTTTAGTTGCATAATTTTTATTTATTGGCCAGTTCATTAACTTTTTCAATTTTTTATATTTTGTTATTCACACATCATATAGCCTTAAGTTTATTGTAAATTAAATTGTTTATAAAATATTTTGCATTGAAGTTTTTTCATTCTGGGTTGCAACGGCTAAAAGGTAATTGATATTTAGATTTTACTAATTTGACTTTAATTGGGAAAATCATGTGAGAACCACTGCCAAATCTACCTCTCATCAATGGACTTTCTTTCTAAAGCTATACTTTATGATTCATCTGATCAGTAAATGACTACTGGTGGCCCATTTTTTCACACTTGTTTTTGCCTAATTAAAGAGCTACGATATTGATTAAATTACGGCAAGGTTGCATATTTTACTGCTTAACAATATGATAAAAACAATCTGAAGTAAAGTTAAGTAAGTTGAAAAAACTAAGAAAATGGACTTCTTTTCTTTAAAAATTGAAACACAGAACTTGTCCCCTGAAACCAAGAAAAATTAAAAAACACAACAAAGGTTGCTCTAACGCGTTTCGACAGCCAAGCTGTCATCTTCAGAGAGAAACTAACATCTAATCTTAAAATTAACCCTTATATACTAAGAATATTCACTTCGTGCGTGATCGGCCGCACCCGAACGCGCATCCAATCATACACGTCGTTGTGTCACAATTTCTTATCTATCAACCTTAACTATTTTTAACAGGGATGAATGACCTAAAGGTCCAGCGCAACCATTCATAAGGTTGTTTCCAGCCTTATGGATGGCTAAGCTCTCACATGCATTTAACATGTAATTCTTATTAACTACTCTTAACAATTTAATATCATTATCTATCCTATGATCTAATTCAAAAGCATGTCGAGCCACACTTGACTTCTCAGTTCTTCCGTACTTCAAATGAGCCAAATGTTCTTTGAGTCGGATTTTAAGAGATCGTCTAGTTTGTCCAACATACTTTTGAGGACAATCCCTACATGAAAAGAACATTTGGCTCATTTGAGGTACGGAAGAACTGAGAAGTCAAGTGTGGCTCGACATGCTTTTGAATTAGATCATAGGATAGATAATGATATTAAATTGTTAAGAGTAGTTAATAAGAATTACATGTTAAATGCATGTGAGAGCTTAGCCATCCATAAGGCTGGAAACAACCTTATGAATGGTTGCGCTGGACCTTTAGGTCATTCATCCCTGTTAAAAATAGTTAAGGTTGATAGATAAGAAATTGTGACACAACGACGTGTATGATTGGATGCGCGTTCGGGTGCGGCCGATCACGCACGAAGTGAATATTCTTAGTATATAAGGGTTAATTTTAAGATTAGATGTTAGTTTCTCTCTGAAGATGACAGCTTGGCTGTCGAAACGCGTTAGAGCAACCTTTATTGTGTTTTTTAATTTTTCTTGGTTTCAGGGGACAAGTTCTGTGTTTCAATTTTTGAAGATAACCAAGGACCAGTCCGTTCCATCATTCTTTTCTTTCGAAAATTATTTCGAACACAAATATTCGACTTTCTTCTTGAAGTTTCGTCTAAAATTTCACGCTTTTGTAGGGATTTTGAAATTTCGTCCAAAATTTCACGTTTTTGTAGGCGAAATTATGAAAACGGTTTTTTTATAGAATTTAAAAGTTACAGAAACTTTGATTAACTTTTTAGATATTCGACTCTGATTTTTATTTATTTATTTATTTTCTCATCTTCAACTCCAAATTTTGAATTTGTTTGGAAATGTTGTCTTCTTTTTCTCGAATTTATGAACATTCTAAAAATGTCAAAATTTCAAGTTTTTTAAATTGGAATCCTATAAAATTTTATATGAATATTATATTTATTTATAATCGAAATTTTAGGAAAACGGATTGGAAATTTAAAACATAAACTTGTAATTACGGGGAACAAAGCAGAAATTTCCAAAAATTTTGAGAGGACTCTATTTTGAAAATGAAATTTTGTCGAAATTGTAACTAACTGAAGCTAGTTTTTTTATCTTCGAAAGTTCTGACTTGAAAAATCGACAGTCTGACAAAAAATGAAGAAAAGAAAGTTTTGTGATTTTTTGGGTATACAACTTAGAGATTAAAGTAGAAATATAGAAAAATAGGAACCGAAATTTGTATAAATAAATACAAATTAGTAAATTAAAGTCCAAATTCTAGAATAATAAGCAATTTCAATCTAGTTAGAATCCTTCCAACAACACTAAATTCTGAATTTTCTGCACAAACTTTTGGGAATTCTTGACTGTCAATTTTGGAATTCTAATTTGCTGAATTCTTTTATTAACCATTTGATGTTATAGGTCATTGCTCCAATAGCTGACACGATTGGTCTCTCCGCCTTTCCAGGTTTGTGAATTTTTGGCAAACAATATAATTTAGATACAGTGGTGTTGGATATATAGAGGGATCTTTTTAAAGTTGGAGTAATAAGGTTGTTACTTTTGTCGAGCAGTTATTCCGGTCCACTTAACATTTTATTCAAAGAGTTCTTCAGTAATTTGTGATAGGAGCCATTTAGAGCCGGGTTGTGTTTTTGTAATCTTTCTTCGTTTCAGGGAACAAGATTTGTAGTTCATTTTTACCTTCTTTTATAAATGAGTGGAACACGGAAAATACCAAGTAGAAACAATTTATTTACACAAGACGGAACAAATGAATGACAAAAACTGCGTACGGTTGTGAAATCTTCCCTAAAGAATTCAAATCCGTCGAAGGCCATTGGAATCAAAAAAACGAGCTACCCCTGTAGCAATGCAAACTGTTCACACGGCCATTTTCTGTAAATAAAAAGGTATTGTAAATGTAATTAAGTTAATTATTTAAATAAAACAGGCATAATTGCTATAACTATTTTAGTTTCTATATTTTATTTATAAATTCACACACAAAGTAAAATAGAGATTGGAAAGTAGCGAGACAGTATCATTACTCATTTTTTTCCTTTTGGATCTTTTTGTAGTTTTGAAAAAAAAATATAAGGATGGATTCATCTAAACAATGTATTATCCTATCATAATTTTCCAACTTTCCTAATCCTGATTTTTTAAAAATATGAGCACTGCTAAAGAAAACTATCTACAAATCAACAAATAATGGATTTAAATATAAAAAATGTTAGTTTCCCAAATGTATCTTTTAAGGTGCAACAAAATATAGCAATTTCTGCTTTTACCTTGTACCGATTTACTAAAAATGTGCCCGTGAAAATGTCATTTTACCACAAGGAACCATATTAATATTTCAACCAATATTACTTGCAAATGTAAATTACCTCAAAACTTTCTGGATAGTTTTGATATCCATTTGGAAATATTTTTAAAGTTACAGTCATTTCCTTCTCTTTTCAGAAGGTCCCATAATACCTTATTAAAAAAACCGGTAACCCACCTATATGGGTAAAATTTTAGATTTTTTTGGAATCATTTTACATTTAAATTATTATTTTTGAGCAAATTTACGTTTAAATCTAAAAGTACGTTCGCTATGGGTTATATTAAATGAAATTAATAAACGCTATGGACTTTGTCGCGTTCCCGAGCAATTCTACGCGAAACACGCCAAAGAAAGCGCTATGTCCAAATTATGAGTTTCCCGCGAAAGCGTTTAATAATTTTGTTTCGACGTTTTTCTAGATGAAATTAGAACTTCGGGGAGATACTGTAGTCGTTCTCTAGACCCAAATGTTCGAGTTACGATCTCCCCGACTCCGATCTTCGGAGTAGATTTCTGTCCCGATTTGTCAATCACGTGACCCGCTACGCGAAATTTCTATTGGAAAATGTCTTCGCTTAAGATAGAATAGATTCAATATTTCGAAAAAAAATTGACAAAAACAGTTCTTGGAAATTGCAACTTTATATTTTCATGGCTATTGCCGCGACGACTACTCAACATCAGCCTTTTCTATTATTACCCTAGGGACCTGGAGCGCAGAGTCTGTTCACTGCAGCCCTGCTAATTGACCTAAACATGCCAGATCTTAATTAAATGTTGTGAAAGGTATCCATTTAATGCAATTTTGTTATTTCGAAATTTCTCATCTAATACCTAATGAGCTAACTATATCAACTGTGTAAACCTTTTGGGTCTGCTTACTGGTGCACTGGAACAGCGGGTTGGATCTTACACAGCCGTCATCGAGTCCACAAGCTCTTCGTGGTTGGCACTTTGCTCTCGGCTGAGGGTAAAAGGCTTGATTTCGACAAAAATTCCTTGGAGATGTGGCGACAGGAGTAAAACAACACGATTGACAGTATACCTGTCGACGACCATTAAACACTAAAGGTGGGGGATTGTTGATATCTGGATACATTTGGCACGATAATGGGCAGCACGCTGTATTTTTGAAATTTTCTTGAACAAAGTTCAGGAGGTCTTCGATGGTGACACCTGACTGGATGACAGCGTAGGGTATGAATACGGGTTGGTTTAAAACCACGTTTATTATTGATCCATTAGCTTGTCTTATATGCACTGATGCTGGAATTATAACAAAGCGACCTTGGTTGCCATCTTTCAAATTTGAGTTATTTTTCATTTGCTGATGTTGCTCTTTCAAGTGCTGTGGCTCGTGCGAATCGGGAAATACAAGCAATATCGGAGCCTAAAAGAAAAACGATTCTTACGTTCCGTTCTCGACCCAGCACCGGATCTACAATTGGTCCCCAATATACTTTTACAAACTAAAAAAAAGGTCGTTCGCCTGACAACCGCGCCTCAACAACTGCGATTTGGCGCCCCTTTCAACTGGCGCCCGGGGCAATGCCTCGGTTTGCTGCCCCCCTAGATCCGGGGCTGTCTTGACCAACCTGTCTTAGAAAAGCTTTTGGTGGAACGAAGTGGTCATTGTTGATCTTCAAACATTGAAATACAAATCTTGCCCCCGAAACCAAGAAAGATTTCAGGGGACAAAATTTGTATTTAAATTTTTTTTAGAAAAGCTTACCTCTTGGTTGCGACTGTAAAAGCTAATTTCGTGGTTATTTAGACCATTCATTTTGGGTGCCCAAAATTTTGTTTGTAGCCTAAAGAAACTATAATAACGCCGCAAAATTTAGAATATTTATATTACATTACATTTAATTTGACAGTCCGAAAACTAGCATCATAGAAACTAATTAATATTCCTAAGCAATACACTCGTTGTATTCGCACAGAATTCAATAATAATCGACGCTAAATTCGAAACGTAATTTGAAGTTGCAGTTTATTCAATTCTTTTAAAGTTCATTGTTTTAGTAATTTAAAATCAAAATTTCAATAAACAACTTTGTAATTTTACGATTGATGAAGGTTAGAGCAGAAGAATTAGTAATTGGCATAATTTTAACAGCGTAAAATGTCTCAAATAGAAAGTATTAACAATGACTAACACGATTTATGAGATCGCGCTAAAATATATGAAGTGAGTTAGGTCGCAACTTCCCAGCTGACTGTGGTGTTTGGATAAGGTGTGTAGACTGTGTTGCGTGCAATTAATAAACCTGTGCTGGCTACTAAAGCATTCGTCTTATAACAAAAATATGCCTATAAAATTTAGTTCGGAATTTTCTAGAAAATTTGATAAAGGAAAGAGGCCGCGATAATGAATCAAACGGCAGATAAGCGTTCCAGAAATTTCGGCAAACGATAAGTCTTATCTGCTTGTTCCTTCTACAACCCGAAGCGGGACCTAAATAAGGCGGTCGGCTTTCTGTGCGTCAGTCAGTCAATGAATAAGTTAGTGAGTTAAATACTTGATTAGTTAAGTTAATTACAATTGTAGTGTTCCCATTTCAGTTTAGAAATAAAGTGGTTACAATTCACGCAGTATTAATCATTCGAATCGGTGACGCGCAACAATCTGAATTAAATGATATATAGGATAAATTTGATTTGGACATGCTTCAGCTAACTATTTAATATGAATTGATACTATATAAGGTCAAAGAGTACTGGAAAATAAACATCTATTTTTATATAAAATATCTTCTTTCTCAGCAATTATTAAAATATCGACACAGTGCATTCTAATCTATCACCCAATATCTACCAGGAACCCTATTAAGACCTAACTTTTATTTTTAGAAAATCGGGGGAATGGTTATTTCTTGCAAATTTTGAGCTGTATCATTAAGACAACTGGAGTAAAAATTATAAAAACAAAATACTGTAGAAACCTAATTCTGTCATATCGACATATTAATTGAAACTTGATTTTTCTTTGTGCCGAAACCTCACCAATTTTAATATAAAATATTTTTTCTAAACTTTGACTGGTGATATATGCGGGAGTCATCAAGAACTAAGGTTGTGCCAAATTTCAAATTGCTACAAGACAGAATTTTCCATTAGTCTGTGAGAGAGAGACGGACGTTTTTAAAATATTGAGTGCCACTTATTAACGAAAAAGAGGAAAGACGAAATAACATGAATTCATTTTTATTCGTACATCTTCATAATTTAACAACTCAATAAAACATAACATTTCCTCTTCATTCTTCTTCGTAAATCAAATTTAATGGTGAAGATCGTGAAAGCCTGATAATTCGCTCTAAATTTACGATCATACATTTAAAAACTGGTTATACGTATCCAACACGTTTAATTCAACATTAGAATCTAAGGAAAGTGGCTATATGGTAGCTTATAATTACAAATTTGCCATTTCCTGCAAAATATAACATCCCGTTCGTGTTATTATACATTGCAAGCCTTATTATATTAATAGCAGAGGCGAAGAAAGTGGTCAAGTGAAGGTTCAACTGTTGCGGCAAATGTGGACCTTTCGAATCGCTCATTGAAGTGTATTTACTTAAGATTTTTCTCGCACAAGTCCTTAGAAAGGGTCGACTTGGATCATTAATCTGAAGATGAGTCTTTAGTGAACGACTCGAGGTAAACGGTGTTAAGCAGGCGTTATCGTTTAAGTCACGATTCCGCCTTTTTGCCACGCGACTACTGAACAGCTGCATGATTCGTTGCAAATTGAATGTTGAGCACATGATTTCAAATTTCAGATTTCCACACGTACCTTTACATAGAATAGCCATTTTTTGTTTGAAGTAAAAATTTCTTTCGCCATCTTGATAAATTTTGTTTAATATCAAATTTGGAATATTCTATTTTTGAGTTGAAAAGTTCTTTAGATGCACTGAGCAATTTGTTATAGGTTTCCATCACCATCACGCTAATTCAATTACTAACATGCTCTAATGTTAACAATATAAAGATGCGAAAAATGATTATGATCGTTAAAACGATAAGAAAAATTTCTTCTTAAATCTCTCGTCTCGTCGTGTCTGAACGTACTTTCCAATATTTTGACTTGTTTACTAGTGGAGTTTCGACTTACATACGTTAGTAGTAGTAGACACTGTTATTTTCTAGTTTTTAGTTTTCACGTCTAACGGCAGTCATCTAAATTGTCTAATTATATAAATTTAAAAGTAAAGATCTCGTTTTTTCTAAAATATTTTACTTTTTCGACTTTCACTAAAATTGTCGATTCTTTTCTCAAAACTAATAGTTTAAACTCTAAACTTTTGTCTCTTTTGTCAAATTGGTTTAATCTGGATTTATTTTATTTTTTACCTACAATTTCGGCTTAAAAACATGTATGAATACTTTTTTCAAAATTTGGTCAACCATTTCCGAATTTACATTTTCTTATGGAAAATTTGAGTTTAGAAATTGTTCTTTGAAAAATCTATCGCATTTTCTCTAAAAATTTTCGTTTTTATTAAAAATTTCGAATTATTTTTCAATATCGAAACTGAATTTCAACATTTAGTGTTTACAGTCGACTTTTTTTTTACTTCGAACTTTAGTATTTGACTTCGAGGAAGAGTCCAAACTTTAATATTTTATTTTAAGTTTAATCCACTCGCAAAGGGTAACCCCATTATGATTTCAAAGCATTGCGAGTAGGATGTGGAAACAAGGATAGATGGCGATGAACCGCCTTCTTAAACAAGGATAGGTTGAAATTTTTGGGGAAAATTCCTTTCGGTTACAAGTTCCATGACTTGGAAGTTCTATAGAAAAAAGAGTCTCCGGAGAGAGAAGTTCTCACTGTGTCAAGCTGGACCTCACAGGAATTTGCAGTCTCCGACTGTCTAGTATGCCCCAAGACCAAACAACAACAACAAATAACAACAAACAACAATCCTACTAGTTCCTGCGAGCATCTTCCATGATAGTACTTGTTGAAAAGAGACAAGTCACCAACCATACGCCTGTGCTCTAGTGTTTCGAGAGAATCGGTCAGACCCTCGTCATCAATTAGGCGAATAGCTCTTGTTTGAATTGAATCCAAGAGAACCAAAGTGTGTCTTGGAGCTGAACTCTTTAGCTCTAAAAAGAAAGCCTAGCTTCTGAGAGGCGGATTTGGCGATGGGGCGCGCATGATCGTCCCAAGAGAAATTAGTGCTCGCATTCACTCCCTGGATAGATCGATTAGATCCCATCGGAAGGATTTTATCGTCCATTAGTATGTTTGTTGCATTATCCCTTGATGTTTTCTTAGAGAAAACCGCGGCCTGAGTTTTTAAAGCGTTGAAGTCGACCAAATTGTTCTTACCCAATTCCAGAATAATCTCGAGGTCCTGACTAATTGTCTGTATCTGCTGTTTCCTTAGTCGATCTAAAGTAGCGATAATGGTTTGTCGGAGAAAAAAGATGACACAAGGTTACTATCATCTGCGTAGTTGTATGTAGGATTGAATGTTGAAGCTAAGAGATCGTTTATGTGTAACAGAAATAGAGTAGGAGACAAAACAGACTCCTGAGGCACCCCTGCGTTAATCGCAAATTTCTCGGATGAGGTGCCATCGACGACGACCCGAAGAGATCTGTCGGCGAGAAAATTGGATATCAAATGGCAGAGTCCAGGAAGAAGACCATAAAATATTAATTTGGAGAGAAGTGATCGGTGCCAGACCCCGTCGAAAGCCTTTGATATATCCAATGCCACAATCCTAGCCTCACCATATTTTTCCATAGCTGAGTTACAGATATGAGTAACATATGCCAGTAGATCGCCAGTGGAACGTTGTTGTCTAAAACCGTATTGCCTGTCAGAGATGATTCTATTTTCCTCCAGATATTTGAGAATCTTGATGTTGATAACATTTTCCATAACTTTAGATATAACGCGGAACAAAGATATAGGGCGATAGTTGTTAGCCAGATTCCTTTTTCCCTTTTTAGGGACAGGCTGCACTCTATCAGATTTCCAAATGTTAGGGAATACACCTTTATTGTAAGAGAGTGTGAACAATTTGCTTAGGACAGGAGTCAACTTTTGGGCGCACTTCTTAAGAACAATAGCGGGAATACCATCAAGGCCAGAAGCTTTCGAGATGTCGAGCTCAAGGAGAATCTTCGTGATTGTGCGTTGTCTGAAAACAACTTCAGGCATCGAAGTGCCAACCTTAAGAAGAATAGGACGTTCTGCATTTCGAGAATCAAGATTGGAATTTTCAGCAAACATTAAGGCTAACATGTCAGCCTTTTCCTTAGAGATAGTAGCAATATTGTTATTTTCATCGAGTAAAGGTGGAAAATTTGAAGATGTAAAATTCTTTCCAATCGACATTGCAAATCCCCAAAAGGACCTAGAACTGTTCGGACAGTTGATAAGCCTCTGGCGCATTTTATGAGCGAAATCACCTTTTCCCTCGTCAATAGCAAAATATCAACATTTTAAGAAAAAATTCAAATTTCCAGAAAGTCATGGTAGACTCTTATTGGTCGGAAACATTATGTTTATTAATTTTATTTAACATTTTTGCAACCCACTTTGGAAATATTTAAATTTTTAGTAATGAAATTTGACAATATTCTGAAACATTTTTTAAATATGATGTCACGTAGTCATATTTCAAAAAATGTTTCAAAATACTGTCAACTTTCATTACTAAAAATTTAAATATTTCCAAACTGGGTAGCAGAAATGTTAAGCATCATTAATAAAACTAAATTATTAGTGAAAATTTTTCAAAATTTCGATTTTAATTTCACAATTACCTATAAATTTTAAATTTTTGGGGAAAAAGTCGAAAAATCGAGTTTTTATCAAAATCTCAAGATTAAACTTATTATTTTCAGTTGCTTTCGGAAAACAATTTTACATAAATTTTTTTGTGAATTTTTATTTTTTTAAAAATATTTTATTTCGAAGCTTCTAGGAAAAAAGAAATTTAGAGAAAAAATTAATATTTTTCGAAAAGGTTCAGTTTTTGGAATCAAAAGTAAAAACTTTCAAAAACCCAAATTTTTAAATTTTCGAGAAAATTGCACCCTTATATTCCAAACTTTCTTCAAAATTTCGACTTTTATTTAAGATTTTTTAATTAAACCGAAACATATTTCAACAATTTGCGATTTATTAACCAAAACAAAGTAATTTCCATTCGTAAAAGTTAATTTTGCTGCTTCCATAATCATTTTCTAGATCAATGCGGCTCTTTTATTTCTAATCTGCAATGTTAGATAAATTTCGAGTTTTTCAAACTTTTGATTTTTTTAAATATTTTAATTTATAACTTGTAAAGAAAAAGTGGAAATTTCTTAGGAAAAGATTAAACATTTTTTGAGAAAGTCGAATTTTCGAGTCTAAAGTAAAATTTCTAACAAAAGCCAAAATAGAATTCTCAAAAATTTCGACCCTAATTTTCAAATGTTAAATATTCCAGAAAAAATATCTACTTGAATAATGTATTAAAATTCTGTACTTAAATTAAAATTGCAGATTGTTTAAATTCCAAAATTTCTTCGAAATCAGGATTTCTTCCTAAAATTTTGCTTTAAATCCAGTTGTATTTTCATAAATTTTAGGTTTTTATAGAAAATTGATTTTTTTCCCAAATTTGGAGTTTACTCAATATTCGAGAATTTTTTAATAAGTATTTGGGAATAAAGTATTTTAAATTTTTGAGTTTAACTTTGAAATGTCGACTCTTTTTCGAATGTACGACTGTAATCTCGAAATATTCAATTTTTTTTGAAAATTTTAAGCTTCATGCGAAATCTTTGGTGCAAAAAAACGTAGATTTAAGGTACAAAACTTTAAATAAATAACTCAACAAATTCGAAATTTCGAAAAAACTCACTATTTTGAAAAGTTGGTATGAGGTAGGTTCAAAAAATTCAAAGTTTATTCTAAAATTTAAGCGAAAAAGAGAACATTTTGCCATTTCTGGAAAAAAAGAGAGAACAATAGAGAGGTATGTTATAGAGAACTATTCTCTTAAAACGAGTACATCTGGTCACTTGAATTTTGTCGACGCTTATACTCATTAATAAACTGCTGCGTGTATGTAAGGTTGCATATAGTTAATGGAATTCTTATATCACTAGCGGACGACCGCGCCTTCGTTTGCTGGAAAGAAAATATTCCGTTTTAAAAGTCTGGACTTTTTTTTTGAAGAATTCAATTTTTATTAAAACCTTCGATTTATTTTAAAAATTTCGATTAAATTTAAAATTTTCGATATTTTAGAATAACCATTTTTTTTAAAATGTCAAAATTTTCGAGTTCGAATCCTAAAATTGCAATCTTTTCTTGAAATTTTGACTCAATTTTAAAAATTTGGACTTTTTGCTTTGACTTTTGTCGAAAAGTCCAACCATTTTAAAATTGTGAAAATTTCCTTTCCCTTATTTTAAATCTTTTGTAATAATTTGGTTTTATTTGAAAGTTTTTTCGAGAATTTTGACTTTTTTCCGATTTTTCACCCCATGTTTGTAAATTTTAACCTTTTTTCAAAATTCTCATCTTGTTGTTGAAAATGTATACTTATTTTTTAAATTTTGACTCGAAATTTAATTTGTTTCTGAATTTGATTGTTTTTCATCTCGATTTTTAAAAGAACATTTCAATTCTTTTTTAAAAATTTGAATTTTTTTAAATTTCGACTTCTGAAAACGTTAAATCGAAATATTTGTTTTTATTTTCTCAAAATTTTCTAAAAATGGCTATATTTAGTGAAAATCTTGACTTTCTTATACATTTCAATTTGATGTTTTCAAAATTTCGAATTACCAATTTTCCATTTTTTCAATTTCCACGTTTTCCATGTTTTAACTTATTTTGTAAATTTTAACCCTTTCACAATTTCGACTCTTTAAGATTTTAAATTTTTTGAAAATTTTTTTGAAAACTTTTGATTACTTCTCAAAGTTCTGAATTTTTCCTGAAAATTTGTATTTTTTTTCCAAAAATTTTCTTTCTTCTTTACTCAAAAAAGACATGTTGGTGGGCATTTATTTGAAATTTTCATTTTTTTGAAAAATTTGATTCTTTCCAAAGTTTCTACTTAAAATTTTTGAACTTTTTTCAGAATTTTCATTTTTTTTTTAATTTTTGACCTTTTATCATCAAATTTAGACTTTTTATCAAAGTTTATAACTATTTATAGAATTTAAACTTTTTCAAAACAAATTGTATAAAACAAATTTGAGACTTAACCAAATTTTGATTTTAAAGCTAGCATTTTGAAAGAGACTATTTTTCAAGTTTAAACTAAAAAGTTTTCAAGAAAAGTCATTTGAAAGAATTTATGAGTTTAAAATCTAGATAAGATTTTTGACAAAAGAGTACAATGCAAAATTTTGACCCTAAAAATTTAAATTTCTACCAGACTGTTTCTCGAAATTTTGAATTCAAAAGCAAAATTTGGAAATGATAAAATTTCGAGAAAAAATGTTCATCAACAAGTGCCAATCTAAAGCCAAAATTTCGAATTAAAAATTTTAGCAGTTAAAGGAAAATAATTCGTAGAAAAGAATAAAATATGCACTGATCACCAGAAAAAAAATTAGATAAGTTCGTCTTGAGACACATTCATCAACGTCAGGTCTCAATGCGTTTAGGCAACTTTAAATACAATTGCGTGCAATACATTTCATACATTTTACGCTGTTATTAATGTCAGTTTTTACCACTTTAGAGGCTGAATTTTGGAAAAATCTGTTAGTGCTCACTTACATATTATGGGGAACATTTGCATGAAATTTCATGCTCCTAGACTCATTGGTTTAGGCTGCGCGTTGTCTGTCCGTCAGTGTTTAGAAATTTATTAAGCAGATTTATAGTACACATACATACATAGAAAGTTTCCTATTTTTATACTACTTTACCATTATATTTAATTTGCTTAGCTCATCTCTTAGAGCTTCTTCCGGTGACCCAAACATATGACAATCGCATAGTGATAAGTCGGGACTATAATGAGGGTGTTGCCCAATGCATTTCCTCTAATTTTTGATGTGTCAGATTGACTAAGTGGGAGCGGGTATTTTCGTGAAGTAAAATCACATTTTTGACCGAAAATTCGCGCCTCTTCCACCAATATGCACGTTTTGCTTCAGCCAATAACTGGCAGTAGTGGGCAGCATTAACCTGTTCATGCAGAAAATTGGCGTGCAAAACCTCTTTAAAATGTTTAATCTTGTCTGCAGTCATACTGGTCCGAGGACGACGGGCATGGGTTTCATTCTCAACTTCCAAAAAATTTTTGCGCCATACATACACTTGAGTTTTCTTCAAACAAGTATCCCCAAACTGTGGTTCTAGTCTACGAAAAATTTCGGCGGACTTTACACCTTCAACGGCAAAAAATTTAATAATAATGCACTGTGCAACGTGCGGATGAACCTCTTGCTCACTCATTATATTTACAACTGACGAACGCCAAGAAAGGAATTCGCTTGAGCGCAGGAAGTCACGGATATCCCCACCTAACATGTCTAAGAGTATGCGCACACTCCCGACGCCCTCATGGCGGCATGATAGAAATTCCGGTTCATATTTGATTTACCCTCGTAAATGTGACTCTCTATCCGAATATTTCGGCTGAAAATTTGGAAATTTTTGTTTTGCTTCATTTTTCCTTAAACTACTTTTTTCTCTCATAATTTTTAGAATTAATTATCATGATTCAATGAAAAAATTGCCTTATCACCCAGTTCTGAACTATGTTTAAAATTTTTCAAGTTTTTAGTTCATCGGGAAGTTACTTTAATACTGAAAAACACACCGACAGCCAAGAAAGTGAATTAATAAAAATATTAAACATAAATAATATGGAATTCAAAAGCAAGTATTGATACGAATATTGAAAATATTTGAAAATAAATACTTTGTTTTTGTAATTTCATTTTTTTGTATAAAATATGGACAACTTTAGCACTCACTATTGTATTATGTACTGATTCTACAATTAACTAATTTTAAAAAAACAATTTAAACAATGCACAGTATACACATTTTTAGCGTAGCCAATTTAACTTATACATTATAGGCGTAGGGATATGTTAGCAAGTGATTTAAGCAGTCGGTATGGCGCGATGCGTAAAAGGTGTACTTTTTGTGTGATAGGTTGCACCTGTCGCGGGTTCAAACCCCGTTGCCCATCACACATTTTGGAACTGATAATTACTTTAGGAGCGCTGAACGATTTTTGATAGGAGAAAACTTATAATTTCGCACCACCCTCACGCTAATTCGCGGCACCATCACGACAATTCGTGTTATCATCGCGCTAATTCACGTTATCATCGCGCAAATTCACGTTATCATAGCGCAAATTCACGTTATTATCGCGCTAATTCGCATCACTATCACCCTAAGTTATTTCTGTTATGCGTCTGATTCATAGCTACATAATACTGTACATTAGAGCACACTAATAGCGCGAATTAGCGTGATTGCGACACGAATTCATAAGTTTTCTTCCTATCAACGCGTCTAAAGTTTTCACTTCAAAAAAAATTAGTAAAACATGAACATTGAATGCAGCATTAAATCTGAAAGATTAAATCAAAATTAAAATTTTTCCCACATAGCTTATTATGAAATTATTTTAATACGTAAAGAAATTAGAATGGTATACTTTATCTTCTTTATGTAATGGTGAAATAGCTTTATTATAGAAATATCATTTTTTAATGCTAGCATTAAGTTAATGTTATTTCTCAGAGCCAGAGCATAACTAAAGAATTAATAACTTCACTGCATTTGAAGCTTATGAAATAAGTTATTTTTTTAACAACCAGCCTTCTCATTAATGCGTATTTCAAGATGAATTTTCACAAATATAATTATTACTTGCGTCGTGTGCAACAGGAAACCCAAAAACGATATTAAACGAGAAAGCAGTTCTGATAATTAATCCTGTTTACAAACATGAAAGTTTATATCATTTCTCAGATTTTTATACTTATCCCTTCCGACATATTCACAGGCTGACCCTTATATTGTAGAACCAGTCAATGATGTAGGTAGTTATTGACAATTTGGACTCGCTTAGTGCAATGGCACACGAAATGTTGGAGTCAAAACGTTTCCTGTATTCTCAATTTCTTCAAATACAAAGGAAGCATTCTTCAACTAGTGAAAGTAATACATTTAACACTTTCATAGAAAAACTCCCTAAAAATGTTGACTGAATCACTTTGCTATTTCATTTTCTTTTTTCAAGGCGTCGTTAATTGACTACACGAAGATATTAAAGTGGAACTCGCACTCTTATTAAGCCATTAAATTATGCATGTTATTCGGTCGAGTTTTATGTACTACAAAGTTCGATTTAATTTTTTTCGGAATCGGTCCCGAAGCAAGGTCGCTCCTAATCAAACAAGAGAGAGTAATCCGTTAAGTGAATGTTTAATTTTTCCCCGGCAGGTGAAAGATGGTCACGCATGAAAAAATTAAATTGCTATTCGGATATAATAGATAAATCTTAGTGCGAACGTATTGTTATAGAAAGGTTTAGAGACTGCTGACTGCTGAACAAATTTGTTTTTTCATTTTATTAATTAGGTGTCGTTGAATTGGAAAGATGTGTCTTTTACCATAGGAAGTGCATCTGTGAGATGTTACATCATTTGAAAAGCGATATATCACATAACCATCGCATCAGTGAAAGGTTGTTACGATACAATGTCTCAGATTGTAACCGTATACTCATGCTCATCACCTGAGGGCCCACGTGATAAACTAATTTTACTTCCACCTTTATTTTTCAAACAATTTCACATATAATTTTACATCATATATCCTACAACAATAACATTTAGATTTTTATCAATAAATAGGTGCAATGACATTAGTTTCCTAGAAAAGCGTAGAACAGGAATTAAAAATGAAATATTTTCTAGAAATTTCTAAATTAACCCAAATCTTTTTTCATGAAATCATCACATCTCGAGTTTATTGTCTTCAAAATAATTAATGTCGAAATTTTAATAATAAATTTTCAACGAATTTTCGCCTTTAGGGTAGTTCTGGTCAATTGCTTTTCTGCATACTTTCCTTAAATTTCTGTCAGATATTATTAACAGTGTTATACACACATTTTCAGAAGTTAAAAAATCTGTAACGATGCCGAAGTCAATGTCAAACTTACGATTTTTAACATTTATGTATTAGCGAAAGAACGTTTTCAAAATATTTTAATTTATTGCGGCCAAACCTTTCTATAGATTTTGATAAAACAGTAATATATTATGTAAAGTGATATAGTGAATGAAATGGTGAAATATGAGGATTTCTAGCGATACCGCTTTTGCGTAATTGCATTTTAAAATTACAAATCCCACGGAATTTCGATGTTTCATTCTGAACGTTTGGGAAATATCTTGAAGTTTAGTTATGGGTTATGACTATGTTAGCAGCTCTACTATTCCTTCTGGTCTTGATCCCTTCGGCTAAAGCTTCGTCTTTTGCATAAACAATGCAGTGTTGTTGGCTCAGAAAATCTACTGCAAAAGAGCTTGGGGATGTGGATTGTATTTACGCGGACACGCCATGCTAAAAATCGAGTAGTGGCGGTAGTCTGACGTTTACGTCTCACTTAGGAATTGGAGATCTAACGTTCTAAAAACTGTTTGTTTCATTATTGCCGGTGAACTGCCGAAATTTCGATTTTAAACTGAAGATTTTATATTTTTTGGAAATGTACATTTTAGGAACTCTAAAAGTTTATAATTTGAGCTTGGCCAAACAGATTCATCTGGGAGACGTTTTTGGAGTTAAGTGGAAAAAGGGGAAAAATGTGGTGACCCATTACTCTCAACAACAGACATCGAAAACGAGATACATTTTTGGAATTAGCAAGTGAATGTGTATCTGCATGTAAATCGTTAAAAACTTATCTCGACAATTATTGACGTTTTAACGTGGGAAATTCGTAACAAAAACTTTGTGGGAAATTAACACTTCGTCGTATTGTCTAATGATCTATTAACGACGCCATAGTAAGCATATTGTTTGGATTTTTTCAGTCGGACATTTCCCATTTGTTTTCCTTTAACTCGCCTCTAATTGTCTCAGGAAAACAATGAATTTTTTGGTCAAACAACGTTCGCCTTTATTTGTTAATTATTACCGAGCTAGGAATTTATTTGAATTAGTGCTGAATAGAACTGTATTTGCATTCGTTAGAAAGTTCCAACAGTGGCGTATGTTTGTTACCGGTAGAATATTACGTTTTGTACTTTGAATGAGAGATTGCTACTTAATCGCTTAAGTGCAAAAATTGAACTCCTTTCGTGCAGAAATTGTATTGTGTTGTTACATTTGCAATCTCCAAGCGTTAGTCACTTTCTTTTCTGTCACAAGCCGCAAAAAGGTGTTTACATTTGCGGAGATATGATCAGGCTGACCATAATCTGCCGTGTAAGGAGTGCATCCCACGTGGATATGGGACTACAAACCATAACGTAAAATTCCAATATTTTTATAATGGGACTTGGAAAGGTGAAGTTGTATATCTAACTAGATATTATAAATACAAATTGTCGCATTTTATTATCCAATCTGTCGGTCATTCAAATGAAAAAATCATCAAATTGGCTGTGAAAATTTCTTAAGGTTATAACGCATGTCTTAAATGGGTTATCAGTGATTGACATCTGAAAAGTTTCAATATATTTAAACTACTATCATAAAAACATCATTAAACAAGATGGAGCGACGATATTCAGAGGTGAGCGGGCAAAAATTGGATATTGAATGCCCAAGATAGAGAGCGGTGGTAAAACATGGAGGAGGCCTATGTCCAGGAGTGGATGAGAACGGGCTAAAGAAGAAGAAGAAGAAGACTATCATAACAAACCTACTGCTTGAAGTGATTTTTTTTTCACTCGAAGACGTTAAAGCAACTAATTATTTTATGAATTTGAGTCATCTTATTAAATCTAATCACATTCGTAAAAGAAAATAATTTTCTAAAGGATTTTATTTTAGAAAGTTCTAACTTCTTTGCGTAAACAATACGTCAAATTGCCAAATCAACCGAAACAATCAATAAGTAAGTACATGCCTTTTTTCGTTGCATCCTCTTGTAACAAAAAATTACAGCACATTTGATGACTTTTTCATTCGAACGTCCGATACATATGCCTGCGTTCAGACCTTCTGTGTGCCTGTTGCTCCTGTGAAAATATTAAAATTCAACAAATTTAATTCACAACATTTTGATAAAAAGTCGAAATTATGGAAAAAAAATAGATTTAAACGGGAATTTAGAAAAAATCTAAGCCACAGTTTCTTAACCTTTTTGTAGTAGTGGACCAATTTCATTTTCGGAAACACCATGGGGCCCTTTCCGTAGGATTTCGTTTAGCAGCGAGCAACAATCATTTTGAAAAATTGATGAGCCAAAAAAGCAAACCAGAAAACCTTCGTTAAGTATACATATATTTTCACTTAACCACAAAAACTATGGGGATTGAATTTTCAGATTAAAGTCGACATTTCTAATAAAACCGAATTCTGGAAAACGAATCAAAAAATCGGATTTAAAATAAAAACCGAACTTTTTGAAAAACTTGCAAAAATATCGAAATGTCCAAAAGTCGAATTTTGTAGGAAAAGTTCCATTTTTCAGAATAAGTCGAATTTAGAGAAAAAAAACCAATTTCTAATAATATTTCGCTCAGAATTTTTACTTTCATTTAAATGTTGACATAATCAACAAGAAATCTTTTTCTCTAAATTTCTTAGAATTTTAAGAAGATTGTTATTAAAATTTCGATCCAATTTTAAAACAATAAACGAATTTTGAGAAAATGTCGAAATTTGGAGAAAAAGCCTAATTTTAAGTAGAAATTTCCAGAACCATAGACATTTTTGAGATTTCGAGGATAAGTCAGAATTTTCAGAAAAATTGATTTCGAATAAAAAACAGTATTTTAAAAAATACCGGCGAAATTTCGAGAAAAAGGTCGAAATTTCTAGAAAATATTGAATATTTTCACGACATACATTTTTAAATCGTTATTAAAATTTCGATCCAATTTTAAAACAATAAACGGATTTTGAGAAAATGTCGAATTTGGAGAAAAAGCCTAATTTTAAATAGAAATTTTCAGAATTATAGACATTTTTGAGATTTCCAGGACAGGTCAAAATTTTCAGAAAAATTGATTTCGAATAAAAAAGTGTTTTCTAAAAAATACGGGCGAAATTTTGAGAAAAGGGTCGAAATTTTTAGAAAATATTGAACATTTCCAAGAGAAAATGTCGAATTTGGAGAAAAAGCCTAATTTTAAGTAGAAATTTCCAGCTTGAGATTTCCAGGACAAGTCAAAATTTTCAGAAAAATTGATTTCGAATAAAAAAAAGTTTTCTAAAAAATACGGGCAAAATTTTAAGAAAAGGGTCGACATTTTTAGAAAATATTGAACATTTCCAAGATATAATCAAAATTTGAGAGGAAAAAGTAGAATTTTAGTAGAATATCGTAATTTTAAAAAAAACACATTAACCAGGAAAAAACAATTTTGGGAAAAAGTCGAAATTTTCAGAAAATCAAGTTTAAAATAAAAACTGAAAAACTCTAAAACTGTTTAAAATTCAAAAAAAGGTAAATTTCCAATGGTCGAATTTTGCAAAAAAAGGCGAAATTTTCAGGAAAAGTCGAATTTTGATAAAAAAAATCGCAATTTCCAAAAATATTTTCCTCGAATTATTTTTTATTTTTATTTTATTTAAATTTTGAATTTGTCAAACAATATTTTCTTAAGCATTTCTCAATATTCCAAGTCAACATTTCAGGAAACAGCCAATTTCGAGGAAAAACACAAAACATCGCATTTTGAGATAAAAGTCAAAATTTCGAAGATAAGGTGAAAGAGATGCAAGTTGCAATTTCCGGAAATTCAAATTTAAAAAAGTCCAAATTTTCAGAAAACGACGCGTATTAAGAAAAATGCCGAAATTTAGAAAAAAAAGACTGCTTTTTAAAAAGAGTCCCAAAAAGTAGGATTTCCAGAATACAAAGTAATTTTAATGGAAAAAGTGATCATTTCTAGAAGAAGACGAACTTCTAGAAAAAAGTTGAAATTGAAATAAAAATCTTGTCCCTGAAACCAAGAAAGGTTAAAAAACATAACAACGGTTGACGATAGCTTGGCTATCGGAACGTGTTAGAGCAACCTTTGTTGTGTTTTTTAATCTTTCTTGGGTTCAGGGGACGAGATTTATATTTCAAATTTTGAAGATAACCAAGGACTAGTCCGTTCCACCAAAAAATAAAAAAAAAGCTGACATGACTAGAAATATTATGACCATCAATAAGGCACAGGGACAGAGGTAGCCGATGTAGATTTAAGGAGTGACTGTTTTTCCCATGGGCAGCTGTATGTACCGTGCCCCAAGGTTAGTTCACCTGAGAACCTGTTCATTCTTCAACCAAAAAAAAGACCAGAAATATTGTTTACATGGAGATCTTGAAAAATTAATATCTTCTTAACATTTTGTAACTCAAAAAAAGGTCATATGGTATAATGTAACGTTTTCACGCTAAAGAAATCGCGGGGATCAGCTAGTACTATATACATATGTTGAATGTTGAGACAAAAATTAAAATTTCGAGAAAAAACTCTAAAAAACTAGTAAAAATATTAGGATAATCAATTATCAAAAGTTCCGAATATATTACGAAATATAACAAAATTTCAATAAAAAGCACAAATTTCGAGAAAACGGTCGAAATTTTGAGAAAAAAAAATGAGATTTTCCAAAGAAAGTAGAATATTAAAATAAAGTAGACTTATTTTGTAAATAGTGTGAATTAGAAAAAACGAATTTTGAAAAATTAGTTGAAATTTAGTGAAAAAGACGAATTTCCTCGACAAAAACGAAATTTCGAGAGAAAATGGATATTTCTAGGAAGTCAAATTTTGAGAGAATGATCAAATTTTGGGGAAGGACCTGAAATTTCCTGAAATATAAGGGATCAGATTTTGAGACAAGTCGAAATTTAGAAAAAAGACGGATTTTCAGAAAAATATTGAAATTTTGAGAAATATACAATTTTGCGGTAAAAATCGAAAGTTCTAATAACTCATAATTTTGGTGGAACGGACTGGTCCTTGGTTATCTTCAAAAATTGAAATACAAAGCTTGTCCCCTGAAACCAAGAAAGATTAAAACACGAGAGAGCAACCTTTGTTGTGTTTTTTTAATCTTTCTTAGTTTTAGGGGACAAGATTTGTATTTCAATAAAAAAAAACCCAAACTAATTTTGAAAAAAAAATCGAAATTTGGAGGAAAATGTCGACATTTTCGGGAAAAGATTAAAATTTAGTAAAAGTTTTCCAGAGGAAGTCAAATTTTGTTGAAATTTCGATAAAAAATGAATTTTGAGAAAAAGTCGAAGGAAAAATTTCTCGACAAAATATTTATTTTCTAATGATTGTTGAAGCCAAGAGGGACAAGCTTCCCACACTGCTCCAGAAAATGTCCAATATTAAAACAAATATCAAAGAAATAAAATTGGGACTACTTGGATTTAAAAAAATTTGAAATTTCTAAAGAAAATTTTCTCCAATTTTTGTTATTTTTTGCAAAAATTGAAAATTACCAAAATAATTGTTAAAACTTCTAAATAAATATTATTTTCAAAATTTTTACTTTTCTTCAAGAAAATCGACCATATTTCGAGGAAAAGGCAAATTTTGATAAACAAGTCAAAAGTTTCTGTAAATTTCGCATTATAAAAAGACAAATTTTTCAGAAAAAGTCGAGAAATGGCGCTATTTCGGGAAAAACGACAAATTTTTTGGATAAAAATTCGAAATTTTAGTCTAATTTTTATAAAAGAAGTTGAATTTTAGAAATAAATCGAAATTTCAAAAGTAAAAGACAAATTTTAGAGAAAAGACAAAAGAAGTCGAAATTTCTTGAAAATGTCGAAATTTCAAGTAGATGACGAATTTTGAAGAAAATAATGAATTTCCTGGAAAAGGTTCTCGCGGTTGAAAATGTAAAGTTTCGGTTGGCTACTTGAGGCAGAAGGAAGCAAGCGCCCTACCTTCTCCTCTAGCAAGTTAGTAGGAAAAGGAAACAAGGGAATTGAAAAAACATTTTTACTACGTACTACGTAGGACTGGACAATTACTGAATTAATATCTAAATAAATGTTGTATGCAAAATGTTGTTAGATAGGCCATCCATGGACCCCTGGCAATCATGATATGGACTCTTCGGGGGTTCCAAGTCTTCTGGTCTAAACGGGAATAAATAGATGATTAAGATTTTGAAGAAGACGATCGTCATATTGTGCGGGTCAACAACTTGCAATAGTGCATGTGCACGTTAATGTCGTAGAAAAAGTCGACGAGCAGGCAAGCAAGCAAGTCATTTTCCGTAATAGCTAACGAGCGAATCGCTTAAAAATCCATCCTAATTGCACAAAAGAAAAAATGTCGCGTAATAATCGTTAAAGGTACCGTGCATGCGATAATAATTAAATAAAAATAACGTTTAAAGATACAGTAACCTTCAGCGAAAGTGCGGCAGTGAAATCCATAATAAAACTCCTCTTATTTAACTAATCTAGGACATGTTTTAACAAAAATATAGCAAGTGCTATAAATAAGAGAAGGGGTTCGAGAAACGGCGCATTTGTTTACGAGAGGTGAGAGTGTTTCGTTGACGGCATCCGCACTGGTCGTCCCCCATTTGGATGTTACGATGATTTTTCTGGTGAGGGTTGCAATGACGGTGGTGGTTGTTTATTCAGGACTCGTGCAAAAGTGGGGTAGTTCAAGAAAAATTCAATTTTTCGAGTAGTGTTCGTGTACTGGAATTCGATTTTTAAAATTTGATTTGTCATGTCAATAGTCAGAAGATTTTTATCGATTGACCACATCAGGATTTAGAAATGACTGTGAGGTCGCCTTATAAATAGGTGAAGTCATTGTATGGACTTTATTAGAAAAAAAAACGGAGGGATGGCGTAATGTAATACATTAAATTTTTAAGTAGATGATGTGAAAATGTTGTAGGTGTCAATAATTTCAGTCGTTTAATGAAATTTGTAAGCAAATCATATGAAGATAGCGCAGTTTGTCATTGTATTTTAAAAATTATTCAGTAATTGTGATATTTGCTGTGGTCGATGATTTCTTCTGACAATGCTTTTGACAAGATGATGTAGATGATCTAGTAATTAGAGTAAAGAGCAAACACGAAGACGCTTAATTCATAACCTAATGTAAAAATGCCCATCACATTCTTAATGAATTATGTCAACAGAATAATAATAATCTATTCAGGAAAAATGAACATAGAAAAGAAGTAAAATAAAGATTCAAATAAAATTTAATAAACATGACAATTAAAAAAATCTTTAAATTCTATCTATTTACAAAAGCCTACAACACATTCCTCATCAATGTCTAAATTTTGGGAATATTCTAAACATTTTCAGCTTATTATCGAATTTCGAATTTATTGTGTGAAAGCCTAATTCTTTTAAATTTTTACGTAACTTCTGAAAACAAAAATAGTGATATTAAAATAAAAATTATAATTCGAAAATCAAAATTTTAAGATAAATGTCGAAATTTTGAGATAAAGTCGAAATTTTGGGAGAAAAGTGGTAACTTTGACCTGTAAATGGAAACTTCTTTCTCAATTCTAAAATTTCGAATTTTGGTCAAAATTTCGATTTTAAACTCGTAAAAATCCAAAATTTTACGATTAACATAACAATGTTTAGGAAAAAGTCGAAATTTCGGTTTTGAAACTCAAAATAATGCAGACATTTTCAGGTCTAAGTTTAAAGCTTTAAAAACAAAAATGTTCAAATCACTGGAAAAAAATGTCTTAAAAATTTTGAGTTTAAAATCAGAAGAAGAAAAAACAGTAAACATTTCGAGATGGAAATTTGTACATTACAATTGAAATTTTGAGAAAAAAGCCGAAGGGTGGGACTTTCAGTATCAAATTTGAAATCATGAATTTTTCTTAAAATCTCTATAGAATTTCGTAAAAAGTTTAAAAGTTTGGAAAATTAATGAATATCCTAAGAAAAGACTCAACATTTTGAAGTTTAATTTATTTTAATATTTATCTACTCTATTGTCGTATGGTAAATAGCTGAATAAATGCTGTTATTATTATTATATATTATTATATTAAAATAATATTTTTTGAAAACAGTCGAAAATTTGAGAAAAAAAGTGAATACTTTAAACGCAAAATCAAGTATTTAGAAATAAAATAATAAATTTAAAGTTAAAAATGAAAAATTTGACAAAAAGTCATACTTTCTAAAAGCAAATCTTTCCTTGAACTTTTAGGTTTAAAGTCGGAAATTCAGGAAATAAATATATAAACATTTCAAGATCGAAATTTTAAGCAAACTAGAAATTTTGAGGAAAGATTCGAAATTTTAAGAAATCTAGAAAATTCGCCTTGCAAAAAGTGGAAATTTCAATATAAAATTTCAAATTTTGCATTTTTCTTAACATCTATATTTTTAAATTCCAAATTTCGTAAAAAGTTTGGAAAATGTATTAATTCCACAAAAAACTACAAATTTAAAAAGTAAAATGAAAATTTTCAGAAAAATTCGAAATTCTGGGAAAAAACGAAAATTTCAATACTAGTCAAAATTTTATCAATAAAGTAATACATTTCAAATTTAAACTAAAAAATTTGAAAAAAGTCTTATTTTCTGGAAAAAAAACTTTCCTCTAAATTTTGAGTTGAAAGTGGGAATTTTAGTAAAAAATAGTAATCATTTCAATATTAAAATTATTACATAAAATTTTAAACTTTGGGGGAAAAGTTAAAATTTCAAGTAAATGTTGAAATTTTGTCTTTCTTTTTGGTGGAACGGACGGGCCCTTGGTTATCTTCAATAATTGAAATACAAATCTTGTCCCCTGAAACCAAGAAAGATTAAATAACACAACAAAGGTTGCTCTAACGCGTTTCGATAGCCAAGTATCTCTTCAGAGGGATACTTGGAGAGATTTCTCTGAGCAACCTTTGTTGTGTTTTTTAATCTTTCTTTTCAGTGTCTCTTCGGAGAGATACTGAAGAAGAGATATCTCTGAAGATGATAGATTGGCCATCGAAAAGCGTTAGAGCAACTTTTGTTGCGTTTTTTAATCTTTCTTGGTTTCAGGGGACAAGATTTGTATTTCAAATTTTGTCTTGAAAAAGTGGGAAAGTTTGTAAGAACTGAACAATTTCATTTATTTAAATAATAACTTAAATATCTCACAAAGTAGGCTCGTTGAGCTAAACTAAATTTGAAATAAAATTTTGGAAGTTTGGAAAATCCATAAGGTAAAAACGAGTCATAATTTTAGGAGTAAAGTAATAATTTTTGGAAAAAAGTTGAACATTTGAGAAAAAAAAAATTCAATTAAGTGGAAATTTTAGGAATAAAGTAGAAGATTAAAAGTTTAAACTAAAGGATTTGAAAAAATCTTACTTTTTGAAAGAAACATTCGTCGATATTTTGAGTATTTTAAAAAAAAACGGTAAAAAAACTTTTCACTTTTATGAGAAAAAAATTCAAGATAAATATTTTGAAAATTTAATAAAAATATCGAAACTTTACGATTACAATAAAAATTTTGATGAAAAGTCCAATTTTGGTTTTCAAACTGAGAATCAGTATTTGAGAAAAATTCAAAATTTTGATCCATAAGTAGAAATTTTATAAATAAGTTGGAATATTTCAAACTTAAATTGAAAACTTTGAAAAAATTTTAATTTCTGGAAAAAGCTTTCCTTAAATTTTGGGTTGAAAGTTGGAATTTTAGAAGAAAAATAGTAAATAGTATAAAATTAAACTTTGCAACTTCCAGAAAAAATTGAGTTATATATATATAGTATAGTATAGTATAATAGTTTAGACGTCGAGTTTGAGAAAATAAATAATCTCCAAATTTGGAGATTAAAATTGACGATTTGCAAAGTGGGGACGTCGTCTCAAATTTAGGATCTCTAGTTTTTCTCAAAAATCTCGAATTTTCGTAAACGAAATTAAAATTGTGAAAATAAAATAGAGATTTTAGGAACCAGATCGATTTTAGAATTGAAAATTGAAATTTTAAAATCGCAATATCGACTACTTTTTAAATTTTTCTCCCAAAGTTGAAATTTTAGAAATTTTAGAAACAAAGTGCTTAAGTTTAAACTGAAATTTATGAAAAAAGTTTCTAAATTCTGGAAAAAACTGTTCTCAAGATTTTGAATTTGAAATCAAAATTTCTCCAAAGTAAAAATTTTAAAGGCCAAACCTTTCAAACTTTTCAGAAAAATTTGAGATTAATTTCTCGTAAGGCAAGTCAACATTTTAAGATTAAAATAAAAATGTTAACAAAAAAAGTTAGAATTTTGGTTCTCCTTTTAAAACGAAAGTCGAAATTTTAGGCATCAACTGGAAGGGTTTATATTTAAATTGAATTTTTAAAGAGTTCCTATTTCTGGAAAAAAATCTTTTTTTTTTAATTTTGAAGTTAAACTCATGATTTTAGTAAAAAATAGAAAAAAATTTCAAGATTATACTTTTCCCTTTCCAAATAAAATTCTCTATTTTGGTTTTAAGATCAAGAGTTGAGAAATTAAACAAAAATCTCAATTCAAATTAAACATCTCAACAAAAAAGTTGAACTTTGTAGGCAAAAGTAGAAATTCAAAAAAACTACGAAGCTTCGACTTACAAAATGGGAGTTCCCACCTCAAATTTATCTCTAAAAATAAAAATCAAAACTTAACTCCCAAAGTCTACATTTCAGGAAAAAAATGGAGACTTTTAATTTTAATTGAAAATAATCATAATTTCTGGAAGAAAACTTTCACATTTTGAGTTTATAGTAGGAATCTTAGAAAAATACTAAAAATGTCAAGGTGAAACTCCCACAGAATTTCCAAATTAAAAAAAAAAAAATTCGAGACAAAAATCTAAATTTTAAGATAAATAAAAATTTTGGGAAAAAAGTCGAAATTTCAAGAAAAAGTGAGAATTTCAATCTTAAATTTGAAATTTTATATCCAAAATATTAATTTGAAACTTAAAAGTTCGCGAAAATTTTCAAAATTTGGAAAATGTTGCAATTTCGTATAAATAAAAATATTGAAATTAAAAAAAATTCATAACTATTAAACTTTATTAACGATAAAAAAGCAACAGCTATTGAAAATTCCACAATGTTTTGATAAATATTTGCTAACACCGGACCAGGTTTCGCATTACTGCATCATCGGCGGTCATGCGAAACCTAGTCTGGTGTTAGCAAATATTTATCAAAACCTTGTGGAATTTTTAAATTTTATTGCGTTTTTATCCTTAATAAAGTTTAATAGTTATGAATATTAAAGAATTCCAGGAAGTAAGGGTTGGAAATGTCAATTATTTGTTACCAAGCAATTTGATGTCTATTATTAAAACGAAATCGATAAAAATGTTAAAATTTCGGTTTTGAAGCTCAATATTTTGAGAAAAAGTTCTAAAAAATCCAAAATTTCGACAACAGCCGAAAATTTGATGTTAAAATAAATTTTTTAATAAAATAACCGAAATTTTTGTTCTAAAACTCAAAATTTTAAGAAAAATTTTGAGAAAGTCAATTCTAAATTCGAGATTTTGGTATCTAATTGCTGGAATATCTCTGTTATTTTCGCTTCTACATTTTCTTATTTACTTTATTTTATGTCGTATGCAGAATCTTATCATGTTTTTAACCTGGTATTGGTCCTGAATCAGAATCTGTCAGCAATTTTCAATTATTTGCAAAAATTTACTTTCCAAAGCGTTAAAATAGATTTGGTGGAACGGACTGGTCCTTGGTTATCTTCAAAAACTGAAATACAGAGCTTGTCCCCTAAGTTTCTCTCTAAAGATGACAGCTGGGGTGTCGAAACGCGTTAGAGCAGCCTTTGTTGTGTTTTTTAATCTTTCAGAGGGGACAAGTTCTGTATTTCAACTGTTAAAATAGATAGAAGAAAATTTATGTGAATACCAAAAAATTGGGCTGTTACGGGGATTGCCGACAGAAGTGAAAACTTAAAACTGTGATATAAAAGTGGTTTTTTTAATTTTTAAATTGTAATATCAAAAATAAAAATGTCATAATTTGTAAATTAAAATTGTTATTGTTATTGTTTTTATATCTTTTATATTTGTATACGATCTAATCTTTGATCTTGGCTATTTTGAATTAATGCATATCAAAAAAGCTGTCACAGTTTAATTTGAATTATCTCAATACTTCCAATAATGAGTTACTACACTCTTCGTTGGATTAGTCGATATGCAAAATATGTAAAATTAATTTTAAAAATTCAAATATATTAAAATAATTTTACCTTTACTGATCTATCAACAAGTGCTTCATGGGCAGCTTTCCCCTTCACTTGTATTTATAAAGAAATAGTTTACTCAGCAACATGAAAAGGATACATTAAACTTCGATCATAAAAAAAATAAAAAATCTTGAAGGTGTTATTAATTATTGATACCTTTTAAAAGTTCACGTAATTTTAGGATATCTCCTCCTGGCTTCAATTAAACTGAGTAAATGTTTAAAACATTTTTCGTCCATGCTTAAAAACGTTCAAGCCTTCAAAAAATTAGAATAAATTGATATTAATTTCTAAAAAAATTGTCGATTTAATGACAGTAAAATCGTTATTATTTATTGGTAAAGCAATACCGCCCATTTAATGCTTCAAGTGGAAAACGTGACACCTGTGTCTTTGTGGCATTTTAATAACGTTAAATTGTCTTCGGAAACAATGCAAGATTTCGCCAAAGAACAATTTTGCAAAAATTATCGAGACGGAACATATGGAATGAACGTTATGGTGCTATGAATGCTCTTGTAATTTCCCATAATTTAACATTCAATTAAAACGTAACTTTATTGCATTTTCACTTCATCATTGTTGTTGTATTTATCGCATTTGCATTTACATTAATATTAAATTGATATTGTTTCCGGAAATGTTTCAAACCCACATTTCCTTGTAATTTATCTTTCTGAAGTGATAGAATTTTTAACTTCCCTTTACGTTCGCTCGCAAGTTAATTTGGGAACATCGCAATTAAAGCGTTCATTCTAGAGTAGAGAATCGTAAATCGTAACCGCGTCGTCTTACTTGAAACTGATTAAAAAGCGTTAGAGAAAGGACAGTGGATATCGGTCATAAATTTATCGCAAAATAATTGCCCACAATTATATATAACGCAACTGGAAGAGATCTTTCACTTTCATACGTTCACATTGCAGGATATAAATAAATAACTTTGATACTCGGCATCTTGGTGAATTCTCATAGCGATTCTTAAAAATATGCTATTGAAATTAAACACTTCTATTGAACACCCTCCCTTGGGAGACGAATTTGAGAGAAATCATCTCTTTTTACCCACCGAGGTCATATAGCCAATTAATGTGCAAAATTTCAAGCTTCTAGACCCATAGGTTTAGGCTGGTCTTGTGTGTTAGTGTTTTAGGGTTTTATTAAGTATAAATACATATTTTTTTTAAATTCATATTCAGATGAGGTATTATTTTATGTCAGTGGTAATTATTCCAAAAATTTATTTAATAACCTCGATGTAAACAAATTGATATCAAAGCTCTGAGTTGGACTTAAAAGAAGATCAATCAATATGTGGCTCAATTTTTGTAGAGGCCTGATCAAAATTTTATACTAATGTACAGACCAATAGGTTTGAACATTTATTAGATTCGAAGTTTGAAAACTAAAGACCGGTCAACTTGAATGCCGACAAGTGCTAAAGAATCAACAGACGTCGAGCATGTGACTCTCAGTACTACCTTCACCTATAGGTCCATAGAGAAAGTATCACCATCGCCAGCAAGTGTCGTATGCAAGTAAAATACAACTTGGACTACAAATCATGCAGACCTCTAGGCATTTATAGTGAATCATAGGTAGCTGAACTACCAACTACCAACAGTTGAAACACAAACATCCAGCGAAGCAGTTGCTCTGTAGGAAGGTCACAGAAGACAAGGATTATAATGCACAGACCAATAGGTTTTAACATTTATTAGATTCGAAATTTAGAAATCAAAGACCGGCGTTTGTGTTTCAGCTGTTGGTAGTTCAGATACCTATGATTCACTACACTATACATGTCTAGAGAGGGCTGCATGATTTGAGTCCAGGTTGCATTCTACTTGCATACAAAATTTTATAACCTATTCGACCAATCACGCTTTTTGACTGATACTTCACATCAAAGGGAACCGGGTAATAAAATATGTCCTAAAAAAAACGTTGACGCGAAAATTCGTAACACAGCAACACGGAAAAAGTACTGGACTTAAAGGCAAAAATTACTTACTTAAAAAAATTTAAATTCGCTTGATAAAAACAAAAACAATTTTGCAGTTGTTATACTTTTCAGGTATTCAGCATTTTTCTCCTGAACTGGTCATTCGCAATTTCAATCCCAGAAGCAAAATACAAACAAGACGATAACGCCAATGTTATTCAAACGACATACTCCAAACAAGACTCATATTATCAACCCCCGGCCCCGGCGCAATATCAATTGCCAGTGGTATCGCATCCAGTGCAACCCCAAGTTCAATATGTCTTAGTGCCAAAACACCTCCTTATGCAACAAGCCGCAACCGGTCAACCATTAATGCTCATAATAGCCCAACCAGTCGTACCGTCCCCAGTGGTCTACAACACGAATCCAGCGGTGCATCAACTCCTGAACTATTACCATAGCAACCCACAGGCAAAACACCAACTTTTATACGGCGGCGGCGGCGGGGGCGGGGGTCAACAACCAGTTCCAGCTCAAAGTGTCGTGGTACCCCAATACCACACCCAACTGATACCCCAGTATCAATACGTACAACCCACCTATCAACAGGTTTACGCTACCACGGCACCAACCACCCAAGCCACACCACAACACACCCAGTACATTAATCACTTGACTCAACAGAGTTTAGCCTCTTACAACAATAAAAATGCGCCAGCACTAGTGACCGGTTTGGAGAATTTCACGAAAGAACAACAGGCTCAGATAAGGGAGCAGTTGAGTTCATATTTGGGAAAACCTCTGCAGAATATCGCCAGCAATCAGCTGACGGCGAACAATCAGTATTCGTCGAAGTATGGGTCGACAGGGGCGCAGCTTCTGAAGGATTTCGTACCCAGTACACCGGTTAAAAATACGGCAAGGGGAAGTCAGAATACCGAAAAATCCGCCTGATTTGTAGATTTAAGTTGGGTTCGTCATGGTAAGGTCGTGAGAAATTCAGCATGTTTAAATTCAAATAAAAATTGAATTGCCTTTGAGAACGTCAGAGGGCGCTTTATTTGATTTTTTCAAGGAGACATTGTAACATCAAGGTAATCATAGAATGTTTGATACATAGTTCTGGTTCCCAGTGAAAACAAAATCAAGTGATAGGGAATAGGTTGTTTGTAAGTATTAGAGACTAGTTTCTGTATGGTTACGTTTCAGTGGTGTAACAAATGCGACTGGGTGTGACTTACTTGCTGTGTTGTAGATCTGTGGTTACATGTCTGAAACAAAATATTGTGACTAAATGACTGATCCAGCCCGCTAAAAAAATTGCCACTCCTGAAATATTTTTAAATAAAAAAAAATTAGGTATGGGACGAAATGGTTGCTTTTTTTCAGTTTTAATTACAGGTCTAGAACGGAAACATTTCTTCTTCTGCATTTACTTTTTTATCTTATTTTTTATCTTTCTTTCTTCTTCGCTATCTTCTTCATTTTTTCTTCTTCTTCTTCTCCCCTTGAATCCATAAAAAAAGGTTCTCAAGACCACGTAGATCAACTGCCAAAAAAATACATCTGAAAATCATATTAGATAAAGTTTTCCAACATTTCAATAAATCTAAACATGGTGTTAATTGAGAGATATGACTGAATGAATAACCAATCACTGCTCGATCAAGGGAATTATGTAATTAACGTGACCATTTATTTTTTCCTCAAAATCGTACACGTACGTTCAAAACAACGCAATTTATATTTAAATTTTTATTTTTTAACTTAAAAAAATCTATAAGAAAACTTTGATTTTAAAGCTCGAAGTTCCTAATCTTTTTTCGAAATTTTGATTTAATTTGCTTAATTTAAATTTAACTTTGAAAACTTTAGTTTTTTTGTAACACTTCCACCTTTAAGTCGAAGGTCCAGTTTTAAACTGTAAATTTTTAAGAAAAAAATTGTCTACAATTGATCCAGATTTTAGACCTTTGTAAATAAAAAATAATGATTTTTTTATCAAAATTTTGAGTTTAGATCAAGCTTTTTACTTTTTGTTACAATTTTAACTTTTTATAGGGTTTTGCCCCTTTTTTTTCGATGTTTTAGCTTTAAAGCTAAGTTTTTAAAATCAAGAGTTAAACTCTTTTTTTCGAAACTGTTGATTTTCAAAATCACGAAACTTCGACTATTTTCGAAATGCTTGTATACTATTTCTTTCCTAATTTTTACTTTAATCTGTTTTCTAAATTTGAGTAACCATTTTGGAACTTTTATTCCCAAAATTATGGGCTGAACCTAAACTTTTTTTTCCTTCACTTTCGTCGTGTCGAAAGCATCACGTCAGTCAATTATGAGATGTAAAAAGATGTATTTTTAAATTCGTGCTGGTTATCAAAAGTTTGGGAAAAAGATCAAACTGGACATTTTAAGAAAAAGTTGATACTATGAGAAAAAATGCGAGGTAAAAAATCTATAAATATAGAAGCAATCGTCTTCTTAAAATTTCGATTTGGGGTCGAAATAATAGAACAAAAAGCAACAAATATTGAGTTTAAATCCACAAAAAAAATTGAAATTTTGAAGGAAGGCGTAATTTATAGAAAAACTTTTATCGGAGTTTCGGAGAAATCCAAAAGTCGAATGTAAGTTAACAAAAGATAGAAATTTTGAGTTTGGCAATGGGTTGAAAATTTGGTTTTAACCCATTTATGCCCAGCGTTACGTTTCGCATCAATTTCATAAGCGAAAACAAAACTCTGGACATGAATGTGTTAAAAGGGAAAAATTGAAAGTGGGTTCTCTGAATTTTAGAAACAAATTGAAATGTATAGTCAACGTTTTGAAAAGAAGGTGAACTTTTTTAAGAAAGACAATATTTTGAATGCAAATTTAAAATTGCAAAAAAATTGCAAATGCTCCTTTGAGAAAACATCCGAAATTTGGGAAAAAAATGAAATTTTTCGCAAACTCTCGAGTTCGAAGTCGAAAGTTTTTAGAAAGAATTAGAACTTTCAAAAAACCAGAACTAAAACAAAATGTCAACGAGTTTAAAGTAGACATTTCTCGAAATAAATATGAAAATAACTTTAAAAAGCCAGTCAATTTTCTAATTTAATCCAAAACTTCCAAAAAGGTTGAATTTCAAAACGAAAAGTAAGCCATTTAAAAAAAGGTGGAGAGATTGAGTGTAAATTTGAAATTTTGTGAAAAAGGTCTGTATAATAGAATGGGCATAAAAAATAAAAAAAAATTGAATTGAATCTTTTGGGGAAAAAACTTTATCTTCCTTGTGTCGTTTTTAACCCTATGGACACTACTATTGACGCATTTTGTGACAAGTCACTGGTGACGAAGATAGATGGCGCTTTAAGTCACATTTCCATTACTTCGAGTTGCAACTGAACGCTGAATGTGTACAAAGCTTAAAGTACTGGATTTCTCGAAGATTTTACCACTTCAGCCTATTTTTTGTATATTTGTTAAGATAAGGTTTTATTATTGTATAATAATAGTCTTATAGAATTTTTCATTTTCCAACAAATTTGTTATGATCGAACTGATTTGTAGTATGGTATTGTGTTATAAAAGTACAACGTATATTATGTCATGTATATGTAGGAATAAGAGTATATTTCTTACATTATTCTTAAACTGTGATTTGTTATGTATACTTTTCAATAAATTTTATGTATTGGTTCGTTATTGCTTTAAATGTTGGAACAAAGTTGCAAAATTTTGACAAAACCTAAATTCATCGAAAACAGTTTTGAGAGCAACCTTTGTTGTGTTTTTTAATCTAGTTGGTTTCAGGGGACAAGATTTGTATTTCATTTTTTCACAATTTATAAAAAAAATCAAAATTTCGACCAAAAAATTCCAAATTATTTAAAAAAATTTCAAATTTAATCTCTAAATGATTTGGAAATTATTAATTAATTAATCATGTAATCGGAATGATGTATCGACCATCCCAGGATCTCAGGTATTTGATTAATAATTCTTAATTACACCTAGTGAATTTAATGCTTACTAAATCTATGAATTCCTCCATGACATGAGTGTGACATATTGACAGATATTTTAGAGAGGCAGCAAAATCTGTCACAAATTATTATTTTTTTCGCGCGGAATCGTTTCTTTAAACTTTACTCAAGATGTCTGCCCCGCCACCGAAGGAAATCGTTGGTTACCAATTTTGGTTTCGCAACCTTGGATATTATCTAACCAGACCTGAAACTTACCAACAAGGTATAACCAACGTTTTAAAAGCCATGCCTTTTTTTATTTCATTCATCTGAATCCTGAAATATCGATGAAAAATGAATTCTCAGAATAAAAATATAAACAAATAACCATTATTACTTTAGATTAGATGAACTGACGGTACAAACTTGTCTAATCAGTCATTAATTCAATTTAGTTAAATAGTCTTTAATCTGGAAAAGATTAGTCTCGAAATTTCTATTTAAATTTCGAAAAAGAAATTTTGATTTAAAACTAACATTCAAAGTTCCAGAATTATTTCTGAAACCTTTATAGGTGTAGCTTCGGCTTAAAAGCCGAACGTTGACAATCCAAAGTGAATAACTATTCATTAATCTTTTTTGAAATTTCAACTGCAACCTCGAAATTACAAGTTTGGCTCCGAAATTTATAATTTTTTCCTTGGAATTTTCACTTTAATTTCAAAATGTTTATCTTTATTTTAAATTTGTGAAATAAAGCCAGCAGAGACTTTAACTCTAAAATCCTATTTTTTTCAAAATTTCGAGTTTAAAAAAAACTACAAAATTTCTAGTTTATTTTGAAAACTGTGGTAAAAAAATTTCGAAAATTCAACATCAAATCGAAAACTCTATCAAATTCTCATCATCAATAAGGCGTCGCGCTCTTTTTTTTTCGACTTTTTGTCAATTCTTCGATTCAAATTTCAAAATTTAGATTATAGCCTCAAAATTTCCATGTAAATTTTAGAATTTTTTGGAATCAGAGATTTTCAATTTAAATTTAACATCTTAATTTTAGATTTGCAAAATAAAGCCAGCAGTCTGAGAGTCTTGAACTCTAAAATTCTTTTCTCTTTCAAAATGTCGAGTTTAAAATCGAAATTTTGGCGTTGATTTCGAAATATCGACTCTAACCTTAAAATTTCTAGTTTCTCCAAAAATTTGATAAAGAAACTTCGAAAGTTCAACGTCAACTCGAAAATTCGATTAAATTCTCATCATCATTTGGGTGAATTGCTCTTTTCTCAACTTTTTTGTCAATTCTTCGACTTAAATCTCAAGATTTAGAGTAGCACCCCAAAATTTTAAAATTCTAATAAACAAATTCAATATTTCAAATTAAAATTTAATGAGAAAAAATGAGATATTTAGACGTTTTTATTAAAAATCTTCGATTTTTTATAAATATCGAAATTTTTTCTTTGACTTTCATCTTTTAATTAGAAATTTTTAATTGAAATTAGAAACATAAATTTAACTAAAAATTATTAAAATTTTAAACTAAAATATTTATTTTACAATCATTTCAACATTCAACATTCTCTTGTAGTTTTTACCAAAATCAGAATTTAAAAAATATAATTTCCAAGTTTTATTAAGTTCTTTACCTATAATTTAAAGACTGAAATTTGAACATTTAAACGTGGAATTTTAAGAAAAAAAAAAAAGAAATCTTCGGTTACAACATGTAATTTTAAATATAATCTTAAAATAAATAAATCAATCAATGTTTTAATTAAAGGAAACCCATTTAGCTTTGAAATAGACTTTCCAGTAATTTTTACTTTGAGTTGAGTTTTTGAATATATTCTAGAAAGGTAAATAATAATCTCGAGATTTCGAATTTATTCAAAAAAAAATGTGTTACACTTCTAAAAGTTTATTTATAACATCTTTGTGGGAGACAAAACTTCAGGAAAGACCTTGAAGTGAAAAATAGCCATTTTGAATTTTTTTAAATTATTTTAATTATACAGTTTTAAGCTTCAAAATATTTCATTATTTGTCAAGTGTGTTACCTCTATCATTTATGTAAACTTTAATTATTGATCCTAATTGATTGTCGATGCAATAACACACAATTTACTTAACACACGCTTTATTGGTCTCTTCTATATATGCTCTCGATATCTACTCGGCTCATTCTCGACTGCCTTCTTTCCCTTGTATTCCTCCTTCACGTGGCTCGAGGTCCCGGGTTTATATCACATGTGGCACATTCATTCTATGTGGGGAAGACAGTGACGGGTTCCCGAATGCTAACATTTATTAAATCTAAATTTTCAGCATTATCATTCTTTGACACTGCCATACAGAAGGTTCCCGATGATCCGATTGCCATATTTGGCAGATCGCTGCCCAGGGCGAAAGTGCACAAATACGTCGAGGCCTTAGACGATATTAAGAAAGCCTTAAGCATCGATAACGACAATTTGGTGATGCTGGCTCAACAGGCTTTGGTGAAATATTTAAGTTGCGAATTCGAAGAGGGCGCCCTCCTAAACGTACGGATGGTACCCGTGAGAAAAAAACCCGAAAACTTTACCATGGGAGTTAGGCATGTGAGTCTGTCTGTCAAATAATACAAAATCGTCGAACATCGAAATCGTATACAGTATTGTCTAGTTTGTCACTGCCTTAAAAGTAAAAATGGCAAAACAAACTCCAAGGTAAGGCAAGAGGGAGAAAGAAAGCGAACTGTAACTTAATTTGAGTCTTTTTATTAACGTACCAGACAGGTAATGCACAGCAAAGATAGAACTTTCTACACTGAATTCGACTCCCCAGAAATAAAACATTATTTACAAAATGTCAACATACACCGTGTGTATGCTAGTATGAGCATCTCGGACACCTACAGATTCTATAAATGGAGAAAAAGTTGCGCAATTAAAAGGCTTACAAATTGATTTCCAAAATTTAACAAGATTTTGAATACGAAATCGAAAATTTAAGAGAAAATCCATTAATATTTCTAATTTAAACTTAAAAAATTAAAAACATTTAAAAAAAATCAATTTTTCCCGAAATTTTGACTTTTTATTTTCGAGTATTCAACTTCAACTAAAAGAAAAATGTGGAATTTTAACTTTACATTTTGAGAAGAGAAGATAACATTTCCGAAGAAATCCCAAATCTATAAACATAAAATTTAAATTTTATCACGAAATTCTGCGCAAAAAAATCATGATTTGAAAAAAATTGAAATTTATAAAGAAAGGTTAAAAATTTTAATTGTAATAAATTTTGATATTCGGACTGCTCGACTTTTGTTTCGGAAGCGTGTACAAAACGCAACATTTCAAGAAATTTCCGAAAACATTTTTTTACAAATTTAATTTTTCTTGTAAATCTGCTACGTTCTTTCAAGAAAATAATCTTTAATAATGCATTTTGCTTGAAAATTTTCAAATATGCTACAAAAAATTTTTTATAAACTTTGTGAATAAATCGAACTTAAAACATTAAATTAGAAATTCTCAGAAAAAATAATAAAAGTTTTCCATTTTGTGTTTACAATAGAAATTTTAAGACAAAGTTTAATTGACATTTACTTCAATGCCCATGTATTGCTTAGGTTTCAATTTGAAGGGAAAAAATAGTTACGTTATCTGTGTGTTCCAGTGCAAGGATGCCATTGAGAATTGCATGGGCGACAGAGCTGGTAGACCATTGAGAGATCACTTCAAAATTATCCGAAGGTTAGCGTGGAAAAAGAATTTTGAAAAACAAAAACCTTACGTGCCGGTATCGAAATATTTTAAGAAAAAGAAGGTGCAAGAGAAAGACAAAGGAGGATTCGTCGTCGGCGGCAAGAGTCTAAAAAATAGACCGCCGAAAGAAAAACCAAAAGAAACGAGCGTGGTTGAAGCAAGGGACAGTCAGGCTAGGCCGAGTCAGCCTAGGGAGAGTCAAGCTAGGCCGAGTCAGGGTAGGGCGAGTCAGGGTAGAGCGAGTAAGGGTAGAGCGAGTCAAGCTAGGTCGTCAAGTACCGCACCAGCCAAGCCATTGATTGATCCCGGTGACGAAGAGTCCATAGTAGATAGTTTGTACACTCATAAGGCCAGCAAGCAGGTCATACCGCCGGGCAGTCCGTTTCCATTTCGGCCGATGCAAGAATGCACTTCGAACATAGATAAGTATATGGCGGAGAAGTATTTGGGAAGGATGTGCCTGGATAAGACCTTTTACCAAGAGATGGAGTTTGATCCCGGAATGGAATGTCCTAATGAAGAAGGCATGAAAAAAATTCACAAATTAGCGAAAACCGGCTACAAAATTATTAATTATAATCAGGTATTGCATGATTACAAGATTTCTACAATTATTGATAACAATAAAACTAATATGAATGATTAACCAATCATTTTAATAATTAAAAGAACCATTTAGTCAATTAAAGAATTGCGCATTATTACTTTTTCTGTAAAATATACTCGAAAGTCGGTTACATCTTACTCAATGGAAACCGCGTCCTTTAAGTAATTGTATGTCTGATCTATAGTATAAGTTGGAAGTGTTTACAATGACCGTGCCATATTAATGAGGGTAAAGAAGGCCAAAACTTGTCTATAGTTGTGATTGTAAATGTTTTCAACTGTTAGCATGTTTGCATTGCTTCATTAGAGAACATTTACCTGAAATTATTTCTTAAGTTTAACATACCTAAGAATGTGCCGCTGTATTGGTTAGAGTTGCGTATGCCAAGCGATGTACAAAATCGGCGTTTGGTTCCCAAACTTCGAATCTGATAAATGTTCAAAGTCCAAACCTTTGTCTTTGGCTTTCCCAGAGTCTACATTTCTGCTAAACGTCAGTGGGTCAACCGTTGGTAGTTTGGCTATCTACACGTTTAGAGCGCTACATTATGGCAGTCCAGGTCGCATTCTATCCTTAACGTATAATTCTAGGAACTGCTCAGGGCCAGGCGACCATTCTATATGATCAAATATCAAGAGGATGTGAAAGTTTCTCCTCTTCTCAAAAACCGCCAAATGCACGCCCTCTACAAAGTTCAAGCGGAGGCGAAAAGTAAAGCCATCAAAATTACCGAGACGATGAAACGAGCGTTGGCTGACGGTCGCATACGACTCCTTCAGGAGATGTGCGAAAAATTGAGAAGATATTGCGAAGTTACATCCAAGAAGCTCCTACCTGAGAGGGATGTTTTCCTGGAAGCAATGTTCGATATGGCGTGCGAGGGTTACTTCAGAATGAACCACCTGCCCACCAAGAAGAAACCGGAGGCACAAGAAACTAGAGTTTCGATTTTATTTGGGATACCTCTAAAACGCATACCATCCAAGGAATCGTTGCTTGAACAATTCAAAGGCGTCTTCATTGACTGGAAGTAAGTATTACTACGTTGTGAATCCCAAATTACTAAAAAAAAACACGTTGTCTTTTTTTGATAAAACCTTCATTTTTAATTTGAAATTTAACCTCGAAAGTAGAATTTTAGACTTTGAATATCCGAAACTCGGAAAAAATTCGAATATTTAAGTTTAAACTTGAAATTTCGAGATAAAAGTGAAAACTAGAACATAAATTAGGAATTTTAAAAGCAATTTTTTTCGAAATGTTAACCTTATATAATTCTTCAATTTTTTCTCTAAGATTTTGATCTAAACTCAAAGTGTTGATTATTTTTTTTGGGTTTTTCAAATTTTTGACCTTAATCTCAAAGTTTCGATTGTTTTCTCAAAATTTTGAATTTAAATTCAAAACGTCAACCTTTTTCTCGAAATTTTATCATTATGTTCGCGATATCGTCCGCAAGAATTTCTTCCAGTTTGTCTGCGATAACTGTAACTAGTCTTTTTTCAGAAAAATGGTCTATTTATACGTAGAGCGACTGGACAGGGCCAGAACGATGGAAGAAATGCTTTGGCTTTACTACGAAATCGCCAGGTTCAAATTCGAACTGAAAGAGTACGAAATGTCGCGAGTGTACGCGAGAAAATGCTTGACTGAAGCGAACATCCTCGGCGAAATCAGATGGGTGGTCAACTGCACTATACTTCTCATCAAAATCAACATAGTGCAACACAACAAGAACGATGCGCAAATGGAAGTGAGCTCGGCGATCATTATGGCTAGAAGAATGCGCGACAAGAATCTGGTGGAATTTTTTAGAATGGTAACCGGTTTTTGGCCACTTATTCATTGAGTTTTCTTTTGTTGCTTTTAGACTCTAAAATTGCTCGATAAGGCTCAATTTGAAGAGGCTCAACAAGGTCAGTCGTTGCATGCAAGGATAAAGAAGATGATAGACATAATGCCCGATAACAGGAAGAGCGAAGCAACGCATTTGTTTAATTCGATAATGGCGATGCCACCCTGCAAACGAATGCTGTTAATGCCTGGTGTGCAATACGAAGATCTTGAGGTAATTCCCTATTTAAACCCTTTAAAATAGAAATATATAATAACTATCCTTTTCTCTTATGATCTCATTTCATACTTGACTGGTTAAATGAACTAATTTTTTCACAAAATCTTATTGTACTCTTAACTTCTATCATAGAATCCTCTCTCCAAATTATTAATGATAATAATGGCGTATTTTATTTGTTGCTTTATTCAGTTTTATATTTTGTTCAGGTATAATTTCAATTACTTTTAGAAATTTTGCTTTTGCAGCGGCTAAAATCTATAGACAACTTTAAATTATTTGTTTTATTTGTTGAGAGCATGCAACCAGAAAAGTGATTCACCATATGTAAAATTTTATACACATTTTACCCCTTTAGAGGCTAATTTTTTTGGATTATGCGTTGTCTGTCACAGTTTTCCCTCGATATTTCGATCTTTTTGGAAAAATTAGACTTTTTTCTAAAACATTTCAGCTTGAGCTTGTCAGTTTTATCTTTTTTTCAAAATCCCAATTTTTCACTAAAAATTTAGAGTTTTCCTAAAAATCTAGACGTTTTCTCTTAAAAATGTTTACCTAAATCTCAATATCTTGACGTTTTCTCTAAATTTTGAACAAATGTTAACCTTTTTTCTATGAATTTCGTGTGAAGTTTTAAATTTTTTTATGAATGTTGAATTTTTCTTTCTAAATTTATAATTTCCTAAAATTCCAAATTTAAACTTTATCATAAAGACTTAAACCAAAACGACTTAACGAGAAACTTCCCCACACTTCTAAAACAATTTTAAAATAATTTAAAACAATGCGCTACATATTACATTTTTAAGACTTCATATTTTTTTAATTCAGCCTCAGAAAACGCCCGAACAACTGGCCGCCATCAAACTCAAGAAACAACAGTGGAGGAAAAACCTGAAGAAGGTGGAGAGCAAAGATAAAGGGGCACTATTTCTGGAACTTATACAATTTCATATTGATTAATATCAAATTCATAAAGAATAAAAGCAATGGGTTGACGTTTTAATTCAACAGTTACTTAAAAGCGAAACAGGTCCGGTCGTAACAAATATTTATAGAAACATCATGGAATTTTTGATATCTGTTGTTGTTTTAGTCGTTGATACAGTTTAATAGTTATGAATATTGAAGAATTCCACATAGTAAGGGCTAGAAATGACAATTATTTAACTGTTACTTACTCTACTTACTCTAGATGACAACAAAACTGTTGCACATATAGCTTTACAGTATTAATGATCACCTTATATGTATGTTGTTTTTCTAGATGTCATGTGCAAAATTTAAAATGAAAGCCACCTACCTGAACGAACCACTAATTTCAGTTAACGTAAGTTTAGAGGGTGATTTATATAAAAGTATGTCTCTCACGAACCCGAAATGTAACCTAGTATACAATATTCGCTGATGTCTATATTCAATTAAAGTAGTGGATTTTAACTTTGGACATCCCTTATTTAATTAGAAATGTCACAGAATGAAGTTAATTGACAACTATTGTAAAACAATACTTTTGAATTTCGACCTAAGGAAATTTGGTGAAAATTTGAAAATTTCGAAATTTTAGAGGCTTGTATCTCATAAACCTATAATCATAGCCCAATTTGGTTTTCAGAATCCGATTATTCGTCCCGAGGTCTCTATGAAAATACTATAAACTCTCTTTCGAAAAATGGAAATTTTCAAACTCTCATATCTTCCAAACCAAAAGTCGTAGCTCAATTTGGTTTTCGGATTTGGAATCTACAGGTCAAAATCTGAATAGAGAACTTTCAAATCTTAAATAATCACTTGAAATTCGACCCTAGGAAATTTGGTGAAAATTTGAAATTCTCGCAACTTTAGAGGCTTGTACCTCATAAACGGATAGTCATGGCCCAATTTGGTTTTCAGATTCCTATTCTACGTCCTGTGAACTCTATAAATATGCTATAAACTCAGTTTCGAAAAATGGAAATTTTTGCATGATTTGGAAGAAGGGGGGACCTATTGAACTTGTTTCGTAGCTTCAAACTCTTATATCTTCCAAACCAAAATTCGTAGCTCAATTTGGTTTCCAGATTCGGAATCTACGGGTCAAAATCTATATGATAGGGTAGTTTCAAATCCTAAATTCTTGAATTCTACTTGTACCTAAAGATGGGAAAATTCAAAAAAATTTAAAATTTTACTTTTTATAAATTCTATACCTTTTATACAATTTCAGATACAACCAAACAAAAAGGAACAAATAATTTCAAATATCACAATGTCGAAATAGTACTAATACATCTGCAGTCGAGTTAATGCGTAATAATAATAATAGGGGGCGTGCTAAAAATACGTTAGTCGTTAATAAGTGTGCATCTTATTTCCATATTAACCTTAAAACGTTAATACCCCGAATACATGTCAGTGCCTAAAACCTAGTTTGCGCATATTAATAAAATATTCTCTTCGTTGACGTAGCATTTTATCACACTAAGGGTTCGTGTTCTACCACGGGCTTCCTTAATTCAGGCGCCAGATTCGGGGCGATCTGCAGGCACTTCCACAACCTGGTCTCCTGGACGTAGGGGAGCACTTTCGCCACTTGCATGGAACCCTGCAAAAGAGATGTCAAGATTTTTGTTACAGTCAAATGGTCGAAGAAATGGGCTTTTGGAACATTTTGGGTAAGTATCAGTTGTTAGCAAGACTCATGGAAAGATAAGTAAAAAAACCTAATTTCCCTCATTCCCTCCTTCGTTCAATCAAATTTTTCTGGGTTTAGATTAAAGACAAAATTTGTTTAAGATTTTCACTATAAATTTTAACCTAGCGATATTTTCTACTAATTAAAAAAATCAGAAATTGCTTAAATTTTCTTCCAAATTTTGACTCCTTATGTGATTTTTTGAAATTTCCAAAGTTCTTTTATTTTCAGATCATCCACTTTTGCTGGTAAATTTAACATTTTTTCACACATTTTCACCGGAATATCAGAGGTTGTTTTTTATATTTTTTTGATTTCACATTTTCGTCTCTTGAAAATTTGATTTTTTCCCAAATTATTACTCTTTTCAATTTTTGATATATTTGTAGTTTTATTCAATTTTTTTTAGATTTAGACTTTTCAGAACGTTCCACTTGGAAATGCCGATATTCTTTTGTTTTTTTTTCATTCAATATTTTTTCGAAACTTTGTCTGACGACTGTTTTGGAAATTGCTTGGTTTTTTTTTTTCGAAAATTAGGTATCTTTAATAAAAATCCCAGAATTTTTCGAAATCTCTGTGTGTTCTTCATATTCACTTTTGATACAAAATTCGACGTTTTTTTTATATATTCCATGATTTGCTGAAAGTTTTACTTTTCGAAATTTCGACTTTGCCTTTTTGAAATTTAATTAAAATTAATTAAAATTTATTCAGAAGCTTCATCTTTTTGGTAATTTCAGACATCTTAAACGGTCGGCATTTGTTTCGAAGTTACAATTTAGAAAAATGTGCTCAGGCTGTCTCCTGCAAAAATCGCGCATATTGTCGTTGGCGAAATAATCCCTCAGTCGAGACTCGGACCATATTTGTAGATGCACGAAATTCTTGTAAACAGATTATTGACGAGGCAAAAGGTGATTTCGATCGTAAAATGCGCCAGAGGCTTATCAACTGTTCGAACGGTTCCAGATCCTTTTGGGGATTTGCAAAGTCGATTGGAAAGGATTTTACATCTTCAAATTTTTCACCTTTACTCGATGCGAATAGCAATATTGGTACTATCTCTAAGGAAAAGGCTGACATGTTAGCCTTAATGTTTGCTGAGAATTCCAATCTAGATTCTCGGAACGCAGTACTCTCTATTCTTCCTAAGGTTGGCACTTCGATGCATGGTGTTGTTTTTAGGCAACGCACAATCAGGAAGATTCTCCTCGAGCTCGACACCTCGAAAGCTTCTGGCCTTGATGGTATTCCCGGTATGGTTCTTAAGAAGTGCGGCCCAGAGTTGACTTCTGTCCTAAGCAAATTGTTCACACTCTCTTGCAACAAAGGTGTATTTCCTAACATCTGGAAATCTGCTAGAGTGCAGCCTGTCCCTAAAAAGGGAAAAAGGAATCTGGCTAACAACTATCGCCCTATATCTTTGTTACCCGTTATATCTAAAGTGATGGAAAAGGTTATCAACATAGAGATTCTCAAATCAAAAAAATCAGGCAATACGGTTTTAGACAACAACGTTCCACTGGCGATCTACTGGCATATATTACTCATATCTGTAACTCAGCTATGGAAAAACACGGTGAGGCTAGGATTGTGGCATTGGATATCTCAAAGGCTTTTGACAGAGTCTTCAGGTCGTCGTCGATGGCATGTCATCCGAGACATTTGCGATTAACGCAGGGGTACCTCAGGGGTCTGTTCTGTCTCCTAGTCTATTTCTGTTGCACATAAACGATCTCTTAGCTTCAACTTCCAATCCTATATACAACTACGCAGATGATAGTAACCTTGTGTCATCTTTTTTCTCCGACAAATCATTATCTATCGCTGCTTCAGATCGACTAAGGAAACAGCAGATACAAACGATTAATCGGGATCTCGAGATTATTCTGGAATGGGGTAAGAACAATTTGGCCGACTTCAAGGCTTCGAAAACTCAGGCCGCGGTTTTCTCTAAGAAAACATCAAGGGATAATGCAACAAACATACTAATGGACGATAAAATCCTTCCGATGGGATCTAATCTATCTATCATAGGAGTGAATGCGAGCACTAACTTCTCTTGGGACAATCATGTGCGCGCCATTGCCAAATCCGCCTCTCTGAAGCTAGGTTTTCTTTTTAGAGCTAAAAAGTACTTCACATCTCATCAGCTATTAACACTATACAAAGCTCAAGTTAGACCAACATTAGAATACTGTTCTCATGTTTGGAGTTCAGCCCCAAAACACACTTTAGCTCCCTTGGATTCAATTCAAAGAAGAGCGATTCGCCTAATTGATGACGAGAGTCTGACCGATTCTCTCGAAACAATAGAGCACAGGCATCGGGTTGGTGACTTGTCTCTTTTCTACAAGTACTATCATGGAAGATGCTCGCAGGAACTAATAGGATTGATCCCCCCAAGGGAAAGATTCTTGAGGCGTACTAGACAGTCGGAGACAGCAAATTCCTGTGCGGTCCAGCTTGACACAGTGAGGACTTCTGTCTACGGAGACTCCTTTTTTTATAGAACTTCCAAGTTATGGAACTTGTTACCGAAAGGAATTTTCCCCAAAAATTACAACCTATCCTTGTTTAAGAAGGCGGTTCATCGCCATCTATCCTTGTTTCCGCATCCTATTCGCAGTGCTTTGAAAGCATAATGGGGTTACCCTTTGCGAGTGGATTAAACTTAGAAAAAAGACTTTTGTATAATGTTATATGCACTTTAATTTGAAAATTCAAAGCTTTGGGAATTTGCGAATTTTTTATTTTTACTTGAAAATTAAAAATTTCGAATTTTCAGTTTTGACCTTGAAAGAGAGTGGAGAAAGTGTTTCGATTCCTCTCTCCATCTCGCTTCCTCTAGTCCTCTTCTTGTGACTCTCTTTGTCCACCCACTATACACCAGCTATAGTAACAAGGGGAATGTTTCCATTTCCCTTGTTACTATAGCTGTCTCGCTCGTAGAAGAAGCAAAATTAACATGAAACATCTTCACAATACAAAGCGAACTTTCATAATAGATTGAAGTAGAGATGTACATACATACGTACATCGTGTTTCGTAAGCCCCAGGCGCAACCCGACAATTATATTAGAGCGGGAGGGCCCCATTATAAGCGGGAAAAAAGCCCAAATATGAATTCTAAAGACGCCCAGCGAAGTGCAGCAACAAAAGCTTTCGAATTTCGTCTCGAATATAAATTATCATTGCTCTCTTGAGCTCCCTCAATGAACAGAATATCTTCATTTGAGAGTTTGCCAAAATAGTTGGGCTTATTTATCGCCTGGGGTATTGTTATATAGTTTAAGTTAGTTAAAGTTCGTGTGGGATTTCAGAAATTGTAATAAATAACTCGACCAAAAGATGTCATTTCGGTCGATATGCCTTTGATGTCGGCAATAAACAACATAAAGTGACAGCGGCTTTTGTAAAAGGTAGCATAAAGTGTATTAGATTTCGTCGATTTTGCCTTCGTCTTTGTTACGACGAGGAATACGGTGTTTTGGGGGAGCGAATTCGAACCCTAAAAAGCAAGTTAATATCGCGAGAAATACGCACCAACTTAGGTCGATTCGAAATTTAATATTTTAGGGATCAAAGCTCGAATGAAAACCGTCGCATCAGTCAGCTTCTACTCTTTCGTTTTTGGTTGTTTTTTACCACTTACGCTTCCACAACACAAACGAAGGAGATCCTATAATATTACTCGGTATTGCTGAAAACGTGATTTTTATCATGTGTGAATGTAAGCCTTCTTTATACGGGGAATGAATCCAATCCTCGATATTTTAGCTCAAGTAACAAACATCTCAAGTTTCTAAATTAGAAATAGCTGATGGAAAACGATCAAAGGAAAGAATCTTCGAGTAATTTTTTTTAAATTGTTATATGTTACATGTACTCTTCCACAATTCAACAAAAATAATAAAAAAAGTTAGTCGTGTTATCAACCATGGCAATCGAGGGTACTCGCACAAGGTCAGCGATCTCAGGGGTCGAGTGCGACAGGAATGCTGAGGGGAAAAGTGCTTGCGATGGACCGACATGCGGCAGCTGGGTTGAGGCATTCATTCGGGGTGATTCATGGGAGACGTATGGGCGCGGCTAGTTAACGTTAACATGAATGGTTAAATGTATAGATTTTACTTTGTCTTTTCAAATGTTACAGTTTGATATTTTTGTAATAAACGGTTGTTTACAGTCGTTTATGTGAATACTTACCTAAGCGGATAAAATAGGCTCTTTGATTCCAGGGTACCTAATAAAATTTTATTAAAGTGCGCTCCAAATTTGTATGATAAAGAAGTTGCCTTCAATTGGGGGGGATATTGATCGCAAGTATTTCCCATATGCGATATTCAACCTTGTACCAATGCAACATTTTCTTTGATATTATAAGTTATTTCTTAGCTTTAAAAACCTCAAAACGTTGACAGGTTAAGCAACATAAGCTACTTAACTTGTGACTGAACGATTAGGCATATTTAACGCGATACGGAAATCGAAATAAATATTGCTCGCCAAATTATGTTAAAATGTCCGACTTCAGAATGTAAAAAAATATGCATTCCGAAAATATTTTGTGTTGGTTGAAAATGTAACATCAAAGCATCCTAGTATTAACCATACGCGATCATTAATTAAGCAACCCAGTTGTGACAGGACGAAAACCGGTGTATTCACCCTTGTTGGAAAATTCAGTTAATTAAAGTAGTTTAAATGGACATGTTATTTCTAACATATTACAATGTCGTTGTTATACTCAAAGTTATTGTTTAATCGAGGTTTTTGTTGATGTTTTTTGCCATAGATATTTTACGTAAATTGATACATTGCTCCCAGATTAGACAATTTATCCTTAGCTTTACCTAATTTATTATTACCTTTACCGTACAAGTTCGTGGCTTATCTAAAACAACACATCTTATCAATTTAGTAATGAACTCAAATTAGGCTTCGAGTGAGTAACATAATTTGATCAAATCGCCCTTAAAACTGAATCCCGACTTACAAAAACCCATTGTTCAATTACTCCGAAACGTCGATAAAAACACGTGCCGCCCCTATCGTAAAACCATCCGTTTTAATCAGAATCTCGCAAATGCGAGAGTCGACGCCGACAATACGTAAAGCCGATCCCGCTGACATCTTACCAAGAACTTTTTCTTCCTTCCGGGCTCCTGCCTGAAATACACAATGGAATCTTGGGGGACGTTGATGCGGGATCGTTCTCTGGCAGACAACGACTCGAACGTGCTCGGTTGACAATCTAAATCCAAACGGACGACGCCGGCGTTGAAATCGACGCTGGCGGATATCCACGTCCAAGCTGGAAATGAAACGAGCGTTATCTGTAAGAAAGCTGTCCGACTGCAGGACGTAGGTTTCGACAGGTACATTTGCGGATAACTAACAAAAGGAGTTTCTTTTATCTAGCGTTATGGAGGAGATAAATGGGGTTATTTTCTCGCTTGGAAATCCTTCAGTAAAATCCGGAGCTTTCGAGGCGCCCCAGTAAAATACGAAGCTTTCGAGGAGCTACAAGTAGAAACTGCAAGATAAATGAAGGAGTCTCAGTACAGAATAACTCTAAAAAACCGATTATTTCTTTAAAAAGACGTGAGACGTTACGTAAAAGAAATTGTTGATAAACAGCGGCGCAAGAACAGCTTGATTCAACCACCGACGAAATTCGGTGTGCCAAACAATTTCGATTAAATATGTATTTATTATAACTATGTACTCCAGTGACACGAAAGAAATTTCCTTCTCATTTTACGTAACTAGTAGTTAGGGAATAATACTGAAGGTACTAAGTTTTTGAGGAAATCATTTGGAGATCTAATTTTTTAAAGAAATAGCAATTTTCTTTTAATTTTCTATTATAAAGACAAACATTAATTAAGTTGGAGTTTCTGTGGCAAAAATCGTGTGAAGTAAAATATCTGTTTTTTGACTCGCCATTCAATAGGTGATAGCAGATAGCTACGTCATTGGTTCCGGTTGATTTAGTTACGGAAAAAAACAATTTACTAAATGCTGGAATTAATACACACACAAACGCAACTGGTTATTATATTCTTTTAAGTTAAGAAGTTATTGCACTTTTTTGCGGAGTACCTTAAATTTAAATTCAATTTAACTCTAGATCGAATGGCCCGCCCTTTAAAAATATACTAATAAAAACAAGCAATTTACATAAATCCCATCAAGTATTCTCAATAATCCCATTGGAAAAGCCGTCGAATTTAATTTCTGAAAGATGAGGGATATTTCAGTTTCCAAAACAGAACACGTCGCAATCAGTGTTCGCATTCTGATGCCGTCGCTCAACACCGAACGTTGGTAAAAAAATGTCTGCCGTTGTACGAATTTACAGAGAAACGTGACAAATTTCGCCCGAAGGAGATATTTGCATTTTACAAAGAAGCAAAAAACAGCAAATTGACACATCCAACGCTCCATCGGTTCAAATTATTAATGTTAACCGATGTGTAAATTTGAGGTTTAATGGTAGGCAAATAACGAACAGCTTACGCAACAAAGCAATGCCAATGTGACACGTTCCGGTTTAAATGCGGGAAGGAAATTAATAGAGAACTTACGTAAGTTTCGTCGTGACATTTCAATCTAAATTGATCTGAAGTTGAGATGAATTTTATCCTAAATCCATTGAAAGATTGATATAATTGGAATAAGACTTGATACGATTCACTTAATAATTAATTTCGATAACCTACCATCAAATTCCCAAAACTTTTAGAGCGCTTTTTTACTCAAATACAGCAACGCCGGAAGGAATTATCATAAACTAGTCGCGTATCCGATGAGATTAAATTTTAAGAACCATTTGATTTTTCTCAAAAGTTAACGAGTTAATTTTTGGGTAACTTGCTCTGCGTCCTCGTCTGCGCCTCGTGAGTTTTGAATATATTTCTTCCCCGGCCGACGTTCTTATTGTGATACATCAAAACCCGTTAATCTGTCAAACTGGGGTTAAAACGACGTCATGTATTATCAACATTGTTCGTTCTGCAGCAGCATAAAGATTCTCAGTTTTCTAGTTTTACCGCCGTATGGCCACACAGATAAGAAATGCGATAAGCAAAATAAACACTGCCGTTCCATGGTGAGAATATGTCCTACAGTCAAAGTGATGAGTTAAAGCCATGTACTTTCAGTATATGGTTAAGGCTTGCAGGCAACTTTAAATTCTTACATTTTTAGGCCCTCACAAGTTGAATTTTGAAAAATCCTTTTTTAGTGTTCACCTACGTTATACGTAACCTTCGTGTGCAAAATTTCTTATACAGTCCCCAGTGTAGGCTGTACATTGTCTGACAGTCAGGGTTAGAGTTTTGTTAAATAGATATCTGACTCTTGATAAGATGTAACGTGTGGTAGGCTATTCAACTGAAGTTGGGGGCGTCTCCAGTTCAAACCCGAGTGTATTCTTAGTGATTTTTTATGTACAGTCAATTGGAATTACGTACGACACATTAGAAAAACGTTGCAGGCAGGGGTATAATTTAACTAGAAGCGTTTAACTGTATCTCAAACATTTAAGAAATGCCCAAGCCCCCAGGCCAATCGCTTTAGCCATCCATAGTACAATCCCCGGCAACGCCATAAAAAATAATTAAAAAAATATGTCTGAAAAATCGCCCCCATTTGCCAACAGAAGTTTCTTTCAACGGGGATCTCGACAAAATAAAAAATCCCCCATTTACTTTTTTACTTGGCAATCTCCGATTTTAGTCCTCCAACAGGTCGACCGAACGGAATTAATCTTCCTTACGTAACCGAGTCTATTCGATATTTCATTAAAGCAATTTCCGGCGCATTGTAAGATGTCGCATTCAATTTCCTGCTTGTGTATCGGATCGTGAATTCCATGGCAGTTTATTTCTCTATGCTAATGAATGGTCCCGTCGGGAGTTATGGGCTTAAAGTTACGCGTTTTATACCGACGCCACGCTGAACATGAACGCCGCTTGCTTTATGTATTGGGCAAAAATAAAGCAGGATCATGAATAGCAAGATTGAAAGCCGTAACTCGCCCTAAAGCTAAATTTACCAATCAAAATAAAAGCAGAGAAATGAAAACTGTTTTGCTAGCGAGATAAAGTCGATTCGCATTTCTCTTAACCAATTTACTTTGATACACCTTTCGCATTTTGCGCCAAAGACAGAAATTACTAAACTTAATTCGATGTTCGTTTTATGGCTTCATTAGTTACCTTCCAAAACAAACAAGGAGTCCCATTAATATTTCATGATTTACGAATCGCTCTACTCTCGAAATTTGAGAAGCACTGCTGAACGCGTGCTTCAATAAAGTTCGATGAAAATTTCGTACACACTACTGACCCCAACTATGGGATATTTTTTTCTAAAAATGTATCCCAATTGAGGATGTATCGACCCACGATGTATTATTTGCAAAATCTCGAGCTTCAACTGACGATAAACACTTACAAAGCGTCCGTCAATAAATTGCTCGACTTTAAATAATCAGAGTTATTCAGGCTGCTCTTTTTTCGCCCCGTCGAGCAAAAGAAGCGTAACGTAATTACTTTCAAAAGCGAGTTAAGTGGAGAGCAGACTGGATGCGAATTTTCTTGCGAATTTAACCGTTCGCTTCCTCCAGCGGCGGCCTTTCGTTTTTTATTTAATTTTGGACGTGATCTAAATGGATCTCGTCGGACGGAAAAAGGCGCGCCGCGGAAAATCATCGGCGCCTTCGACAGTTTCCCTCATTATTCACATCCAACAGTAGAATTAATCAGAAACATCGCAGGAATGGCTTAACAAGTCTAACTTCAATGTGTTCGAATAGGATTCTGTCAACTTCAAGTTGAATGTACATAGCGTTTTGTCGATTTAATCGAAGTAAGTTTGCGCTCTCGGTGTATATTCAAGCGATTGTGTAACTCTCTCATTCTCATTTGTCTGTTTGCCGTGTTTAACATGGAAACTAAATTGCAAAACATTCCGTATGTTGCTTTAATACTCCGGAGGGCGATAATGTAAGAGACAAAGTAAATACTGCTATTTCAATTTACGTTTTGGTCGATTCGGAATTATTGCGCGCTCTGGGGGGCAAACGTTTTTACCAAAGGGATTTCTAACCGACCTAGCGGTTGACTTGGGGCTAGCGTATTGGAGTAACGGTAGCTTATTTAGCGGAATTCTCGAATAAAAATATCCCACAAAGGATTCAAAACTTTACAAGTGAACACTAAAAGAACCTTTACTCTTTTATCCTGGGAAATTGAGACTAAAAGCTCATTAATTTAAACTTAGCAAATTTACTTTGCCTAGATAATTAATTGACATACCAGGCAGCTAACTCAGTTGATGAAACTTACTGAAATATAGGGAGCATTCCACGCCAAATCAACCACTTTTGAACTCACCCCTTTTCGACTTGACTGAAATTCTTACATGTTATACTACCTCACTAAGAACGTGTATAGTTTTTTACACGTCCACAACTTTTGACTTTTTTTTTGACTTGACTAATCAAGACAATTCTTTTTCAAATTTTTTTGTTATTAAAGATACTTGAAGGTGAAGAATGGGTTGGGATCGCAAAATGGTGCTTTGCCTCCTCTTTTCGTTAGGCTATCCATTATCTCATTTCCTTTTATCCCCGCATAGCTTTGCACCCAAATTGAGGGCAATTTTTTACCTATTAACAGTTCCTTTAGGTATAATTTGCACTCCCAAATAGTCTTAAGAGTCGAAAATGTACGACTTTAGAGCTCTAAGACCTGCATGGTGCCTTAATGCAATATTCTAATTTCTCTGATGCGTCTCTTGAAGCATACACCAATACACATATCTATGTCCTTCATCCTGGAAAATGGCCGTTGTCCATGTGATGCCCTAAAGTTAAAATCATATATCTTGGAATTCATTTCGAAGGATCAACTTTTGCGGCATTTTTAGTTCAAAATTCACAGAATGTTTAAAATTCCATACTATTTAGTAGATTTCTTTTAAAATCTGCTACTTGTTGTACCCAACATCTCCTGAACATCTGTAGGAGACGTTTTGCAAATCTCCCAAGCACGAACATCGAGACGAATTCGAAAATGTTCCTTCATTCGCGGAATTCCATCCATTTGTGATCTGACTCGAAGGACCAAGACTTGCGGTTGTTTTAAATGCACATTTTTTTACTGCGGTACTATTTATTAATAACAAGATGTTTTGTACAAGTTGCTACAATGCTAACTCTAGAATTATATCCTGCTAAAAGCAGCTCAGCGTTTGGGTTTGCACACGCGCCAAATTTATATGTTTACTTAATCGCTCGTAGTACATTCGGTATAAACTAATATTTCGGCCACTGATCGCACAAAATAAATAATATTTATCTCGAACGATAAATAGTATTTATCTCGAACGATAAATAGTATTTATCGCGCAGGATAAATGAATATCGCTTCATACGAAAACACTCTCAGGCCCTTGTTCGTCGTCTTCAAAAAAAAAAAGGAATCTAAAACTTGCATGTCCTCGTTTATACGCTCTTCTGGGTATCGCTGGTAAATGCTTTGGAAAACTTCCCAACACAAATTCGAAACAAAACAAGAAGGTTTTCATCGGACACTTCCGATCACTTGTAATTCAGCTCGAAGGACCAAAGTTTGCATAGTTTTAAACACATTTTTTTAAGAAGTAGTTTTATATTTGTTAGTTAGATTTAGGTACAAGTTGTTACATTGTTTAATGTGAAATAGATTCTGGTTTCTTCCCTTAAGAACCATTATTTCGTAATTCAAATGTTTTTTGTTTGGCTCCTACTTCAAAGGATGGCACCTAACAACATATCTATATAATAAACCTGGAGTATCTATCCAGCCGCTACTTTTGTTAGTTTCTTTTGCTAGAGAAAGAAGCTCCAATATTTATATTTTCTCATTTATGCTATGTGCGTTATAAGGAGATTTTAGGAGCGTTCGCGCGTAATGTTTGGATACGACTGTTATAATCAACCATTTCTATAACTAAACATTAGTCACAAACAAACACGCGAAAGCTCCCGGTAAACAGCCACCCTCAAGCCACTTACCCGCCAAAGGCGACTTCCTGTGATGCTTCGGCAGATTCCACTCCATCTGGCGAAGTTTCGGCGATCCGGCGATTCTATATTTCAACGTGAGAATGCCCGTTTTGGAATTGGACGTTAGTTGAAACCAAGGCGTAAGGCGACCTGGGGAATTGACCGAAATCAACGTGCCCAAATTGTTCTTCTGTTGTCTGTAGAGGAAGACGACCGTGAAACCACCGGGACTGTTCATGGCCGTTGTCACTGCCGTCGAATTAGGCAAAGGAACGTTTCCATAGGGCAATCGGAATTTGTACGCGGGGAATTTGCGTATGGGGCCTTCGACTAAAGATACGCCTTGATCTTTAGATGAGACGTTCATCAACTTGAGAATGTCGACTTCCGCTAGAACAAATTCATCTCATTGTACTCCCTGTTTATTAACCCTGGTGTTACGAACGAAATACTATCAGGGAAAATTAAAATTAGCGAAGTTGTGTTTTGTATTTATATGTGTCTTCTTAGGATCAACTCAAACTAGGACATTGACATTTAATATAACTACTCAGCTGGATTTATTATTTGAATGAACAAGATTTGTTTTTTTTTTTTTTTTAAATTTAATAAGGAAAACGTAGCGGATGAAGTTTAAATTTCATTTTACAACGAATTACGTGCCATTTGCACCAACTGCAAAATTCAAAATTTATCTAAAACCAATACTTCTGCATTGAAATACTGGACATATTTGAACAAAGCGCAATCAATTATTCGCAACAGCACGGATTCTTGTTTAAATTGAGTAATTTATTATTTAAACGCTCATTGTTAAATCGGAAAACCAAACAAAAAGTCCATAGATGCACACAACCGATAAATATGCGCGCAAAATACGTACATAACCCGCAATGGCCCGCAATAAATTGTTCAATTAAAGCACCCATAATGCCGGTGTTTCAAATTCAATTAATTGCGAACAAAACGGAGCTTTCAGTTAAACAGACGATTTAACCATCTCCCTATTTATTTATTTAGGATAGGACCGAACGAGGTAAAATCAATTAATAATAAGATGATCTCGGAATTATACCCGAATTCATAGTCATCGCTAGATTAAAACAATCGCTCCAAATAGCAGGGAAACGAAATTTTCGTCCCATATCAAAAACTTAAGAAAAAGGATCATTATTTTAAAATAAAACTGTCTACTTGTGTGAATACAATTCTTAATACGGGCCCAATTTTTGTATGGAAAAGAATAAATTCTTAGTCATAAGAGCTGAAGGATTTGAAAGTCTTCTTTCATGTTATTGGGACAAAAACTATTCCCGAAACAGCCCACATAAAACAATCTGATTGAAAAATATAATCAACGCATATTCATACGATAAACAGCTTAACGCGATTAGGGAGGCAGTTAGATTGAATTAAAGTGACGAGCGGAGGAGATACAGAGCTAACTAACACGATAATCATGACGGGAATCTAAAGCGAGGGTTTAATTCAAAATGACAAAGCGACTTACCGTGAAGCTGGCCGGCGGGGGAGGCGGGATTAAAACCGTGAACTCCGGCGGTGTCCACTTCATTTTCCGACGGGTCCAATCCCACGGTGACGCCCGTCACGCAAAAGCTTATGCACAACCATATCCTCAGCTTACTTTCCATGTTGGTCCAAAATTAATTACAACATGGAAATGCGACAATATGCGCAATTCTTATACGAGCCTGAAATATAATTCATATTATAGTGGATTCTCACCGTGTGTAACAGTTCGGATATGAGCATTACATCAATGAGTGTTAGGCTGGATTGTCATTGGAAACATCCATGTGTAATAATTTGGGTACGTCATCATTGTAACGTATAAATGGTTATCTTACACGCGAATGCTATCATAAGTTTCCTTCTCTTAGAAGATACAAGCAAACCTGAGCTGTCAAACAGAACAGTATTTTCCAATTTGGCATCATTTAATAAAAGCGGAAGCGTATTTGCATATTTTCATGATAATAACCCGTGTTCGTGTCTGGAGAGTTACCGCAATAATAATAAACATGAGCGAGCAGAAGCGCACCACTGCAATATATATTTTGACGATGCATTATGCGAGAAAATTTATGGCCCATTTTAAAACTGAAAATGGGACATGGCCGGATTTATGTCATATTTTACGATTTGAAAGAGAGAATAGTTCGGGTAACGTATTTCGCCTTCGTTTGCACATTTCTAACGGAAAATCACGTTTGACGTTCGTGCGTTCACTCTAGAAGGACTCAAGGATCTCCGACGTGAGCCCAACCTCTTTAATTTCAGATGAACGTGTATTTTAACTTTCAATGTTGCTCGTTTTAACATTGCCCAAGCAAGAATTACTACGTAAAAACCTGGAATTTTTAACGTAAAACGATTGGATCAACCGATTTTGTGGTGTCATTATAAGATATTTTCGCTTTATCTTTAGAAATTTTGCTTAATATGCACTCAAACTTCTCAATGGTGGCCAATGAAAATTTGGCTGTTTAAAGGGGTGGCCTCTATTAAGAGAAAAATCATCTCTACTATTTCCAAAACAGCAAAATTAGCAATTGAGGGTAGGTATCGAATTCTCTATGTCTGATGAGAAGTCAGTGATCAATGGACTCGGTCAGATATGAATCAGGGCTTAGCTGACCCATCGAGACAAACCTAATGATAAAATTTGACGCAAAGATATCGAACAAAATCAAAACTTTATTTCAAGTCATCCTTTGTTAGCAAAAAATAAAGTACGTGTCACCTTAAAAAATTGAATTACGTTTATCCTAACCAATAATAGTCAAGCTTGCTTAAATTTAAAGTGATTCGTCGAACTTGACATATGATTTCGGTGATAAATTTTAGAAGTTACAGCCAGAAATTTCCTGAAATGTTGCCGAAATTACGTTGGGGTTTTGCATAATCACTGGGTAGAAAGGTCGAGAGAGCTTAGCAAGTTGGGATATAAATTAAATTATCAGGGTGGATTTTATGGTTTCCGCAATGCTAGGACTCGGCTTATCTTTAAACAAATATTATTCATTTGGGTTGACCTCGGGCGGAACCGAGTGAAAGTCCTCGATTTCCTCCAAACACAGTGGATAAAAAACGTAACATTTTTAACTTGATTACGCTTATCCCAAGTCACTTTTTTAATCAACATCAGCTTAGAAATAAAAATAATTAAAACAGCTTTGGAGGCTGCACTTTGCAAATTCTATACACATATTCACATATTTGTACATCTTATATTCGTAGTTTCGCGTAGTTTGCTATTTTCGATATCTTGTCAAGTTTAAGGACTGCAATCGTGGAATACATTCTTAAACCCAGTATATGTGATATCTGTAAATTCCCTTAACAGTTTTTTAACCAGTAAGAAGTGAGCAAAAATGAAAATATTGTTTAATATTGTGTTTATTTTTGTCATAGATGTTATTACTACAAATTTAAGCGGAGATAAGACGTTCTGTTACGATAATTTTCTGTTTGTGTCAAAATGATCTAAAGGCCAAAGAATTTTCTTTTAGCTACTGAAAGCCGTTTTCACAATGATCGTATTCTCAGTTCATTTTCGTGCCGTTACTAAAAGACCAGTTAACTAACACTATAAGAACAGGTTAACAACACTATGGTAAGTGTTTTGAATAAAATTTACGAAAGAAAACTGATAAATTCAGCTTGTGCAAATAAACACCACAAAACATACACACGAGACGAAAACAACAAGACTAACAGACTGCATTAGATCTTAATATCTGGGGGATTTACTAAGCAGAAATTTCCAATGTAATGTGGGTCGTCTACCATAACAAAGATGGCGCTACCTACATAATAGATGTAAAGGATGCAGCCTTTACATCTCCATATAAGCGCTATGGTATTGTTGAAGAGCACCCAAGGGCTTGGAGCTTATGAGCCACTTACAAAGGAATATGATAACAGTATGTGACTGTTGGTTGGAATATTACTGTATCCGCGTTAGTGCATTAAATTAATTAAAGGTTTGTACTTTTTAACATTGGAAATGTTTATGTTGAGATATGGGGCGAAGTTTCGGCTTTTCGAAAGTATACGGTGTCGCTCTGACATAGTCGCCACTCGAGTGCTCTCGGCGTTGAGAGGCCGGCGTCAAAACTATGGGAGAATGTTAAGTTTACAGTGCACCGCAGTGCACCATATTCGTTTAATCCAGTGACGTCTCATTGGATTAGGCTATCAGCTATGGATATTAAGAGTTTGAAAAATAGCGAAATATGTAAGACATGTCGAGAGCGTAAAAAACGTTTACGAGAGATTTAAAATAGAAAATCTAGTGAGTTAAGTACGAAAACACCGCTAACAAAAACTGAACACAATAAGCGGTATCGTGAGCGTGTAAAGATGCGCAAACTTAAAGGGTCTGAAGTTTACACGGGCTACCCAAGTCAGCGGCCCTTAACTGAGGGGTTATAATTCCATTATTATGCTGTAAAATCTAACCCTAAATCCAGTTCAGTAAACGAATGTGGTAAAATATCTGCTCTTTTAATTTTTAGGGCTCAAATAAATGTAGATTACTTTTACAGTAAAGTTGACAAATTTTTGCTTGTAGATCAAATATATTTTAATATTTCATTGTTTTCGATTTGTATTAAAATATTTCTTTCGAGAGCCATGAGCATAGATGCGTCAATATTATTTTGATTTAAATTATTTCGTAGTCTATTTGGTTATACGACTATATTTCAATTTAAAAAATAATCTTTCAGAAGAAACTTGGCTAATGAAAAGTGTAAATTTAGCAAAAATAAACATTGCAGAAATAACCTTAAAAATAGAAAAAAGTCGAAAGAAAAATATTTGAATATTCAAGTTTTCACTTGAAATCTCAAGTCGAATACTTCGATATTAAGGTCGAAAATAAAAAAAAAATAGCTAAATAAGGCCAACATTTTGAGTTCAGAAAAGTTGCGGGAAAAACAGTAAAAAAATAGACAATTTTAAGAAAATATTCCAGGATTTCAAAAAATTAATAATGTTCTAAAATTTCAAAACATATGTCAACATTTTGAGGTTGAAGATAAAATTTTGCAACTAAATCAAAATCACTTGAAAAAAAATAAAATATTTCATTTAAAGTCAAGATTTTAAATAAATGGCTTGAGTTCTTAAGAACTGAGTCTAGATTAATTTTAAAACCTTAAAAATAAAAAACCAAAGCTTTAAAACTGGTTGAAACCTTTATTGGTGTTGAAAATAAGAGTAGAAAGTAAAGTTTGAATTTTGGGATTTGAAAATTTGAAGATACCCACCACCCGTGATTTAATAAAATTAAATTTCCAAAAAAAAGTTGACGTTTCAAAATCTCGATAAAAAATTTTGAGTTTTCGAATTTATATATTTGTAATTTTAAGAATGTTTTAGGCTGAGGTCAAAATTTCGAAAATAAGTCAAAATCTTTAGAAATATTGAGAAATTTTTATTTAACATGAAAATTTTAAACAAAACGTAAATATTTATTGACAGTTTAAGGAAAATAATTGACATTTTGAAAGGTTGAGGAATTTTGTGAAAAAGTCATAATTTCAAGAAAGTTCTCTATATTTATTTTTTTAATGCAATATCTTAGGTTAGACTGGCAAGACTGATGTTCAAATTTTGAATCCGTTTGAAATCCGAAGTTTAAAAAAAAACTCAAGAATTGCAAGTTTAATGTAAAAATTTAAAAGATTGGAAATTGTGGAAGAAATTATTAAATTTCGGAAAAGTCCAAAATTTGTGTTTATAATTATTTTGAAAGCATAAACGCATAATTTTGTCAAGAAGTGTAAAAATTTGGAGAGAGTACTCCAAATCTATTTTTGACAAATTTTGGACATTTTGGGTTTTGTTTAAATGAAAAAGTCATTAAGTTGTCAATGAAAATTGTTTATGAACGTAAATCCCAAAGAAATTATCAGTGATTGACAACTGCAAGGTTTTAATACATTTAAATTACTATCATAATAAACCTTCTGATAGAAAATTCTCATTTTTTGGATGTAAAATGGAAATTATTACTGCTCTAGACTGTCTGTTTTATAAATTTGTGTATCTTAGTAATTTAAATAATCATAAAAATGTGAAAGAAAATAGATTTCTAGACGATTTTCTTTAGGTTAGAAAATTTTAACCTCTCTGAATAAATAAGACGTCAAAATAACCCTTGACGGATCAACCACAATAATCAATATGTAATCAAATGCCGGGTTCGCAACATTCTCTTCTAAAAAAAATTAGAGCACACCTGATGACTTTTTCATTTGAACATCCGATAAAATTGTAACTGACATAAATTGAAATTTACTAAATCAATCAGACTCACTCTATCGTTATTAAACGGCTCGAGTATAATTAAATATCATATATGTTGCTAATTTAAAGCCCTTATCGCTTCCCATTTTCGTTTTTAGATTCATTTAAGTGGTCAGTTCATTACGACAAGCATATTTTTGATATTAAGAAATTTCATTATCTTTGCGATTCTGTGGAGGGACATTCAAGTGCGTTATTGAATTATTGTCATTATCAGCTAATTATCATTATCAATTAATTATGCAATAGAGTTGCTGCAAGACCGCTTTAAAATAAAAGAACAGGTCACAACCGTCCTAAACATTTTTTAATTCACAAAAACCACACAACCCGGTCTAAGCCAGCTAATTAACTGTATTCGAGCTTTCGGCAAAAAAGGGAATTAATTTTATTTATTCCCATAATAGCGGAAAAATTAAACGATCATGCAAAGCGAGAATGGCAATCAGTACAACCAGTACAGCTCTAGTTTTAATTAGAAATACGTAATTTTAAATAATATCCAGCATTGTTAAATCCAGGTGTCAAGCGAACATCATTACATCAGCATTAGTTAAAAAATTGCAACTTTCTTTAAAAGAGTTTGAAGTAATGTAACATATGAATAAAATCACCTCTAGACGAATTCACGTGTGATCTGGAATATGATAAACAAAATCACAGAACCAACCTCAATTTTTAAGATTGATAAATTTGCCATTCAACTGCCCTCTTATGTTTTTTTCGATGATCCTGATTTCAATGCGAAATAATCTAAATAGATTTATTAACTGAAACAAGTTTATTTTGGGAGTAATTACAAATTCCATTGAAATTAGAAAAAATTAACTTCATTTTCAGGAAACCAAATTGGGTGAATGCAGCTGGTCATTTAAAAGTCCATTTAAAGAAACAAAATATGACATGTAATTCAAAGACCATAAATTCTTGTCAGGAAGAACAATTTTATGACCGGGGAAATAAATTTTAGGATCAAGAGGAAACTGAAAACAAAATACAGGGTCTTCATTAATGTCCGAATCCCACGTGACCGCATCGCTTCTCTGTCCTAGTGATTTTAATTTCTAGAGGTTTGGTGCGAGAATATGACAGGACAATCTAGTGACTAAAAATTCTGACAGTTCATGGGCGTTTTGTGCTCATAATTTATGCCAAATTTTACATGATATAATAATAATTTGTGTAAAATAAAGAAAAAGTTTTTATCAAAACTTTGGGTAAGTTATAAGTACAGCTATTTTAAGGTTGTGCTTAATATTTTACGTGTTTTAGGCTTGGTTTTCTAAACATGCCTTTTACGCCAGAACAAGACGCCTTTATTTTGATGGCGCATTTTCGCAGTGGTACACGGAATCCAAATGAAAGCTGGTTTTACTCATTGAAATCCTGTATTGAACAATTCAACGAAAGGTTTCCAGATGCTGACATTCCATATGATATTTTTAAGAACCACAGATTAGTGCTCATTAAACCTTATGAGGAGAAACATTGCATTTGCAAGGGCAAGTCTACAGGTAGATGACCAATTTTAACAGAAAATGTTGAAAATATTCGACAGCGCATGCAACAAAGTCCTAAAAAATCTATTTCACAGTTATCTATCCAGACAGGTACGTATTATAAATATTGATTTAATTATTGATAACTTTAAAAGCACATACACATTTTTTGTAAGCAATAAGATTTTCATGAAGAAATGTAATGCTGCAACTAAAATTTATTTTCTAATTTTTTTTATAGGTCTGTCAATTGGAACTTGTCACAAAGCATTAACGAAGCAGTTACATATGCATCCCTATAAAATGACTGTCGTTCAAGAGTTAAAACCACTAGATTATAATCAACGAGTTCAGTTTTGTCATTGGTTTAATGAAAATTTAAACAATAATGATATATTAGACTTGACTTTTTTTTTTCGATGAAGCCTGGGTACATTTGTCTGGTAATGTGAATAGTCAAAACTATAGAATTTGGGGTACAGAAAATCCACATAATTTTATTGAAACACCTTTACATCCCCAGAAGATTGGTGTATGGGTAGCAATTTCAAGAAGAAGGATAATAGGACCATTTTTTTTTCGAGACACAATAAATGGAGAACGATACTGGGCCATTTTACAACAAGCTCTGGAGATTATGCATAATGATGAACTGCAACTTGGATACTTCCAACAAGATGCAGCTACAGCACATACTTCGGCACAAATGTTAAGATATTTGAAAGAATTTTATGATGATCGTTTAATCAGTAGAGGTTTATGGCCTGCACGAAGTCCTGATCTAACACCTTTAGATTTTTATCTGTTCGGTCGCATTAAACATAATGTATTTAAAAATCATTTGCACACAATTGAAGAACCAGAAGTTGCAGTTCAGCATGAAATAGACTGTATATCACCAATTGAACTGCAACATGTTTTTGATTGCATGAAACGTAGCGTAAATTTATGTTTACAAAATGAAGGTGGACACTTTGAACATCTTCTTTAGTTTAAAAGAGCCTTTTTTATCAGTAGATAATTGTTGGTTGATAATTATTTAAATGTTGTATAGTATATAATTGAAAATGCATATTTCTGTAGAGTAGATACTGTTTTTTTTAACTTTGTTTCTGTTTGGTTTTCTTATGAGTAATTGACTCCTTGAAATAAATGAAATGCTAAAATCATTACTGTCTTTTTTTATTTCCAAACTTTTTTCATATTTTATGTAATGGGCAATTAAGTTGCTGAAACTTTTATTCGTATGTAAACACAATTTGAGTTTTTTGTGTCCTGTTCTTGATTATCAGGAAAAAAACCCGAAAACAGATAATTTATTTAATTGTTTAGGACAAGCAGCTGCTCAATCACTTTTTGTTCGATCTAATAAGACGAACTACTCTCCCATTTGACCAAAATTGAAAACTGAAATTGTTTTTCCACGTCTTTCCCCTTGTTTTCAAATTTTTTTTGTTCATAAAAGGTTTTAATAAGTGGCAACTTGTGAGTTCTGTCAATTTTTAATTTTCGGTAGGATTAGTTATAGCGTTCAATTTTAAATCAAACAACTATCGATTGGGCAGCTGTGAAATTAGGCAATTTCATAAATTATCTACTTTCAGACTTTTTCCTAGTAATTAAGAACAAGCTGCAAAAAACTCAATTAAATTGTGCAGCAACAAACATTCAAAAGTTATGTATTTCTACAATTTGTAACCATTAAAGAAGAGTAGTAACACATTATTTGAAATATTAACAGTATTTGCAGTTTTTAAAACAATATTAAAACTATTTAATACCAAATAATATTAAAACTATTTTTCAATATAGCGCAAAAGTTCTTTCACCCTTTTACTAAAATTTTCTAAATTTCGAACAAGAGTTTGCAGTCAGTAATCTAAAATTAGTATTCAAAAGACATTAAAAGATGTTACTATGAAACAGTTTCAACCTAAAGAGGTCCTGCTAGGCCTATCAGAAACAATATTCATTTTAGTAAAGTGAATATTTTATGTCTACTAACCAATAATCTTAAAGGCCACGTTTAAATATATCTTTATTTAATCCCAGTGCCCCCAAGAATGAAACGCCACTGGCAGGCAGGGAATATTGAATAGCTGATAGTTAGGGATTTTATTATTTATTTTGTGCATAAGTGTATGTTTGGTTGCCTACAAGATCGAGTCACGTGAGACTCGGACATTAATGAAGACCCTGTACTATTATCCCAAGAAAAAAAGGCCCGGAATAACACTTTCAAGACAATTACTACTTACGAACACCCTGTGGTCTATTCATTGTAACGTTGCCTTTCAAAAAGGAAGGAAAAATGGGCGAGGTACATTCAGTGTCAATAAAATGATCCTTAAACTTGCAAAAAATAGGGATGACAGAATATCTAAGACACGTGGAACCACTTGTCGAAATGACAAATTTCTGAAATGTACATGTGGTGTAACCTTGTATGTTAAATAAAGTGTTAATTATGTTTCTATTTGGTGTTATCATTTCCAATGACTCCGTTGGTTGCAAGGATTGCGAAATCTGTGAATTTTGTTAATGGTCGAAAAGGGAAACGAAGTATTATTAAAAGGAAATCTTGTCTCTTTATAGTAAAAAATATTTTTAATACGAGTAGGTGTACCTTTACATTTTCTATTTTGATTTTGGTAAGGTAAGCAATGCCTTTTTGCCTTCATTGTACGCACGCCACTGTGAAAGACCTTCGAAACTTCGTGAAAACGTCAATAATTCCAGTTAAAGTGCATATTTCGAATCAAAATTTTACATTTCACGTCACAGTTTTATGAAAAACAACAACGTGGAGTTGTTTTTTCGAATTTATTCCTTAAAAAGTCGGCGTCGTAATTTCAACATTTTCGTTAAAATTATTTTTAAGTGAAATTTCTCGAAATATGTATTTTAATTTAAATGAATAACTTTTTCCTTAAAATGTTGATGTTAACCTCAAATGGTCATTTTTTTCATAACATCGATTTTGAACCAACAAACATCGACTTTTTTTCGAAAAAAATCATCGTCGAGCTGAAAATATCGATTATTTTGTGGCAATTTATATTTCTTGAAATTTGAATTTTTTCCTAAAATATTCTTAAATATTTTTCCCCAAAATTTCGACTTAAAAATGAAAAATTAAATGCGTAATCAAAATTTGAAATCTTTGGTAAAAAATAAATTTTGAATTTTCAGAAAATAGCAACGGGATAAGGATGGCGAAAGTATCCCCAAATAGGCACCCATTTGGATCTTTGGTTAAGTTATCACCTCAGAATATGAACCCGAATTTTATTTCAGAAAAAGTTAACTTTGAGCTTCAAACTTCAGCATTTTCGCCAATTAGATTGTAACGTTGAAATTTTGAGTTTTTGGTCAAAATGTCGACTTTCATTCGCTGCTGCACTCGTAAAAGGGGTTAAGTCAAATTTCGTAAAAATGAGTTTAAGCGATTTTCCCATTAATTTTGAAAGCTAAGTTATTTGGAATATAACCTATATAATTGTGCTCGTCACTCAAAAGTCAAAAATTTAAGTCTGAGATCATGTGCAAACTAAGTAATGTTGTTATCTCGAATTTTATTTATTTTGGTAGTCAGTGGCGTGCAGTGTCATTTGAGACAGGGTAGGCAAATAGATATCCGATGATTTCGACACAGACAAAAGTAAACGTTGGAGTAAATGTAATGTAGCAAAAATTATCGTGTACTTACACAGCAGAAAGTCGTTGCAAGAATCCTATTTGCACGTTTGAAAGTGGAACCAAACTTTATGAATTATAAAACTTTTCAGTCCACGTATTTTATTCTTTTGAAAATAATAATCCATTTGTAATTGTCATAAATTTTTTTACCAAAATATCCAAACACAAGTTTAAGTAGAATAAGACGTCCTGTCGCGGTAATTTCGTGTTTATGAACACCAATGAAAGTTTTTTAGCCATGTAAGCAGTTTTCACCGTGATCGCATTTTCACTGCATTTTTGTCACTACCAGTCCAATAAATTAACAGTAACAGTAACAGAACAGTTCAACACTATGTATATATTAAATATCTTGAATAAAGTTTGTTAAAAAATACAACGAATGAATTCGTGTGTACTAAATAAACACTACAAAACACACACGTAGACGTTGACAACAAGACTAACAAATTGCATTATAAGTTAATATCCACGGGATTTTCCAAAATGGAAAGTTCTAATGTAATGTACCTCCACTATAACAAAGATGTCGCTACAATATACACATTAGCAAATAAAAGGTGCTGCCTTTACATCTCCATATAAGCGCTATGGTATTGTTGTTATCTGCCTATGCCTTTGGCTTATGGGCCACCTACAGGGGAATATTGTGATGGAGTGTGACTGTTCACTGGAATATTAACGCATTCGTGTTAACTTTGCAATAGCTTTGAATTAATTTTAAAAGTTTGTACCCTTTTTTAATGATGGAAAAGGGAAACAAAGTATTAATAAAGCGAAACAATGCGTCTGCTGAAAAATTAATTTTATTTAGGAATAAATATATTTTCTTTTCTGATTTTGCCAGGGTAGGCAATGCCTTTTCGCCTTCATTGTATGCACGCCACTGAAGGTAGTCCTGTCGGTTTTAGAATTACCGTTCAGAATTTCATGAAACTGGACATATTGGTAGATTATAGTAAGATAATGATCCAGTTAAATTTTTGAAGAGCTACAGAGAACCAGTAAAAAGTTGTTGACACTTGAAATTTCACGCTCTTAACATTGAGCTTTGTAAGAAGCCAACGGTTTAATCATATGTTACAAAAAGTACCATTTTCGTAAAAAGGAAGAAAACGATGAAAAATAAAATATAAAACATTTTAGATACTTCGAAGTACAGCTTTAGAGCATATGATAGAAGTAATTAGTGAATAAAGATTGTAACAAAATGTAATTAAAAAGTTTAATTGGGAATTTTCTAGAAAATTTGACAAGGGAAAGCGGCCGCGATAAAGAATCAAACAGCAGATATCCGCCAAATTCTTCTAGAACCCGGACCGGGACCTATATAAGGCGGTCACTTTTCCCTCAGTCAAGTTAGTTAGAATTCAATGAATAAGTCAATTCATTAAACAGTGTTAGTGAATTGTAATTGTAGTGTTCAGAGTTCACTTTTAAAATAAAGTGCTTACAGTTCAGCAAGTGTTAATCAGTCGAACCGATAACGCGCAACAATATCAAAAATTTATTTTTTATCCTACTTCTTCCGCTTCCGTAGTTTATTAAATATGGCAATGTTGCTTTTATATGAACGATTCAGTGAGCTTCCATAGAATGAATCACTATTATTTACTTCTGTTTTAAAGTTATGTGTCAATCTTTTCAGGACTGCCCGTTAACTAATTTGTCAATTCAACCTGCTGGAGCCAGTTTTCTAATATTTTTTAACTTACTCTTTTATTTTTCCAATGAAATATTTCTTTATTATGATTGAATGATTTTAATGATGACACTCTTCAGTCATAAAAGTTCTCTGTCTTTTATTTCATAGCGCACGTTATCTAGTCTAAATACTACGTTAATCAAATGAGACAATGTATACTTTTGATGTGGTTTTGACTCTAGCAGTATAGACAGTACTACCATAACTCCTTTTACACGCGCAGCAACGAATCAAAAACAATGTTTTTTTTAATTTGGCGTTAACCTCAAAATTTCCGCCGTTTTCTCGCCGTAATATCGACTCTGCATCTGACGGTGTTGACTTTATTTTCAATAAAAATGTCAAACGATAATCTCCAAATTTCCACTATTGTTTAAAAATTGTATATTTCTCGAATTTCCTTTTTAAATTTCGACCTTCACCTCAACATTTCCAATTTAAACTTAAAGAAACGTTTATGTCAAAATCATATACCTACTTTTTGTTAACATTTCAATGGTGGACTGAAAATTAAGTGTGCATCTGAAAATTACATATATGTAATACTTCTATATGGCGTGTTGTGTATAATCGGCTCTGCAAAATGATTTATCAAAAAGATGAGATGAAAGTATAGGTCGTACTCTTCCGAGGACAAGCATTCAAGACTAATAAATGAATGATAACAATGACGACTGCCGAGAAGAGGGATATGTGAAGTAAACTTTGGGATTGGTTAATATATTCTGTCCTCGAAAAAGACAAACATATAAATCCATCTCGCCTTTTTGACACAAACAAAGGGACAAAACACGCCATATAGAAGTATTACATGTATGGAAAATTATAGTAAAGTATAACGTCAAAATACTGACTTCTTAGAAATATGATGTTATGACTTATAAGAACATTTATTAACTTCTTTCGGATTTAGAAATTTCAGTTTAGAAAAGAAAAACTTACAAAGTCAAAATTTCGACTCGAATTCAAAATTTCGACTTTAATATCAAAAAAATCGCAAGAAGAAAGACGAAAGTTCCCAGAGAAGTTCAAATTTTGAGAAAGAAGCTGAATTTTGAAAATAAAATTTTCGAATTTTGAGAAGCAAATTGAAATTTTTGAAAAATCGATTCAACTAAAAGTCGACATTTTCTGGAAAAAAATTCTTTGACAAATATCGTGAAATTAAAAAAGCCGAAATTTGGAGGGAAAATAATATCAATAATATAACTAGAAAAAAGTTGGAATTGAGAGAAGGTCTTAATTTCTAAAAGTCAAATTTTGAGCAAAAATGTAAAAAAATTGGAATACAAATCTTGTATTGATTTGTATTCCAATTTTTGAAGATAACGAAGGACCAGTCCGTTCCATCAAAAATGTGGAGTTTTGGGGAAGGAGTAAGGTCGAAATTTCAAGAAAAAAGTCTAATTTTTACACGAAATTTCAAAAAAAAAGACGAACTTTCAGGCGAAATTTCAAGAAAAAGACGAATTTTCCACACGAAATATCAAGAAAAAGGACGAATTTTTCAGACAAAATTTCTAGAAAGTAGTCGATATTTAAAGTAAAAGTTAAAATTTTTACAAAGAGCTCAATTTTGAGACAAATGGAAAATTTTCGAAAGGAGAAATTTTAGACAAAAAATGTGCAATTTTGAGAAAAAATTAAAATTTCGTGAAAAAAAATCGTAATTTTGAAACTTGAAGAAAACGTGGACATTTTTCAGAAAACTATATTTTGAGAAAAAATCGAACTTTGAATTTCGAAAAAAGACGATTTTATAAAACGACGAAATTTGAAAAATTTTAAATACTGAAAAATACGAAATTTCAAGAAAAAAGACTGAAATTTGAGATAGGGGTCGAAATCATGAGAAAACGAAGAATTTTGAGAATCAAAAAAGTCGAAATTTCAATAATTTAGAAATAAGTCCAAATTTTCAGAATATAGCAGAATTTTTGAGAAATATTGCAAAATTTAGGGAAAAAATGTTCACTAAAGACTCTGAAAACATAACACTAATTATTTAATATACTACTTGGATTCCTTAACAAAATAGAATAATAAGATTTTTAAATTTATGATTCATAGAAAGAATTTCCAAAAATATCGACATAATCAACAGTTGACACTTACTTAGTAGATGTCTTTGTATTTGCGAGTAATTTATTTGTTATTTAAACATTCTTGAAATCTTGATTTATAGCAACATCTGTCAGACTCGGAAATGGCTAGTTTTGAAAAACCAAGAACATAGAATATGCGTGTCACAAACTTTAGAAACCAATGATTTGTATTGTACCTTACACCCCGTTATAGAAACAGACGTAATGAAACGTCTTAAATGACAACAATTATGCGAAAACGTAACCTCCCATTCAAATATAAGCGCTGTTGATCCAAAATAAGCAACACTCACCTGTTACCTGTTACTGACACCTGTATTTTAACGTTAACATCAACGTGATAACGGCACACACATGTTTGGAAAACGGCGTACAACAGCAAACCGCTCTTAACTCTCTCGCTTCGTCAAAAACAAAGCACATCTGTGTCGGCTATGTTTGGCATAACCATAACCTGTCCAATAGCACGCGAAATTGGCCGCCGCGCAGTCTCCGCACCTATCGACCTCGACGCGGTCTCACGAATGAAACAAGCTGCGGCCCGATCGCTATCTCGCGCGTCGCCAAAACATCAAAACTCTATGCCCGCTTAAAAGGTCGCGAACTTTCCGACCATCGTCCTCCAATAAGATAAATAGTTGCACTTTTCAAGATTGCGATAAAAGCTCGCCGGCGATTTCCAAAGTCCTCCGGCCGCCGTTCAAAGGAATTACGATTAAGGACTCACCTTGTGTTGCTCCACGTCTCCGCTTTAGGGAAAAGTCTCCAGCAATGTCATCGCTGATTTTCGTCTACTCCAACGACTTTCAGAAACTTCGCTTCTAATGATGGGACTAAAAATTAAGGGACTAAAAAGATTACTGCTTAACGTCATGTTTCGAATATTTTGGTAGAAATCTCAAAATTGCCCTTTTTTCGATTTTTTTTTATTTATATATTATTTGGTTTAAAACAGTGCTTGTATTGACTTATTATCATTTTAATTTCTGTGTTCATGCGTGCTGGCGATTAAAGGCAGTTTTAATTTCCGGCGCCCCCAGTTTTAAATTTCCCGAGGGACCTCAGACCTATCTGATAATTGCGGCTGGATTTCACGCGGTATTTAACTGGAGGCCAGAACTGCTGGGATACAAACCCTTTCCGCGGTTATTACGTTGCGAAATCGAGGGGAACAATATAAAAGGCGTGTGTTTCTGGGAAGGCGGCCGTCGTAAAAACTTTTTGCATAATTGCGCCCCGAAATGGGTCGTTCGTTTTTATATCGGGAACGTTCGCGCAGATGGAATACATCGAAAAAGGCAAGAGGTGTTTTTGCTGAATGTCTGTAATTTGACGGGAATACGTAATTTGGGACTTTAATGGGACTTTGTGTTCCAAACAAATGCAATTTTTGTATACACATTTTCTAAAAGTGTTGCTTTCAGACCTTTCGTTGCATATCCCGGTAGCAGCAGCGATAATGGAAAGAACGAAAAATTAACGTTGTAGAAAGTAACACTGAAGCGTGAATTTCCTTACGGTTCCCGGTTATTTAAGACAAATGTTATTTATTGTTCACGTTAGCGGCTTAATAGTAACAAACAGCTACGTTGTAATTAGGTTTTTTATATCAAATCAATACCCGTTGTAGCCGTGGAGCTCAGCAGAAACTAATTCATTTTATTGTTGAATCAATGGTCGTTGATGTAAGATCATTCAAAAAAGAATATCGATTTTTTTTAATGAAACATTGACGCCTCAAACATCGGAACCCGGTAACAATACATCGATCTTTTTCGCATGTTTTTTAAATAATACTTAAATGCGAGTTTAAGAAGTCAAAATGACAAAGGTGTTGAAAGGACATCAATTTAAAAAAAGTTTTAGAAATTCCGGATTTAAAGTTTAAATTTCAACTTTTTTCTCGAAATTCCGAGATTAAAGTCAAAATTTCGACTTTAATCTCGCAATTTCGACTTTATTCCTCAAAACTTCGAGATTTTATTCAAAAATTCGAAAAAAAATCGAAATTTCGATCTTAATCTCGAAATTTTTATACTCTGTAGTTAGATTAAGGCAGATGAAAGCTGCGCTTGATAGTTGACAGTAGGGTGGGTGCAGTAATTTATACTGTTCATAGCTAAAATTTTGACTTTTTTCTCGAAATTTCTAGATTCAAGTCAGAATTCGAGATTAAAGTCGAAATCTCTAGAAAAAAGTCGAAATTTTGAATTGAAAATCAAAATTTTCGATTTAAAGTCGAAATTTCCGAATTAAAGTCGAAATTTCTGAATTAAAGTCGAAATTTTAAGATGAAGGTCGAAATTTGTTATGCAATCTTGCAATTTTGAGAAACGAAACAAGTCGAGATTTCCAGGTTACAGTCTAAATTTCGAAAAAAAGTCTAAATTTCGACTTTAAAGTCAAAAATTTTAAAATTACAACTCAGATATTTGAAATTTGGAGTTAGGTTCGTCATTTTGAGAATTGTGTTTTGGTTTTTACTTGAAAACTTTTACTGTTGACTCGAAAATTGGACTTTTTTCAAAATGTTGGAAATTTCGATTTTTTCCTTAAAGTTCCGAATTAAAATGCGAAATTAGAAAAATAAAATCAAAACGTTGAAATTTACGTAAAACAAGTTTTTCTTAAAAAAACTGACTCTTTCAAATTTGCAATTTTGCTAAGACTAGAATTTTTCTATTTTCTTTTTGCCTCCAAATGTCGTTTGAAGCTTTAAATTGTTAAAAATGTCGATATTTAGAGATTACAGTAGTATACATACAGGGAAAACGTCATTATTTGACTGTTAAACTTTGACTGTTAAACTTAAAATTTGAACAATAATTTCTATCGCAATTAATCTCAAACATTTGTAAAAAATTCTAGAATCTTCGAGTTTTAAAGATTACTTGAAGCGTAATATTTAAAACAATTTCAACTTTCGAGAAAAACATAAAATTTATGAAATTTAATTTAGTAAAAAATGTTTTGGAAAAGATTCTAGATTTTGAAAAAAATTTAAAATTACAAAAATACGCCATTTTCAAGTATAACTCGCGGAATTTTGATACATTTTTAATATGTAGGACTTTTTACTTAAAAACTGATAATTTCTAGAAAATTTTTAATTTGGAAAGTCTGGTCGAAATTTTTAAAATTGTTTGGTTTTTATTTGAACATTTTTACTGTTGATTCGAAAATTAGTCTTTCTAATTAGGAAGATAAAAACTTTTGACTTATTTAGCTAAAATTAATTTTAAAAACAGCCCACTACACACAATCACTTCAAGAAAAAGTCGTAACAATTTTAAAAATGTCTCGTATTTACATAACAGACTCAACATGACATACATTTACAAATTGTTAGAAAATGCAACGACTTAACCTCAAATTTCTTCTACAAATTTCAAAAAGTCTTTTGTTTCATTTTTGTTTTTTGTCGATTTGTTTTTCTCTGAAAATTTATTTCAACTTTAATATTTCATATTTTTTCCAAGGAAATGTCTCGTAATTATTCTGTTAATCTCAAAATTTCAATTTTGATTTTACAAGCTCGACTCTTTACTCGACAATTTTTTTTCTCAAAATTACTTTAATACTGAAGTTTTTAGTTCTTCACGAAATTTTGACTTTATACATGTCATGGAAAAAGTTGAGAGTTTGAATTTAATGTTGAAAGCCCCACTTTCAGGCTGAATTAATAACCGAGCTATAACTGTGTCATAATAATTTGAAAATTGAATTCGAAATTAGCTTAGTAGGCCAAGAAAACGAATGTCAACAGTCCGATGTCAATAGTCCGACATACACTGAATATAAACTGAAGTAGATATATCAGGAGAGATCTGGGGCGGAGGTGACGTAGTATCTTTATTAATTTGTTCTACTAGACGAGGATCATTGTACAACTAAAATCAACTATTTTTAATAAAAAGAAAGTTAGCAATAGTGCCAAGTTCATTTTGAACACGCTATATTAAAATATGAATTTCAAATTTCGAGGAAAAACTATTTATTAAAACAAACACCGAATATATCTAATAAGTTAATTTCAAGCTTCGAATTATTCTTTAAGTTTTAAATTTATTCGCTAAATTTCGATTTTGATCTCCAAATTTCAAGGAAATCTCAAAACTTTGAGTTTTTTTTCGAAATTTCTACTTTTTCTTGAAATTTCTAATTGTCTTTGAAATTGTTACTATATTTAAAATATTTTGAATTTGTACTACAAATTTTGGGAACAAAGTCAAAAATTGTTTATGGTGGACTCTTATTGGTCGGAAACATTATGTTTATTAATTAACAAAAAATAAAAATTAATAAACAAAAGGTCAAAAATATTGATTCAAGGTCGAAAATTCACCATTGAAACTGAAATTTTATAGTTTTAAGAAAAAAATTAAAAATATAAGGTTAACGTTTCTAATCTTACCAAAACATTAGAAATTTCGGAAAAGTGGAGATTTATAAAGCAAAAATATTCACAGGTTTTGAGCCTTTCGTCCTAATCGTTATTTCGACAATTTTCGCGTAATGTCCAGTTTAAATTGGATATTTCTATTTCTTTTTTAATTTTTGACTACTAGGATCAATATCAAGAAAGTCGATATTTGCAAATTAAAGTCAGAATTTTGAGAAATAATCCAAAATTTTAGTAAAAACCAAATTTTCTAAATAGTCGAAAATTAGCCATTAAAGCTGAAATTTTATAATTTTAAGGAAAAAATTAAAAATTTGCAGTTTACATTTCTAATTTTACCAAAAAATTAGAAATTTCGGAAAAAATGGAGATTTAAAAAACAAAAATATTCAGAAGTTTTGAGCATTTTCTCCTAATCGTTATTTCGACAATTTCCTCGTAATGTCTAGTTTCAATTGGATATTTCTATTTTTTTTTATTTTTGACTACTAGAACCAATATCAAGAAAAAGATAAGATAATTGAAGTCAGAATTTTAAGCAATAATCCAAAATTTTGGAAAAATCAATTTTTCTAAATAGTCGAAATTTTAAAATACATTCAAACTTTTTAAAAAAGTCTAAATTTTAAAAGAGTGTAGATTTCAAAACAAATCAAAGAAGTCGAAATTCTAAATTTCGAAAAAGTCGGGATTTCGAGAGTCGAATATGAAAAATTTTCGAGAAAATGCCAAAATTTTAAAAAAGTGAAAATTTTGAAAAAAGTCAAATATTTAAAATAAAGAAATTAAAAACGCAAGTTTCAATTTTTAAACAACTTAAAATTAAAAAACAAGTCAAATTCTTCAAAAAAGTGGAATTTCGAGAAAAAGTCGTAATTTCGAAAGTCGAAATTTTGAGAGTCGAAATTTTCATAAATCATGAACAAATTTCGAGAAAATGGTAAAATTTTGAAGAAAGTGAAAATTTTGGAAAATGTTGATAACGTACAATGTCGAACTTATCAAAAAAGCAAACTCCAATTTTCAAACAACTCCAAATTAAAAAAAAAAGTCGAACTCTTCAAAAAAGTGGAATTTTCTGAAAAAGTTGAAATTTCGAAAAAGTCGAAATTTTGAGAGTTGAAGTTTTCGTAAATCATGAACAAATTTCGAGAAAATGGTAAAATTTTGAAAAATGTGAAAATTTTGAAAAATGTAAACTTAAAATGTCGAACTTATCAAAAAAGTGAATTCCCATTTTCAAACGACTCAAAATTTAAAAGAAAAGTCAAAATTTCCAAAAAGTCGAAATTTTGAGAGTCGAAGTTTTCATAAATCATGAACAAATTTCGAGAAAATGGTAGAATTTAAAAAAAAATGAAAATTTTGAAAAATGTTAGCGTAAAACGTCAAACTTATTAAAAAAGCGAATTCCAAATTTTCAAACAACTTAAAATTTAAGAAAAAAGTCGAACTCTTCAAAAAAGTGGAATTTTCAGAAAAATTCGAAATTTCGAAAAATTTGAGATTTTGAGAGTCAAAATTTTCAAAATCATGAACAAATTTCGAAAAAATGGTAAAATTTTGAAAAAATGAAATGTACAAATTTGTTTTCGAGGAGGTCATTTTAAAGAAATTTAAATTATCAAAAAATTTCAAAATTTCGACTAAAGTCGATAATTTGAAAGTCGAATTTTTCATAAATGAAGCAAAATTTGAGAAACTGTCGAAATTTGGAAAAAACATGGAAATCTTAAAATATCCAAATTTTAAAAATTAGTCAAAGTGAAAATTAAAAGAAAAGTAGAAATCTAATTAGAAATAAAGTCTAATTTAAAGAAAATCACAGTAGCAATTTTCAATGAAGTCGAAATTTTCAAAAAGGAGTCTTTTTTTCATAAAAAAATATCGATTTAAAAATAAAAGAAATTTTCAGAACAAAAAGGTGAAAATTTTCGAACTGGGTTGAAATTTTTAAAATTTGTAGGTCAAATTTCTAAAAAAGTCTTCTTTTTCTCCTTCTTTATTCTCTGAGGTAGGTTTCTCTGAGGTTGGAATTTCAACCTGCTCTGGTCTTCAAGCTTCTTGTTCTTCTGATGTCCAGCATTCTTTGCATCTTTTTCTTGGTCTTCCTCATGTTGAAATACAAATCTTGTCCCCTGAACCCAAGAAAGATTAGTATCTCTCTTAAGATGATAACTCGGCTGTCGAAACGCGTTAGAGCAACCTTTGTTGTATTTTTAATCATTCTTGGTTTCAGGGGACCAGATTTGTATTTCAATTTTTGAAGATAACCAAGGACCAGTCTGTTCCACCAAAATTATGGGTTCCTTGTGTTCTTTTTCCTGTTGGTTTCAGTATCTTTGCTTATTTGATCATTCTATTTTGATTCATTCTTTCGATGTGCTGGTTCCAGTATTTTCTTCGACATTTTTAAATTAAAATTATAAATTATCCAAAAAAGTCAAAATTGGAGAAAGTAAAAATTTTCAAAAATCTACAAATTAAAAACAAGCTAAATGTTAGATTCTCTTAAAAATATTTAAGCTTCGCGGCTGGTCTGTTGATGGAACAGAGTTGCGCATGAACAGTTTGAAGAGTTTTACGTCTAGCTCTCGTACACTCAGTCGACGCGTAAGACCCACGCATCAATGACTGATTGTTCGATGCTCTTAATTGCTTTAATGCGCCAAATTCAAAAGATATATAAAGTTTCTAACATCAGGTGTGGGGTCAACGTGTCGTTTTTGTGCTTATAAACTTTTATTGTGAATGAAAGTTATACAACTCCTAGATTTTGGCATTTCTCAGATTTGATTCAGATGCTTGGTTGGTGAGCACCGAGGGGTGTAAAAATAAGTTTGGTTTGTCTGACAGAGAAACTGTAAGTAGAGCTTAATCATTTATTTTTGCCGCCTGGTAACTTGCAGAAGAAACCTGGAGTTGTTTTATAGAACGCAACTACAAGCTGACGCACCAAGTTTTTAAATTTTGGAAACACATGATTATGTACCGTTGTACTACTGAAATGTCGAATTGTCAAATATGCCAGAATGGAAAATTTGAATTTTTACGCCTAATTCTTCTGATTGTTTGACTAAAATAATTGCTTATTCGAAATATGAATTAGCGATGCGTACGGCAGTTTTTGATAATTCTGGCTTTACAGCATTTGTTGATGATTTAATTGTAATTTTGTTTAATTATGTATTTAAAAATTCGAGCTGATAGAAATGAAACATTTAACCATCAATGTTAGCGATTGCTAGCCGAGCCCACACATTCCCAATGAATCACCCCGAAAGAATGCCTCAACCCAGCCGCCGCATTTCGGTGCATTGCCAGAATTTTTTACCCTCAGCATTCCTATCGTACTTGACCCCTGAGATCGCTGACCTTGTGCGAGTACCCTCGGTTGATAACAGATTGTTACTTTAAAGAACTAAATCTTACATTTTACATCATTATAGTGGTCCACGAAATTCATTTTATTGAAAATCACGTTTAAAGCGTGAAAGTGGAAATCTTTCGGTGTTTATCTTAAAGTAAAATATTAGACACCCTCGAATGTAATTCGATAGTTTTAGAAACTTCAACTGGGACTAATGTAAACACTCTTGAATTCTTGGGCGACGCGACATCGAGAATATGCCATCGCTAGCTGCCCTCGTCCGTCCCTTCATAAACGCTGAAAGCTTTATCGCTTTGGCTCGATGTATTTAGAAAAGGAACATAATTACCTAACTCAACGGACTCAACACCCGTTTAAGATAGACTCAATATAATTTTTTGTTTTGAATCAATTTGTGTGTTGTAAAATGGACCAGATGTATTTGGAAATAATCACGACAAAGATTTTGCTTCGAAGACAAATTGGTGATAAATTTTGTCGACACAATACACACCTTCCGAGGCCTCTTATGAAAACAAAGGCCCTATAATTAAAGTGTGCTATTTTATTGAACTGAATCGTTCATACACCCCATTTTCAACACATTTCATTGTAGAAAAGTATTTATCGAATTTCTTGAAGTGAGTATAGAACTCGATTTTATTTTTGTGAGTACCGAATATTTTGTCTAGTTACGACATATTATCGGTTTCCTTCTAAAGTAAACAAACAGCCGAAAAGCTGAACTTAAAAGCATGGGATAAAGGTAAACCACTCATGTGACCTTTATATTGGGCCCTGCTATTCTTTAATGACCTAATTATTTTTGGTCTTGTTCTACATACAGACATGTTCATGTTTTTTGTCTCAACCTCTCAATAGACACCTAGATGGGTACAAGGATGTAAAAAAAAAAGTATGTGGCGATATAACTTCTTTTTTTTTCTCTTCAGAAATAGGCTCATCAGACTAAGGTAGTGCTCTTAGCTAGCACAGCTGGAAAGCCAAATCCAACAATCACACATACGAACTTGAAACGCTTGTTATTCCCAATTTACGTGTATACTTATTTGAAACCAAATTGCCCCATGCTGTGCCCATTTTCGGGATTCCAACTATGTCTTTTCAACACTGTCTTAAAGCATCTTGGTTAAAATTTGCTAATTTTTTAAATCGCTACGAGAATTCAATGCAGAATTCCTCACCATGCTTGGTTACATGCAGCGCTAAAGAGGTTGCACAAATACATTTCTTGTTATGGTACCCCTAAAATTTATGTTGTGGATTGTTACACAAACAATCGTAATTTTTCAGTGTGCTATTTTTAAATCAATCAGTGCAAGTAACGTATGATATACATACATAGGAAAAACGATCAAATCGAACATTACTGCTCTTATCAAGCTTCTTTATATTGAAATCGATGAATCGTCAGGATGACCGAACTTTTAAAGATTCAATTCGTATAATTAATATCACAGAACTACAGGTTCTTTTCTTTCCAATTAAATTGGTGTTTGGAAAGGAAGTGCACGTATATTAAATTCGAACTATTTTAGCTGATTTACCTCCATCAGCCTCCATACTAGTTTCAGTGGATCACATGGATATTCTTCATAGTACAAGCCAATGTTGATAAACTGATAATTGCCGAAAACGTGAAACGATGAAATAATTCGCAGGTCATACACCAACGAATCTGATCTGGGAATTTAATCCGTAATGGTTTGATCTGCGTATTTGGATCGTCACATGCCAAATATCATGTTTTCCACTAACGCACATATTTCACCTTCCGATCAAATCCATCAGTTAAAAACTTCAGATGATGATGATGAGATGATTTTCCTTTCATGTTTAAACAGCAGTACGCCTTTTGTCATTGCCAAATGTAATTTTTATCTAGTTTTGATACGATTGAAATGCTGTGGAGACACCATACCGTGTTAGATGTTGGTGTTATCTGTCTTGTAGCCATTTTATATATCGATTCATATAACCCACCGAAAATTTGAAGGTATTCCATCGAGTTATAATTTTATGGTATTGCATAATTCGATTGCCGGAAATGTTACCTAAAAACTAATTGATGTTAAACCCATCGTAGGCGAGTGCCTCCATCGTGTTTACATCAATAATTGTTTTTTATTTATGAAAACTAGTTAATGTTGACCCATCGTAGGTGACTGCCTCCATCGCGTCAACAGCTAATCTAATTGATGTTTGACCCATCGCAGGCGAGTGCCTCCATCGTGTCTACATCTAAGCGGATTGGTGTTGACCCATCGCAGGCGAGTGCCTCCATCGCGTCAACAGCTGATCTAATTGATGTTTGACCCATCGCAGGCGAGTGCCTCCATCGTGTCTACATCTAGGTGGATTAGTGTTGACCCATCGCAGGCGAGTGCCTCCATCGCGTCAACAGCTAATCTAATTGATGTTTGACCCATCGCAGGCGAGTGCCTCCATCGTGTCTACATCAAAACAAAATAGTGTTGACCGATCGCAGGCGAGTGCCTCCATCGCGTCAACAGCTAATCTAATTGATGTTTGACCCATCGCAGGCGAGTGCCTCCATCGTGTCTACATCAAAGTGGATTAGTGTTGACCCATCGCAGGCCAGTGCCTCCATCGCGTCAACAGCTAATCTAATTGATGTTAATCCTTCGTAACCAAGTGCCTCTAGCGTGTTTATATCAGCATCAATATTTTTTTATGTTTTGTTTTAAAAGGAGGTTCAATCGTAAGCGCAATTGCTCTAAAGTAAGGCTCCCATCGTATCTTTGAAGAGAAAAATTAAAAAGAGCCATTCTGAATATACCTAGAAATTTGTTAAGTTAACTCAGTAACTCAAACGCAACAGAGTATTTTGGTGCACTAACAATAAGTTAACTCACTTGCTTTCGCACCTCGCATCGGTACTCCTTCAAATGAGTTGTGCGCTGTAGCGCATTTAAAATGTGTGTTGACTCAGTCGACGCAATGAAGCGAATTGGCGCAATTGCGCGGCGCAACGGAGTGTTCACATCTCTAAGACCTAGTATTTCCATCGTGCTCTGGAATAATGTTTTATTTTGTTTGTATCACAATAGAGAACATTTAAAGCCTTTGGGTTTCCTAAATTCTGCAAATTTAAAACAGATCAAACATTGCTGATTTGTTTCAGCAAAGTAATTTTACTGGTAGACATCGTGACGAGAGAGATGATGGATGCACCCAAAGCTGAACGATAAGAAAATTTATTGTTCCGATTTAGTTTACTCGTTTGTCAATTTGTTTATTGCTTACATGTTTTACCAGCTTAAGTATTTATGGTTTTGTTGTTTGTTTGATTTTGTTTTCTTCTATTTTTTTATGATGGCAAATAAAAGTATTTGCTTATGTTCATGTGCATAATGTTTTCTTTTACAGCTAAGAAAGTCTTTAGGGCATTCCGAGAGCGGAATGTTGTCAGTTTGGCCGTGTTAGATTCTCTTAAAAATATTTAAGCTTCGCGGCTGGTCTGTTGATGGAACAGAGTTGCGCATGAACAGTTTGAAGAGTTTTACGTCTAGCTCTCGTACACTCAGTCGACGCGTAAGACCCACGCATCAATGACTGATTGTTCGATGCTCTTAATTGCTTTAATGCGCCAAATTCAAAAGATATATAAAGTTTCTAACATAAATTTTTCAGTTAAAACTTTGACAAAATTAGTTTTCGAGAAAGCCATTTTGGAAGAAATTTAAAATTATCAAAAGAGGTCAAAATTACGAAAAATAGTCGAAATTTTGAGGGTAGAACTTTTCATAAATTAAGCAAACATTAAGAAAACATTGAAATGTTGAAAAAAATGGGAATCGTTAAATGGTGAAATTTTCAACAAAAAGTCAAGTCGAAATTTAAATAAAATTTGGATTCTTCAAAAAAATGGAATTTTGAGAAAAAGTCGAAATTTCTAAGAAAGTATAAATTTTCAATAAAAGTCGATATTTTCAATTAAGGCGAAAGGTTGCAAAAAAATCGATTCAACAACAAAAAATTGAAATATTTAAAAGTGGTTGAAATTCTTAAAATAGATCAAATTTCCAAAACAGACGAAGGTTTGAAATAAGTCGACATAATGGGATTGCCCTTTGCGAGAGAATTGAACTTAAAAAAAAATTCTACAGAAGTTGAAATTAAAGGATCTGTTTTTTTAAGCCAAAACTCTCTTGTTTTCAACCTGTATTTATTTGTATTTCAAACAGTAAAAACCAAACTGCACGACATAGCAATTAGTTGAAGCGGCGGCCGAAGCACTACTGACCTCCGATAAAAAGAATTTATTTTCCAGAGAAAAATCGTGTGCGGCAGGTTGCAACTGCTATTTTTGTAGCTTAAGATAAAACATCGTAAAAATAGTTTTACTCAACCCTTATTCTTGAAATATTTTTGTTGACATTTTTTTAACGAGAAAATCCGATTACCTCCAAATGTCTGCATTTTATTGCCAAGCTGGGCGGGTACACTTTTTCAACTTGCTTAGCATAAAGTAAGTTGAGTGGCTGCAACTTCAACAAAGTTAATCAAACAGAACGTACAAGTGCCTATTTACCTCTCTCGAAGTAGTTTAAAAGTCACCCTTCGTTTACTCGAGCTCTTAAACTCTTTCGACGGCTAATATCGAGCTTGCTGAAATTCGACCAAATAAAACCCATCGCAGATCTGTAACTTTTACGGGATTATTAACTAAAAGCGCTTTGGCGCGCAGCTGTAAAATTCCGCTGCTGTTAGCTTAGAACTTCGACATAATGCCCCGAAACTAAAGTTACTTAACGTGTAATAAAGCGCGCCCTGAACTTTTTTTTTTGTTTTGGACTGCCATTGGAAAAGAATGATTTATCGGAGGAACTTTTCGAAAGCAACCGGGGGAGGACTTGAGTTATATCCCGTGAAATTATTTGAAGATTTTAGAAACTTTATTGAGCGAGTATCGAACCGAGTTTAAATTTAATTGAATATGAATCAGTCGGTTGTTGAGATGTTGAGGCGTTAACTGGAAGTACTCAAAATTGTTATTGAGTAAAAGTTGTCAAACTCATTTACAATTTTCGTATTTTTGTTATCTTCCTCCTTGCTCTTCTTAAATAGGTTAGTTAGTAACCTTTGTGTAGAGGAAGGTAACCCCGTGGAACTGTCAATGGGGGTCCCAGGTATTTAGTTTCTACTATTATCACTCGCGACTTCCTCCGCAGAATTAGATGAATTTACAATTTGACGAAAAAATTGTCCAAAATTAAATTTAATATGCCTAAATGTGTATACTATAATTGTTTAAATTAGCTGTCACCTCTAATTTGACACTTTTAATCCGAAACTTTTAATCCGACACTTTTAATCCGATATTTTTAGTTCGACACTTTAATCCGACTTTTAATCCTTTCCAACACTCGAACTATCCGACATCCGGCTGATCCGGCACCAGCGAATCCGGGTGAAAGTGTAAAAATCAAAATGAAAATATTTAAAAAAGGAAAATTAGGGGGCAATAATTGGAGGGGCAAAAAATGGGGGAGGAAAAAAATGAAAATATATAAAAAAGAAAAATGGGGGCAAAAGAGGGGGGGCAAAATGAAAATATATGAAAAATAAAAATTAGGGAGAGGCAAAAAAATTGAGGGGGCAAAATGAAAATATCTGAAAAAGAAAAATTGGGGGGCAACAAAAATGGGGGGCAAAATGAAAATATATAAAAAAAGAAAAAATGGAGGGGTTGAAATAAAAATATATAAAAAAGAAAAATTCGGGGTCACGGTGGTTATATGGGGAGGGGACGTATGGATGTTAGTTGTCACTCTCAATTATTTGTACTTTTCAACTGAGAGAATCTCCTGAAATTTCGGAAAAAAAGATTTTTTTTGAAATATCTTGCAATTTATTATATCATAATTATAAGTTTTCACTTCTGACGGCAGTCCCCATAACTCCCCAATTTTTTTTCCAACATTTCGAGTTTATCATCTTGCCTTTAGAAAAAGCAGTAAACATTTCAAGTTTAAATTTAGAATTATGAGAAAAAAATCGATCGATTTTTTTCCAAAATCTATAATTAAAAATGACTAGTTTTGATTGCAATAACGAAATTTTTAACAAAGGCAGTAAACTTTTTAAGATACAACTCGAAACTTTAAACTATTTTAAAATCCAATATATATTTTTTTTTAAAAAGCCGAAACTTCGAGGAAAAGGTAGAACTTTTTGAAAGAAAACAGTTAAAATTGTCGAAATTTTGGGAAATAAACTAAGAAATAGTCACACACGGAAGTTAAAGCCTCTACGTGTACTAGTTTTTAAAATGTAAAGAAAGAAAATAGATAATGTATACCAAAATTTAAGACGTATGGCTTTATTATTTATTTTAGCAACCAGTGGCGGCTCGTAGCCAAAACTAATGGGGGTGCTGCGACAATGTTTAGCGTTTTATGTTTGATCCAAAAGTTCGATTTCTTCAAAATTTCAACTTTTTAAAATTTCGACTAAAAATTTCGACATTTTCAAAATGTAGCCTTTCGAAAATTTTAGATTTCTTAGAAAACTTGACAATGAAAATTTTTTAATAATGTGGCGTTTTTTGAAAGATCGGATTTTTTCAAATTTCGATTGCATTCCAAAATTTAGACTTTTTTCTTATAATTTCAACTTTAATTTATTTTTAAGTATTGACTTTTCCGAAAATCTGTGTATACTCTTTTAAAAATATCTCTATTTTCGAAAATATTTAAACTTTTTTTGACTTTTTCAAAATTTCATCTTTTTTTTGAGAAATTTTAGTATTTTTATTGAAAGTTTCGATTTTTTTAATGTCAACCATTTTTCAAAATTGCGACTTTTTTGCAAAGTTTCGATCCTTTGAAATGGAGAAATTTTATAAATTGTTGACTTTTTCACATTTTCGACTATTTTTTGAATTTTTACTTCTTTTTAATTTCCGATTTTTTTTTAAATTTCGTTTTTTTTAAATCTTGACGTTTAACATTTTTTCAAAATTTTTATTTTGGTGACCTAAAATTTCAATCTTTTTGTAAAAAATCTTCAACTTTGATTCAAAATTGTAACTACCAAAAATTTCTTTTGAATGTGTCTACTTTTTCAAAGTTTTGATATATTTTTTTTTAATTTCGACTATAAAATTTCGATTTATTTGTTTGAAAAGTTCTTCATTTTCAAAATTTTGACTTCTTTTGGAATTTAAAAGTTTTTGAAAATTTTTGCCTTATTCTTAAATTTTTTATATATTTCGTATATTTCTCAAAATTTAGAAAGATCAAAGTGTCAAAAAATTTTGGTCTTTTCTTGAAAATTTTAGCCTTTTCTTAAATCCGCACTTTTCTAAAATTTTCGATTTTTTTTAATTCCCCCTTTGTTGAAAATTTCGGTTTTTTCAAATATTCGAATTTTTCAAAATTTTAGCCATTTTTCAAAATTAAAAATGTTTGGAAAACTTAAAAATTTCGACTATTTTTTTAATTTAAACTATTTTCAAAATTTCGATATTCTTTGCAAACTGTCGATCCTTTATTTGAAAATTTTGATTTTTCTTTTAAGTGAGATATTTCGTAAAACCTTATTTTGAAATTTTCAACTCAATTTCGAATTTTTCTAAAAATTTCGATTCCATTTCAAAAGATCGACTTTATTTTCAAAATTTCGACTCTTTTTGAAAATTTGACTTTTTTTTTAAAAGTCCGAACTTTTTTCAAAATATTATTTATAATTTATGTTTGAACATTCCCAATTAAATCTTCAACTTTTAAAAAAATTGAGTTTTTATTTTGAATTATAACTATTCAAAATTTCGACTTTTTCCAGAATTTTATCTTTTCAAAATTTCAATCTTTTTGATAATTACGAATTTTTTAATTATTTTGAGTTTTCACCAACATTCAAAAATTTATCTTCTCTGAAAATTTAATTAAAAATTCTGCAATTTATTTTAAATGTCGATATTTATCCAAAATATTGCCTTTTTCCATTTTCAAAATTATTGAAAATATCAACAATTTTAAAAATTTAAAATTTGTTTTCAAAATATTAACTTTTTTCAAAATCCTTATTTTCCTTTGGAAATTTGACTTTCTATGAAAATTTCGAAATTTATAATAATTCCACTTTTTTCCAAAATTTCGGCTTTTCTGATAATTTTGGCTTTATTTTGTGTAACTGGTAATTTTTCCTTTTAAATTTAAATTTTTTAGTATTATTATTATTATTATATTTATTATTTATTTAATATTATATTAAAATAAATATTACTTTCAGTATGCAAGTAGAATGCAACCCAGACTACAAATTCATGCAGCCCTCCAGGCGTGTATAGTGAATCATAGGTAGCTGAACTACCAACAGTTGAAACACTGCCACCTAGCGAAGCGGTTGCTCTCTACTTACTTGTCGGAACATTTGTTAGCATTCGAGTTGGATATACCAAACTGACGAGATCTAACAAGATGGAAACCGGTATTTGGTTTCCAAACTTCGAATCTAATAAATGTTCAAACCTATTGGTCTGTGCATTATAGAATCCTTGTCTTCTGGGAACTCTCCTAGAGAGCAACCGCTTCGCTAGGTGGCAGTGTTTCAACTGTTGGTAGTTCAGCTACCTATGATTCACTATACACGCCTGGAGGGCTGCATGAATTTGTAGTCTAGGTTGCATTCTTCTTGCATACGACATTGTTGGCGATGGCCATAGTTTCTCTATGGACCAATAGGTGGTAGTACTAAAAAGTCACTCGCTCGACGCCTGTGAATGTTTTAGTACTTACTTGTCGGAACATTTATTAGCATTCGAGTTGGATATACCAAACTGACGAGATCTAACAAGATCGAAACCGGTATTTGGTTTCCAAACTTCGAATCTAATAAATGTTCAAACCTATTGGTCTGTGCATTATAGAATCCTTGTCTTCTGGGAACTCTCCTAGAGAGCAACCGCTTCGCTAGGTGGCAGTGTTTCAACTGTTGGTAGTTCAGCTACCTATGATTCACTATACACGCCTGGAGGGCTGCATGAATTTGTAGTCTGGGTTGCATTCTTCTTGCATACGACATTGTTGGCGATGGCCATAGTTTCTCCATGGACCAATAGGTGGTAGTACTAAGAGTCACTCGCTTGACGCCTGTGAATGTTTTAGTACTTACTTGTCGGAACATTTGTTAGCATTCGGGTTGGATATACCAAACTGACGAGATCTAACAAGATCGAAACCGGTATTTGGTTTCCAAACTTCGAATCTAATAAATGTTCAAACCTATTGGTCTGCGCATTATAGAATTACTTTCAGTAACAAACATTTCGATTTTTAAAAATGTGCGACGCTTTAAAACAAATTTCGAAAAAAAACTTGCAGTTTATGTACAAATAAAATGTCAAAATTTAAATTTTAATCTCAAAATATTGACTTCAAGCATTAAATTGTTGATTTATTTTTTGCAACATTTTGATTTCTTTTAATTTCGAAATTTATGAGACTTTTCTTGAAATGTTGACTCTTTTTCTCGAAAATGTCAATAATTTCCGTTTTAAAAGTCGAGATTTTAAGAATATTTTTGACAATTAATTTATTTTTAAATATTGTTTTTTTTCTTCGATTCCTAAATTGTTACATAATTCCAAAAATATTGCATACAAATAAGAAATTTCAACTTTTCCTAGAAATATTGTCTGCCTTTTCTTCAAAATTTGCTCTTAATCTTTAAATTCGAACTTGAGAATTTCAAGAATAAATTTAACATTTTTAGAAAAATTGGAAATTTCGTATCAGAATTTTCTTTCGTCCTACAGTAGTAGTAATTTTTTAGAGAAAATCAAATTGCAACAAATGTTGAAATTTACAAAGTTCATTTTTTCTTAAAGTTTCAATATTTTTCTTAAAATTTTCTTATTTTTATGCAAATTTGGAGTTTATTTTCTTTAAATTTATCTACATACATAAAACAAAGTCGTGTTAGTTACACCATTTATAATTCCAAAACGGCTGAACGGATTTTTATGTTCTTTGCTTTGTTGGATTTGTCTCGGCCTCGAATAGCAGAATGAAGACTAAAATATTGAAAAAATTCACATGTTTTATAAGGAATCCGTGAACAGCGCCATCTCTAATTCATAATAGGAACATGACAGAAATGTACTGCAATCTACACTAACGGTAAATGTGTTGTATTCAATTTCCAGTAGATGGCACTGTATCTGTTTTGATTATGGCCCGTTCTTAGCGGACGAGCGTATTAAATATTTTAATGTAAAATTTAATTCAACTAATGAGTTAACACAATATTTATTAGTTCTGAGGTGGCACCAAGTACGCCAGGGCCAGCTTGTAATTACTAATTTTTATTTTCTTATCAAAATTACCAAATAAAAGGAACTTTTCGTGAAAAACTTTAATATTTCTAAAACAAATTAGAGAAATCAAAATTTTTACAAGAAAAAATATTTTAAAGACAAAATCTGCAGCAAAAGACGAAATTGTAAAAGAAATTCTTTGTATCAAATGTTTAAAGAAAAACACAAATTTCATGGGAAAAAAAAATCAAATTTTTTTTAGCGAAAATCGAAATTTGAGAAAAATTTGAAATATCTTTACAAAATAATTCAAGACGGTTATTTCAGAAAGGCGAAAACAGTTTGAAATTAAATTTTTTCTTAAAATTTCTTCGTTTTTTCCAAAATATTGACATTTTTATTGAAATTTTAGGGTTTTTTGCGAAACATTTTTATCAAAATTAGAAAATAAAATGAACTATGAAATATCAAAGTCTAGTAAAAAAACTTGACATTTTTAAAGCAAATTAGAGAACCATAAATAATCTGGAGAACTTGAAATTTTCAGAAAAAATTTTAAGCACAAAATTTTCAGAAAAAATAGGAATTCATAAAAAAATTCTTTTTATAAAATATTTTTAAAAAATGGAAGCTTCGCAGAAAAAAAATTAATTTTCTTAAATAAATCGAAATATCTAGAAGAACCTCAACATTTTTTTACAAAAAAGATGAAATTGAAATTTCAGGTAATAACTCGAATATTCGCTAATAAATTATTAATATTAAAATGCAAGAATAGTTGGATTCAGATTTTATTTTGAAATTTTAATTATTTTCTCAAAATTTTTACAAATATTAGAAAAAAAAATTTAAATAGATTTTAAGTTCCCGTAACTTCGTAAAAGAAACTTGACATTTCTATAAAAAGAAATTAGAGAAAAATTAAAATTGTTTAATGAAAAGTCTTCGGAAAATTTTGAGAAAAAACTCTTAAGCGAAATTGGGGGTGCTGCAGTTCCATAGTGCCTAAGGCGAGCCGCCACTGGTAGCAACCATAATCTTCAATAAATAACGTTCGTAAGTATATATGTACAGATATGTTTATGTTCGTAAGATTTTAAATTTGGTGACTGTATAAATAAATATGTAGCAATAGGCAACTTATAATACTCGTATGCAAACAGATAGTTGCAGAATTTGATACTAAAAAGCGCCTTAATATTCAAAAAATGTTTTAGTTTATAGTGCTTTTAAAATATATTAACTTTATAATGTAATGGTAACCTAAGAAAAATGATTTTTTAAACCATGTGTTTTAAAAGAACTAAAAAATTATGGGAAATGTACAATAAAAGAAAAAACTTCATAGACATGAAAGGAAAAAAGTCGGCATAATGGTTTATGGAAATCAACAGCCCTTGAACTGAAGCACAAAAGATTCATTCGCTCAATGGTTTAATATGATTAAATTATTAGTTATATAATCTTAAATATGAAACAATTTATTAATATTTGATGACAGTAGTACAATATACTAAATAACTCATCAGAAGTTCCAAGGGGGTATAGCTCAGTGGTAGAGCATTCGACTGCAGATCGAGAGGTCCCCGGTTCAAACCCGGGTGCCCCCTCTGTAATATTTTTTTTGTGTTTACAATTTCTTTTAAACTATTTCTTATATTTAAATCTTCTAATATCCTTATTACAGTGAAATACGTTAATATTTTAAGCATGAAATCGTCGCATGATAACAGCAGCCGCCACACTTCTGTTTTTTAACAATTATAAACAAACATTCCGCCGTTAACAATAACACTTTGGAAAAATATTATGATCTTTTGTTTGAATTTTAGCTTGAAAGAAAATCTCGTTCCACGGATATTTATAGAACGAGTGCAAACAATTTTTAAAAGCCGATGAAGACAATCAAATAACCTTTCGCATTGTTTTCGTTTGTTTTAAATGCATACGTTCAGTTGAGAAGTCGGGTTTTTTGATCTTTAGAGACAAAATTGCGTCAATGTCAATACGACGTAATTTTCAAAAAGGTTTTCAGTCTATGTAGGACGGCAAGGTGAAAATAATTACACTGGAACAGATCTGGTTGCATTATTACTATGTAGTAGACTGATGACGGTGTCACAAGTGCATTAGGATATGTCAGGGTGAATTAAGAAAATTATTGCTATTTAATCGTGTAATCTTATGTACATATTAAATGGATAATAGGGCTAGCATGGTTTAAGCTTTTAACGTTAGTTGAATTTCTCGCTAACGTTGTGGAAATTCGTTTCGACGAAAATTATAAGCGGAAAATACGTCAGCAAAGTTCTACACTGTCGTTACCAGAAACGTGAAATGTTATAACGTTATAACCAATTTTACAAAAAGCTTTAATTGAATATACGAACTGTTAACGAAGTTGAAATAACGAAGTAAAAAATCATGCCCAAGGCAAGGAAATTAAGGGACTATAAAACAGATTGTTAGGTGACTTTCAAAATGATGTAACTCAAAGTGTAGAGAAAAATAAAAAAGCAAATTAAAGCTTCAAGTTTCTAGTTTTCAGGTCTTAATTTCAAAGTTTTTTAGCTTCAGCAGTTTTAGAACAATTGCGAAAAAATCGTCGGTCAAAAATTTTTTCAAATTTTTGCTTAATTCTGAAATGGTTCACGGACTTCAATAATTTTTTTCCAGGGTTCCCATCATAATGCACTTCTAGATTATTTAATTGTTTTTAATTTGGCTGGTCTACGAGCCTTGTAAGATGATTTTTCGCCGAGTTATTGTCATTCAAAGTAAATGAGGCATTTTTGCCTTTGGTAATCATAAGTATCTAATCTAATCAATAACTCGTGAAATAATGATGATACAGAAAATGCAATGAGGGTTTTGGAAACTGCAAAGCATTATCTAATTATTGATTTTTAATAAAAAATGTTAGGATGAAAGTTGATGGTAAAAACTGCCCAAAAATCGAATTTTCGAGAAAAAATTGAAAATTTTCAAGATATTCCAAAATTTATAAGCAAATCTGTTGTCGAAATTTCATATTTCTTAAAATATTGACTTGTTATTAATTGTATAAAGCAGGGAAAATTTAAAAATTAAGAAATTGTCCAAATCATGATCAATACCTTGAAATTTCCATACAGAAAATTTTAGAGAAATTTCCTAACTTCAGGACAAAAATTGATATACAAATCTTGTCGCTTGAAACCAAGAAAGATTAAGAAACATAACAACAGTTACTTTAACGCGTTTCGGTAGCCAAGCTATCATTTTCAGAGAGACTGAAAAAAGTGGACATGAGAAAAAACTTGAAGTTTCTGTAAAGACAGTTTTTAGAAAAAACAATAAGGTCTCGAAAAAATTGAAATTTCTATAAACATGTCTTCTTTTTCTTCTTCTTCTTCTTCTTCTTTATTCTCTGAGGTAGGTTTCTCAAACTGTTCTGGTCTTCAAGCCTCTTCTTCCATCTTTTCATCGGTCTTCCTTGTGTTCTTTTTCCTGTTGGTTTCAATATTTTCGCTTGGGGCCAAAAGGGCAGTGTATGCGTCTCATAAAGCTTCTTCTGTCAGTTCCTATCTGCACCTCCTTGTTGGTGCACCCCGGGCCTGGATACTTCTCTCTGAAGATCAGAGTAACCAACCCGGGTGGGATGAGAGAGTGTTCAGGTAGAGAAGCGGAAAGAAGAAACCCCCTCCAAACCAGGCTAGCACCCTATGAGGAGGCAAAGCCATATTGCTCACAGAACTTCATCAGCCTCTGTAAAAATGTGCTAACAAAAAAAGTTGAAGTTTCAACAAAAACAGATTTTGACAAAAGAGGAAAATTTTGAGCAAAATGTCTTTCTAATGCACAGACCAATAGGTTTGAACATTTATTAGATTCGAAGTTTGGAAACCAAATACCGGTTTCGATCTTGTTAGATCTCATCAGTTTGGTATATCCAACTCGAATGCTAACAAATGTTCCGACAAATAAATACTAAAGAATTCACGGACGTCAAACGTGTGACTTCCTAGTACTACCCTCACCTATTGGTCCATAGAGAAACTATGGCCATCGCCGACAATGTCGTATGCAAGTAGAATGCAACCTAGACTACAAATTCTAAAAGTCTTTATAGAAGGAACTTTGAGAAAAAACTTAAATTTTTGGGAAAACCTACAAATTTCTACAACATTTTTTCATCAAAGTATGGAAATTTTACGAAATGGCGAAAAAATAAAATTGTTCGGGCTAAAAACCAAAGTTTAGAGAGAACTTTAGGTTTGTTGCGAAATTTCGATTCCCCTATAAAAAATTTAATTTAATTATTTTAGGTTTCTTTTTAAGAACCATTTTGAAATTCTTCAAAAAATGAGTTCTTATTCGAAATTTCGATTTAATATTTCTACTTTTTCCAATTTTTCGCGCAATAGATGATTTTTTTTGACATATCAATTTCTTCCCGAAATCAAGATTTTTCATTAAAAAAAAAATAGAATATATATATATATATATATATATAGAATTTCAAAGGTTTTTTAAAGAGAAACTTCCAAGAAAACCTTTTCTAAAATTAGAGTCTTCTCTTTCGACTTTTTTTCAAAATTTCGAATTAATTCTTCAATTTCTGACTTTTCTCAATTTTTCTCGCAAAAATCGATTATTTTGTCGTATCAATGTCTTGTAAAATCAAGACTTCGGAAAAAAATTATAAAACTTCGAACCTTTTTTAGAACAAAAATTTCGATGAAAACTTTCTCAAAATTGAGAAACTTCTCGTTGGACTTTTTTTCAAAATTTTGATATACGCACAATTATTATTTTTTTCTAAATTTTTTTAAAAAAAATTTTGACTTTTCGTTCGAATTTCAATTTTTCCTGGAAGATTCATTCGACTTTTCTCCAAGTTTTTGTTGTTGAGATATTAAGCTTCTTTGCGCAAATTCAAATTGTTCGTCATCAAGTTTATTACTCACAACAGTACGTCGCACAATATAAAATTGCTGTTTTTTTATATTTTTTACAAAAAAATTAAATTTGCTAAAACAATTCAGCAAAAACTCGAAAATTCTGTCAAGAAAATACATATAGAAAAATCGTAATTAGGAAAAATAAAAATAAACTTACGAGAAAAGTCTTGAAATCTTGCAAAAAAGTCAAAATATTGACAAAAAGATAGAAATTTGAAGAAAAAAAATTGTGCAACTTTTATTTTATACAGAAATGTCAAAATTTTGTAAAATAAAAATAAAAATTTCACCAGAAAGTGTTGAGAAAAGACTCAAAATATCGGTAAAAAAATTAAAAGAAAAGTCAATATTTGGATAAAAAATTGAAAATTTTAGAAAATTTCGAAATCCATAAGAAAATTTTAATGAAAATTTGTTTTGTGAAAAAAGTCCCTCTAAAATTCTGGAATTGTCCGCTTTAAAATCTTAATTCGACATTGAAATTCGATAAATAATTTGAAATAAAATTAATATGTAGTGTAAAATAATTGTTCATAGACAATAAGAAATTTTGACAAAAAAGTAAAAATTTGGCGAAAAAACTCAGAATTTCTAGAAATTTTGAAAAAACTCTAGGATCATTTTCTTTTGCAAATTCGATACTTCGAGAAAACTAAATTTTTGGAGAAATTTGGAAATTTTGCAAAAAAATCGATATTTTGAAAGACAAATCGAAATCATTGTAAAAAATAATTTTTTCTTATCAATAAACAAAAATTAAATATACGAACATAAAGTCGAAATTCGATACAATCTCGAAATTTGAGTAGAAATATTTTCAAAATAAAAGTCCAAATTTGGCGAATAATGTTAAAATGTTGGGCGAAAACAGACATTTTAAGAGAAACGTTGCAATTCTACTAAAAAAATGTTAAAGAAAAATAAGTCTTTTAGAGAATTTTTTTTTAATATTCAGTCCACTCGCAATGGATAACCCCATTATGCTTTCAAAGCGATAAAAATCTCCAAATCACTATAAAAATTCATTTGGAAGGTCAAATATTCGAGAAAAAGTTAAAATTAAAAGAAACGCAGTAAAAAAAAATATTTCGTGAAAAAATTCGTTAGTTTGCAAAAAAAATCCAAATTAAGAAAGACACTCAAAATGTGGTTAATTTTTTTTAAAGGAAAGTCATTATTTGAATAAAAAAGTACAAAAAAGTGTTTGAAGAATAGGAAAATATCGAACTTTCAAGAAAAGCTCGAAATTAATATAAACATTAATCTGGGCAAAAGCAAATCGATTTAAAAGTTTTTAAAAATGGAACCTTCGTAAAAAGGGAAACATTTCAAGAAAAAACTCGAAACCATGTTAAATTTTTTCAAGAAATCGTCATGTGGAAAAAAAAGTTTAAATCTATTTAAGACAAATTTGGGAAAAAATCGAAATTTATTTAAGAAAAATGTTTCGAAAGAAAGATCTTTATTTCAAGAGAAAGATAAATTTTTATAAAGAAAATTGAAAATTTCTCGAAACAAATCAACATTTCTAAAAAAAGCATCTTTTAGTGGTTTAAAAATATGAAATGAAAAACTCGAAACAAAAGTCGAAATTTGGCAAATTTGTAAAAAATGTTCCTACCAAAAAGTAGAAATTTCGCGAAAAGCAAATTTTCTGAAAAGCATATTTTAGCGATTTAATAAAATAAAATGAAAAATTCGAGATAAAAGTCGAAATGTGGCAAATAAACACAAAGTTTGCGTAAAAATTTTTTCCTGCCAAAATGTAGAAATTTGGAGAAAAAAGTAGAACAAAATCTAGGGAAAATTTTACATTTCGTGAAAATGTTTAAAATGTTTTAAATAAGCTCTAAATTTCGATCAAAGCGGCGCCGCAATGTTTCTAAATAAAAATCGGAAACCACAAAAACGTCGCTATTTGACAAATAAGTCGAAATTGCAATTTTTTCATTAAACAATTGTAAAGAATATTCCAGTATTTTTTAGAAATTTTGGTTTCTAAATTTTAACCATTCGTTAAAAAATGTTTTACAATACGAGATTTTCATCTTTCTCTGATTTTGACAACTTTTTAGAGAAAATTCGAAATTTCTGGAATAGTTGAAATTTTAGAAATAATTCGATATTTCTATAAAGAACTCCTTTAGCGAAAAATTAAAATTTGGCAAAAAAAGTCTACATACTTATAGAGACTGAATTCCGGTTGCTCTATTTTTTTAGATAAGAACCGTTGAATAAAAATTTTGAAATTTTGAAATTTCAAAAAACTGAAATTGTGCAACTAAATGGAATTTCTTCCTTTTAAAAGTTTATTAGGGTAATCACGGGAACAAAACCTCTAATTTCTATATTTTTTTAGGAGAGAGTTGTAATTTCGAGAAAATTTCAAGAAAAACTTTCTTTTAAAGTAATGCCTAAAAAAATTCATACCTTCACCAAAGACAAATTTGGCAAAACTTTATTAAAAAAAAGCTTCTCGAAATTAAAGTTTCAGGTCTTTTTTTAAAATTTCGTAATCACAGGAACAAAAACCTTAGTTTCTATATTTTCTAAGGGAGAGTTGTAATTTCGAGAACTGTTTAAGAAAGACTTCGAATTTCTTTTTAAAAAAATGCCTACAAAAATTTATAACCTCACAAAAGACAAATGTGGAAAAACTATATTAAAAAAAAGTTTCTCGAAATTAAAGTTTCATATTTTTTCTCAAAATTTCGTAATGGCGGGAACAAAACCCTTAATTTCTATATTTTTAGGAAAGAGTTGTAATTTCGAGAAAATTTCAAGAAAAACTTTCTTTTAAAAAAATGTCTACAAAAATTTATAACTTCACAAAAGAGAAATTTGGAAAAAGTTTCTCAAAATTACAGTTTCATGTTTTTTCCTAAAATTTCGATTTTTTTTTCACGAAATTCCAGCTTTCCCCAAAAAATATCAGTGAAAAATTACCTTTCTTTCTAAAACTCGACCTTCTTCTGGAAATTTTTGCGTTTGTCTGATTTTTGTACTTTTAAGGTTTTTTAAAATTTCCTTTTTTTTCTTAAATTTGTTATTTGTGTTTAAAAACCATCTTTTGGCGAAATTTCTATAAACATGATTTTTTAGAGAAAATTTTAAACTAGAAAAATTGAAATCATTGGCAAAAACTGGAAATTGGTCTAAAAATAGTGTCTATAAATAAATACAGAAAAATCAAATTTTTGTGAAAAATGTCGAAATTTTGGGAGAGAATTCGAAATTTATGCGAAAATGTTGTTTGGGAAAATAACTGAAAATCTTGAAGTTTTTACGTATAAACAACCTATTTAGGGAAAAGTAGTTTTAAGCAAAAGTAGTTTCAAGGAAAAGTCAACACTTAGAAAAAAAGTAAAAACTCGACATTTAAAAAAAATATTTAAAAAAAGCCAAAATTCCAAAAAAAACAAACTGAAGGAAAGCGTAAACATTTTAAGAAGAGAAGTTTTTGTTCTCAAAATGTCACTGTCGCGAAATTTCCAGAAAATATCGGATTTTCATAAAAATGTTCTATTTTTTATTTGAAATATATTTTCAAATTAAGCAAAATATTACAAAGAAAAATCCCAATTTTACGAAAGACGTTCAAGATAAAACCCATATTTCAACAACAATCTAGAACCTTGCGCGATATTTTCGATTTTTCTTTATAAATTTCAAGATTTTTGATGAAACTTAGTTTATGTAATTTTTTACAGCAATACTTTTTAAAAGGGAATTCAGTTTTTTTCTCAATATTTTGACTGTCATTTAGAACTTTGGTTTTAGTTTCGAAGTTCCTACTTTTTGCATTTTTCTGAGAAATTCGATTTTTTTAAAAATATCATTTTCCAAGAAATCACGACTTTTAAAAAATGTTTTTATAGAAGTTAAAAGGTTTCTTTATACAATTTAAAGTTGTTATGATTTTTTTATGTTCAATCCACTCACAAATTATGCCTTCAAAGCACCGTGAGTAGGATGCGGAAACAAGGATAGATGGCGATGAACCGCCTTGTTAAACAAGGATAGGTTGTAATTTTTGGGGAAAATTCCATAGCTTGGAAGTTCTATAGAAAAAGAAGTCTTCGTAGACAAAAGTCCCCATTATGTCAAGCTGGACCGCACAGGAATTTGTTGTCTCCGACTGTCTTCTACGCCTAAAAAATCTTGCCGTTGGCGGGATCAATCCTATTAGTTCCTGTGAGCATCTCCCATGAAAGTACTTGTAGAAAAGAGATAAATCACCAACCATCCGCCTGTGCTCTAGTGTTTCGAGAGAATCAGTCAAACTCTCGTCATCAATTAGGCGAGTCGCCCTTCCTTGAATCGAATCCAAAAGAGCTAGAGTGTGATTTGGGGCTGAACTCCAAACATGAAAATAGTATTCTAGTGTCTTGAGCTTTGTATAATTGAGTAGCTGATGAGATGTGAAGTACTTTTTAGCACTAAAAAGAAAGCCTAGGGTGTTTTCTCTAAGAAAATGTTGACATTTCTCTTTGAGAAAAATTGGAATTTCTACGAAAACAGGTTATTTTTGAGTCAAAACTTAAACAAAAAAAATCACAATTAATAACCCGACATTTCTAAAAAGAGAAATTAAAATTTCTCGAAAGAGTCGAGAGCTTGAGAAAAACACTGGAAATTTGTGAAAATAAATTTTTTAGACAAAACTATGATAATCTCGCAAAAAAATCCAAAATACTTAAACAATTTTGGGACAAAATGTGACACGGGAGTAAAATGATTGAGAAGCATTGGACAATAGGATTCTCTAAGTTCATTAGAAATGTCATTATCAATTGTCAAAATTATTTGACAGGTGAACAGACTAAATCATTTGACCCCAAACCGTCTAAATGGGGCTTCATATTTTGATCAATTATGTCACATCATTGTTGGCTAATATTACGTAAGGCTAAGGTTTACGTCAAATTCGAAAGGCGCTTTAGGTGTCCCCTGCAGTTCTACATGATTATGTTGGGAAACGCTACAAATAAATACCACCGGAGTCGTTACATGCAAAATATTTGTCCTCGTGTTGATACATTTTACAACGTTTTAATGCCGAATGCAAATTTTCGGCATATTTTTCTCTTCTGGTGCACCTTTTTTACTTGTTATTTTAAAACAGGAAACCGATTCCCAGCCGCTATATAAATGATATAAATAAATAAATGTTTTTTTCTATTAATCCTTGGACAAATAAATCTGATAAGCATAAATTTAAGGTAAATATTGTTTGACAAAAAACAATTCAAATTTCTTATTATGATTTATTGTAACACAGTAGCAAGATAACTTTGCACTGTAGATAAATGAGGAGGGGTATAAAAATAATTTAGTATAACTTTAATTTGTGGTGGCAAGACGATGAAATTAGAACTCTTGATTTTCAGCTATTTGGTAAGTTTTAAGTAGATAGAGAAACAAATGAGATTGTCACGTCCAACATTAAGTGGCCATCAATTAACTGAATCCAAAACTCTTCAAAAATGTGCCAATATTTAAAAACTGTGATCAAATAATATTTCGAAGTGGTGGGTACTGAAATTTTAGAAACATAAAGAGAAGGAATATAGACCCCTCCCCCCAATGTAATGGGGCATTTATTTGCTGGATGGTTCTGCACTCGACTAGGTTCAATGTGATATGGGCTCTGCCAGATGATTGTCTTTGCTGAGCGATTTGCAAGCTGGTAACTCAGAATTGAAGGAATACAAATAAATGCCCCACAATATAAAAAGGTACCGAAGGTACCGAGAGTAGGTAAGTGATGTTAAAAAAGTGATGATATGCGGTGGCACAACGGTGACACAATTTGTTTGTTACGTGAAAGGTTCTGGGTTCGATACCCGATCGCGCAGATCAACATTTTTAATTCTACTACTTACTACACAAGATGACTTTTGATTTAGAGTAGATTTGGGCACTTCGTGGTAGAGGTGTTCTTGATAATTAATTTATCGTTGAGAAACCGAAAAATTTTTTTGGATGTGCCATGCGTAAATCGATAACACTAGTCCAGAGGCTCCTCACGTGGTTCCTTTGGTTGGTGTTGATCACCACGCAGTCAAAGATCACTTTTTCTTCGAAAACTTTGTCATTGAATCGACGGAGATCAGTCCAAATCCTTGCAAGTTTCCTGAGGTTGTCTCTTGAAAGTTATTCGCCTTTTTGGCACTTAGCACTGGTTCAGTGCCATGGACCATGGACCATTTTGGACCATGAACCATTATGGATCATGGACCATTATGAACTATGGGCCATTATTAATTGTTCAAGCATAAAAAGTAAGTAATTTATCTGAATTATGGAAGGATTAGCGTTCAATTTAAGTTGGGGATGCAAACTGACGAGACCAAATAAAATCCTTATCGGTCTAAGATTCACACCAGCGAATTTAATCAATATCTCAACCTGCCCGTGCATTGGAATTCTGTCAGAGGGATATAAGCTTTAAAACAATTCAACATGAAACATTACATGGTAAGTATTAGATTGGACCGAATTAAAGAACTATTTAAAATGCTTGAACTTTCACCTTTGGTCATTGGTGATTCTCTAAGAGTAAAGCAAAATAGAATTCAAGGAAGAATAAAACAACTCATTGTGAGTATATTCTCTTTCGGGAGAGAAGGTATTTTGAAATGAAAGTGAAACGAAGAGAAGAGTGATTATCAAGAGCAAAAACAAAATTCAAGAGAGAATAACAACTTAATTCAGTATGCCCTACATCAGAAGAGAAACTCTTCTGAAGGGAATGTGGCATATTAACAAAACGAGGGTAACCCTGATCATAGAAGAGCATTTACAATTTGTCAACTACCAGCAGCCAAAATTCTTTTACAGAGACAATGATGTAACGAAACAAAATTTATGATAAAAGAGCAAAGCAATCATACCAAAGAGAAACTCTTTTGAAGTCAAGAACGAAATCAGGAAGAAAACACAATTAATATGAAGGAAGGTCTTCAATTTTACAGAAAAATTTAGCTGAACAGTTAAGACTCTGGAATAAAAAACCAAAATTCAAGACAGATGGGCACGATAGGTGTGTGCGTGTTAATCATATCACATATAAAACTCTTCTGAAGTGAAAGTGAAATAATAAGGGGAAAGAAAAACAATCAATATAGAACAGTAGTTCATCAACCAAACGAAGCTTTTCTGCGGAACTAGTTAAATACATAACAAACATTTAAGAAAGAAACTTAGCTCGATAAAACGTGTGATGTGAAAATTTGAATCGTTTAGTGGATAAGCATACATGCTAACTTATCGAAAACGACTCGAAGTTTAATTTTTTTTGAAAATATTTGAAAATTTCGACAATTCTATCGAAGAATTCTTTAAACCAAATATTCTGTATTGCTAATCCATGTTTGATCAAAAGCTTCTGGTAGAGGTGGGTTTGTTCTTCTATCGAAGAATTCTTCAATTCTTGGTTTAATCAGGAATGCCTAAAGAAAAATTCGATTCGAAATTATATTTCAAATCCGACATTTTTATAAAATATCCACTTCTTGAAAATTCATAATTTTTTTTGAAAATGTCACGGTTTCTAAAACCTGCACCTTTTTCAAAACTTTTTTATCTTGAAATCTGCGCCTTTTTTAAATTCAACTTTTTTTTGATAATGTCGAATTTTTTGAAAGGTTGCTCTTTTTTCAAAATTTCGATTGTATTTCCAAATGCAGACGCCTTTCAAAATTTTGACTTCTTGTCAAAATTTCGACTTTTTAAAGACCATCGTTTTCTCAAAATTTCAATTTTCAAAATTTCTACTTTTCTTGAATATTCCAGATTTTTTTGAAATATTTGATTGTTTTGAAAATTTCCACTTTCCTAAAAATTTTGTTTTTTATTTCGAAAACCCCGACTTTTAGAAGTTTAGATTTCTTTAAAAAATTTCGGTTTTTTTTTTAATATTATGACTTATGGAAATTTCCACATATTTACAAAATTTACGCTTCTTAAAAATTCATAGGCTTTTTAAATAAGTGAGCTTTCTGAAAGAGTGACTTGTCAAAATTTCGACGTTATTTTTAAATTTGTAACTTTTTCAAAATTTTTCTTTTATTCCAAAATTTCGTTGTTTTTTCAAGATTTAGACTTTTGAAAATTAAAATGTTTTGAAAATTTCCACTTTCCTTAAAAATTTTGACTTTTTAAAATTTCAACTATTTTTCAAAATTTTGACCACTTTCAAAATATTGACTTTTTGACTATTTTCGATTATTTTTTTAAAATTTTTTTGAAACTCGACATTTTTATAAAATTTCCACTTTTTGAACAGTCATATTTTTTTTTGAAAATATCACGGTTTTTAAAAGTTGGATTTTTTTCAAAACCTCTTCAACTTGAAAACTTCGTTTTTTTTACTTCCAACTTTTTTTGATATTGTCGAATATTTATAAAAGTTGTATTTTTTTTAAATTTCGGTTGTATTTCCAAATTCAAACTTTTTTCAAAATTTTGACTTCTTGTCAAAAATCCAAATTTTAATAAGAAGTCAAAATGTTGATTTTTTTTAAAGATTGTACATTTCTCAAAATTTCGACTTTCGAAATTTCTACTTTTTGAATTTGAACTATTTTGGAAAATTGGATCGTGTTGAAAATTTCTACTTTCTTGAAAATTTCCATTTTTATTTTCACAACCTCGATGTTTAGATTTCTTTCAAAAATTTCGGCTTTTTTAAATATTATGACTTTTTGAAAATTTCCACGTATTTTCAAAATTTACGTTTCTTGAAAATTCATAGGCTTTTTAAAAAGGTGAGCTCATTGAAAGAGTGACTTGTCAAAATTTCGACTTCATTTTTAAATTTGTGAATTTTTCCAAAATTCCTCTTTTTTCCAAAGTTAATTTTTTTTATTTCGACTTTTGAAAATAAAAATGTTTTGAAAATTTCCACTTTCCTTAAAAATTTCGACTTTTTAAAACAACTATTTTTCAAAGTTTTGACCACTTTCAAAATATTGACCTTTTTTGAAATTTTTGATTATTTTCGATTATTTCCACTTCTTGAAAATTTATACTTTTTTTTGAAAAAGTTTTTGAAAGCTGGATCACTTTGAAAACCTCTTTACCTTGAAATCTTCGTTTTTCGTAATTCCAATTTTTTTTGATAACCTCGAATTTTTGGAAAGGTTGTATTTTTTCAAAATATCGATTGTATTTCCAAATTCAGGCCTTTTTTCAGAATTTTAACTTCTTGTCAAAAAACGAAATTTTAACTTCTTGTCAAAAAACGAAATTTTAACTTCTTGTCAAAAATCGAAATTTTGACAAGAAGTCAAAATTTTCATTTTTTAAAGATTGTGCTTTTCTCAAAATTTCGACTTTCGAAATTTCTACTTTATTCGAATATATCAACTTTTTTTGGAAAATTCAATCGTTTTGAACATTTCTACTTTCTTGAAAATTTCAATTTTTATTTTTAAAATCTCGACAGTTAGATTTCTTTCAAAAATGTCTGCTTTTTTAAAATATTATGACATTTTAAACATTTCCTCATATTTTCAAAATTTTCGACTTTTTTTGAAAATTAAAATGTTTGGAAAATATCGATTTTAATTGAAAATTTCAATATTCTAAGACTTCAACTATTTTTCAAAATTTTGACTTTTTTGCAAACTTTCAATTATTTTGAAAATTTCCACTTTCAAATTGTTGACTAAGTTTATTTGAAATGCTTAACTATTTTCGAGTATTTATAAAAACAATTTTGATAATTTCGTCATTTTTTCAAATTATTTTGAAACTGTCGACCTTTTCCAAAATTTTAATTACTTTTTAAATTTCCAACTTTACAAAGTTGGAAATCACTTCTAAATTCTACTTATTTGAAAATTACGACTTTTCCGAAAATTTGGTTTTTTACAAATTTGACTTTTCAAAAATTTCGGAGGGTCGAAGTTATGGTCGATGTTTGGAAACATAAATCCAAATCTCTAGAAATATACAGTTCAAACTCCAAACAAAAAGAACTGAAATTAAAATAATTCCAGAAGCGATGTTTTGAAAAAATTAACAGTGATTTGAAAAACTCTTAAAATTTCGACTTTCAATTTAAAATTTTAAGCGGTGTTTAAAAAAATGTTGTAATTTTTAGATTTATAACGATCGAAATCACAAGGAAAGGAAAGAAAATTCGAAATTTCTAAAAAAGTCGAAATTTAAAATGAGCGAAATTTTAAAAATAGTTGAAACTTCTTAACTGTCAATTTCTAGAATTCTTCGGTAAAATTTTAATTTCAAATTAAAGATTTCGAATTTTTGTTGATTCGAAATATCTAACTCTAAACCAAAATCAGCGATTTTTTTTACAGATTTCAAGTATTTTTCAAATTTCGTTTTTTTTTCACAAATAGCCTGCTTGGTAACTACATGTTTTTAATTTCTATTTTCATTCTAATAATTGGATATTGAATAACAAAAAAAGAAAAATTATTTTCTTGGAATTTCGTCTTCAATCTCCAAATTTCGGATTTTTTGTAGAAATTTTAATTTTTTCTTGTAAAATTGACGATTTTTTTAGGCAACATTCTTATAATAATTCACACTATTAATTTTTTCTGAAATCTCCACTACGCAGTTTTAACTTTGAACTTTTTTTTCGATATTTCGATCAAGAAACTCAAAAACCTAATTATTTTTTAAAATTTCTCTTTGAACTTTAACTAGATGTTTTCCAATTTATAAATTATCTGCCAATTTTCACATTAATTTCAAAATTTAAAAAAAATTTCATGTAAATTATGAGTTCATTTACAGAATTCGATTCCGCGTAGCTAAAATTTCGCTTTCAAACTTAATTTACCATTTTTTCTAAAGATATCGGCTTATTTTCAAAATCCTAATTTAATTTCAAAATTATGACTTTTTTATCGAAATTTCAAGGTCACTTTGAACTAGGGTATTTTGATTTTTTTGTTGAAAAGTTCCTTTATTTATTTATATCTCTGAATAGATTTAGCCATAATTTAACTATAAATTTTTCTTGACGTGAACTTGAACATCAGGATGGCTATAGTTATGCAACCAATAATAAACCAAAGAGAAGTATTAGTTGTGTTAACTTCCCAAGCTTCAAATTCTAAAAGTTGCTAATTTCTCGTTTTTATAACCTCTTCCTTATATTTATTATTCATTGTTGTTAATTTAACAAAGGATTTAGCCATAATTTAACTATAAATTTTTCATTACTGAAACACCAAGATGGCTATAGTTATGCAACCAATAATATACCAAAAAGAAGTATTAGTTGTGTTAACTTTCCAAGCTTTAAGTTCTAAAAGTTGTTAATTTCTTGTTTTTATAACCTCTTCGTTGTATTTATTATTCATTGTTGTTATCTTAACAAAGGTAATGTATTATAACTGTTTAAATCCCCAAATTCTAATAAATTTCATTAGTTAAAAACAAAGTAAGTGCAAGATTTCAAGTTTTGTTTAAAACTGTTCCATGAGGTGTTCAACTTGCCCTATAAATTTCTCTGTGTTTTCAATATTCGTTTTGGCATATCGGAAGATGTGCAAAAGATGCATCTAATTAAAGTCATATCCAATTTTCTAAGTATGTCAATCTGAGATCGATTAATCGTAAAACCGATTTTTTATCTCTTGCATTAGATCGATAATCGATTCCAGACCCTCAAGATTTATATTGACGACAGATCATCACCCTATAATTAAAGAGCAAATTTCAATATTTTTCCAGAGTTAAAATTAAAAATTTCGAGAAAACTTGGAATTTTAAATCGAAATTTCATAATTTCCTCGAAAATTTGACTTTATTTTGGAAATTTCGAGTTTAATAACAAAGCCACTTTAAAATTTAAATTTCGAAAAAAATTTAGACTTTCGCTATTAACATTGAAATTTGATTTTAGGCTCGGAATTTTGATTTTTTTTAAGAAACTTCGAATCTTATAACAACATTCTGAACATGATCTGGAAAATTCTCAATTAAAATTAAATCGAAACTTTGAATTAACTCCGAATAAGGTAACATCTTTTCATATAAATATTAAACAAAAATTGTTGAATAGAAAAGAAAATCTCATCAAATCTAAAATGAAATTTTGGACAAAAAGACAATTTGAAAAATTCCAATATTTTTGGTAATCGGTCTCAAATGAAAAAATTGAACAGGCAAAAAAAAATTTGAAATTTTGCAAAATATCCTAAAAAGAAAAAACATTAATACACAAAAAAATCGAAATTTGGAAAATATGTTCAATATTTCGAAGGTTGAAAATTTCAAAAGATCGATACACTGGAAAAAAATGAAAGACTGCAAACAGTGAACTCTACAAATTTAAAATATTCCAAAAAATAAATAAACAAATAAAAAATCAGAATTGCTGATAAAATCACCGCAAATTTGTATTTGATTAATTTACGATTTTATAGAAATTACAATCACAAAATTGGGTAGAAATCTAGACCACGCTCTAAAATTTGAAAAATATTAACAAAAAGGTGTTACAATTCTAGAAATGTAGAAATATGGACAAGGCAGGAAAATGTAACAGTTTTACAAAACTTGAACTTGCCAAATACCCCAAAAATATAAAAATTTTGTAAACATTTCAGAAATACGACAAAAATCAGAGGTGAAAAGAACCTGAAGAATTTGTAAAAAATCAAAATTCGGAACTTCGCGAATTTAATGAATTCCCGATATTCGGAATTAAATCGAAATTTTAAAAAACCTTTAAAATGTAGCATAAAATTATCGAAATTCGATCATTCAAAGAAATGCTGAACATTCGTTGTTCAGCATTTCTTTGAAATCAATGTGTAAATTTCCTTCAAATAGATACGTGATTTAAAAAAAAAATTGCGGTGCAATGACCGATGTGGTAAAGACGCAAAACCTCTGTTTGGACTTTATTAAAAAACTACAATGTTAGTATAGTGTTTTAGTATACACATATGCAGAAAAAATCAATATAATCTAAAATTTTACAAGTTTTATATCAAATTATTTCTAAAATAAATTGTACACGTAACTGGTTCAAAAATTGAAAGTAATGCCGCATAAATAACAAGCATTTTTGTTAGAGCAATTGCATAAATTGTACAAATTAGGTCTCCACTTTAATCTTCCTTCAATATTTACCCAACTTAGCTACATACATTTTACGTTGAGATTTAAATGTGGCGAACTTCAAGGTTGAGTGTTCTGCAATTTTCTCGTTAATTATCAAATGGATCACGAAGGATTAATTGGGATTTTAAATTGGAACTTTTTTTAAATAAACAGAAAGTTCATTGCTTGTGATAGTTGTGCCAAATTCTGGAGAAATGTAAAAGTTTTACAACTAGGTTAGAAGACTTTATCATTTAAGCCAAAGGTAAACGTTTCTTAGAACAGACGTCGCGGGGTAAATCCACTAAACAATCCGACGATGGATAAAATCTAAAAATATTAACGTTCGCGGATTTACTAACAATGGCAATTACATCAGTAAATTTTTATTAAGAATATTTTATTCGCTTCACTAACAACGACACCTTATTTATTATCCTACGTATTCGTTGATAAACTATGGGTTTTTATCTTTAAAACATAAGCAATGTTGCTACTTTGAATAATGTAAAATGTAGATTAAATCTTTATTATCAACTTGATAAATAATAAACTTTACCAGTAATTATTTTCAATTAAATATGACTTTGCGTCACTAAATTACCAATACGACGAAACTAAATGATAATATTTTAAATTCGAGTTACAGAACCACAACTTTCATTCACAAAACAAAACACTTTAAATTTAAGATAAAAACAACACTTCAATACAATGTGTCAAAGTTAGCACCGAATTTCTTATTATTAAGCACAGAAATATTTTTTCTTACAACATTCACTTATTTTCAGGTAAATCATGCAGCCTCCCGCGTATTTATTGATTGTAAAAACAAAGGATTTCTTTGCTACGATAAAACCAGATTTTATCAATGCGTCGAATTCGGCAATACGACGATGGTCATTGGGGACCCACAAGAATGTCCTCCCGGCCTAATTTGCGATAATAATTCGGACCTGGAATGTGACGAGCCATGGGATGATCCCACTTCACCTAGTCCACCCCCATCTCCGACCATAACAACGAAATCGACCCCCGCGAGTAGTACAATCACTACGACGCAAAATGGGAATAGTAGTACCACAGGAGAAACTGAAAGTACAACAGACGATGACGATACTGATTGTAACACCGATGATAGTACTAATATTGATATTACAACGAAGAGTCAAAACACGAAAACTACCAATGATGCTTCATCATCTTCGAATAAGTCTCCAACTGATATTTCCTCATTTAGTACTAGTTTTCCATCTTCTATTTCTTTCAGTACTAAGACATTTCCACCTATTAGTACTACCATGTTTACTGATGGAACGTCTCCCAGTACATTTCCAACTGATCCAAGTGGTTCACCTTGGCCACCATTTACTTTCAGTGATATAACATCTTCACCAGGTGGTACTTCCAAGTTTCCTTTCAGCAGTAGCAGCTTGCAAACATCTGATATTACTTCTTATTTGTCAACTAAATTCTCTACTGCTAATTCACAACAAAGTGGTGGCACCACTTTACACCCAACAGACAAAATTCAAACACCCACTTTCAATACATGGACACCTTGGACGAAATTCCCTTGGGCTAGTACATCTCAAGACCTTTCAACAAAAACAGGAAGTACGGTTACATCAAGCGCAATTACTACTCCAGAATATATCTATAGCACAACAAATACATATCAACCGTCTAGTAGTCCTTCAATTATAACTCAACAAACTGAAACCGGATCCTCACAAACAGCAGCGGGAGATGTGACATCAACAAACAAAAATGTTATAACCAGTTCACAAGCAACGACTAATACACACACTGCAAGCAACATTCCAACTTCTGAATCAACAAGTTTGCCTAAATCAACTACAACAAAGAGTGAAACACCAAATGGTTCAACAGTGACAATTCAGAGTACAACCGAGCCACCAGATACCCCAATAACCCATAGACCTTCAGAAGAAACTCCAATTCCGAGTAGCGAAACGTCAACTACAGATGCTTTAACACCTAGAAGTACAAAAACCGACATGCCTACAACGTCATCTGGAGCCACCAGCTTTTCTACCAATGAAGTTCATAGTACTACTAAAACATCAAATAATGTCACTTTAACGCCATCAACTTTAAGTACTGGAACTCATACATCCACTGAAATTGGTACAAAATCTTCTAAACACACTACCGAAGAATCTACTCCATTCACAACAATCTCATCTAGTTTATTTACAAATGCCAGTTCCTACTCAACTCAACAAACCTTAACAAGTTCCCCATCTACACCTATAGAAACTGACACTTCTCCTAAATGGACTGTCACTAGCTCTCCAACAAAGAAAGAAAGTACACCAACTCCTTATGTGGAAACTGAAACCCCAACACCTGCAGAGACAGGATCTCCAAGCGAAAGCACTGTCCCCAACATACCTACAAAAGACCCAAAAACAACAACATCTTCTGATGGAACCAAAGAGACTTCACCCCCTGAAACAGTAACTCCTACCAAAAGGACTACCTCGAGCATATCAACGAAAGAAACAGAGACGACACAATTTGATGAAACTGAAACCTCGACACCTTTGAGGCCAGAAACCTCATCCAAATGGCCTGTCACTGAAACTTCAACACCTTCAGATCCAGGAACTTCAACCAAATGGCCTGTTACTAGCACACCAAGTGATGGAACAACGTCTACTGCACTTTCTGTTGGAACTGAAACTGCAAGTGAAGGAACGGCGTCCACTCCACCTTCTGTGGGAACTGAACCCTCAACACCGTTAGAGACAAAAGCTTCAACTGAATGGGCTGTCCCTAGCACACCAAGTGAAGGGACAGCGTCTGCTACATCTTCTGTCGGAACTGAAACTTCAACTCCTTCAGAACCAATAACAACAAATAAATGGCCTATCACCAACACACCTAGTGAAGGAACAGCGGCTACTACACCTTCGGTTGGAACTGAAACTTCAACATCTTCAGAGTTAATATCATCAACCAAATGGCCCGCCACTAGCACAACAAGTGAAGGTACTACGTCTGCTACATCTTCTGTCGGAACTGTAACTTCAACTCCTTCAGAATCAGGAACATCAACCAAATGGCCTGTCACTAGCACACCAAGTAAAGGTACGACGTCTGCTACACCTTCTCTCGGAACTGAAACTTCTACGCCTTCAGAGCCAGGAACATCAACTAAATGGTCTGTCACCAGCACACCAAGTGAAGTAACAGCTTCTACTACACCTTCGGTTGGAACTGAATCTTCAACTTCTTCAGAGCCAATAACATCAACTAAATGGCCTGTCACTAGCACAACAAGTGTAGTTACTACGTCTGCTACAGCTTCTGTCGGTACTGAAAATTCTGTCACCAGCACATCAAGTGAAGGGACAGCGTCTACTATATCTTCGGTTGGAACTTCAACTTCTTCAGAGCCAATAATATCAACCAAATGGCCTGGCACTAGCACACCAAGTGAAATTACAGCGTCTACTACACCTTCGGTTGGAACTGAACCTTCAGTTCCTTCAGAGCCAATAACATCAACCAAATGGCCTGTCACTAGCACACCAAGTGAAGATACAACTCTTACTCCTTCTGTCGGAACTGAAACTTCAACACCTTCAGAACCAGAAACATCAACTAAATGGCTCGTCACTAGCACACCAAGTGAAGGACCAGCGTCTACTACACCTTCAGCTGGAACTGAGCCTTCAACTTCTTCAGCGCCAATAACATCAACCAAATGGTCTGTTACTAGCACACCAAATGAAGAAACAGCGTCTACTACATCTTCTGTCGGAACTGAAACTTCAACACCTTCAGAACCAGGAACTTCAACCAAATGGCCTGTCACCAGCACACCAAGTGAAATTACAGCGTCTACTACACCTTCGGTTGGGACTGAACCTTCAACTCCTTCAGAGCCAATAACATCAACCAAATGGCCTGTCACTAGCACACCAAGTGAAGATGCAACTACTACTCCTTCTGTCGGAACTGAAACCTCAACACCTTCAGAACCAGGAACATCAACTAAATGGCCCGTCACTAGCACACCAAGTGAAGGAACGGCCTCTACTACACCTTCGGTTGGATCTGAAGCTTCGACTTCTTCAGAGCCAATAGCATCAACCAAATGGCCTGTCACCAGCACAACAAATGAAGGTACCACGGCTGCTACACCTTCTGTCGAAACTGAAACTTCAATACCTTCAGAACCAGGAACTTCAACTAAATGGCCTGTCACCAGCACACCAAGTGAAGGAACAGAATCTACTACACCTTCGGTTGGAACTGAAACTTCGACTTCTTCAGAGCCGATAACATCAACCAAATGGTTCGTCACTAGCACACCAAGTGAAGATAAAACTATCACACCTTCTGTCGGAACTGAAACTTCAACATCTCCAGAACCTGAAACTTCAACTAAATGGCCGGTCACCAGCACACCAAGTGAAGAAACGACGTCTAATACACCTTCGGTGGCAACTGAACCTTCAACTTCTTCAGAGCCAATAACATCAACCAAATTGCCTGTCACTAGCACACCAAGTGAAGATACAACTACTACTCCTTCTGTCGGAACTGAAACTTCAACACCTTCAGAACCAGAAACATCAACTAAATGGCCCGTCACTAGCACACCAAATGAAGGAACAGCGTCTTCTACACCTTCGGTTGGAACTGAGCCTTCAACTTCCTCAGAGCCAATAACATCAACCAAATGGCCTGTCACTAACACGCCAAATGGAGATACAACTACTACACCTTCTGTCGGAACTGAAACTTCAACACCTTCAGAACCAGGAACTTCAACTAAATGGCCTGTCACCAGCACACCAAGTGAAGGTACAGCGTCTACTACACCTTCGGTTGGAACTGAACCTTCAACTCCTTCAGAGCCAATAACATCAACCAAATGGCCGGTCACTAGCACACCAAGTGAAGGAACAGCCTCTACTACACCTTCGGTTGGATCTGAAGCTTCGACTTCTTCAGAGCCAATAACATCAACCAAATGGCCTGTCACTAGCACAACAAATGAAGGTACCACGGCTGCTACACCTTCTGTCGGAACTGAAACTTCACTACCTTCAAAACCAGGAACATCAACTAAATGGTCTGGCACCAGCACACCAAGTGAAGGTACAGCGTCTACTACACCTTCGGTTGGAACTGAACCTTCAATTCCTTCAGAGCCAATAACATCAACCAAATGGCTCGTCACTAGCACCCCAAGTGAAGATAAAACTACCTCACCTTCTGTCGGAACTGAAACTTCAACATCTCCAGAACCAGGAACTTCAACTAAATGGCCGGTCACCAGCACACCAAGTGAAGAAACGACGTCTAATACACCTTCGGTGGCAACTGAACCTTCAACTTCTTCAGAGCCAATAACATCAACCAAATTGCCTGTCACTAGAACACCAAGTGAAGATACAACTACTACTCCTTCTGTCGGAACTGAAACTTCAACACCTTCAGAATCAGGAACATCAACTAAATGGCCCGTCACTAGCACACCAAGGGAAGGAACAGCCTCTACTACACCTTCGGTGGGAACTGAACCTTCAACTTCTTCAGAGCCAATAATATCAACCAAATGGCCTGTCACTGGGACACCAAGTAAAGATACAACTACTACACCTTCTGTCGGAACTGAAACTTCAACCCCTTCAGAACCAGAAACATCAACTAAATGGCCCGTCACTAGCACACCAAATGAAGGAACAGCGTCTTCTACACCTTCGGTTGGAACTGAGCCTTCAACTTCCTCAGAGCCAATAACATCAACCAAATGGCCTGTCACTAACACGCCAAATGGAGATACAACTACTACACCTTCTGTCGGAACTGAAACTTCAACACCTTCAGAACCAGGAACTTCAACTAAATGGCCTGTCACCAGCACACCAAGTGAAGGTACAGCGTCTACTACACCTTCGGTTGGAACTGAACCTTCAACTCCTTCAGAGCCAATAACATCAACCAAATGGCCCGTCACTAGCACACCAAGTGAAGGAACAGCCTCTACTACACCTTCGGTTGGATCTGAAGCTTCGACTTTTTCAGAGCCAATAACATCAACCAAATGGCCTGTCACTAGCACAACAAATGAAGGTACCACGGCTGCTACACCTTCTGTCGGAACTGAAACTTCACTACCTTCAAAACCAGGAACATCAACTAAATGGTCTGGCACCAGCACACCAAGTGAAGGTACAGCGTCTACTACACCTTCGGTTGGAACTGAACCTTCAATTCCTTCAGAGCCAATAACATCAACCAAATGGCTCGTCACTAGCACACCAAGTGAAGATAAAACTACCACACCTTCTGTCGGAACTGAAACTTCAACATCTCCAGAACCAGGAACTTCAACTAAATGGCCGGTCACCAGCACACCAAGTGAAGAAACGACGTCTAATACACCTTCGGTGGCAACTGAACCTTCAACTTCTTCAGAGCCAATAACATCAACCAAATGGCCTGTCACTAGCACACCAAGTGAAGATACAACTACTACTCCTACTGTAGGAACTGAAACTTTAACACCTTCCGAACCAGGAACATCAACTAAATGGCCTGTCACCAGCACACCAAGTGAAGGAACAGAATCTACTACACCTTCGGTTGGAACTGAAACTTCGACTTCTTCAGAGCCAATAATATCAACCAAATGGCCTGTCACTAGCAGGCCAAGTGAAGATACAACTACCGCACCTTCCGTAGGAACTGAAACTTCAACACATTCAGAACCAGGAACATCAACCAAATGGCCTGTCACCAGCACACCAAGTGAAGGAACAGAATCTACTACACCTTCGTTTGGAACTGAAAGTTCGACTTCTTCAGAGCCAATAACATCAACCAAATGGCCTGGCACTAGCACACCAAGTGAAGATACAACTACTGCACCTTCTATCGATACTGAAACTTCAACATCTTCAGAACCAGGAACTCCAACTAAATGGCCTATCACCAGCACACCAAGTGAAGGAACAACCTCTACTACACCTTCGATTGGAACTGAATCTTCAACTTCTTCAGAACCAATAACATCAACCAAATGGCCTGGCACTAGCACACCAGGTGAAGTTACAACTAGTACACCTTCTATCGATACTGAAACTTCAACATCTTCAGATCCAGGAACTTCAACTAAATGGCCTGTCACCAGCACACCAAGTGAAGGAACAGAATCTACTACACCTTCGGTTGGAACTGAAACTTCGACTTCTTCAGAGCCAATAACATCAACCAAATGGCCTGTCACTGGGACACCAAGTGAAGATACAACTACTACACCTTCTATCGGAACTGAAACTTCAACAACTTTAGAACCAGGAACCTCAACTAAATGGCCTGTCACTACCACACCAAGTGAAGATACAACTACTACTCCTTCTGTAGGAACTGAAACTTCGACTTCTTCAGAGCCAATAACATCAACCAAATGGCCTGTCACCAGCACACCAAGTGAAGGAACAACCTCTACTACACCTTCAGTTGGAACTGAACCTTCAACTCCTTCAGAGCCAATAACATCAACCAAATGGCCCGTCACTAGCACACCAAGTGAACGAACAGCCTCTACTACACCTTCGGTTGGATCTGAAGCTTCGACTTCTTCAGAGCCAATAACATCAACCAAATGGCCCGTCACTAGCACAACAAATGAAGGTAGCACGGCTGCTACACCTTCTGTCGGAACTGAAACTTCAATACCTTCAGAACCAGGAACATCAACTAAATGGTCTGGCACCAGCACACCAAGTGAAGGAACGGCGTCTAATACAGCTTCGGTGGGAACTGAACTTTCAACTTCTTTAGAGCCAATAACATCAACCAAATGGCCTGTTACTAGCACACCAAGTGAAGATACAACTACTACTCCTACTGTAGGAACTGAAACTTTAACACCTTCCGAACCAGGAACATCAACTAAATGGCCTGTCACCAGCACACCAAGTGAAGGAACAGAATCTACTACACCTTCGGTTGGAACTGAAACTTCGACTTCTTCAGAGCCAATAATATCAACCAAATGGCCTGTCACTAGCAGGCCAAGTGAAGATACAACTACCGCACCTTCCGTAGGAACTGAAACCTCAACACCTTCAGAACCAGGAACATCAACCAAATGGCCTGTCACCAGCACACCAAGTGAAGGGACAGAATCAACTACACCTTCGTTTGGAACTGAAGGTTCGACTTCTTCAGAGCCAATAACATCAACCAAATGGCCTGGCACTAGCACACCAAGTGAAGATACAACTACTACACCTTCTATCGATACTGAAACTTCAACATCTTCAGAACCAGGAACTTCAACTAAATGGCCTGTCACCAGCACATCAAGTGAAGGAACAACCTCTACTACACCTTCGATTGGAACGGAATCTTCAACTTCTTCAGAACCAATAACATCAACCAAATGGCCTGGCACTAGCACACCAAGTGAAGATACAACTAGTACACCTTCTATCGATACTGAAACTTCAACATCTTCAGATCCAGGAACTTCAACTAAAGGGCCTGTCACCAGCACACCAAGTGAAGGAACAGAATCTACTACACCTTCGGTTGGAACTGAAACTTCGACTTCTTCAGAGTCAATAACATCAACCAAATGGCCTGTCACTAGCACGCCAAGTGAAGATACAACTACCACACCTTCTGTAGGAACTGAAACTTCAACACCTTCCGAACCAGGAACATCAACTAAATGGCCCGTCACCAGCACATCAAGTGAAGGAACAACCTCTACTACACCTTCGATTGGAACTGAAACTTCAACTTCTTCAGAGCCAATAACATCAACCAAATGGCCCGTTACCAGCTCACCAAGTGAAGGAACAACCTCTACTACACCTTCCATTGGAACTGAAAGTTCAACTTCTTCAGAGCCAATAACATCAACCAAATGGCCTGGCACTAGCACACCAAGTGAAGATACAACTACTACACCTTCTATCGATACTGAAACTTCAACATCTTCAGAACCAGGAACTTCAACTAAATGGCCTGTCACCAGCACACCAAGTGAAGGAACAGAATCTACTACACCTTCGTTTGGAACTGAAACTTCGACTTCTTCAGAGCCAATAACATCAACCAAATGGCCTGTCACTAGCACACCAAATGGAGATACAACTGCTACACCTTCTGTCGGAACTGAAATTTCAACACCTACAGAACCAGGAACTTCAACTAAACGGGCTGTCACCAGCACACCAAGAGAAGGAACAGCGTCTAGTACACCTTCGGTTGGAACTGAACCTCCAACTTCTTCAGAGCCAATAACATCAACCAAATGGCCCATCACTAGCACACCAAGTGAAGATACAGCTACTACTCCTTCTGTCGGAACTGAAACTTCAACACCAACAGAACCAGGAACTTCAACCACTAGCACGCCAAGTGAGGGATTAAGTTCCACCACTCCCTCTGCTGGAACTGAAACTTTAACACCTTCAAAACCAGGAACTTCTACTAAATGGCCTGTCACTAGCATACCGAATGAAGGAACGGCTTCTACCACACCTACCATGGGAACTGAAACATCAAGTCCTATAGAGCCAGAAACCCCGTCTAAATGGACCGCCACTAGCACATGGAGTGAAAGAACAAAAACAACAAAAACCTCCACTATATTACAAGGGTCAACGCCCTCAGAGACAGGCACCTCATCTACGTGGCCCGCTACTAGTACACCAAGTGAAGAAACAGCAAATACTACGCCATCTGTCGAAACTGAAATTTCAACAACTACAGAATCTGAAACTTCGTCTACGTGGCCTGTCAGTAGCACAACACATGAGGAGGCGACGTCTACTCCACCTTCCGTTGAAACTGAAACTTCAACATCCACCGAACGAGGATCTTCACCAAAATGGTCTGTAACTAGCACACCAGAAGAAAACACAGCGTCCACTACACCTTCTGTTGAAACTGAAACGTCAACACCTTCAGAGCCGCGAACTCCATCTAGATGGCCTGTTACGGGTGGAGATGAAGGGACGGGCTCCACTACATCCTCTGTTGGAAATGAAACTTTAACCCCTTCAGAGCCAGGAACTCCGTCTAAATGGACCGTTACGAGTACACAGAGTGACGAAACAAATACAACAATATCATCCTCCAGAACAGAAGGTTCAATATCTTCAGAATCAGGAACCCCATCTACATTGCCTGTTACCAGCACAACAACTGGAGGAGCAGCAACCACGACACCCTCTGTTGGAACTGATACTGTAGCATCTTCAGAGCCAGGAAGTTCATCTACATGGCTTGTCACTAGCACACCAAGTGAAGGAACATCCTCTGTCGAAACTGAAAGTTCAATACCGTCAGAGTTGAGAAGTTCAACTAAATGGCCTATTACAAGGACACCAAGTGAAGGAACAACGTCCACCGTGCCATCTAGTGCAACCGAAACTTCAACACCTAAGGAAGGTACGGATACGTTGCCATCTTCTGTTGGAACCGACACTTCTACACCTACAGAGCCAGAAAATTCAACTAAATGGGATATCACTAGCACGTCAAACAGTGGTATAATTACAACGTCCTCAATTAGGACCGAGACTTCAACGCCTTCGGAAACAGAGACTCCATCGAAAGGGCTTTACACTTCTACAAAGGTTACAACGCCTACGGACCGAGTTACTGATTCAACTTCAAACGCTAGTCCTTCAGGTGGTGAATCTATTACTACGATAACTCAAAATAGTGATACCACAACTTCTCAATTCTCCACATCATCTCATACTACCACATCACATATTTCTTCCAGTACAACAGTTTCGCCATATTTCAATTGTACCAAGCCCGGTAAATATCCAGATCCAACAGACTGTACTAAATTCCATGTTTGCGTTAATGCCGTTTTCAACTTGGTGGATGTTGTAATGGACTGTCCTGAAGGAAGCCAATACGATGCTTCCAATGAACGGTGTACGACCGATCCCGTCCAATGTCCCGGCGACCCAGATTTAAAATGTCCCAAATCAGGAACTTTCCCTCACCCAACGGATTGCAACAGATATTACAAGTGTACATGGAAATCTGTTTATAATAGATACGAAATTAAACAGTACAGATGTCCAGCGTTTAACGAATTTAACGCCGAAAAGGGAAGATGCGTGAAATCGGATACGTGTCAGCAGGATTTCCATCCCTTCGAATGTACGGAAACTGGGAAGTTCCCAGCGGAAACTAACTGTCGCGAGTATTACATTTGCAAGTATGTTGGGGATGAACTGGTTAAGGAAGTGAAAACTTGTCCCGTGTTCAAATTGTTTGACAGGGAGTTGAAGAGATGTCGAAATGAATGTTTGGTAAAATGTCCTTTCGATGACGATAACGATGATTATTCCGAAGAAGTTTGATCCAGTTGCTTTATATGATCTGTTTTTGTGATATAATTAATATGTATTTAACGAAATAAATAAAATGTAATATTTTTCCATTTGTATTAAAATATAGATATCTAATAAATAATTTATGATTGTTAGTATTTTTTTCAATATTTCCCTAAAAATTACTTATTATTAATTAATTAGTTTTTCGTCCTTTGACTTATTCGTAATTCTTATTTCTTTATTTGTCGATAAACATAATGGGATTATTTGTATTTCATAAAAAGCTTCTGTCCGTTCTTTCGTGTAATTTTTCAAGAATCCGATTAGGAATGGAACGCATTTATTCACATCAATAAATATAAAAAAATTTTTAAAGAAATAATATTCAAGAAATTGTATGTAGGTCATTTGAAGAAAGAAAAATCTTACCTTTATTGAGAAACATTGTTCACTTTTAACTTCATTCTAGGCTACATTAAAGTGTCAATAGAGTGATAACAAAGTAATAAATTTATATTTGGCAAATTAGATAAAGCTAGTTCTTGTTGCTGATGCCATAAAAAGTAAGCTTATCTATATGGCTCTTTAATTCCAGACATATTAGACATTGTTTTACATCGTTCTGTGTATATTATTATGAAAAAAAAAAAACGTTGGAAAATGTGAAGAGCTTGTTTATATTACACTATCGGGTTTATTTGTTGTAATAGTTTGTTTAATCCATAATTTTTCCGTGTTTTTTTCGACATTACAGTAAGTTCCGGTATTGGCTTTATTTAAGGGTCGACCTTGTTATTTTATAAATTAAAATTTTCCGCTTTTATTTGTGAATATATTCTAAACAAATACTGCTTGTTATTTAAATCTTTTTTTTTATTACTTTTTAGTTATGTAATTGACCAATATTTAGAATCAGAAACTATATTAATAATGTTAAATCATTGATAAAACAAATTTAAATTTGCAATTATTTCTTTGTTACTTAAAAATTCAACGTTAACCTAGAAATTTTAAAATTTTTCCAAACTTCGCTTTTATTTATAAATTTTGTTTTTTTTTGCAGAGTTTTAAACTAAAATCAAAAGTTAAAATTAATTGTTTTAATATTTAGTTACAATTTTCACAAAATTCGAAATTTAAACAAAAAGTTTTAAATTTGAAAATCCTAAAATTTTTTTTTGTAAAACTGCTATTAAAAGTGACATTTTTAGTTCATTGATAAGTGAACTAAAAATTGACTTTTATAATGACACGTGACAAAAACACTTTTAACACTAGTGCGAAAAAGTTTTTTCGCACTAGTGTTAAAAGTAAATATGGCAGTGTTTCCCAAACTTTTTTTGCCCTAACCCGGTTGTTTTTAATATTTTCCCTTCGCCACCCACTAAAAGATGTTTTAATTATATCTTAATGCTGGAAAGAACTAATCATTTGTGAGTATGAAGACAATTCTACAGCCTGGTATTTTATTTTTGTGGTCCGCTGCCGAGTTGTGACCCACTGTTTAGGAAACACTGATATATAGCAATATGCAATATAAAATAGAAAGCTGTACTGGTAAAATTAGAAAGATATTTTTTTGGTTGAACGGACTGGTCCAACAATATTGTGTTTCCAAACATTAAAACATTCAAAATAGTTATAAATTATTTATTTATAATATTAATATTACTATTACAATCTGAACGGTTACTTATTTTAGTTTTCCTGAAAAGTAATTGCAGAGGTATTTATGCAAAGTAATCCGTGCAAAAACCAGGACGGATGTTGCTTTTAGTCTTCATAATATAAAACAAAGATTTTTCAATATAATCCAGTGTTAATTTACAAAATCCTTGAGAGCGGCAGACTCCAAATAATCCAAAAACTGACGCAACTTTTTACTGCATATTTGGTGTCTGGAGCTTCATTCAAAAAAATCTTGTACGCTGGTGTTAATACTTGCTTATATCCTAGTTTGATTTAAAAACTAGCTTTTATCATAGAGAGATTCCAAAACTTGGAATTTCATTCGGCGTAAACCAAAAATATATTTTTAGTGAAGTTATCCGCTAGATTCTTTATTTCATACCATCATATTTTTGTCCCGATTTCTGGAGCAATAAATCTCAGTCTTCAACATCAGATGGAATAATAAAATTGCTTTAATTTCCAATCTTTTCTTCAAAATTCATGTTTATTAGCCATAAAATCTACAATATTTTAGGACAGGTTCAATTGTGGTTACTAATTAACATTAAACAACTTACAATTGTTTTACTTAGTTACACTTTATCCAATACCTGACTTGATTGTCAGATGTAAATGTCAAATATGTAATTCAACACGCAAACAAGAAATCTAAAATTCAACCTTAGGGACAGCATTTTCTCTTTTAATTTAACAGTTTTACAAAAAATATTGTATGATACACTTGTTAAAAGTGATTTTATTTTGTTCGTTCCCCACTCACAAAATAAAATGTCACTTTTAACACTTGTATCATAAATAACTATTACCTCTTTCGTAAAACTTGGAATTTGACTTAAAAAATTATCTTCAATTTTTTTGCCACAAATTTTTACGTTTTTGCTAATATTTTAATATGATATTGAAAATGAAAACCTTTACTAGAAATGTTAACTTATTTTAAAATTACGATAGTTTAAATTCAAATTCCATTTTTCAAAATAAATTTCAAGTTTCTGTTAAAATATTTTTACTGAAACTTTCGAGCTTATGGCTAGAGAATTAGAGCGTTTTATCTTAAATTACGCTGTTTCTTTCTAGAACTCTGTTTGAACTTGAAAATTTTACATTTTTCTTAAAATACAGTACACTTAATGTTCATATTCAAAAATCAAATTTTTCCCAGAATTGTCAATTTTTTCTTAAATTTTAAACTTTACATATAGAAGATGGACCATAAGTAATGGTGTACAGAGTAAGAGTAGATTTTTCGTATAAAAATAATGTTATTTAGCTACATTTACCTTATACCAAAAGTTGATATTAACAGAGATACAGGGTGTCAAAGTCAAAAAAAAAAACTCGATTTTTTCGTATAACTATTGAATAAATTGTAATATAGGCACGAAATTTGGCACAAAGGGGGCGCTACCTGCACTATCCTGCATGACTCTAAATCATCCTAACTTTTTTTGTATACCAACGTGCATTAATTTTAAATGAGTAATTTAATTTCCCCATATTTTTTACGTACAAAAGGTATAAATTCTGAAAGTTGATATGAGCAACTGTATTAGCCTTCAAAGTTTAAATTACTTAAAATATTAAATTTTCGAAGTAGGATTGAAAAAAAATAATAACAAGGTAAAAAAAGTAATTTATGTCAAATATTATTTTGATGATAATATTACTTCCTAAATTTTGAAAATCTCAATAAAGAAAATGTAAAAAATAAAGACATAATTTATTTTCTAACATAGAGTTGTTGTGAGATATAATCTCTGAGTCTGCATAAGAAAATTTTAATAGATTGGGTGGTCAAAGTAGATTTTGGATATGAATTTCAATAAAAGACAGCCAGATTTTTAATTGTGTACAATCCCTTTACATGACAAAGGTCATTTCGAATATTTATTTTTGAAAATAAAATTTGTTTTGGTATTTTATTTAAATTAGCTTTAGAAATTTAAAAAATATGCCTAATAATGATGTCAGTGGAGTTATATTTGATATAAACTATTTTAGAGTCAGTTATATTACCTTTATTTTGAAATCTACTCCGAAGGATTTCACTTTTTTTATAACTTGAAATAAACGTACGGCAAACATCTTGAAAAGGGTTGCCTGTATTAGCATTCAAATGTAGGTAAATAAAAGTGTCTATTCAAAATAAGTGTACATGGAGGCACAAAAAAGTTATGATGCTTTAGAATAATACAGGGTAGCGCAGGTGGCGCCCCCTATGAATTACTGGCAATCTCTTAGCAAATTAAAATTTCTTGACCAAAGAAACCCCCCTCTGCCAAATTTCTTGACTATTTTTTTTCAACTTTGAATTGTATCTCGGTTAATATCAACTTTTGGTGTAAGGTAAATGTGGCTAAATCACGTTATTTTTATATGAAAAATCTACAATTGCTCTATGTACCATTACTTCTGGTCCATTTTTGTTTTCAAAATATAATCTAAAAGATTTTATGGGGATTATCCCAAAAATTGAAAACAAAGGTGCTTTAAAACCCCTTTTCCAATGTAAGAGCATTAACGTCGCCTAGTTGCGAAGCAAATTTCACAACATAAAAAGTCAAAAACCTGAAGATTTTGGATATATTAAACTAGAAACTGGGATGAATTATAAAAAATTGTAGATCCATAGTAAAAATTATAGGGTTGGCATTAGTGAATATGAGCATTAATCGGGTAAATCCCGCAATTGAAAACCTAACCTCCAAAAACCTAAATTTTGTCAAATGTTCCTTAATTTCGTGTTTTGCAATTTGCACTGATATTCATTATGTTCTTGTTTTAGTTGTTTTACCGAAGGAACCATCATAAGGCAATGTTTCCAGGACTGGATGTAAGGGAATTACTTAAATCAAGTATGATAAGAAATAAGAGTCTAGATTCGATCAATATTTTTATTAGACTGATCACATTTTAAAGCGTAAAATGAGTCGTTGAATATCTTATAAGTATAACTAATTTAGTTTTAAGTTTATACAAGATTCTTGTGTACATATCGAGTAAGTACGGGGATATGCTGAAAAGTAATGCACACTTTCTTGCACATCAGGAAAGAAATGATCTTCAAAAGCGCAGGATGTGACGTTTCCTTTTTATACACATGCAAAGGTTTGAGGTCGTTGAATTCATATGGCGTATTTTGAAAAGCAGAAATATAAAGACGTATTTTAGGGCTATGTCAAGGCAAGATAAACAGCGTACTGTTATCGAATTTTTAACTGCTTAAAAAGTGACTCCTACTGACATACCGTCGCTGTTGATAGGTCTACTGCAAATCGATAAGTAGTAAAATTTTGTCTTTGGGGGTCTAAAGAAGCCATAAATGTTAATGAAACGCGGCGGATTTTTGATCGCTGCCACAGATGGACGTTGATGTAACCACGACAAACAATCGCTATCTCGTCGACGATTCGATTCAAAATGAGCGACAATTACACAAAAGCGTACCGCAAACCACCTTGAAATATCCAAAGAAGGTGTCGACTGAAGTTTTACTCGATTTGACATTCTCCTTACTCCCATGATTTTTCGCCTTGCGATTTTTATTTTCTTCCTCCGTCCTGAGCGACCGCAAGAAAAATCCTTACACCGCGAACGACGAGGTTGAAGATAGCTGTCAAATACTAGATTTAAGAACAGTGGAAAAATTGTTCGTGGACAGAATGAAACAAACTTGTTACACTTTGAGAAAAATACGTTAGCTTTAAAACTATGCTGGAAATTAAATGACTTTGAAGCTTAAATACTTTAATGTACATTTTGGTGGTACTACAAGCATGTGTGTATTACTTTTCAGCCCACCCTTGTATTTAAAAGAATCCAAACTTAACTACTTTGCAGGTACATCGTAACACATTTCGATTGTAGGGACAAACTTCCCATAAGCGCACCACAGCACTATAGGGTAATCCGGATTAGAGCAATCAATGTAAGTGGTACCATTTGGATTATTGGGGTCTGGAATGTATCGGTAGTAAACATCTTCGTACTTCTTGCAGTAGTCATTAATGCAAACGGCATCGGCGGAACAAAGCTGCGTGGCCGGATTGAAAACCATCCTGTTGGGACACACGTAATCGCTCTTTATCAAATTTCCTCGATACGAAATGCAAGCGTAATAACTGGAGCAGCTTTCATTGGCTTTGAGAAATCTTCCGGGCACAGTGCATGTATAGGGATCCGCAGAGAATGCCACCATGTAGACCCCAAACAGAATCGCCTGAAATTCAACCGGATATTAGTAAAACAACCGGGACAATTTTTTAAAAAAACACCAGGGTCTAATAAGAACGTCTGAATTTTTCAACCCAATCTATTTTGAACTCGAGTTTAGTAGTAGATTTTAAGCTATGTGTTATATTGAAATACGATAACTTTTAATAAGGTACAAATTAAGATTTTGCACTTTACTACATCACTAATTAGGCGATAGGTAAATTGTCTGCAAAACTGACAAAGGATCCTAATCTAATTGGTTAGCAAAAGAAGCAACGAACTTATTTCAGTTAAAATTTGAATCCATACTGCAGCATTGATTCTACTACTACAGTCAGTGGCGGCTGCTGCAAGGAGAGCGATGGAGCACTACTCTCGTAACAATTTTTTTCCAATAGGTACATCAGCTGCAAATATCTAATTTGTATCTAATTTTTCTGATATATTTCATAGTAAATACTAGTTATTGTCAAACATATCAAAAATTGAAAATCAATAGTTATTCACTAAGATACAGAGTGTAACTTTAAAAATCTCAGTCCGTTGTTATCCAGTCTGGGCCTGTTGTTATCTTGGCTGGGTCTGTTGTCACCTTAGCTGACCCTGTAGTCTCAGTAATCTCGCATGGAGCCCTGCAACCCCTTGATTGAATTCTTCAGAAACGATGGCAAAGTAGTATGAATAAAACGCGGCTGCTGTAATGCAGCAGGTCACGTTACCGGTTGGCCCTCTCCATGCATTTCCCGATTCTCGAAAATCTGGAGCGTATAACGATAGCCTTTGCGTGCGCGAAATATTATTACACTTTCTGTGCTTTAAGCTCTACTTCAGTTATAAATTCCGTTCGTTACAGAATGGAACTGATAAGAAATAAAACACTGATTCATGATATTCAGATTAAATTAAAAAATCTAGGTCCTCCTACACCAGATTTACTAATTAAAGAAGCAGAAAGTAAATCGAAAACTGATGAAATCGCATTAAGAATGCTCGACAGAAGCTATTACAGTTTAGCAGATTGGTTGTGCGGGTAGAATGCAAAATGCCCTTTTCTGTTTTGTCTGCCTATTTCTCTCATTTCAGGTATGTCGAATGGATTTGACTTTAAAACAAGTTAATTAAATAAAACAACACGATGAGCAATTTTTTTTTCAATATTTTTCTGTGTTTAATTTTCGATAAGATGTGGAAGCATATTTTGCAAAAAATTTGGTTGGTGTATGAATCCCCGGACCCCCACTCTGGTGTCCTCCTATCTTAAAAAGTCACGAGCCATTTTCCCTACAATATCGATTCTGCCCTAGTAGCCATTCTACGATACAATATTACAGATTCAACTACAGTATCAATTCTTCTCTAATTTAGATTCCACTACAGCATCGATTCTGCTCAGAGACTAATTCTGCTACAATATAGCTTGAAAAGCCTTCTTTACTGGATTTTTTTTAAGTGCTCTCAATTATAATAATTATTTGTCACATTTCATGTATTTAATTGTGTTGGTAAGATCCATCAATTTAAGAAATTGTTTAACAAGTACAAGTCTTAAATATGTAAATATTTTTTTCTAAAATATAAAAATCCAACTGATAGAAATTATCGAATTGTGAAATAAAAATGTTGTCAGCTTAAAGCAAACTTACCAAAAATGAAACAATAATTGGTTTCATGGTGGAATAGTGCTGAGGTGGAAATTAAAATTAAATGGTAACGTGCGCAACTGAATGCAAGTTGCACGTAATTTATATACAAAAGGATAAAGATAATAATAATGATTTATTAAAGTAGTTGTTTTGAAATCCAAAACTTAATACGTCGGATTCTATAAAAAAAACATTAAGAGTAATTTTCCTAACTTATGAAAAATGTTTGGCCTTTGTTTCGAAATCTAACTTTTGGATATGATTTTTCTCGTCGCACTTCAAGTTTACAGTTGAAAGGCTACGAAAGAATTTGAAACCTTGATTGTATACTTCGAAACGTTAACATTTTATTTTTTTTTTATTTTAACTTGACGTCATACTTTTTATCCGAAATTTTAATATTTTTTTTTTTTTATTAAAAAAACAACATTACAATTTTTTTTGTAAACGTTTTGTTTATAAACATAAAAAATTGGATTTTTTCGCAATTTCAATTGTAAATTCGGAATTTCGATTTTTTCTTTCACGCATCGAGAAAAAATGATTTTTTGAGATTAAATATAACTTTCTAGAATACACGTAAAATTTAAATAAAAAAACTTCAAAAGTCAATGTTTTACCTAGAGCAGCTAAAAATACGAAATTTCTACTTTCAATTAGCTTCTTCACAACATATGTACTTAGTAACAACCCAACTTTTTTTACAACAATCAAAATCAAAAATATTCGAAACCGAAATTGAACCATTTTTCCTCAATACTTCAAGACCAATTTAAGAAAAAACTTTCATTATTAAGAAGTTTTGATTTGAAATTTGAAACATTGCAGACGGAGTTCAATACAAACTCGATTCTTACAGAATTATGACCTTTACATTAAAATTTTAGCTTTTTTCTAACAATTTCGCCTTTAATGTCGCCAAATTAACGTACACATTTTTTTGTAAACATCACTTTGTCTTTTTTACTTGAATTCAAGGTTTAAATTCTTTCTGGACATTTCGAATTCGTATCCTTAAAATTTGGAGAATAAAGATGATATTTCGTGGTTAAATTGTAAGTCTTTAAGGTTAAAATTTTCTAAAAATTGCGATTTTTTTATAAATTTTTAAATTTTGAGTGAAATATTCCAAAAAAATCGAGTAATATTCCAGTTTAAAACAAAAAATCCTTTTTAATTCGGACATTAAAAAAATTATTTCGCACATGTATTTTTTAGGGTTTTTTTTTCGAATTTTGACTATTTTCAGAATATAGAGGTTAAATTTTCAATTTACAGTCAACAATTAAAACAAGGAAGTGAAGAATTTTAAAATGAAAATTTTGAGGTTTTTTATTTAATAATTTTATTAAAATTTCTGGTTTAGAAATTTAAAGTTTAAACTCGTGTCATCGAGATGTTTTTATAAATTCTAGGTTTTTCTAGAAATTTACATTTTTCTTTCTAAATTTTATTTGAAAACGTCTCTAATTTTTACAACTTTTACAAACGTTGAGATTTTCAATGAAATTTTGATAAAACAGTGGACTATTACAGATTAAAATGTTTTGAAAGCAATTTTGTACGTACATGTCGTCTCTTTTCTCTAATTTTTATTTTTTCTCAACATTTCCAGTAAAAAATCGATCTCGTCAAGCATGATAAGTTTTTGTAATAGAGCAAATATAAAACTACTAACTTGGGGACACGCAAGTATAATTATCAATCTGTTGCCAACACCCAACACAAATAATCTTCCACAATAACATAGGGTTAATGATAATGTAGATGTTTCTCAAATTAAGTTTCCAGAACGAAGATAAATACTCTCTTATTTATATTTCCGAGAAATCCTTCAATCCGTCAATTCGGTTAATTTTGGTATACTGTCTAGAGTACACAAACATGAGCATTAGAGAAAAAAACCACATAATTATTGTGGCCTATTAAAACATGTCGAATTATGATGAGTTACTTTGTTCTTAATCGTAAATCTAATCCTTTTATGTTAATGGCACCACCGTATCAAAATGCAAATAAGTAATAAATTGTACTAAAATTTTAGCATTTTCTTATTGACAGCAAAATTAGATTGAGAGAGCTTTGATAATGAAATTCGCACTATGTCTTATAATAATTTTGGTAAGTGTTTTCTCTTTCTTTATATTAAACATTATACCAGTGGCGGCTGGCGTATAGGCACTGTGAAACTGCAGCACCCCCAATTTCGCTTACTAGTTTTTTTTCTCAAAATTTTCTGAACACTTTTCATTACACAATTGTTTATAGAAATTTTAAACTTTCTCTTATTTCTTTTTATAGAAATTTTAGGTTTCTTACACGAAGTTACGAATTTTAAAAACCTATTTTATTTTTAAATTTGATCAAAAGCACATTTTTAAAAACTAATTTTTGCAAAAGTATTGAGAAAGAAATCAATATTTCGAGCAGAAATTAAAATGTTAAAAAAAACTCAAATTTCTTTGAAGGAGTCAACATTTTAAAAAAATATTTACTATTTAAAGAAAAAATCTAAATCCAACTCATCTCGCATTTTACTATTTCTCTAAAAACTAAGTTAGTACGGTATCTTCGAATTTTTATTTCAAATCTCATTTTGTATAAAAATGTTGAGGTTTTTTCAGATATTTCGATTTTTTTTTTAGGAAATTTTGATTTTATTTGCAAAGTTTCCATTTTTCCTAAATATTTTATAAAAAGAAATTTTCTCGAAATTTCCATTTTTCCTAAAAGTATTGTTCTTCAAATTTCTTCTCGAAATTCCAACTTCTCCAGATTTTTTTATGTTCCTCTAATTTACTTTAAAAAAGTTTTTTCACGACAATTTGACAATCTAAAATTTATTTTATTTTGTAGTTTTGACAAAAGAAGTTTGGAAAAAACCTTGAAAGCTCCATAAAAATTTCAACATTTTGGGAAAAACAAAAAATTTCGACTTTTTTGTAAAGATATATCAATTTTTTTTCAAATTTCGATTTTTTCTCTAAGAAATGTGCCTTTTTTCCTATGAAATTTGTGTTTTTCTCTCAACATTTTATACAAAAATTTTTTTAGAAATTTTGACTTTTTTTGGAGATTTTGTCTTTAAAATATTTTTGCTTGTATAAATTTTAATTTCTCTAATTTGTTTTGGAAATTTAAAAGTTTTTTAACGAAATTTTAATATTTTAATGTTTATTTTATTTTGTAATTTTGATAAAAAACTGAAAATTATTAAGTAAAAATTTATTGAAAATAAACTTCAAATCTGCATAAACATAAGAAAACTTTGAGAAAAATATTGAAATTTAAGAAAAAATGAACCTTGTAAATCTCAACCTTTTTTACAATTTAATATTTCTCTAAAAAATTACTACTACTGTAGGACCAAAGAAAATTCTGAATCGGATTTCCAAAGTTCTAGAAATGTTAAATTTATTCTTTAAATTCTCAAGTTAGAATTTAAAATTCAAATTTCGATAAAAAAAAGATCAAAATTTAAAGATTAAACTCAAAATTTCAAGAGAAAGCAGATCATATTTCTAGAAAAAGTTGAAATTTCTTATTTGTAAACATTTTTCAAAAAAAATTGCATTTTTGGAATTGAAGAAAAAAAAAATTTTCAAATAAATTAATTGCCAAAAATATTCTTATAATTTTGACTTTTAAAGTGAAAATTATTAAAATATTTGAGAAAAAGAGTCAACATTTCTAGAAGAGTCTCAAAATTTCGAAATTAAAATAAATCAAAATGTTGAAAAAAATTCATTAACAATTTACTGCTCTAATTTAATTTTTTTCTAGTAATTTTGAAGTTCCAGAGAAATTTCAAATTTAAAAAAAAAGCCAAATTTAAAAAAAAAGTCAAATTTAAAAAAAAAAATTGAAATTTTCATAGAAAGTCAGATTTTCAAAAGAAAATAAGGATTTCGAAAAAAACCTTCAATTTTTAAAATAGTCGACATTTTCAATAATTTTGGAAATGTGAATAAAAGACGAATTTTTGGAAAAATATCGACATTTAAAATAAATTGCAGATTTTTTAATTACATTTTCAAAGAAACTGGATTTTTTGAATATTTTGAATACTCTAAATTATCGAAAAATTCGTAATTATGAAAAAAAGTTGAAATTTTGAAAAGGGTAAATGTTGAAATAAGTCGAAATTTTCAATAGTTCAAGTTTAAAAAGAATCTTTCTTTTAAATCGAAGATTTAATTGGAAATGTTTAAAAAAATGTATAAATAAAATTTTTAAAAAAAGTTCAAACTTCAAAAAAAAAGTCAAGTTTTCCAAAAGAGTCGAAATTTAAAAAAAAATCGAAGTTTTGAAATGGAGTCGAAATTTTACGAAATATTATAAAAAATTTCAATAAAAGGTTTTAAAAAATGTCCGACTTAAAAAAAATTATAATTTTTAAACAAAGGATCGACAGTTAGTAAAAAATGTCAACATTTTGAAAATAGTTGAAATATAAAAATAGTCAAAGCTTTTAAGTTTTCCAAAAATTTTCAAAAATTCTAACATTTCAAAAAGGCCGGAATTTTCAATAAAGTGGGAATTAATATAAAAAGTCGAAAATTTCAAAAAGTGCAGATTTAAGAAAAGGTTAGAATTTTCAATAAAGAAAGTCGAAATTTGTCGACAAGGCAAAAATTTTCAAAATCTTTCAAATTTCCATAAGAAGTTAAAATTTTGCAAAAAAAGAAATTTTCAAAAAGAGAAGGTCGAAATTTTATAGTCGAAATTAAAAAAATATGAAAATTTGCAAAAGATTTGAGAATTTTTATCGAATTTACGAAATAATTCGAAATTTTAAAAAAGTTTAAATTTTGAATAGTTGGGAAATTTGCACTCAACTTTTCAATATAAACCAAAATTTTCGAAACCGGAAAATTGAAACCAAGTGAAAATTATCAGATAGATTGAGGTTTTCAAAAGTTGAAATATTGAGAAGTTAAAATTTTGGAAAAAGTTTAAATTTTTGGTAGTCAAGATTTTGAATCAAAGTGGAACATTTTTTTAAGAAGTTGAAATTTAAGGTCAAAAAAATTAAAATTTTGAAAAATGTCAGATTTCATAAAATTTCAAAATTTTCAAAAATATCGAAATTTTGAAGGAAATTTCCAAAATTAAGAAGCAGGAAAATTTTCAAAATTTTGATAAATAATTGACATTTAAATAAAAACCAGTCAAAATTATTAAAAATCGAAATTTTCAATTAAAAAATTATAATTATCAAAAAAAAATTATAAACAAAGATGAAATTTAGAAAATTTAAAAAGTCAAAAATCCAATTTTGAAAAAAATTATATTTTCAGAGAAAGTAAGAATTTTTAAATGGTAAAAATTTTAAAAAATGTAATAATTAATTTTCAAAAAAAATTACAAGAAAAAAGACAGAACACCGAAAAGTCTAAATATTTACGAAAATACAGAAATTTTTAAAAGAGTATTCACAGTTTTTCAGAAAAGTCAATTCTTAAGATAAGATAAGGTCGAGATTACAAGAAAAAATCTAAATTTTGCAATACAGTCGAAATTGGGAAAAATCCAACCTTTCAAAAAACGCGACATTATCAAAAGTTTTCATTTTCAAGTTTTCAAAAAAATCTAAAATTTTCGAAAAGTAACGTTTTGAAAATGTCGAAATTTCTAGTCGAAATCTTAAAAATTTTAAAACGCCAAGCAGCACCTCCATTGGTTTTGGCCTCTAGCCGCCACTGCATTATACACAAACATTAAAAAAAATTGACTTGAAAAATTTATTCCTCCAATTTAAAATGAGTTTACCCAAAAAGTGGGCATAATTAATGCTAATTACCAATGGGAAAAAGGGGCATATCTTCTCCTGAACTTTATTAAGAAACTGGCTGGATTTATTCAGTGTTTTAGCACCATTTTTAGCTCCCATGTGTCATTATTATTTTTTGTTTTATTTATAAAAATCAAGTTCTCTTCTAGAATATTTTAGTTTTTTTAGTTCGTTTTTAATCCCCACTACTTTATTAAAATTCATGTCTATGAACTGTTTGTGAAAATAAATAGTTTTCACTAATTTAAACAGCTTTATATAAGAAGTAAGTTAATTAATATTGATTACTTAAAAAATATTTACAGAAATTTTGGATTTTTCGTGAAATTTTGTTTATTTTTTTCTATTAAAAAAATGTGCCTGTTTTAAAAATTTCGACTCAAAATGATGATTTTTTTGCGAAATTTTGTGTTCTAACAATTTCAAAAATTGAAATACAAATCTTATCCCCTGAAACCAAGAAAGATAAAAAACACAACAAAAGTTGCAACCTTTGTTGTGTTTTTTAATCTTTCTTGGTTTCAGGGGACAAGATTTGTATTTCAATTTTTGAAGATAACCAAGGACCAGTCCGTTCCACTAAAACAATTTACTTTATGTAAATTTACTGTTTTATAGCAAAAAAAATTTTTGGTTATTTTGTAGAAAATTTGTGCTTTTTCTGAAACAATTTTTTACTTTAAATGATTTCGACTTTTATTAGGAAATTTCCACTTTTCTATTTCTTTTACGGTTGCAGTTTTTTTTTTGGTGTATTTAAACTGTTTTACTATTCTTTAAGGAATTTAAACTTTTTCTGAAATTATCGATTTTTTTTCTCAAAATGATGTCGACTTTTATGGCAAAATTTTGACTTAAAAAAAGTATTGCAATTTTCATCTTTTGGAAGCTGAGAGATCTTTCGAAATATCAATTTTTCTCAGAAAAAAATTTCAACAATATTTATTTTATTCTGTTAATCTTAAAATTTGATTTTTTTTCAACATTTTAGCTTTCATCTAAGAAATGCTCGACATTTTTCTAAACATTTCAACTTTTTCCTAAAATATATTTTTCTTTAACCCTTTTTCAAAATTTTAACCATTGTCGAAATTTTGATTTTTTTTCAAAAAAAAAAATATAATATGTTTTCTCCTCATAAAATTTCGAGAAATGTCGAAATTTTGGGAATATTTATTCAAAGAAAGTTTTAAGAAAAGTCATAATTTTGAGAAAAAGATCAGAAAATGTCCCAGAAAACAATCGAAAGTCAAAATTTAAGAAAAACGTCGACATTTTTATAAATAATTTTGAAGTAAAAATCGACATTTCTGGAAATAAAGACTAATTCTTGAGAGTAAAGACTCGACATTTCTATAAACTTTATTTTTGGGGAAAGGTCAAGATCAGTTTGAATCAGAAATCTGAAATATCTGTCAAAGTTTTAAAAGAAAGTCATAATAAAAAAAACTAGAAATTTAGGAAAAATCTTCGAAAATTTTATATGCAATTTTTTACAAAAAATTTACTATTTTGAGAAACATAACAATTTTGGAAAAAAATTGAGATTTCTGTAGTCAAAATTTAGAAGAAAGTCAAAATATCGCGACGAGTCTAAATTTGGAAAAAAAATAACTTTTTAAGATCAAGATAAATCAAAATTTAGAAAATAGACCCGACATTTTTAAAATCAAGTTTTCCGAACAAAATTAAGGGTCCGAGAAAAAAGACAAAAGTAGAAAAATCCAAAATTTTGCAATAACACTTTTAGAGAAATGTTGAAATATGAACAAAAAGTGGTTTCAGTAAAAAGTCAAAATTTCATGAAAAAAAGGAACAAAAGTTTTGAAAAGTACTTTTTAGGGAAAATTAAAGAAGTCAGTTAACATTTTAAAAAGAAGTCTAAATATACATGAAAAGAGATTTTCCAAGGAAAGTCAAAATTTGAAGAAAACTTTAAGTTTCAAAAACTTCTAATTTCTATAAACATTTACAATAGAATTATGTGGAAAAAAGCTCGAAAATTTTGTAAAGGAAATTGTGGAGAAATACAAAATTACGACAAAAGTGGAAATTTAGGAAAAATCACCATTTTTATTTAAAAACTGATTAGGAAGTTATTCGAGAAAAATTTTAAATTCGCAAAAAATCAAAACCAATAATATAGATGTTAACTTTTTTCTCATTACACAACTTTTCTATTTAAGCAGTACTCGAAGAAAAAATTTATTATGAGTATTCTCAGACCGGTTTAGCAAACGTAGTTCATGACTTAAAAATTGATAAACGTGATAACAGGAGTCAAAACTTTAATCTTTTTTTTCAGGGTACCCTATTCAATGCAGAACAAACCACTGCAGACTACTTGCTGCAAGGTGAACGCTGCAAAAACGTCCTTATAGATCTAACTTCGAGATGCACAGCTCCTGGAGTGTTCGCAAATTTCTTGGACGAAACCTGTACCTCCTACTACTTCTGCTGCCAATGTCGATTCAAAACTCATCAAAATTGACTATGACTGCCCTAGTGGTTCCCGCTTCGATCCCATTAATCTTCGCTGCAGCAAAACCTATAACTGCGAGTGTTCCCCTACAATAACACTCACTACCCCATCCACTGAATGCGTTCAATTCGAGGGCGAATTCTCTTGCACCCAAACTGGAAGATTCGCTGATCCAAAGAACTCGGAATGTTCCTCGTACTATTTATGTTCGTTGGTCAACGAAGGTGTATTCATTCAAACGAAATTCGATTGTTCACCTGGGACATATTACTCCCCCGAATTGGGAAGGTGTACTTCTACGTATCAATGCCCGTGTTCTAGAGGTAATGGTACTACGATATCGCCGAGAACCACCACAGAATTCCTAGTGACCACACAATCCCTAACAACGCAGAGAATTTTGCCAACTACTAAAAGCTTCTGCAGTTATGACAGTGGTGGAGAATTTGCCTGTCAAAGAGAAGGAAGGTTCCCAAAATTTGGAGATCGAAGTTGTACTCATTATTATTTATGCACGCGTTATAGGACCGATTATTACTTGAGAACCGAATACGTTTGTCCATGGCCCACCATTTTTGATCCAAATCAACAATTGTGCACCAATGATTACGTTTGCTCTTGCGCTGATACTTCTACAACTGCCGCCACTAGTAAAACTACCACATCTGCGATTACAACTACTAAAGCTAGTAAAACTACTACACCAACTAAAGAACCGTGTAGTAGCACTTTTAAATCATATTGTGTGACAGCTGGTCGTTTTCCTAACTTGGCAGATACTTCTTGTACAAATTACTATCAATGCACTTCGCTTAAAAACGGCTCTTTTTTGAAGACCGACTACAGTTGTCCATTTAACTTCAAATTTGATCGAGAAAAGCTAATCTGCAGTTCAAATTACGATTGTCCTTGTTCAGTAGTTGGGTCCACAAGTACGCCTTTGCAGACTACCTCGTCTCCTATTGTGACGACTCAAAGCGAATGCGATCGTTATTCCAATGATACAGAATTTCTTTGTAAAAATGAAGGAAGATTTCCTAATTTTGCTGATCGAACCTGCAAAAGTTACTACTTGTGCACGCTATATAGAGGTAGCATCTTTCTAAAAACAGAGTATACTTGTCCGGGAAATGGCCAATTTGATCCAACCAAATTTTTATGCAGCGAAGATTATTTGTGCCCTTGCTTAATCACAACGACGCAAAGAAGCGACCCTAAAGAAACTACAGAACCTACTAAGGTACTAACAGAAAGTACCGAAGGAATAACGGCAAGTAGTGAGAAAGCAACAACACATGGCAAAACAACAACAGACGACAATACAACAGATTACTGCAACGAATACAATGATGGTGATAAGGAAATAACTTGCGATGCCGAAGGGCGCTTTGCAGATTTTAGTGATAAAACTTGTACACGGTACTATCTTTGCACCAAAGTGCATAATGAGTACATTAAAACGAAATACAGTTGTCCAGAAAATTCAAAGTATGATCCCACTAACGGAAGATGTAGTTCCAATTATGTGTGTCCTTGTTCTGTAGCGACAAAAACTACAATTGCAACAGTGACGCAATCGAGTGGAATAACTGAAGATCCATGTGAAGCATTTGCCAACGAAACATTCAGATGTGTGAAGCAGGGGAGATATCCAGATCTAACAGACAGAACTTGTAGTAGGTACTTCCTCTGTACTAAATTTGTAAATGACTTCCTGCAAACGGAGTACAATTGTCCGGTGAAGACAGTATTCGATCCAGCAACAGAAACCTGTAGAGATGACTATGTTTGCCCTTGTTCAGAAAAATCAACTACTATTGAATTGGAAAGCACAACGGAAAAGTTACAAAGTACAACGAAACATTCAGAACGCACCACGGAAGAATTACAAACTACAACTAAAGAAATAAAAAGCACAACGGAAGAACTACAAAGTACAACGAAAGAAGTTTCGGTGACTGATACGACGACAGAGAAAGATCTTTGCACCCCAACACATGAAGATTTTACTTGTACAGCTAGAGGAAGATTTGCCAATCCGAATGATATGACTTGCGTCTCTTATTTTCTATGTTCAAAACTGAGAAATGGTACTTTGCTGCGTACCCCGTACAAGTGTCCGAAACGCTCTACTTTTGATCCTAGTATTGGTTTATGTAATATACATTACGTATGCCCTTGTCAAACCACGACAGTGCTAACGACAACTCATAAGTACTTGCCGAGTAGTACTACAGACAAATCATGGCCTAGTGAAAGTTCTGTTGCCACAGCTGGTACCAGTACTGATAGATCCACTAATAAAGACGCAACCACAACCGCAATAACTGATGGTACTAAGGTATTCACTACAACCACAGCAACACAAAGTACTGATGATTCAAGAATTAGCAGTTCTACGCATCCAGAAAGTACTGATGAATTCGCAAGTACTGCAACAATTACAGATATTTCTGATATTTCAGAAGATACTTCAGCAATCACAGAAAGTACTAATAAAGGGACTGATGTTACAAATACCACTACAACTACGGAAAACACTCCCACAAGCACAGTAAGTAGTCCCTCAATGACAGAAAGCACTGATGATTCGGCAACTAATACAAATGCTACAGAAAGCGCTTCTGTAGTAACAGGAAGCACTCCAGCATTCACAACAAATACTGATAAATCAACAGGTCATACAAATGCTACTGCTAATACAGAAGACACTTCAGCAATCACAGAAAGTACTCCTGCAGTCACAGGAAATACTGATATAGGAAGCTCTTCCACAATAACAGGAAAGTACCGATAAAGGAACTGATGTTACAAGTGCTACTGCCACTACAGAAAAAACTTCCATAATCACAGAAAGTACCCCTGCAATGACAGAAAGTACTAGTGATTTCAAAACTGCTACAAGCACTGCAGAAAGCACCACAAATGGTGGTTCTAATACAGAAAGTACTCCCGAAGTCACAGATAATACTGCTAAATCAACAGGTCTTACAAATGCATCTGCTATTACAGACACTCCCGCAATCACAGAAAGTACTCCTGTAACCACAGGAAATACTGATGAGCCGACCACTGTTACAAATTTCACGGAAAGTTCTTCCATAGTAACAGGCAGTAGCGATAAACGAACAGATGTTACAGAAGCCACGGCTAGTACAGCCATAATCACAAGAAGTAGCCCTGCAAGCACAGAAGGTCCCGATTCTACAACTGTTCCAAGTACTCCAAGAAGCACCACACATGCTGCTGCTACTACAGAAAGTATTCCCACAATCACAGAAAGTACTAATCAATCAACAGCTCTTACAAATTCCACTGCAGTTACAGAAAATACTCCTGCAATCACAGAAAGTACTCCTGTAGTTACAGGAAATACTGATGAGTCTACGGCTGTCACAAATTCTACAGAAAACTCGTCTATAATTACAGAAAGTACCTATAAGGAAACAGATGTTACAAATGTCACTGCTACTACAGAAAACACTCATGTAATCACAGAAAGTAGCTCTGCAATAACAGAGAATACTGACGCTGCTACAAGTACTACAGGAAGCACCACACATGTTGCTGCTTCTACAGAAAATACCCCTACAATCACAGAAAATACTGATCAATCAACAGCTCTTACAAATTCCACTGCAGTTACAGAAAATTCTCCTGCAATCACAGAAAGTACTCCTGTAGTTACAGGAAATACTGATGAGTCTACGGCTGTCACAAATTCTACAGAAAGCTCGTCTATAATTACAGAAAGTACCTATAAACAAACAGATGTTACAAATGCCACTGCTACTACAGAAAACACTCCTGTAATCACAGAAATTAGCCCTGTAATAACAAAAAGTACTGATGATTTTACAACTGCTACAAATGCTTGCGGGAAGCACGACACACGCTGCTGCTACAACAGAAAGTACTTCTACAATCACAGAAAATACTGATCAATCAACAGGTTTTACAAATACTCCTGCTGTTACAGAAAACACTCCTGTAATCACTGAAAGTACTCCTGAAATCACTGAAAACACTGGTAAGTCAAAGGCCGCCACAGATTCTACAGGAAGTTATTCGATAATAACAGGAAGTACCGATAAAGGAAAAGATGTTACAAATGCCACTGCTACTACGGATAACACTCCTGTAATAACAAAAAGTACTGATGATTTTACAACTGCTACAAATGCTGCAGAAAGCACCACATATGCTGCTACCACAGAACGTACTGATCAATCAACAGGTTTTACAAATTCCACAGGAAATACTGATGAGTCAACGGCTGTCACAAATTCTACGGGAAGCTATTCTATAATTACAGAAAGTACCGACAAAGAAACAGATGTTACAAATGCCACTGCTACTACAGATAACACTCCTGTAATCACAGAAAGTAGCCCCGCAATGACAGAAATTACTGATGATTCCACATCTGCTACAAGTGCTGTAGGAAGCACTACACATGCTGCTCCTACAACAGAAAGTACATCTGAAATCACTGTAAACACCGATAAGTCGACGGCTGCCACAGATTCTACAGGAAGATCTTCCATAATAACACCAAGTACCGAAAAAGGAACAAATATTACTGCTACTACAGAAAACACTCCCGTAATCACAGAAAGTAGCCCCGCAATGACAGAAATTACTGATGATTCCACATCTGCTACAAGTGCTGTAGGAAGCACTACACATGCTGCTACTACAACAAAAAGTACTCCTGAAATCACTGAAAACACCGATAAGTCGACGGCTGCCACAGATTCTACAGGAAGCTCTTCCATAATAACACCAAGTACCGAAAAAGGAACAAATATTACTGTTACTACAGAAAACACTCCCGTAATCACAGAAAGTAGCCCCGCAATAACAAAAAGTACTGATTATTTCACAACTGCTACAAATATTGCAGGAAGCACCACAAATGCTGCTACAACTGCAGAAACTAGTTCAGCAATCACAGAAAGTACTGATAAATCGACAAGTTTTACAAATGCTACTGCTGTTACAGAAAATAATTCTGCAATTACAGAAAGTACTCCTGCTAGTACAGAAAGTACTGATCACTCGACGGATGCTACACATTTTACAGGACGCACCTCTATAATAACAGGAAATACTGATGATTTAACAAGTGCTCCAACAAATACAAGCGCTACTACAGAACGCACTCCCATAATAACAAGAAGTACTGCTGATTTCACAAGTGGTACATCTAGCAGAAATGCTACTGAGGATACAGGAAGTACTCCGGTTGCAACGGAAAGTACCATCTTTAATAATACAACAGACCACAATTCACCTACGACTGAGTCAACCAAACAAAATTCTAGTTCTATCACTGAAACGTCAAGTTCTACTTCTAAAAGTAGTGAAAGCACCACCTCGTTAAGTAGTACCACACTAGCACAAAGTACAAATCATGAGGTAAATGTTACTAGCGAACAACCATCTTCGGTAACTCAATCTACTATATCGTCAACGCAAAGTATTCCAATTTCTAGCAGGTCATCTGGTACTACTAATTCCGTTTTGAGCACCGATAGAAGTGCCTCTACTGATCAAACTCTTAGTACTGGCAAAATAGATACTACCACAAATGTGCAAAGCACAATAACAAGTGGATTTATATCAACTTCAGCAAGCCCTAATGATATTACAGTCAGTACCTACGGTACCAACTCCGAGGCTTCAATAAGTACAGAGCAAATTACCCAAACAACTGAACATTTTGATTTCACAACTCTAAGTTCTGACGCACCTTCAACTCCAAGAAGTACTACTAATTCTGAATCATCAACAAATGATGCTGTTACTTCTACTAGCAGCTCTTGGGAGACATCGTCTACAGATGGAGCATTCAAAACATCAACACGAACCCCAAGCACTACTTATGACTATTCTACAAGAGGTACTAATGATAGCGCCACTTCAACATCTACAACTTCGGATTCAAATGACCAAACGGACACAACAACAGATTTAACAAAGATATCGACATCATCCGCAAATGAAATGAATGTTACAACGTCCACAAGCACAAGAAGTACTATTACAGATAGAGAAACGTCAACGACGGAGATTGCTGATAAAACTACAGTTTCACAAAGCATCACAACTGCTTCTATAAGTTACGAACCTGGCGAAACTACGACTTCTAATTATAGGTCTTCGACGGATATAGAAACACCTGGAAGTGCTCTTCCAGTTTCAAGTTCGCCAGGTAGTACCTTCCTCTCCAAATGAGGTTTCTACTTGGTCTTCAATAGATACAAAAACATCAACCATTTTATCTACGGATGTTACAGGGGTGTTTTCCAGTTCAACAAGTTCCGCTTCGGGTAGTACTGCGGGATCAAATGAAAGCACTTCAACAACGTCAAGAATTACTGAAACCGGAACTTCTCAAGAAACGACCGCTTCTGCAAAAATCAGTACCACAACCGCTTCATCGACAGATTTGGATAAATCAACAGAACGTTTATCTTCTACATCTTCTGAACACGATATTAACACTTCAACGATTAATATGGTAACATCTACTGACGTTACCAATGTTAGTGGTAGTAGTGATGCTTCGTCAGATTTCACTGATTCGCCTATGACCACACCAGGAGATGTTACCGAATCTTCTACCGGTGGAGCAACTACAGAAGAGACGTCTGTTTCATCAACAGCAATAACAACGGTAGAGCCATCAAAATCAACTTCCGCCTCCGATTCTTCAATCAGCATATCAACGAAGTCAACTACAGATAGAACGGATGCTGGTACCTCTGGTGCGGGATCTACAGAAAATTCTCCTTCCTCGTTAACTTCGATTCAAGCTTCTTCGGCTGAAGCTTCTTCAGTTGAAATTTCTACAACGCAAGGTTCTTCGACTAAAGGTTTTTCGACTCAAGCTTCATCGATTCAAACTTCCACGAATCAAGTGTCTTCAGTGACCTCCTCCGCGGGAAGTACTACAAATACAAATTCGAACGCGGGAGTAACTACCTCTTCAAATACACCTAAGGACGATATAACACTATCAACTGAAAGTAGTACTAGATATGCAAGTACGACTTTTAGCAGTACCGTAAGTACAACTTCGGACATAGTTGATTCGACCACGAATGATGCGAAAACAGTAGTTACCACCGAAGTTACGCAACCTTCGGACACCACTGGAACATCCGATGATACAACTGGAACATCCGATGATACAACTGGAACATCCGATGATACAACTGGAACATCCGATGATACAACTGGAACATCCGATGATACAACTGGAACTCACGATCGTCACACCAGGTCTACAAAAGAGGATACTTCGAGCAGCATCCTTTCAACTGAGACCGAGACCACTTGGAGTACGAACGCGACGATATCCACGTCTTATACAGAATCGTCGAGTACTTGGGAAACACCAACGACTTCCACTGATCCTTGCTATTATACGGGAGGTGACAACGACTTCGTGTGCACCCAAAGAGGTAGATTTAACAACCCGCGAGACATTTATTGTACTTCCTACTTTTTATGCTCCAAGTTGCGAAACGGCACAATCCTCCAAACTAAGTACTACTGTCCCGAAGGCTCCTATTTTAACGAAAAAATCCATCTTTGCAGCGTCTTGTATAAGTGTCCTTGTCAGAAGACCACTACTGTTAGTACCACATCGACTACAACGGTACCCACTACTGAATCTACTACAACTCCACCCACTACCACTTTAGTGCCTGAATTCCAATGCACTGTGTCAGGAAGATTTGATAATCCTCAGGACAAAACGTGTTCCTCTTACATATTCTGCAGTAAAACGAGATCAGGAATAATTTCGAAACATATTTACTATTGTCCGGCTCCTTCGCTGTTTAATCCCACTAGAAAAATGTGTAGCACCACATATACGTGTCCTAAATGATATGAACCTTGAGAATGTCACTAAATATAGAAAATGCTAATATTTAATACCATTTTTCCTTTAACCCCGCTTAATTAACATCCCTTGATAGTAATTATTAAAACAACCAAAACGATTACCAACATTCATGTTGTCACGACTTAGAATTGAAATGTTTTCAATAGCCCTGCGAAAAAAAAAATCGAAAATTTTTGACGTTATGTGTCTCGGTAAATATCAATTTTTGGTGTAAAGTAAAGTTTGCTAAATCACATTATTTTTATAGATAAATTCACACTTGCTCTGGGTACCATAACTTATGGTTTATTCTGTATGGATATTTCGACTTTTTGCTCAAAATGTATACTTTTCTTAAAACTGTAATTTTAAACTCTAGTTTAGTGTAAATTTTTATTCTATCTAATTTTTTATAAATTAGTTCATAACCTGTCAATTTACTTGTTTTCTATATTGCATTTTTAATAAATAACATGTATATGATGAGGATTTTTTTCGATCAATAAAAATATATTTTATTTCATAAATATTATTACTTTAGACATTTTAAATCAAAAATGAAAATTTGGATTCATGGGAAACACCATTTAAATGCTATTAATAAATGTATCAAACTGATTAAGGTTTGTTTAATGGATGATGCTAGATAATATGATAATAATTCTTATTGATTTGGGAAAGCAAAAACTAATAATTCACGTTACAAACACAAATTCACACTCGAAATTGTTTATTTAGATTGAAAGTGATTTTTGCCGAAGACAATATTAAATTGAAAAAGTCGTAAAAGAGAAAACGTTTGTTCTTCAAACACAGAAGAATTTCCAATTGCTTCTTTATGATAGTCACATAACTGAAATTCGTCCGGGAATAACGTATGCAAAGGCTAACATTCGGTGTGAGTTCTCATTTTCTAAAGTAATAAAATATTCAGATTTTACGCTTTACTGTTACAAATGTTTATGCTAATTCGACAAAATAAACATTAACGGCTTAATTTCTCCTCGGGTGGTGTTGACGAACAATTAATTGCGCCTATTATTAGATTTCCAAATTTACTTAATGTCCAATGCATTTTGTATACCTTTATCAGATCTTTAAAGTAACATTAATCCATTCCTCGGGTCGTTATAAGGAGAAATTTTGAAATTTAAAAAAATAAATATAGGTATTACTTTTGAAAAAATCTACATTTCTAGATTATCATCAAATTTTCAAAAATTCGAAAAATTTCGACTTGGATGAGATTCCTGTTAGGATGCCGAAAATAAGACTAACTTTTCAGAAGAAAATCAAAAACACTTTAATACTATCAGTTGAAAAATACATAGTCTTTAAGGTATCGAAATCGAGCACGACCGTTTAACAGGAACGCTGGATGATGTGTATCCCTTGTTCCACATACGAGTCATAACCAAGTGTAAACAAACGCTCCATTTCGTCGCTTCGGCATTTCTTTTATTGCCTTCGATTTCTTGGAGTTGTTACATTCCCTAAATAAATTAGGTTTATTAAAAAAAATGGAGTTTACAATACAAAAAGTTACAAGAATTTCGCTTAATTTATTTGGTAGCTGGGTCTAAAATTATGGAAAAGTAACAGTCGATGAAAAAGCCAAATAAAATGAGCTGAACAGCATCATTATCTTCATTTAACTAGAGAAGAAAAACTGACTAGATTTGTTTTTCATTGTTGTAATTCTCATTTTAAGTTGAAACTATACACAGGAGAAAAACGTGTTAATAAATATGAACGTTGTTAAGCTTCTTCGAAGTTAGAATTAATCAGCTGCATAAGTCGTGAATCAAACGTTTAAAATAGAAATCGCATAACGCGCCCATTAATGAATTCGTACCTTTTGAATCTATAACAATTACGATTTATGTTTACTCGTTATAAAAGTGTGAGCGCACACAAAATGAGTAAACAAGAATTATCTTAATTATACAACAAGTCACCGTATAACCTAAAACTAGAGTAAGATTCATCACACGACGTTGTAAATGTGCAAAATACCGTTGACAAAAGATGTGCAAATTCTTCGGAAAATTTAAAGAGACCAAAGTCTCATATGGGTAAGTGTGCCTTTACTAGTAAGTTGAGTACTAAATCTAACATGAAAACAGCGATAACAATAGGTAAACATGCCATGGAATTTCCAACTTATTGTTATTTTCCTTAGTCTATTTCTTAAAATCCCTAAATCTTTTAAGATGATTTTCATTTAAGCCACGTAAAATTGCCTTTAAAAAAATACGATTTCCTTGATCTGGATATTTAACGGAAGAAATAAACAACGAAAAACCCAGTCAGACTAAATCCAATCTAACATGCTGAAATGAATTCCTCATTTTTGGCATTTTTAATTGTTTGATTTAGTTTGGTATCTCCATCCATCACCTTGTAAGAAGATGCGATCCCTAGTTCGCTGATGGTACAATTGAAATTCAGTTTTTCCTTCCGCCATCTTTAAGTAGGTACTTGATTTTTTGACAGTTCTATACCATAACTTGAAAAAGAGTCGCGATATTGAAGAGAGGTTTCGCTTCTAGGGGGATTTTGTTGAAAATCTAAATTTTAGGAAAAAAGTTATGGTCAGTGTAATCTTCGAATTAAGGTGAAAACAGATCAAGTCTTGAAAAATATCAGAAAAAAAATCATCTACCGAAATTTTGAAAGTAAGTTTGAAAATTCGAAAACCTTCCATGAAATAATTGAAATTTTGAGTTTGTTACAGAATTAAAAAAAAAGGAGTTAAATGTGAAACTGCTAAGCCGAAAGTTTAATACAAAAGTTGGAGCTTTAGAGAAATAGCTATAATTTATTTAAAAAGATTATTGTTCTGGAAATCTCAAATTTTCAAGCAAAATTAGTTCAAAATAAGAAGTAAAAAGCGAATATTTAACTTGAATTTAAAGTAATTTAAATTTTGAAATAACTGGGATTTTTGGGTTTATGCTGCAAACACAGTATAAATATTAGCTTAACTAAGCTAATAGTTATACGAGGGATGTTCAAAAAGTAAGATGACTTTTCAAGTACATAGCACACTTAGTTTGTTTTTGACAGATAAAAAGGTTAGACGTATTTTTTTGTGCTCGGCGATTTTCTATTATTATAAGAAATGGAGCAAAGAATTTACATCAATTTTATGTGAAAAATGGAATCAAGTGCTCTAAAACACTTGAAATGTTGACAGTGGCGGACGGTGAGTCTGCACTAAGTAAAAAAATGTTTTACAAGTGGTACAAACTCTACCAAGATGGCCGAGAAGAAGCCGACGACGAACCTCGCTCTAGACGCCCTAGCACATCAACAGCAGAAGATATCGTCGAAGCTGTGAAGAAAGTTAGTTTCTGGAAATCGTCGAATTACCATAAGAGAAGTTGCTGAAGATGTTGGCATATCAGTCGGTTCGTGCTATGCAATTTTTTCGGATATTTTGGGCATGAGACGTGTGTCAGCGAAGTTTGTACCGAAACTTCTGAATTTTGATCAGAAGAACCGTCGCATAAGCATCGCTCAGGAGCTCTTGAATGACATCAGTGACGATTCTGATTTGCTTAAAAGGGTCATAACTGATGATGAATCATGGGTATATGATTATGACGTCCGAAACCAAAGCCCGATGGTCCCTAATGGAAGCACCCAGGAGAGCTAAGACCGAAAAAAGCACGCAAAGTCCCGATCAAATGTCAATAGTTTTGCTCACTGTTTTTTTCGACTACCATGGCGTAGTAGCATCAGGAGTTTTTACCTCAAGGTCGCATGGTCAATAAGGAGTATTACCTTGAAGTTATGAGCCGTTTGCGAGAAACAATATGGAAAAACGTTCGGAATTGTGGAAAAATAATTCATAGCTTTTGCATCACGATAATGCACCTGCTCATTCATCACTGCTTGGGAGAGGTTTTTTGGCCAAAAACTACACGACAATCATGCCTCAACCACCATATTCACCGGATTTGACTCCCCTGTGACTTTTTCTTGTTCCAAAAATTTAAAAGACCTATGAAAGGACGGAGATTTGCAACGATTGATAAAATAAAAACTGCAGCGCTAGAGGAGCTCAAGGCTATACCAAAAAGTGCTTATGAGAAGTGCCTTGAAGATAGGAAAAAGCGTTGGCACAATTGCTTTGTATCTGAGGGGCATTACTTTGAAGGAGACAATATAAATGTTGAGAATAAATAAATATTTTTTTATTTTTTCATCACCTTACTTTTTGAACATACCTCGTGGTGTGCTGCAAATGAGAAACAAAATGTTGTTTCAAGATCAGAGTCGAAATTTAGGAAAAGGTCAAAATTTTGGGAACGACGGAAGAAAGCATAAATCAAAAATTTAAATTATGAAAAACCTCTGGAGTAAAGTATCGAAAAAACCGATTAAAAAAAATAAGTATATACACTCAAAATTATAAAGTTAAGATTGACATTTCAAAAGAAAACTTGGATTTTTGAATTTTTCCTCGAAATTTCGAGAAAAAAGTCAAATGTCAGGATTAAGTTCGAAATTTTTTTGAGGTGAAAATTTCCAAGAAAGTCAAATTTTCGGAAATAACATATAAATTGAAAGTGTGAATTTTGGGAAAAAGCTTGAAAATAGAATTTCAGATAAATCGGTAAAAACAGACAAAGTATAAACTTGGAATTAAGAAGTTGAAGCTGCAATTTCAGGCGAAAAACTTGACAAATTTAGAAAAAATGTTAGAGTTCGTGGTTATACTCGAAATTTCGATACGAAATTGACATATCAAAAAAAAAGTCAATTAGGAGTCAACATTTTGAGGCTAAAGTCGTAAATTAAGGGAAAAAAATGTGAATTATAAGAAAGTCGAAGTTTCGCATTACCTTTTGTAAAAAAATCGAATTTTTCAAAAGATTTTTTATTTTTGTAGAGTTTTCGACTTTATTCTCAAAATTTAGATAAAACTTTCACAAAATAAACCTTAATTTCGACTAAAAAACTATGCTTTAAGTTCAAAAATTTTCAGATAAATATCGACGTTTCAAAAAAAAAATCGAAATTTCCATTTTACAGTTGAATTGATTTCGTTAACAATTCGACTATTAACCCCAATCTTACCTACAAATTTAACAGAAATCTTACCATTTCAGTATAACAGATGAAAAATCACCTTCAAGAAAATCGAGTATGGCCAATATACCGGATATCAATGAAGATGCGAAAATCGATACTGAAACCGAAACCTATAAGGAAATAAAGACGCAGTGAGACGTGAAGGAAGCAGAATTATTATCCAGGAACCTCAAAAAATTATATTTCTTAAAATTATGTTTACACACAAATACATGTTTTAACTAAATCGGTGTTTCTAGACATGTATCCATTTTTTTAGTTTCAGGAATTTTCCCGGAAAATTACAATCTATCCTTGTTTCCCCATCCTACTCACAGTGGTTTAAAGGCATAATGGGGTAACCCTTTAGGAGTAGATTGAACTTAAAAAAAGGTTTCTTTGATATTTTGAAGATGGTTCAAAAAAGGATGCTAATGTAATAGATTTATTCTTTACTGTCCTTCCAAAAGTCCACATCCATGCATACCTTTCTTCTGTTAGGAATATTAACAACATTTTTAAAATAGTTTCATTTCTGAAAAGACAAAATTTACTGATCAGGAACAAAACCTATGTGGATTTCTGCTAAAAACTGTTACATGATGAAAAGTGGCGTTGAACATTCATTTGTCACTTCTGTAAACTTCATCCCTCATCCTGCTTCAACTGTCTCAAGACGATGGAATTAGGCTCTACGACAAATTTTATGGATAATTCTCTCAATATCTAATAAACAAACCAACCTTTTTCTCTTCTTTACCGTAAACCCCAGATTTGGAGTTTTGACGTGAAATTTTCATTTATAGTCTGTAAACTCTTTGATTTTAAACTCAAAATTTCTTGCGTAATATCCACATGTCGACTTTATCCTCGAACACTTCATCGAGTTTCCGTAAATGTCCGAATTTTGACTCATTTTACCAACATCTGGACTTTCAGTCGAGATATAATATCGAAATTTCGAATTAATAACAAAATTTGGATTTAACCTCGAAATTTCCATTTCCAAAATTCGATATTGTGAACAATTTTATTTTACATATTTACAGGTTTTTTTGGCTACAAATCGTAAAACTTTGAACTCGAATTTTCTACTTTAACCTCCAAATTTCGACTATAATCTTGAAATGAGTGCCTATTATAGTAATGTTTTTTTATATAAGTCTTAGGATAAGTATAACCTTTTTTTCAGGATATTTTTTCATGCAAGGAATGCGTAGATTAAAATTCTTTTCAGTCTGGATGTTTTAGTTCAAGAGAAGTCATAAAATTCATATATCTCTTATCAGTATATCAGTTGAAAGTAAATATTTTTCATAAAGGAATCTGTGCCGCTTGGTACAATTATTGAGTTTTTAAAAGGCTTCACTACTTTCAGATAACCAGTTACTTAAAATTTCAAACTGTTATATACTTTACATATTTTTCTTAAATGATAAAAAATTAAACTCGAAAGAACTTGGTTAATCTCCATAATTTCACTGTTGCATTCAAGCTTTATCTAGTTGCATTTACATATAGCTTACATTTGACCTTAATTTGTCGTTCCATCAAATAAAATTCGCAAATTCTACAGCATGATGGAAAACGATTCAAAAGTGAAATGCAATAAGGAAAAAATACGACTGACTTTAATGAGCATTTTCTTATTCCACAAAGTGGTACTTTCGATTTCGCCTACTGTATTTTTGCGGTCACTAAACTCTCGATATCTAACGCACAATTTATCACTGTTTACGGTAAATGTTTTTATGACATATTTCAGTTATCTTCTCTCTTACGCAGCAAGCGACGAGAATTGATAGTTTGCAAAAGTGCTTTTTTAATATCATACCCTAGATTACTTTTCTTGAAAGTATAGAGCTCTAGAGAATTCAAAAGATTAGAAGCTGCTTCTTCATTTTCTTGTAAATTTGAGAATATAAATAACCTTAAGAATTTAAGACTACATATGGAACGAAAAATCTAACTTCAATGCCTCAAAAATTCGGGCTGCTGTTTCCTCTAAAAACGTGAAGAGATAATGCAGTCATGCATTAAAATTTTCCTTGTGGGATCTAATCTGCCTATCCTGCAATCCTGCAAATTCAAACAATCACTTTTCTTTCACCTCTTTCTTTTTCGAGCTAAAAATTACTTTACCTCGCATCACTCACGACGGAAAATGTCGAATTTTTTGTAGTTAAAATTAAAAATAAACGATATTTTGGAAAAATACCTGTTTAAATGAGTCGAAATTTTGAAAAATAGTCGAAAATTTCAAAAAAGGCGATTATTGACAAAATTGTAAGATTTTTAAAAATTCGAAATATTGAAATAAGATCAAAATTAAAAATGCTCGAAAAATTTCTTGATTTGAAAAAGTGAAGTTTTCGAAGAATCTATTAATCTTCAAAACAATAATTAAAATTTTTAAAAGAAAAAAATCGAAATTTTCATAATAAAGTGTCAACATTTAAAAGAAAAATCGAAAATATTAAGAAATGATGGGATTTAAAAAATTTCGAATTTTTTAAATAAGTTGACATTTTGAAAAAATGTCGAAACTTAAATAATCCAAATGTCCAAAAAGATTTGTTCGAAATTTAAAAAAAAAAGTCGTCATTTAAAGAATAGAGAGTTTTCAACAAAAGTTGAATTTTCGAAAAATACCTGACATTAAAAAAATTTAAATCACAAGGAATAGACGACATTTTTAACAAAAAGTGAAGTTTTTTAAAAAAATCTCGAAATTTTCAGAAAAGTCAAATTTTACAAAGAAAGATCGAAATTTTCAAAAAAAGTTCACTTTTGAATCGTTTTCCATCGCGGTGTAGAATTTGCCAATTTTATTTGATGGTAAATTGAAAAAATGTTGGAATTATAAAAATTGAAATATTTAAGAGTCAACGTTTTTAAAGAGATCAAAATTACTCAATAATTCGTAGTTAAAAAAAAAGGGTGAAATGAAATAGGTTCAACTTTCAAAAAACTCTACATTAAACATTGATACACAAATCTCGTGTCCTGAATCCAAGAAAGATAAAAAAACCAACAGTTAATCGAACGCTCGAAATTAAAAGTAAGAATTCTCAAAAACTATTAAAATTTTGGGAAGAAAATAATCGAAATTTTCAAAAATATTATAGAGTTTAAACAAATGTTGAATCTTTTAAGAAGTCAATTTTTTGAAATTTTCAGTTTAAACCCCCAATTTGAAATGTAAAAAAAAATCGAAAAAAAATCCAGAGTTTTGAAAAAATCGATTTATTGCGAAAATTACGAAATGTGAGTGAAGATTTTGGAAAAACCGAAATTTCCAAAGAATCACAGTTTTTAAATCTAAATTTTCAAAAAATATCATAATATCGTAATCTGCAAATCAAGTCAAAATATTTGAAAAATTTGGGACCTTTAAAAATTAACATTTTCGCAAATGTGAAAATATTTAAAAGAACTGAAATTTGTAAAATGATTGAAATTTTTAACAGTCCAATTTTTGAAAAGAAGTACAAATTTTGAAAAGAAATATATACATTTTGAAATGAAATCGAAATTTGAAAAATTGGAAACTTTTAAAAAATTGAAAATTAAAATAAAAAGTAATTTGAGAAAAGTAGAGATTTTCAAATTCAAATTAAAGAAAAAGGTAAAAATTTTTAAGAGAAGCCAAAATTTTGGAATAGTCAAAATTTTGAAAAGGTAATAATTTTGAAATTAGTCGAAATTATGAAATAGATGAGTGCCAGGTTTTACTTCAAGAAGAGGCATTATTCATTTTGAGTGCATGGACAAAATTAGAACCTAATGTGCAACAAATTTTCGCCTTAACACATATATTTTTTCACTAAATGAACCTTCATAGTAGAGAGGGATCAATTTCTCCACCAATGACCTCACGTACCAAAAAAGAACGAGTACTGAAGTAAAAATCAATATTTCGAGAAGTCAAGTTTTGAGATAAGAGGCAAATATCAAGAATTTTCATAAAAACGAAATTGTCATAAAAATGAAAATAGAATAGAAATTTTAGAAGCCTAATTTAAAAAAAAATCGAAGGTTTGAAATAAAGTTATTTCGTTTTAAGACTGTTTTTAACAAAATGTAAAATTTTGTAAAGAAGTTAAAGATTCCAAAAAAAATTGAATTTTAAAAAAAAGTCGTAATTTTCGGTAATATTTTTCTCGCAATTTTTGCTTTATTTAATTTCAGCAAGTTATTTTAACAAATAGATTCCAAAATTTCGAGAAGCTAAGTTTTGAGATAGAAGGCAAAATTTTGAAAATTTTTAAAAAAACGAAATTGTCATAAATTGGAATTTTGAATTAAAATGAAAATAGAATAGAAATAAAAGCATAATTTGAAAAAACTTATAAGTTTTGAAACAAAGTTCTTTCGATTTAAGTCTATTTTTAAGAAAATTGGAGATTTTGTGAAGAAGTAAAAGTTTCCAAAAAAAGTCGAATTTCAAAAAAAGTCGAAATTCTCAGTAATATTTTTGTCGAAAATTTGGCTTTTTTATTTAAATTTTGGCAAGTTATTTTAACAAATAGATTTCAAAATTTCGAGAAGCCAAGTTTTGAGATAAATGGAAAAACTTCGAAAAATTTGAAAAAACGACATTGTCATAAATAGGAATTTTGAATAAAAATGAAAATTGAATAAAAATTTTAAAGCCTAATTTGAAAAAAATTCGAAGTTTTGAAATAAAATCTTTCGACTTAAGTCTTTTCTTAAGAAAATGTGAGATTTTCTGAAGAAGTTTAAGTTTCCAAAAAAAGTAGAATTCAAAAAAAGTCGAATTTCAAAAAAAGTCGAAATTTCCAGTAATATTTTTATCGGAATTTTTGCTTTTTTATTTAAATTTTGGCAAGTTATTTTAAGAAAAACTTTTCAAAATATCCAGAAGCAAAGTTTTGCGATAAAAGGCAACATTTCGATAATTTAGAAAAAAACGAAATTGTCCTAAATAGGAGTTTTCAATAAAAATGAAAATAGAATGGAAATTTTAAAAGCCTAAATTGAAAATAAAAATCTAAATTTCGAAATAAAGTTCTTTCGATTTAAGTCTATTTTTAAGAAAATGTGAGATTTTCTGAAGAAGTTGAAGTTTCCAAAAAAAGTCGAATTTCAAAAAAAATCGAATTTCAAAAAAGTCGAAATTTTTGGTAATATTTTCCTCGAAATGTATGCTTTTTTCTTTAAATATTGGCAAGATATTTTAAGAAAAAGATTTCAAAATTTCGAGAAGCCAAGTTTTGCCATAAAAGGCGAAATTTCGAGAGTTTTGAAAAAACGAAATTGTCATAAATAGGAATTTTGAATAAAAATGAAAATAGAATAAAAATTTAAAAAGCCTAAGTTGAAAATAAAAATCGAAATTTCGATATAAAATTCTTTCGATTTAAGTCTATTTTTAAGAAAATGTGAGAGTTTGTGAAGAATTTGAAGTTTCCAAAAAAAGTCGAATTTCAAAAAAAAATCGAAATATTTGATATTTTTGTCGGAATTTTTGATTTTTTATTTAAATTGTGATGTTTTGTTCGTGAATTTCGAGAAACAAGTGTTCTTAAGAAATAGCCTTATTAAAATATTTGGCAATTTTTTTATTAAAATTTCTACCTAATATTTAACAAACGAATTCCGAGGAAAAATCACGATTTACAAAACTATCCTTCTTGCAATTTTTACTTTTTAATTATTTAACTAACTTTGAAATTTGAAGACAGCAGTTAAAATTCTAACGAAATTCCTAATAATTATTTTGAACCACATTTTTATAGTCTTATTACAACGTCGATCTAGTTTTTAGAAAATAAATTTTGACATGAAAATCAAAATTTCAAAAGAATCGTGAATTTTGAGAAAAAGTAAAAATATTTTGAAAAGAGAAGTCAAATTTTAAAATTTGTAACATTTCCGAAAATCGGGAAAAATCACCCAATGCCAAATTTTAAGAAAAATTAAAATTGAAAAAAATATACATTTTGATAAAAGTAGCAATTTGGAAAAACTCGAAGTTTCAAGAAGACAATTGTATTTTGTGGAAAGTTGAATTTCGAAAATAAAATCAAAACTTGGAAAAGAAAAATGTTGAGAAAAAATTTGAGATTTCGTGACAAAAAGCTTATTTTGAAATAAAACTCGAAATTTCGAGAAGACACTCATGAACCCAGAAGAACCAGGGGAAGCAAGCCTCCCACCATGGCTCCTCATAACTATACCCTTGTTAAAAAAGGTCGAATTTTGACATGAAAGACGAAACTGAAAAAAAAACTCAACAATCACGAAACATTGAATTGTTAGAAACATGTCTCAATTTTTAGAAACTCTAATTTTGAAAACATGATGAAATTAGAAAAAAGGTGATTTAAAAAAAGTTAAAATTTCGTTGAAATTTAGAAAAGAGTCGTGAAAAAGATTTATTTTGAAATAAAAAGAGAAAACGAAACTCACGAATTTAGAAGAACCTGGGGAAGCAAGCCTCCCACTAGGCCTCATTATAACTATATCCTTCGAAAGAAATGATCGAATTTTGACTTAAAAGGCGAAACTGAAAAGGACGAACAGCTCAAAACAGATCAACACTTTCGAAACATCGACTTGTTAGAAAAAAAGTCTAAATTTTTGGAAACTCTAATTTTGAAAACATGACAAAATTTCAAAAATAGGCGATTTAAAAAAGAGTCAAAATTTGGTCCAAATTTAGAAAAAAGTTTTGTTAGAAAAAGTCAAATTTCTGAAAGAAAGTTGAATTTTGCGAATAAATCTTAAACTTTTGTGTTAACTAATTCTTTACATCTAAAAGCTAAAATGATTGAGATTTAAAAAAATAGAGTATATCTTTAGCGCGAAGATGTTAACCTCCGTGTTAATTCCGATTGTATCTAGCGCAGAAATCAATGTGTAATTACAAAGAAGTACTCGTAGATGATTCGAGTTGTCAGGTGTGAGCGACCGTCGAAGAAAAAGCACACAATTGCGGTTTAGTGGAACTCTGACCTTGATCTTACGAACGCTATGCACATTTCTCCATTGTGGGAGACACGATAACTATTCGATTTAGAAACGAGGAACGGGGCATCCTCTTCGATGCGAACGATTTCGTTGTGCTAATGTCAATGATTCCTAACATTATCACGACTGAATGTCGATCGATTAAATTAAAAATGTATGAAAGCAATTGTTGTTCACTAGGTGTCTAGCTGTCTAGCTGTCAATCCAAGAAGCTGTCAACCAGCTGAAACCCTAGCATCAATCTAATAACCTATGCTAGATATCAAGCTATCGACGGAATATCAAGCTGACCAGGTTTAAGTAGTTATCAAGTTAACAAGCTGTCAACCAGATATTAGGCTGACATGCAGTCAACTAGCCATGAAACTGACAAGCTCATGAATACTGCCAAGCAGAAAAGTTGTCTACTTGACTAATAAACTTATAAGTTGATGGTTAATTAGATCAGTGGTCTCCAAAGTGGGGTACGCGGAAAATTCTAGAGGGTAGGCCACATTTCTCTTCATTATGTTATCTAATTAACCATCAACTTATAAGTTTATTAGTCAGTGGACAACTTGTCTGCTTTGACAGTATTCATCAGCTTGTCAGTTTGATGGCTAGCTGACAGCATGTCAGTTTAATAGCCGATCGACAGCTTGTTAACTTGATAACTACTTAAACCTAGTCAGTTTGATATTCAGTCGGCAGTTTCATATCCAACAGTACCTATTTTTTAGAATTAAAAGCAAAATATATTTCAAGAAAAAATCAATATTAATCTTAGGTTCAGTATATCTCATATATGAAAGACTTGTAACATATACTCTTTAAATCTCACTCTTATCGATCTTTTAGTTAACCGTTTATATATTAAATCATATACGATATTGGTTTTTTAGTACTGGATCGTGTCGATTTTGTTCCTGAAAATCTCTTGCATAATTTAGCCACATATTTTTCTTATCCACTACCGAAGGTAAAAATACTCAGTTTCGTGCATCACACCAAATTAAAATTCTGATTTTCAGCTGGAGAAGCAAGGAATGTGCGCTGAAATTTACGCTGTCGCATAGTTTTGGCCGCCGAACGCGGGGGTCAAATACCAGACTGAAGAGTGAAATTGGTCCTCTCCATTAGGTATTCCTACGGGCAGGTAAGAGTGACGCACCCCATATGGGTCAAGAGGTATAAAACTTAGATGGTATCCTTTCGGCGTGGTTATTTGGTAGTCAAAGAGAGTCGAGTATAACACGGTCATCATCCGCGCGACTCCCATTTCACTCTTCGCGCGAGACTTGGAATGCTTTCTCTTCTTCGGACTTCTTCTTGAATATACTGACTGGCCGGTGTTGTGGTTCATTAAGCGTTGTTGTTGTGTATTGTGCGTGATTAGCCGGTGAATTCTTCATTTCGTTCGACTGGCTGTGACTTATTTGGAATAATGCGCCGCGTTCAGGTACGTTTGCCTATAAAAAGAAGCGTGCCTTTATGTAATGACATCCATATAATTATTTCATTAAACTAAAACATTTTTTTTATTGATGACATATTTTTATCGATCTATACAGAAATAAATTGCGGCACATACATTTTATATTCCATTGTATTGTGGTACTAAGCACTTTTGTTCAAGATTTTTTTAAGTTCACCGTGAAATATGTTATTACTCCATCATTAAAACATCGTTCTACTAAAAAGTTTAAGTTTTTATCAAAATCCCTAGCTTTAACTCGAAAATTTTAGTTAATTCAAATATGACCCCGAAATTCGATGAAAAAAGACAAAATGTAGAGATTAAAATTTAAATGAAAAAGAAGTCATAATTTTTAAAACAAGCTTAAATTTCGAATTTGGAGTCGAAATTTTAACAAAAACTATAACAATTCCAAATTTAAACTACAAACTTTGAGAAAAATGTCTAAATTAGAACTATCAAAATTTTGACTTTTCTAGAAATTGTTTTGGGCGAAATTACGAAAAGAAATTTTGAGTTTTTTGTTTAAATTTTTACTGTTTCCAATTCAATAGTGTCTCCAAATACTAATTTCTTGATATTTCTATATTTTAAGAAAAAAACTAAAATTTCGAGACTAATTGTAAGTCAAAAGAAAGAACCTAAATTTTGAGTTAAAATGAAGTTGAATTTATTAAAAAATAGTTTTCTAAAAATTTGTACTACAATTTCTGAATTATTTTAGTTAATAAAAATTTTTACGAATTTAGATTTTAATTTCAAAAAGCTAGTTTGGAAGTTTTTAGCTAGGGATGTAACAAATGTTGGTTTTACCACATTCGTGAATGCAAATGCGAGTGTTGGATTTTTCCCTAGTTCTTAGACAATTTTATGAGAAAAGTCCCAATTTTTAGAATAAATCGAATCTGGAGAAGAAAAAAAAATCCAATTTCTAAAAATATTTCTCTAGCAATTTTCATTTAAATTTTGACATAATCTCGAAATTTGCAAGAAATATTTTTCTATAAATTTCGTAAAAATATTATTCTCTACATTTTTATATTTTTCTTAACATTTAAATCTAATTTAAGAAAAATAAACCAATTTGGAAAAAATCGAATTTTGGATAAGGCTTAACCTTAAGCAGAAATTTCTAGAGATATGAAACATTTAGTGGAAACTTTGAGAGTAGGATGAATTCTGAGAAAGAGGTTGAAATTTGCAAAGAGTCAAAATTTCGTGAAAAGGTTGTCATTTCTATAGAATACTCAAAATTTCTAATGTAATTCAATTTTGAGAAAAAAAAAGCAGAATTTTGAGTATAAAGTCATAATTTAGAAAAAGACGAATTATAATTAAAAAACCCCAGTTTGGAGATAAAGTAGGAATTTTCAGGAAATCAAATTAAAAATAAAACTCTGACATCTTGGAAACCATGAAAAATTTCGAAATTTTGAGAAAAAGACGATTTTCGAGGTAAAAATCGAATGTTTCGTAAACCCAAACAAATTTTAAAAAAGAATCAAAATTTTAAGGAGATAATCAACATTTTAAAAAAAAACATCGAAATTTCGAGAAAAACGTCGAAATTTAGTAAAAATTCGAAATTTTTCAGAGAGAGTCAAATTTTGTCTAAAGTATGAAAAAAGAGCGAATTCTGAAAGAAATTTCAGGGAAAAGTCGAACTTTCAAGAAAAAAATCGAAAATTCTCGACCGAATATTTACGACTGTCTGAGTGAAAAACAAGAACCTCCCCCACACTCACTGTAACATTGGAAAATATCCACTAGTAAGATAAACGTCAAAATTTTGACAAACAAGTTGAAATTTGAATTTTGTGAAATTTTTGTCTTTGTACAAAAATTCAAAATTTACGAAAAGTACTTTTCAAAATTTCCAGATAATTAAATATAAACAGAAATTTTTACTTTTTCATCAAAAGATCTACCAAACTTTGAGAAAAAGTCGAAGTTTTTAAGAAGTCGGATTTAAAAAAGTCGAAGATTTTAGAAAAAGTCAAATTTTCAAAAATGATGAATTTTTTAAATAAAACGACGAATTTTGAGAAAAAATGCCAAATTTTGAAGAAGTCAAATTTTAAAATGAATTCGGAATATCTAAAGAAATAGAAAAATTTTGTGAAAAAAATTATGAGCCAGAATTTCAAAATAAAACCAAAAACCTGCAAAATTTCGAACACACCTCTTGACTTTTGAATATGAGGTAAAAATTTTGAAAATGAAAGTTAAACGATTCAGAAACATTCTAGAAGTAAAGTTTAACCCCAAATTTTGGCAATATATGGGAGTTTATTTAAAAACTCGAATTTAAATCTGAAATTTTCAGAAACAATCGAAACGACAAACCAAATTTACAAAAGAAGTTTTAGAAAAAAAAAAAGCAATTAACAGAATTTATTTAAAAACTCGAATTTAAACTTGAAATTTTCGGAAAAAATCGAAACGACAAACCGAGTTTACAAAAGAGATTTTTGGAAGAAAGCAATTTACAAAATTTATTTAAAAAATCGAATTTAAACCTGAAATTTTCAGAAAAAATCAAAATGAAAATAGAATTCACAAGCGAGGTCTTAACAAAAAAAAACAAAATTTACAGTGTAAAAAAATCGAAATTTCGAAATAATTTGCAAAATTTCGGAATCAAATTTAAAATTTCGATTTAGGTTGAAATGTCGAGAATAATTTTTAGAAAAATTACAAATTTAAGGTGTCAACTTGAAAATTTGAGATATAAATTGCAGGCATTTGTTTACAACTAAAATTAACCGAAATTCCTAAAAAAAATATTTTGAATTATGGAAAAAGACAAATTTTAAAAAAATGTAAGTTGATGGGAAATTTCAATTTTTTTTGTTTTGAAAATTCCAAATTTCCTTTGAATTTTTTACTCTGAATCCTGTAATTTCCTCCTTAATTTCAGAATATTCCTTTGATGACTTCTTTGTCCTTGAAATTTCTACTTTATAATTGCAAAAGCCGTTTTTTTTCTTGAAATTTTTTTGTTTAAATCGAATACCCGACATTTTTTTTAGAAATTTTGCACTATAATTCAAATTGCTTTTTATGAATTCAGAATTTCTCTTCAATTGCGACGTTTTTCTTAAAATTCGTAGTCTAAACTTAAAATTTATAAACCCAATAATAAAGAAATATTTTTTATAAACGTTGAATTCTTGCTAAACTTTGGCCTTTTTCACAAAATTCCAAATTTACGCTTGAAACCCCTATGATTTCTTCAGCTTGAAATTTCTAGAAAAGGTAAAATTTTAGGGGCAAAGGCAAAATTACAAAAAATATTCAACTAATTTCGAAAAAAGGACCAGATTTTGAGTTTGAAATTAAACTTTTAGGAGAAATTTGTAAATTCTTAAAAAAACAAACCTTTGGGGAAAAACTAAATTAATTTTCATCTACATTTTTACTTTCATCTTAAAAATTTGCATTTCCAGTTTACAATTTGAAATTAGGAGAAAAAAAGGGATCATTTCCTAAAAAAGTTTGAGGCCGAAATTTTAATTAAAAATTTAATTCCGAAAAAGCTTAAAATTTAAGGAACGCTGACTTCACAAAACAAAATCTGAAAAATTTGTTCCCAAAGATCCCAAGTATTTAGACATTTTTCTCAAAATTTTTCCCGAGAAAATCGATGTTTTGTGGAAAATTTCTAGTTTAAAAGCTGACATTCAAAGAAAAAAGTCGAGATCTCGACTTAAATTCAAAATTTAGATTAACTGGTAAGTAAAGTTGAAAATTTTGAGAATTTGTTTTGTATAAATTATGAGATTTTTACAAAATTTGAAACTTTTTCTCAAAATTTCGAACTCTGCACTTTTCACGGTAAAATTGTGAATAAAAGAAGAAGACCTTTTTTAAAAATTTCTTTTCTGTTTGAAATTTTGAGATAAAAAGAGAACATCTTTCAGGGAGTCGACGGAAGGCCCAAAGAAATACGTCTATAAGAAATAGGCTTGATTGACCTTCCCGCTCTATCTAAATAATAGTTCAAGTTTTTCACGCATACATTTCGAAAATGCTTTATCCAAAGCAGGGTTTCCAAACTGTTCCTATGATGGAATACTTCATAAATCATTAAATGTTAAAGAATTAACTTGTTTACTTTGTAGGTTAGATAATAAAATAACTGCGGAGGAATAGAACAAACATTAATTCAAACAAAAAAAATCGAATTTTTTTGCTAAATTTTGATTTCCTTATTTCATTTACAGTCAAACCCCTTTACAATGAACCTCCATATACCGAATTCCTCTAAATAACGAATTTTTTCACGGAAGGCAGCATTTTAACTAAATTTACACATTAAATTACCTCCATTTAACGAACGCAATACTTCCATACACCGAATTGGTGAACCAAGATTTTGCGCGGTTTAATTATTTTTTAAATGCAGAAAAATTTCTTAATTTTTAAGATACCCAAGGTTTAATTAGCTTTTAATTTCATTTAATTAAGAGGAAGTTCTTAATTTTTGGAATATTCCATTGTTCCATTGTTTGCCTGTTTGCACAAAAAGCTGATTTTTGTGCCTGAAGGGTAAGAATTGTAAAATTGCAAAAAAATGTCAAAAAATAAAGCTTTAGTGCTCAGCGAAAAAGTTCAATTGATCAATAGAGTTATAATAAGGGTTTAAAAAAAAGGACATCGCTAAATCGCCAACAACTTTTGAATCCCTGCAATGATTTGTGTATTTCTAATGTTACCTCCCTATAACGACAACCTCTCTATAACGAATTTTGTTGTAAGATTTGGGTTCGCTATAGGGAGGTTTAACTGTACTTATTTTACTTTTTATATATTTCAGGCTTTAATATTTAGTATTCTATGCAAAATCTAGCCTATCCATTTGGCAGATCTGAAGTGACGTTTAAAATAGCATAAATAGTACACCAGTCAATTGGTTTTTCAGAAATGTTCTTTAAATTTTTGTCAGATGTTACAAACAGTGTTACCGATACACTCGAAGAATTAAAAGACTGTCCCAGTGCCAAAGCCCAGATATTCAATGCCAAACTTACCGATTTTTAACATGTAAGAAATAGCCGAAAAGGTTTTAATTTATTGCGACCAAACCTTTTTATACATTTTGATAAACAAGTAATATATTATGAACGGTGATATTGTAAATAAAAGAGTACAATATGAGGATCATTCGCAGTACCATTATTGTAATGGCAATTTGAAATTACATATTTTGCGCAATTTCGATGGTTCATTCTGCACGTAAGGGAAACATCTTGAAGTAATGGCAACATAACAGCTCTATCACTCCTTCTAGATGCCTTGAGTTAAAGCTTCGTTGCGTAAATTTTACCACATAAATGTGCACCATTCTTAACTCAGGGCTTGGGGATTTGTATTATTGTGTCCTACGCGGACAGTCTATGCTAAAAATCAAGTAATGATGGAAGTCCGGCATTTACGTCTTGTTTACGTAGGCGAAGATCTAACGTTTTAAAAACTTGCTATGTTTATTGCCGGTAAACTACCTTTATAGCGTCTGAAAAAAAAACAAATTTCAAAAATGTCGTGAATAGTTTTTATTCAGGTGAACAATTTTATAGTTTTTTAAGTACTAATATAAATTCCAATGAAACAAAATAATTTTTTCGAAATTTTCTCCTCAATTTCGCAACTTCTAATGATTCCCCAATTAGTTATCGAACAAATTCGATGTACTATCCTATTTAAGTTCGAATTTGTGTCAGCCTTCGTACAAACGCTAACTCAAGACGCCGCGTCGTGATTTACGTAGCATACACAATTATTTACATCTGAATGTACATCAGAGAGCCCGAAAACGGCGATTCCCATTATTGTTCTCTTATTTTCTTTTAGACGCCATCCACTTTCCCCGAAAGATTTAAAGGTCTCCGGCACGACACGACACGAGCATAATAATTCATATGTTAGTCGAAACGAACGAACATGCGCTGAAAGCAATTTAACAAATTACACATTACTTGGTACATCGATTAATTAACTCTTCAAATTTATTGGGCTATCGAAATTTCTACAAGATTTCGTCTAAATGGTTACCGTGTCTTACTTGTGGAGCGTAACTACAAATTTTGTTACATATGTCATTAACGAGCTTTTTTCAGTCGAGCGGTAATTGTTTGAAATAATGAGATAATCCAAAATAATAGTCAATTGGAAGCCTAATTATTAATTACTAGCTGTTACCCGCGACTTCATCAGTGAACTTGAAGAAATAACTGCAATACGACTGAATCGATCAATTATACATTTAAACGAAATTTAAAATTAATGTTCAGTAGAAATTGTAAGGCGGTAACGTAATATTTCTGAAATCGATAACACAGATGCCTAGTTTTATGGTAATAGTTCAAGGACCTAAGAAAAGATGTCGTTGTCAAAATAAAGATCACATAATTGACACACTCACACGCTTACGTTTCTCTATGATTATTTACATCGTTTAAAAAAGGTTGTAAATATTATTAAAGCTTTCTGGATATAAAATAGACTAGATTAGATTATATATGGGTCGTTTCGTGCTTCTCTTCATCCACCCGTCACCTAGACCTAATGAGATGTTTTGTGCATACCCTGATCTATGTAGTTTCCAGGTTCAAACCCTTGTAGAAGTTTATTGTGGACCTGGGATTGAGTTTTTCCACATCTGAGGGGTCTAAGGACGTCCATTCAAGTTGGACGTGCCTTTTGCGTTCAAGCGCATCACTCTTTCATAGCACATGTTCTGCAGTTTCCGCAGCTTCTACGCAAAAGCGACATAGGTTCAACTTGACCCATTTTTGTGAGGTGGTACCTCATAGGGCAATATCCTGTTAAGAGGCTGGTTAGGATCCTCAATTCGGATTTGCTGAGTTCTAAGTAGACCTTTGTCTTTTCAAACGTTCCAGATATGAATTTCGCCTGTCACAGTCCTGGATATGATCTCCTATGGGAAATTCTTGATTTTGCTTCCCATTTTTTGACCTCATTGTTGATTTGACTTTTGGAAAAACCAAAAGCCGGTTCAGGATATAAAATATTTTCAGGTTAAAAAGTATCCTACTAACTATCCTGTATCGTAGGGAATGTCTATACCAATTTTCGCCAAAATTGTTTCAGAAATTAAGCCGTGAAAAGTAGAGAAACAAACAGATAAACACACTTTCGCACTTATATGTTAATAAGCATTAACAAATTTATCGCTATTTAACATAATACAGCATAAAAATATGCAATAGTTGCGGATCTCATTAACTTTCAAGTTCGATGGAAAACGCGGAAAATTTCGTACATGATCCAAGTGAATATATTTTAAGTAAATAATTATTATAATTGCGTCGCTATCGATAATTATAAGTGAAATCACCTACAAGAGTTGTTAATAATTGCCTAGCTTCTATATAAGGCGCACAACGATGTCCTTGAAAAGAAAGGTTAGAATTTAAATTGTGAATAAGCTGTCATTATCTGCAATTTTTTTCATTCCGATCGGTTAATTGGAGAAAACACAAGCACCGCCGGTGACTTAATTGAATTTTTGTATTATTTACGGGCACGAGTATTATAATACCAGCGAAAGTGGACAGATATATCTGGCAATATTTTGTTTCTTTCTTGTTTTATTTAGAGAAATTAATGTTAACATTGATGTTTACAAACATAGAAATATTCTATTGTTTCTTTTTTATAAAACTGGGTTCACTGACAATTTAATGTTATTTATTTTTCTGTTATATCAGTGTCAATGCCGAGCACTTTTTCTTGGATTAGAAATAACATCATTGATCATTAGAATTCCGTAAGGAGGATAACCAAAAATGGTTATAGCAGACTAGGGATATTATAAATGTTAATTTTCCCACATTCGCGAAAGCGAATGTTAACTTTTTCTGTGAGATTTACTTAGAGAATTTTGTGAGGAAAATCGTAAAATTCAGTATAAATCGAATTAGGTGAGTAAAAAAAACCAGTTCCTAAAAATATATCTCTGACAACTATTATTTTCATTTCAAATTTGACATAATCTCGGAATCTACAAGAAATATTTTTCTCTAAATTTCGTAAAAATATTATTCTCAAAATGTCTATACTGTTATCAAAATTTTAGAAAATAAATGAAATTTTGTATACAACAGCTCAATTTAAAACTTCAAGGATAAGACGAATTTTGAAAAATAGGTTGAAATTTTTGGACAGTTAAAATTTCGAGAAAAAGGCCGAACTTGCTATAAATATTCAAAATTTTCAATATAGTCAAATTTGGAGAGGAAGCAGTAGAATTTTGAGTTTAGAGTAATTTGGAAAAAGACGAATTATAATAAAAAAAAAGAGTTTGCGATAAAATCAAAATTTGAAAAATACCTTAATTTCGGAGAAAAAGACGATTTTCGAGGTAAAAATCGAAAGTTTCGAAAACCCAAACCAGTTTTGAAGTAAAAATCAAAATTTTGAAGGAAAAGGGCCAATTTTGAAGAAAATTTCAGGAGAATAGTCGAAATTTCAAGAAAGTGACATTTCTTCTTTATTTTTTAACGACTGCATAAGTGCAGGACAAGCTCCTCCTTGCCCCACTGTAACATCAAAAAATATCCACTATTGAAATAAACAACAATAAAAACAAGTTAAAATCTGAATTTTCTAAAATTTTGTCTTGACAAAAATACAAAATTCTTAAAAAGTATTTTTCAAAATTTCCAGATAAACAATATTCTAAAAATGTTTACTTTTTCATCATAATATCCACCAAATTTCGAGAAAAGCCGAGGTTTGATAAATAAGTCGAAATTTGCAGAAAGACGAATTGGAAAAAAAGCCGAAATTTTTATAAAGTCAATTTTGAGAAATGACGAAATTTTGAAAAAAAAAACAAGTTTTGAAAAAGACATTCAAAATTTTGAGCAAGTTGAATTTTGAAAAAAGAAGTCGAATTCTAGAACATTAATTTGAAATTTGAAAAGAAAAAGGGAAATTTTTTGAAGAAAAAGACAAATTTTGACCATAGTCGAAATTTCGAGGAAATGTGGAAATTTCAAAGAAAGGGCTAGCTTTCAGAAAAAAATGGAAACTGGAAAAGTTTCCCGCAGCTGAGAGTATACATTTTTGGTTGGCTGTATCAACCAGGGGAGAGCAAGCTTCCCACTGTGTGTTATTGTAACTAACTAGTAGGGACAGAAAACAAAAATACGTTTTATTAAGTGGGGTTGAATAAATTACTGCATTAGTTATTATCTTAAGAAAGTTTATCCCTCAAGACTTCATGAATCCCAGTTTCAAGAAACCCTGCCTTAGCATTGCTAGGTCATAAAGAATGTCCCATGTTTATGCCAAATAAATTCGCAACATATTCGGCATAACTTCTTGCGAATGCGAATGCAAATATTAAAAAACATGCGAATATTCGCGAATGCGAATGGGAATATACGTTACATCACTATAACAGACCTTGCTTCAAGATTTCTTAGTTCAACAGATACGCTTATCCCATTATAACCTACGCCTTCCCGACACATCTGACAGAAAAACTCAGTCTTTCGAAGCATCTGGAGTAATTTTTTTACGTATTACGAAACTATACAATTATTTTCAGACATTTAAAATAGACAATGGCGTATTGCGCTATGTTGAAATACAAATCTTGTCCCCTGAAACCAAGAAAGATTAAAAAACACAACAAAGGTTGCTCTAACGCGTTTCGTCAGCCAATTTATCATCTTCAGAGAGATACTATGAGTGTTATGTTTTTTAATCTTTCTTGGTTTCAGGGGACAAGATTTGTATTTCAATTTTTGAAGATAACCAGGGACCAGTCCGTTCCATCAAAAAAAAAACATATTTTTTTAGATATTGTTTTAAATGAATAAATATGTAGAATTCCACTTTCGATTGTAATACATTCAAATATTTTTATCGTATCGTTGAAAATTAAGTGCCCATAAAAATTAAATCTTTATTGATAAATATTAACCTCATAATATTTAGCAACTTCATATTAACTTACAATTAGTACACATAGTATTTTAGTTAAAATTATAATACGTTACTTACCTATCATAATAGCCTAAATACAAATATTTTAAAGGTTTGTTGATTTTTTTATGTCATCGTTGTCAATGATACGATAAAGCTTTGAATGCAACTCGATTATTAACGATTTAATCAATCTCGGACGTGGCCAGACGACTCGGCTAACGCCTCCTCACCTGGCAACGTCCTCGATTATTATAAATCGCATAACAATCTTATTACATGAATAGCTATTATTATTCTTTTTTTATAGTACCAAGTAAAAAATATTCTACCTTAACTAAAATTAAGGGGTATACCATTTTATTTAGCCTCGAGTTTGAATCAAACTTTTTGAAAAAAAAGTCGAAACTTCGATTTTAAAGTCAAATGTTCAGAAACAAATAAAATCAATTTGAAAAGTTTGAGACAAACGCTTAAATTTTGGACATTACTTGAAACAAATATATTTTAAAAAAATAAAACTTTCCAATTTAAAGCTTAAACCCGAAATTTTGAAAAAAAAAGTTTCATTCTCAGAAAACCAGGACAATAAATCGAATTTTAAAAGTATAACTGTGAAATTTTAAACTGAAAAGTTTAAGAAAAACGTGTTGGAGATAAAACTCATTTATAAAAGAATATTCTCTAATTTTCATCTTTAAAATTTAAAGATAGAATTTTAGGAAAAAGGCGAAATTTAAAAAAAAAGTTATTTATAAGAACTAAGGCTTAACACGTAATTTCGAGAAAAAAAATGTCGAAATTTCGAGTTTACAGTCGATATGTCGGTAAAATAACTCAAACTTTGAGATCATGATCGAAATTATGAGAAATAGAGTCCAAGTGACTAAAAAAATCGAAATTGAAGTTTTAAACCGAAATTGTCGGAGAAAAAATTAGGTTTTAGATTTAAATTCAGAATTTTCATAAAAAATTCGATATTTCGAAAAGACTAAACAAGTCCAAAACTTTCTATTTTATTCTGGAAGTTTGAAATTAAAACCGAAAATTCGATCAAAAGCTGAAATTTCAAGGTTAAACCTGAAATTTTTATGAAGTCAATTTTTTACGAGATTTCGAATTTTTTCGAAATTTCGTCTTTTTTCTCAAAATTTCGACTTTAATCTCAAATTTTAAGAGCATATTTTGGAGAAAAAAAATGAAATTGATAAAAATGAATTTTAAGTTAACGATAAATTAGGAGAAAAATTCGAATTTTCGCGAAAAAGTCGACATTTCAATAAAACTTTTCAAATATTCGACTTTTTGTTTAGGAATTCAAAATTTCGGAATTAAAGTCGAAATTTTGGATTTTTTTAAACTTCTTTAATATATAAAGTTTTCGCTTTGATACGAATTTTCTGATTTTCCCAAACTTTTGGGTTAAAACTCATTTTTTCAATTTCAAATTTAGCATCAAAATGTCAACTTTTGAAGTTTTGTTTATTTAAGAAATTTTGAGTTTTAGGTTCAATATTCTCGAAATTTTGAGTTTTAAGGTCTGAATTCCGAAAATTTCGAGTTTAGTCAAAATTTTGGAAATTTTCAGTTTTGAGGTCGAAATTGTGAGTTTTAAGGTAAAAATTTCAAAAAGAAATTTTTTTCCACGTTAAACAGATATCCTGATTAAAAATGAAATTTAATTAATCAGGAAGTTTGGACGTCAGCTACTTACAAAAATTTTTGCTTTAATCAGTGGAATTCCGAATTTAAGCTCGGTATTCTACCGTCAATACAGGGTTGGCAAATATCATATTTTTATAAATATCATATCAGTGATATATATCCAGATATATATCTGATATATATCATTGATATATATTTTTTTGGTCAAAATAAAAGAAAAAATATATCTTCATAACAAATTTTAACAATGCAAAAGTCTAGTACTCCTCTGATTTTCAATTGAACCAAAACAAGTTCAAGTTCTCTTTTTTTATTTCAGTTTTTTGATTTAAATAGTGGAACAGAAACACAAGTTTCATGATTTTTTATTTTCTAAGCAATTTCGTGGTTTCAAGTCATTCATAGTTCGAAAAAATTCCTATGAGGCCAACTGCTGTAACAGTAACCAGAATGAAAATGTTGGTATTTATAAAAACAAAAACGGGGTGTTTTAGAGTGCATTATAATGTCGTGTTTTTGTATGATTTGAAGCACTTGTGCTTTGCAAACTTTGCTTTGAGTCCCACTATTCCAAAAACAAAAGAATTTTGGAATTCGTATTGTTAAAAATGTATTTACAATCACCATTGTGCCTTGCGTTATATTCTGTTAACCTAAAAATTTCATTATCAGTTTGCCTGAACACGTTGGGTAGTTTAAACGGTTAGAAATTCATATAATATGGTTCAGGATGCAGCTGTATTGTACGTTGTTTACACGTGCAATTTTTGATATGTATCATTATATACAGTGTGTCCCAACGGGAATCGCCGCGATCGATATCTGGCAAAGTTCTCATTTAAAACATTTGAAAATTTGGCAACTTAGCAAAGACAATAGGACCAACACAACTAAAATATTCGCAAAGTTGTAGTATTTCCGGTTATACCGGAAGTTGACACCAACTTCGTTATTTTAAAAAAGACACCCTATATACTTTTGCATTTTTAAATTTAATTTAATATTTTAAGGCCACTTTGAAAAACAGACATTGTTCCTAAAATTTATAGTTTTTGAGATAACTGGATTTTTATAAAAAAATTGACAGATGCAAGGTTCCACGAAATTCTTTGTATCTCTTTTCAGAAACTAGTAGAACACATACGAAGCTTTCTTGCACAACTTTCATAAGTTCAAAAACATTATACCGAGTGTTGAATTCAGGTCTGCAGATTTTGGTAAATTGAAATAGCGATAACTTTGTTATTTCAAATAGAACACCCTATATTTTTTCAGCCTATCTTATGTAGATCCTATTTATCTTTTACCTAATATAAGCCTTCTGAGGGTTGCTCTTACAACTTTTAGAAATAATTGCAATTTTTTTACTTTTTTCTGCCATTTCACATTAAATGAACTCTTATCGGGTCGCATATCAGTGACGTTATAAGAAGAAATAATCTCTATCGCCAATTATACTGTTAGGAAACCATTTGTCGAATTATTTATAGTTTATTTTACAGTATGTGGTGAAGCTAACATGAAAACATGCCTGACTATCTTTTTTAGTAATGAGTATTATTTTAAATTGTTTATTATTTTCTGACTATGTAACAGAGTAATATCACAAACATGTGATATAGTGATAAATTTGCTATTCGATATCCAATAAAGCCCCAATGAAATCCAATAAAGCAAATGGTAGAAAATCTCACAAATTTTGACTCCGTCAAAGAGAAATTAGATAGAAGAAAATCTGTTATTGATAATAAATATGTCCAAACAGGATTTCCAATTATGTCATGATTTCATTTTAGCTTCATCACACACTATGATCTACTTTAAGTAATTTTACTGATTGTTTCATAATTTAAATATCGATATCAATTGTTTCTTATTTTTAAGTAAATTTTATTTGTTTTTGCTCAATTAGAATTCAATGACCGCGAAATAAAAAAAGAATGTTAAAATTGCAATTATTTCCAAAAGTTGTAAAAGAAACTCCCACAATGTCTATATCAGTTAAAAGATAATTTAAATCTGCATTAGAGAGGTCAAAAAAATATAGGTGATGATTTATGATACATATCATGATATATTTCGCTTGATATACGTATATATCAAGCCAACCCTGCTTGAATATCAAATCACGATATTTTGAGAGATAGCTCGAACTTTTGTAAAAATTTAAAGTTTATTAAAGCTTATTAAAGTTTATCATAGCGATCGCCTTTTGCTATATGTTAAGCTTACAAAGGCCGCGACGTCAACGATATTTTGGAGGCTTTTTTGAAGATTATTAAAAAGTATTTTGCCAAGTTGCTTGCAAGATTAGGTGGCTTTAGACTTTAGGTGGATTAGGTAACTCGACTAAAGGTACTTCTGGTGGAACGGACTGATCCTTGGTTATCTTCAAAAATTGAAAAAAAAATCTTGTCCCCTGAAATCAAGAAATATTAAAAAACACAACAAAGGTTCTCTAATGCGTTTCGGTAAACAAGGGGAGATATTGAGCAATTTCTAATTTTTCTCGAAATTTCACAATTAAACTTGATTGTTTTTATGTTTTGTTTTCCCCAAATTAAAATTTTTTTATTATGCAAGTTTATACATTTTATTTTTGTTTTTTTTTTATCCAAAACTTCATTTGTAAATGCAACTTTTTGATAATTTTTTTTTGAAATTCCGACTAATCACTTTTTTGTAAATCTGCAGTATTTTCAAAATTATATTGTCTAGATATTTTGACTATTTTTCTTTTTCGTGATTTCGAATTAAGGTTAAAGAAACTTCAAAAGTCGACATTTTGATGCTAAATTTGAAATTGAAAAAATGAGTTTTAAGTCAAAACTTTGGGAAAATCCAGAATAATTGTGTCAAAGCGAACATTTTATTTATTAAAGAAATATTTAAAAAATCCAAAGTTTTGACTTTGATTCCGAAATTTTGAATTCCAAAGCAAAAAGTCAAATATTCGAAAAGTTTTCTTGAAATGTCGACTTTTTCTCGAAAATTCGAATTTTTCTCCTAATTTATCGTTAACTTAAAATTCATTTGTCAATTTATCTTCTCTTATCTTCATTTCTTTTATTGATATTACAAACTGTCTTTTAAGTTTCAACAGTGAATCTAGAAATTATTAAAATAACGAGAAGCATTTTTATAAATTTCTAAGGTTTTCCCTGATTATGTAGATGTTTCCCAAATTTTAACACAAATTACGAAATGTTCACCTTTTTGGCATTTCCCGATAATAAAGTAAACCATGACTGACGCGACGCTGATAGTCGTGGTGAGCCATTATTAAAATAAAACTGACGCCTCTTTTAAGTTTTTCTAATTGTCTACTCTTTAAATAAACAATAAATTATCAAATATTCCACAGCAGGGAATATTTGGGAAATACCGGCTCATTTACTAGGAAATGACGGAAGAAGACATGTATGACACTCATTCAAATGAAAAACGATGCTAGAGACATCTGTTGCGAAAAACTGAAAGTCATCTCTTCAAAATTAACGAGTGATTTGAACGATTCTTAAAGCAGTCAATTTTAAAATCACAATTAAAACTGTATTAAAAGGAGAAAAAAATGGTTCATTCTATGGCAGTCTACCGTTTAAAAAAAAATTAAGGCGAAATTTTACTGTAGAGTGTAGACCGTTGGCACTGGTTAGAATCGTTTTATTGCCCATATCAAACATGCTCTGTTTTCACTTTTTTCGCAAATATGTAGCCCAAGTACTTGGAAACTCAAATATCCGGTGGAAATTGTCTTGTATGTGTAGCATACGCATGTACCTCGTTGATTTTAAGTATGTTTTTAGAACTAACAAGAAAACACGAATATTTTCACCGTGTCGCTATCGCTCGCGGCAACTAATTTAAATAATTAAACTCAGCAATATCTCCCATAAAAATCACTCCAAGAACAATTTAAAAACTTCAATTTGTAACCTTCGAGAAGCAAGCACGAGATTATATGAAAAGTCAAGATTTCTAACTATTGTTAGCTTAGTTAATGCATTTTTTAATTAATGAGATGTTTCTGGTTTCAGGGTTGTTAGCCAACAGCTATCACGCCTACCATCAAAATAAAATGATCTTCTGCTCCTAATATTATGGGTAAAATTAAGGTAAGATATGATATGACGGAAATGTCGTATTTACAACAGACAAATTAGGTAAGACAATAAAGGTTCGACAAATCCGAAGAAAGTTTGTTGATCTGGATGAATTTCTTTACATATTTTAGACAGATTCGAAGTCGTAAATGAAGATGTTCCACTTTTTATTTATTACTTATGCTTGTTTTACCAAACACATTCTTCTAGTTAACTAGTTTCCAGCTTTATCACTTCAAAGTACCGATGTTAATAAAGATGAAAATGATAATAAACGTTTACCCAGAAAGTTACACAGAGCTTATGTGCTTATTTATTTAAATATTACTTTCTATTTTAAATTTTATTTGATACCACAAGCAAAAACGTTTGGACGTTGCAAGCTATGTGTCTACTATCTACGACTCTACGTACTTCAACACTGCAAATTCTGAACATTTAGGGAAATTGTGTATGTGATTTTTTTTGCAAATTTCTAATGTAAATTTCTAAGATTTTTTCCTCTAAATGTTAAAAAGTTTCGCTCATTTCAGATATTATTGACATATTGAAATTAAGCTGCTACACTTTATCTAATTCTTAGAAGGTTTATATTTTACATTTTTGACCCAGAAGTTTTAACATTTACCAAAGCTATGTCGGTAGTTTGTTAAAATTTTTTTTAAATTAGAGTTGTTTTTTGGGAACTCCGAATACTTTCCCAAAATTTCACTTTCAGTTTCTACTCTTTTGTTAAAATTTATTTTTCCAAATCAACATTTGACATTCCCTGAAGATTTCGTTATTCTTATTAAAAATTTTGTCCATCTCGAGATTTCGATTTTTTTCTAAAGACTTCGACATTTTATTGAAATTTCGACTTTTTCTATGAATTTCGAACGTAAATTCTTAAGATTTTTTTAAATGCAGCGAATTTTTTCAAAATCAAAGTATGGGATTCCGAATGTTTTCCGACAATTCACACTTTTTATTCTTTTTTCCAAAATTTCGTAATTCCAAAATTTTGTTTGCCAACTGAAAATTTTGAAGCTGTGCTTCCTTAGAAAGTTTCCTTAACTCAGCTTTTCCAATCACCTTCCGTAACTCGGTTTCCCCAACTTATCTTCACTAACTTAGCTTCCGTAACTCAGCTTCTGTATCTCAGCTTCCGCAACTCAGCTTCGGTAACTCAGTTTCCCTAACTCGACTTTAACTCAGCTTCCTTAACCCCCATGGAGAACACGTGATTTAAACAATTTCATTTTTATTTGAAATAAAAATCAGATATTAAAATATATATCTTTCTTGGTTTCAGGCTACAAGATTTGTATTTCAAGGACTAATCCATTCCACAAAAAAATCACATATAGTTAGTTTTTGTTTTCAAAAATGTGTCAAATATCATACGTAATTATGTTAACTTGTCTGTTTTTACTCCAACAGAAATATTTAAGCTAAAATTACTAAGTGCCCCCTTTTTGGAGAAAAAATAAATTACTGAGAATAGGTGTACCCAACTAGCATTAGATATTTTTTCAATAATATAATCACTCCTAGAGTTGATTCTAATTTGGAATAAAATTAATTAATTGTCCGAAGAAAGTGAAATGTGCATTTGATTCATTATAAACAAATTTGAAAGGGATATTTGCATATCGCCAAAGTCAAGGTCCTCATCAATTCGATAATTTCCAGATATATTTGATAATTGAATCATTATTTATGTTCGCAGCATAAGAGGGAAAGTTAATTCCGATTTTACGGCAATATTTTGAATTATTTAATAATCGGTAATGACGCGAAAGATAGTTCATTTTACCATAAATATTCATGAGGTTTTGAGAGGTTTTGTTTTGAAAGTAGATATGTCAATAAACTTTGAAGATTTCCCTGAACTTGAAATAAATTAGGATAATTTTTAGCGAAGAGATATTATTAAATGCTTTTTTCATTGATACCTTATTATCTGAAAGAGATTTTTTTTAATTTCGATTCCATTTGAGTTAAGTTTGAATTTGGAAATTTTATTTTGATCTCACCTGAAACTTTAAGATGGGGGTTGATGGTTACCTTTAAGAGGTAATGTTCCATTTAACGACTTATTTTTCCAACAGTTTACATGAAAACATAAGGTGTCTACATAAAGTGCAAAATAATATCAAGAAAAATCCCCCGTAGAATTAACAAAATATTTGGTAATTATATTATAAGAAAACGATTCTACTTGGATAATTCAGCAACCAAGATCTTTTTTCAGCATAAAAGGGAAAGTTAATACGACAATATTTTGAATTATTTAATAATCGGTAATGGCGTGAAAGATTTTACCATAAATATTCAGGAGGCTTGAGAGGTTTTGTTTTGAAAGTAGATATGTCAATGAACTTTGAAGGTTTCGCTGAACTTGAAATAAATTAGGATACTTTTTAGCGAAAAGATATTATTAAATTCTTCTTCCACTGATACCTAATAGCTGGAGGTTTTTTTTTAATTTCGATTCCATTTGAGTCAAGTTTGAAATTGAAAATTTTATTTTGATGTCATTTGAAATTTTGATATGGATGTTGATGGTTACCTTTAAGGGGTAGTTTAAAAACTTATTTTTCAAACAGTCAACCTGAATACATAGTGTCTGTATAAAGTGCAAAATAATATCAAGAAAAGCCCCCCTCAATAGAATTAATGAAGTATTTAGCAACTATATATCAAGAAAATGATCCTATTCAGATGGTTCATCAACCAAGATCTTCTTTCATCACATTTACAGAGCAGTGAATGCGGAATAGACGTAATATAATCAAACAAAAAACTCGCACCATAAAGACTTATAAGGATTAAACAAGGCTTCTTCGTTCCGATTAGTGTCATAGCGCTTGAAGTGTTAAAAATGCTACTTTCGAGATGTTTCAAATCCATCAAGAGTGAAAACGAAGGCATTTAATTATTTCCTACTTTTGAAAAAAAGAGAAACGGAACCCAGTGTGTCCCGCTAGTACGCGGAGGTCCTATATTTCCGTTAAAATGTTATTTTATAAATTTTATAGATTTAAACAATGCACAGTGTTCACAAATTGAACTTTCCACTTAGTCAATTTATTATATGTTGTAGAAGTAAGGATATCAGCCAGTTAAAATTTAGAATTGTCAACAAACGGTACGGCGCAGTGGGTAGGATGATTGCTTCTCGGGTGGTAGGTCGCTGGTTCAAACCCCGCTACTGATAATGTGTTTTTAGTTCTATTACACGTCTAAGTAACAGTTAGGGTAAAGTACCCCAAATTGAACCGCCTCCTAAATCGAACTACCTAAATTTCCCTACCTTATTAAACTCTTAGCGCCACCTGCGTTAAACAGCTGAATCTATGTGTGTAGATGAACTCAACTCAGCAATTTTATAATAATTTCCGTCAGAATTCAGCAATTTCCCACCTTTATGTGTTGTGTGCAGTTTTCGCATAAAACTAAATCTAAGTCTCTAAAAGAATTTTGATATTCTGTTAAAGGAAGAAACATTGTTGTAATTGTCACTAAAATTGCAATAGTTTTTGGCATATGTAACACTACTTACGAGTATTTAAAATTTCGTATTTAAAAACGTAAGGTTACAATATGTATTTTATTGACAGTTTCCCAATTTGAACCATAAACGATTGCCTAAATTGAACCTCAAATTAGGAAACTTTTGTCTTCTTTACGAGCTTTCAAGTGATCTGCTCTCTTTTGCAAATGTCAAAAGGGGAAAATTAGGGAAAATGGTCTGAGTCAGATTTGGAACTAGTGCTAGTAACATACAAAGAGGGGAAAAAAGGTGTAAATAAATGCAGTAATGATTATGGAATACCTATATCGACGTTACTTCGACGTATTCGAGAGTCAAACAAAGTGACCAAAGGCTCTATCAAATTATTAGGCAGGAACCCCATTTTCAATCTCTTTTTCGACTCACTGTAAAAGATATTCGAAGTCTTACTTTGATGCTCTGGCGTGGAATCGTTATGATGCAGTTGCCAGGTCATACGACACATCGTCTGCAACCACTTGACCGTTCTTTTTTCAAACCAATGGAGGTGTATTACACTCAAGCATTGGAAAAATGGGTAGATAATAATCTTTTTACAGAGAGTGTAACAGTAGCAAGTGGCTTCATTATTAAATGAAGCATATGGAAAAACAGCAACGATAGAAAATGCCATTAATGGATTTAGGGCATCTGGAGTATTGCCAATAGATACATATGTTTTTAAAGATTCAAATTTTGCTGGATCTGTAGTTCTTAAGCCTGAAGAAAATAAAGTTCAAAATAATGGCTTTAGTCCTAACAATGATATTCCATTAGCACTTAAAAAAAAATTCAAAACAGAAATTGTTCAACACCTCTCTCTATGGATGTTGCCAAAATCTCATCAGAAACTTGAGCATCAATATCCTCCGCCAGCTTACTGGAAATTGCCCCATTATCTAAATGTGTCGAAGCTGCATCTTTAAAGAAATAAAGCCTTCGGTATTCAGAAGGCAGCAGAACTCACTAGTAGTCCCTACATAAGTTTGAGAAAAAAAATCGGACTAAAGTAGCAACGGGTAACGAGCAACGTTGATATTGTAAGGAATGTGAAAAAGAAGAAGTTCAGAATATGATTCGATGTGTGAAGTGCAAAACGAGGTTTCATTGCAAATACGTAAAAGTGAGTCTTTAGAAAGTACCTATTCATAATTTTTATAGGTAGTTTCAATTTGAGAAACTAGTGGTTCAAATTTGGCAACCAGTTTTTTATATTAAACCATTTGCAACCCTTCAAACATTTTTTTTTACTTCGGAAGTATTACAATCCGAAGGTTCATAAGGATGCAGTGAATTTTTAAAAGTGTTATTCAAATTCTAACGGCATATAAAATATTACAATCATACATTTACAAAACTACAGGCATTTTTCTAAAAAATGGTTCAATTTGGGGTATTTTACCCTACATAACACTGTTAACATAAGTGCATGTTCGTAACGAGAATTAGCTTGATGGTGACGCCAAACCATAAGTTTTTCCGTATCAAAAATCGCCAAGGCGCCTTAAGAAATATTCACGTCAAAAATACATAATAATTTAAAGCGTAATCTGGGCATTTTGGGAAAAATGTCGAAATTCGAAATTTAAATCGACATTTACCAAGAATAACTGAAAACTTTTTAAAAAACGTTGAAATTTTTCAATAAAAATTTGAAATTTACAGAAAATGTTCGAAATACTTCTAAATTTTTAAGAAAATCGAAATTTCCCCGAAGTCAAAATTTCCAGTTACAAGTACAAAATTAAAAAATAAAAAGTGAAAATTGATGGTGTAAGTAAGCTTGACATTATGAGAAAATTAAGTCAAAATTTTTAAATTAAAAGGGATATCGAAAAAGATTAAAATCTGCACAAAAAGTCGAATGTTTTAGCTTAAACCGCAAATTTTGGTCAAAAAGTATAAACTCAAAAATGTTGAGAACAAAACCCCACTCATTTATAAGTAACAAATTAAGAATACATACTGTAACAAAAGTAATTATAAAGTTTAGTTGGGAATTTTCTAGAAAATTTGGTAATGGGAAACGGCCGCGATAATAAATCAAACGGCAGATAAGCGCTCCAGAAATTTCGGCAAACAGTAAGCATTATCTGCTGGATTCTTCTAGAAACCGAAACGGGATTATATATAAGGCGTTCGGTCGGCTTTCCCTCAGGCAGGTAGTTCGTTAGAAGGCAATGAATAAGTTAATTAACTAGACAGTGCTATTGAATTACAATTGTAGTGTTCCGAGATCAGTTTTAAAATAAAAGGGTAACAATTCACCAAGACTTAATTATTCAAACTTGGGCATATCACATTCAAGATTAAAGTCAAAATTTTAATAAAAAATTTAACTCAAACTAGAGATTTTAAAAATTAATTTTTAGAATAATCGGAATTTCGAAAAAGGTGAAGAGGCCCAAATTTGAAAAAAAAATCGAAAAATATGTTAGATATCACCCATTTTGGGCGCAAAAACTAAGTTTTGTCTTTAAAAATCATAATTTCGAAAAAACAAAACAGATAATTTCGTGTTTAAACTTTTTTTTTTATTTTTCTTATATTTTATTAAATTTATGATTTCAAGTGGAAAATTTAGTATTAAAATGGAAATACAGAAAATCTAAATATCAGATCTATTATTTAATAAATAAAGTATTTCTTTTAAAATTTTAATTTTAACGTCGAAATACCGAGAACAAACTTGACTCTAACCTAACAAATATTCAATAAAATTTTCTCTTTTACAACAAAATGGTGATTACTTTTTGTCAACACTTATTCAAATTTTTCATTTTTTCTTCGAATTTTTGCGTTAAAAGTAAATGCCAAAAAATTCGATTTTTTTTAATAGACTTTTTAATTAAAATTGAAACGTTTTCATTATTCTTTATTTCGAATTTTAATTGAAAATCTCGACCAAAAAAATATAAATTTGAATCCTTTAAACTTTTAATGAATTAACTGATTTAATTGATACATTTATTTTTGTAAATTTCGTCTTCAATTTCACACACTTTCGATTTTGAATAGAAATTTTTAACTTTTGAGTAAAAAGTCTAATATTTGAGTTTCATCGAAATTTCAAGCAGAAAATATTTTCAGTTTTTTAAGTTGGAATTTAAACCCAAAAATTCAAAAAAAAAAGTTTTACAATTAGATATGGATTAATTAAAGTCTTAAACTTTTTAAATAATTGACATTTCCAACCCATATTTCGTGAACTTCTTCAATATTCATAACTATTCAATTTATTTATAATTAAAAAGCAACAGATATTCAAGAATTTCACCAATATCTGTTGCTTTTTAATCGTTAATAAAGTTTAATAATTATGAGTCTTAAACTTTAACAAAGAGGTCTTAATTTCTAGGAAGAGCATAAATTTTAATTTTGAAGTTGAAATGTGCAAGCTTAAGATATAAATTCTAAGAAAAAAGTCAAAACTTAGAAAAAAACTTATTTTTTAACGCAATTCGCAAAAATTTGTCTTTTTTTAATTTTCAGAAAAATTCCCAGAAAAAAGTCAAATATTTGGGTTTAACTCAATATTTCTCCATTAAAGCAGAAATGTTGAAAACTTTTTTATACAAATTTTAGTTTTTTTTCAGAAATTCTGCCCGTTTTCCTGAATTAAATTTTGTTTTTTTGTTGTTTTTCAATTCGAAATTTCAAGAAAAAAATTTTGGAAAGTTTAAATTTCGAGAAAAATTGAAAATAATTTTGAAAGAAAACCCAAAATTTGAAAAAAACTCTCAAAATTTCCAAAGTTGTAATATTTCATAAGTTTTCAAAGGGGATTGGACATGTTTTTTAAATTTTTTTACAAATTTCCAAATTTCTCAAAATTTGAAGTTTTTTCTCATAATTAGGTGTTTAATGAAATTTTACATTTGTGTATATTTTTCTCGCAATTTGAAGGTTTTTCTTGAAATTCGAAGTTTTACGCTAAAATGTCTTAAATCGAAAATTTGAGAAATAATTTTATTAATTTTAAGATTAACTACATTATAGCAGAAATGCTGAGAACTTTTTCTACATAAATTTTCGTTTTTTTTCAAAATTTTGCTCACTTTTCTGAATAATATTTTGTTTATTTTTTGTTGTTTTTCAATTTAAAATTTCAAGAAAAAAAATTTGAAAAATTTCTTTGAAAATTTTTTCTAAATTTTTTTTTATATATTCCAAAATTCATCGAAATTTCAACTTTTTTTTCATAATTCTCTGTTTAATGATATTTTACGTTTTTGTCGCAATTTGAAGGTACGCTAAAATTTCTTAACTCGAAAGCTTTAGCAATAGGTTTCTAAATTTCAAGATTAACTAAAGTCGAAATACGGGTTATATGGGTTTTAAAAAAAAATACAAATCTTAGAAAAAAACTAAGAATTCAAGCTTACTAAATTTTAAGAAACCCTAAAATGTGTAGAATTTCCAAGTTTAGGAACTTCAGGTTTAAGCTCTGAATTTGAAAGAAAAACTTAAATATCGAGAGCAATTTGAAACGTGGACTGTTTTTGTTAAAGTTTTGACTTCTAGACATTTTTCTTACAAATTTCCGATATTAAAATGGATATTTTAAGCCTTCAAATCAAAAAATAAAAAGAAGAGTCAAAAATTAATTGTTTTTCGAAAATCTTAGTTATTTTTAGAATTTCATTCTTAAACTCGTAATTTTAACTTTAAAATCCAAATGTTGGCTTTTCAATTTGATATTTCGATTTTTTCTAAAAATTTTCAACTTTTACTTCAAATGTAGACGATTTCCTGGTCAAAAAGTCAATTTTTTTATTGTGAAGCTAGAAGAAAAATGTCGAAACTAAAAAAAATAAACAAAATTTATTTTAGAAATATTCCTTGCAATTGACTTTCATTTTCTAATATTGAAATACAAATCTTGTCCCCTGATACCAAGAAATATTAAAAAACACAACAAAGGTTTCTCTAACTCATTTCGATAGCCAAGCTAACATCTTCAGTGAGATACTAATCTTTATTGGTTCAGGGGACCAGATTTGTATTTCAATTTTTGAAGATAACTAAGGAGCCGTCCATTTTCTGTTTTTAAATCTTGAGCTTTAATTTCTAATTTTGTATTTTATTTCTTTCTTTTTATACAAATTTCAAACTTTTGAAGATCACACCTTAAATTTAAAAACCCCAAAAAATGTGATTTTCAAATTTGAATAAATTTCGAAATTTGAATCGAAATTCAGAAAAAAATTCGTCAAAATCCTGACATAACGTAAACCGCAAAGACTTAAACATTTTCAATTTATAGAAAGTCTCTAATTTTCAATTTGATCAATTAAATTCAAATTTCGAAATGAAAAAAGTTTTCAAATTTTCGAGTTTAAGAATTTCAAGTTTATATTTTAAATTCAGAATACAACTTCAAAGTTTTAGCACGAAATTTCGAATTTCGAGAAAGAAGTTAGTTTTGAGAAAAACTTCAATTGAACATGCTTTTTAAATATTTTCTTTAAATTTGTATACCTAACCTAACCTTCAACTATTTGTTCAAAACATAAAATTTTTAAATTAAGCTCTAATAATCTTGAGTCTTTCGATAATGTTTTTAAGATAAATTTAGTCTTTTTTTCAAAGTTTTTGCTGTGATTTATAATTTAGATTTATTCATTTCAAAATGCACTTTTTGTATTGAAATTCAACATAAGAAAAAACAATTTCAAGTTTAAATTTGATTTTTAAGAATAATTTTTATTTAGGTAAAAATATAACAAAATTCCCATTTTTATTGAATTTTTATTTTAAGATGACTTCTTCTCATAACCTTTTTTTTTATAAATTTTTCATCAAAACTACAAAATTTAAAGAATAAGTGGAACAGCTTAAAGAGAGAAAAACTTGGAAATTTAGCAAAAGAATAAGAAACTTTACAAAAATGTCGCTTGTTTTTTTAATTATCTATCTCTAAGTAGAGAATTGAAACAAACATAGGTAACCCAACAATCATATTTTTTCTCTCACGCAGACGAAGTTGAGGTATCAGCTGGTAAAAAAAATGGAGCTGCAATTTAAATGATCGAAATTATTTCGCTCTTTTTTTCGGAAAATTTTGACTTTAACGTAAAAGTTTTCATTGTTCAACTGGAAACATTAATTGCTAATTAATAAATTAATATTATATTCGAAATTTCGATAATGAAGCTTGAAATTCTCAAATTATAGTCGAAAACTTGAAGTTAAGTCAAATATTGGAGGTTTTTAAAAGTTCCGTTGGATTAACAACGAAGAGCGATACAAATGTGGGCCTTTGGAAGATTCGCAGTTGCAAATGATTTGGTTAATTTCACTTGACCTCTTTCTAAAATTATATGATCCGAAAGCGATTTGTTTCTTTAGTTCTATTGCAACTTATCTTTTAAAAGTAACTGAATTGGAATTGTCACTAAAAAGGAGAAACATAGAATACATTACTTCTGCCAATTAACGATTATCTAATGCAACAATTTATTATTCAAGTTGTTACAGTGTAACAAATTTAATTACAAACAATTACACGCCTTGTAATTTGTTCTGGTTAGATTCAAATGACTGACAGTTGAATTTTCATATCATAAAGCATGTAATTTAAGGAGTATTTAATTTTAGAGAATTCATATTCATTATTCGATTCACTTTTTCTCTATTCGAACTTATATAAGTAACTAATGGATAAGAAAATGTTCGAGTAAAAGTGTACAAACCTACGAATTTGCGTTATTAACTTTAGGTGAATTATGACCAAGAGTACTTTCACATTCTGATCTTCGTATAAATGTTAATTACGCACCATCTCCTGGGAAATACTTTTTTAAGTACAGTTATATTCACACGCTTCAAATTTAATGAATTTCTACTACCATCGCAGACAAATATGATCGCAAATTTAGCGGCGAAAGTGATTTAATGAATCGTCATCGATTATTTTTCATAAATTGTCCCTATGAAAGTAAAATTCGATTATTTTTTAGAAGCCCGATGAAAGTAAAATTCGCCGTTTCCAAACGAAAGGGAAACGTTATGAATTAATTAATATTCATGATCATATTCAACATTTTACTTGAAATTGAAAGTCGAAGGAAGAACTTCGTTTATTTGCATCTATGTAAATTCGTCGATTATCAGGTATTTTGTTTATTATTACACGCAAGTAGATTTATTATTTTTATTCAAATAGGAAAGTTACGTTTTCTCCCATAATCTTCGATGAAATTACAGGATTTTATTATATAAAATGATTTATTTTAAACACGCTAATAGAATCAATCCTTATTGAGTTTTGATTTGATAAAATCGGTGAAGTAGTTGTCTAATCTTTCGTTTGATGTCGCTTGTGAGGTCGCGGGGTCAAATCCCGGTGCCGATCATGCATTTTTGAAGTTCGAACTTCTTAGGCGCATTGAGCGTTATTTGATAGGAGATAAACTTATGGTTTCACGTCACCTTCACGCTAATTAACGTTACCCATGTCCTCTAATGGTAATAGTATAATGTACTGTTAACATTAGAGTCTGTTGGTAACGTTTGATAGTGACGCGTGATGGTTACGGGAAACATAACTTTATCCTCTATGAAAAATCGCTCGAAGGGCCTAAAGAAGTTTTCATTTCGAAAAATGACAGCAATTTGAAGAATAAAGAATTAGTTTTTGTATTCAGAAAATGAGCTGGGATTTTATGTTTACTTCAAAGCAATAATAGTCGGATAAAATAAGAAATTAGAGACTGAAAGTAGTTGAAATTGATTCATGTTTATATTTGGGTCGCTTGACCGCAGATATTGAAACCAATTTGTGTTTATTGCTCACCCATTCTGGTATCGTTACTGAGTGCGTTGATACATGTTATTGAACGCATATTTCTGTTTTCCTTTTGCACCTATTAATTTAGTTGAGTTAAGAATTTAAATTTGATGTAAAGTTAATTTTAACAATATTTTAACACATGACGAGTGCTATTAATGTTGCCAACCCCCCGGTCTCTCAGAATGTCATATTTTTTTCATCATATTAATTTTCAGTGGCAAAATAGAAGGCAAAAAACAAATGAGATTGAGTTTTCATTTATTTTTCAACAATTTTATTTTTTATCAAAATATTTTTATTCCTAGATATTTTCAGTTGAAATTCGAAATAACCAAAAAAAAAAAGTTGAAATTACTGTGTTGAATTGATCAGTACTTAAATTATTATTTCATTAAATTAAATAATTAACCTTTCGAGTCAAATAGGGTCCAAAGTGATAAAGAAAGCGTTCAATCATTATAAAAATATTCTATTTAAAATAAGAATGAACGAAAAGAGAGTACACTCTAAATAAAGTGTGTCAACAGTGGCTATTGCCATTAAAATTAATGATCAGCTTCGAAGAATAAAGAAAAAATGTTTACCAATAATTGCGCTCGCATCAACATGCTGACGGAAGAAGAAGAGACAATATGGCATATTTAATTTTCACGGCCAATGTTATAATAGAAAGTTGCCTGGTGTGTGCTCATCTGAATGAAGGAATCCCAGTATAACTGTGCTATGTGTAAACCGCAATACGAACCATAGCCATAGACACCAATCTTATAATTTACATTTAGCCATTCTGAAAGCTACCGGAATTTGGGTTAATTAATAATTCACGCAAAGGACGAAGTAATCAAATAATCCCTTCGGTAGAATTCCAGCAAAATTGCAAGAGTTTCACTTGGAAATACTTTTTCCAAGTGAAATTTGGAATTAATTAGACGCATCAACAATAAAAAAATTAAAATAGTGGAATTAAAAATGTTGATCTGCGCGACCGGGGATCCAACCCAGAACGTTTCACGTGGTGGGCAAACCCTCTCACCATTGAGCTACCGCACGTCACCACCTTCTACTTATTGACATCGCAAATCTTACCCTAGATATGTCCTATAGAATTGAGACTTTTTTTATCTTGCTTAATCACACCCAGACTAACTTAAAGTTAATAGAAATTTTTTTAAGTATTGTATCGAATAATCAAGGTGGCACGTGATTTTAAAATTATGAAGTACTTAAAATGCAAACTTATGTCTTCCAATATTACAGTCGTGAATATACTCAGGAATAATTAACTATAATATAGTCAAGATGGGCCCCTAGGCCAAGAATTTCTTATACTTTCGACGCCATATGTTCGAGTTCACAACTTTCTTCAAACAATATTTGGGATGCATCTTAATTGATTATGTCAAGTACATTTCTACTTCCTCCTTTGATATTCTTATGTTGCAGGAAATGCAATTTCGACTCATTTATATTCCGGATTTATCGATATTAGAAACAAAATATAGAATAATTTACTGGAAACCTATTAATTTTCAATAAATTTCGACCAACTTGGTAAAATGAAATCAAATTTTTTAAATGAGGTCAACTAATTAAACACTAAATCTAGAATTATATATAGTTGACATCTGTTATCAAGCTACTTTGAGCAAGCAATTACCGCGAAAGTGACACGTAAAGATACGTTCCAAAAAAACTGATCATGTAGACTTACGAAAATTACTAAATTTTTGTTGTTGCTTATTTGATAAATTCATTAAAAAATAGGCATCTCGTTTTAGTCTCATCATAACTGTCGTGCCACCATAACCAGATTTATTTTGGAAAATTGCTTCAATTGTGCCTCGACAATTCTCCATAATTCTTCAAGAAGGAGAAATAAGAAGACGTGCACTATTTAGCAGAATATAAAAACGCTATTAAAGTCAAACTAGTTATTTAAAATATTCGATATCAAAATACAGATTTGTGGAATTTATTATATCCAAATGCTTTTTATCCATCCTCGTTTTGGAAATTAGTTTGTATGATGCAAAGAGAATTTAAAGTATTTTGTGCCTTACCTAGAGCTCCTTTTTTAGTTTTAAAATCATTCCGGGCTTCCCAAATATAAAAACATTATTAAAAATCAACTCTCTTTTCTTCAAATGAGATACAAAACAGCCAATGTGTATTTTAAAACTTCAGACTTAAAAATTCTAGGTTTTCGCAATAAAACTATTGTAATTACGTGTTTAGTTTAAAGCATAACACTTTAATTTGTTAGAAAGAAGAACTATAAAAGCAACCGATGAAACAATCTCTTTTACTGCCAAGGGTGAAAAAATAATTGAAATTTTTTATTTCCTAAGCAATGTAGAAAATGGTACTCGATGAGTTAACACACAACAAGGCAGCTAAGTAATTCCGCTGATGGAGAAATTTTATTTAGTCAAACGAATGCTTCCTGTTAGTCGCTAAAAACACATTAGCCCAAATAACAATGGAAACATGTAAATGTATAAGTAATTGATATAATGATTTTCTAATTTCAGGTAATACCAGCGGTACTTTTGATATGTCTCACCTGCACAGCATCAGAAATAGAACGAGGCGAAAATCGAACCGATAAAAGTGCCAAACAGGAGCATCTTCCTGACAAATTAGTATTACAAAAATCACAGCCTTACGCCAAAGAAGAACCCAGTCTTTTATCAAAAGTCTCTAATTGGTTCTTTTCCTCGAACGTACCCGAACGAAGAGATGATCAAATCGGCGAAGAAGGTGGTTTCTCGGGCCCACAATACCTACCACCATCACAATCCTTCAACAACGACATCAAATGCCACCCTTGCAATCAGTCACCATGGGTGCCCATCGCTTCGCCAGCAGGTCACAATACATTGATTAGTTTCGTGCCAAGACAACCCCATAGTGGGTTTTTTAATCAACCATCACCTCCCCACCAAGGGCCACCTTTAGATTTTAGGCAGCCACAATTTGCTCCTACTCAGTTCTACGGACCTCCGAAGCCTCAATATGGCCCTCCGAAGCCTCAATATGGCCCTCCGATTCCCCAATATGGCCCCCCGAAACCCCAATATGGTCCACCAAAACCACTATATGGCCCCCCTAGTCAATTTGCATCTCATTCGATGCCAATAAAAGATTATATGGTTCCTCCCCCGGCCCTTCAATCGGGTAGGCATAGTGGGCACAAGTATACGAACACTTTAGCTTTCTTTAGGCCGCTGCCAACGACGCAGCTGCGAGGAGTGCCATCGACGAAAATGGTCCCTCCACCTTTACATTTCAATCATCGGCGGCCGCCCCATCCGAATTCCCTAATTACTCATTTGAAGCCAATCAGGAATAAGCATCCTTCCCCCTATTACTTGGATGTGTCCGGTATTGAAGGGATTGTACCACCGCCACCTCCTGAACTCGACGTAGGGCAATCGACCGGGGTGGATTTTCCTCCACCAGAGCAACTACCGTCGTCCACTGGCGATAACCAATATGACGAATCACAAAGGTTGGTACCTTTACCGCTACCGAATCTAAGCGGGTTGCCGGTCCCCCCAATAAGACCAGCGAATAACTTTAGACAGGAATTTCAACAACCGGTGCAGCTGTTACCGAGCGTTAAAGTTGCCGACTACTTATCGACGGTTGAACACCCCATAAATGTGGTTCAGTCACCCTTAGTGGAACTAAATGTCAAAGACGAGGTTCTGGAAGATTCAAGTCATAAAGAAAGTCAACATCAAATATCTCAAGCGCCTTATGACTATAGCCCAACTAGTTCTGGGCCCTCAAACTTTGGAGGTGGTAACGACGAAATACCTGACACTAGCGGACCACATTACCCAACTGGAATTGGTCACTCTCATAATACCGAGATATCTTACCCTCAATTTAATAATCATAATTACGATAACAGCAATAATGTGTTTGAGCCAAAAGGCGCTTACGAGGGTGCTGAATCCAAGTTGAGCCACAATCCCATCGTTGTGGATGATGACAACCACGCCGCCGCTTCTACTAATTTTAACAAAACAGTGACCAATACACAAAAAGTCGAAGACACTACGACCCTACCGTCCGCTTTGGATAACATAGTGCACCCGGCGGTTCTAAATAATCTTTTGAGGACAACACGGTTTGGGACATCTCGAGTTGAATAGCACGCAAAACTTGGATTTCTCAAAGTGGGCACCATACTTCGGAGTCGGGGTACCAACTAAGATGGCACCTCCTCCAGTTCGACCAACATGGTTACTTCCTCTTCCTGCTCCTCAAGTTACCACTAAGAAGCCAATGCAGATCATCATCCCTTACATCACGAATAAGCAACCGATTCCATTCGTTAGCGAAACTACTGATAAAAGCGTGATTAAATTAAAACCTACCAACAGCTACACCCCTGGCTTATACACGACGTTAGTACCTGTTTATACTCCGCCACCAGCCACACAAGAATCCATCTGGATGAAGTTCGTCGATGACTTTAATCTAGCTCAATCGAATAAGAAACCTGCTACCGCATTTACCCGAACTACTACTCAAGTTTACAATATAAGAGATCTACTCAAAGACACAAAAGCTGAAGTAAATACGGGTAAACTACCCTACGATATAATTTCACTTCAAAAAAACATAAACGATTGGACCCAACAAGAATTTTCCAATAATTTAGTCAGGGCCGACCACCTGCAACTACCCAAAGCGAGCACCACATCCAGATTCGCTTACTCTAAAAAAATCCCCAACGAATACCTGACGACCCCCTCTTACGAATACATCACCACCGGCCGTCCAATCCGCAGCCAAATCTTCGACAATGTTGCCGCCGGTTCCAACAAGAAAGAACGCCTACAGAAAGACCTCGAAACCAACTTCGTCCTCTCCGACAAGACTACCGAAAAATACCTCACATCGACCAGTATATACGAAAACGGCATTCGAATCAGCACCAAGTCGACATTTCCGCTTCCGTTCTCCAACAAGGGTGACGGCAGGTCCAAATGGGAGGTGTCCCACATCACCACATCACCGATAACTAAGGAGAAGATATACGTAGTGACACCGGCGCCCGAGCCTGAGGTGACTACCAAGATAATCGGATGGAGCGCTCCACCTAAAGTACACAATGGAGGAAAGGAAGGCGATGTTCCGAAATTCCTGATTAAAGTAGAACCTGAAGAAGGCAAGAAAACTGAAGCTAAGAAGGAAAAGAAGGCGAGCTCGGGGCTTAAAGTTGTCTTCAGCGAATGGCCACATAAAAGTAAGTCTCAAGAAAATTCTGTGTTAAATTCGCTCGTAAATTATCATTTTTTAGGCATAATTTAAGTTAGAAACCGACCGAAGTTTCGTTTTCGGCCAGTTGCGGTCAAAAAACTATTTTCGAACGCACTTTTGGCTTCGAAGAAAATGATACGAAACTTCGACTAAGGCGCTACTTCGACTTAGTCTAAACTTCAATCTCGCCATTTTCACAAAAAATTTCAAACATATAAAACAAGTTCAAGATTTAACTCAAAAATTACATTTTAAAGTTGAATTTTTATGAGGAAGTTGAAACTGAAATGTTTAGGAAAAAGACGAGTTTTTGTTTAAAATTTAAACACGGAATTTTAAGGAAACAGTCAAATCAAAGGAAAATTTATATTTTTAAAGAGTCAATACTTTAGGATTAAGGTCGAAACTTTGACAGCAAAATTTCTAATAAAAAGTCTAGATTTCAAGCTTTAAATTAAATTACAGTTTATCGTCACTTATCCTTGCCCCCCCCCTCGGGGAGAGGGGGCATAATAGGATCACCTTTTTGTAAGTACATAGTACTTAAAAAAAAACGTTACAAGTTTAAATTTAGAATTTTGTAAATAAACTTAATTAATAAGTGTAAAAAGAACTATTTACAAAAAACTAATATAATAAAAAATTCTTAAAATTCAACTATAAAGTCGAACTTACCATTTTAAACTTAAATACCACACAATTCTTTTAATGTTATAATATAAAAACTTACTTAAAGTTTAATATCTTAAGAAAAACTCTGAAAAAAATTCGGAAGTTTAAAGTCAACAAAGAACCAGGTAAACTTAAAATTAAAAAATATTGAGTTAATATTAAAAAATTGGCAAACTTTTGGGCTTAATTTTTTATTTGGGTTTTTTTCTAAAAAATTTATGTTGAATTTTGAAATATTTTTATATTTCAAGTTTTATCTTACAATTTTTACAGTTTAGCTGAAATTTTACTTTACATTCGAAATTTTTAGAAAGTTTTGTTAAATTGCACGATTTTTCGAAAATATCGGCTTTAAAGCCGAAACATTTACTTTTTTTTCCTAAAATCTCAATTTTAAACTAAAAATGTTGAAAAAAACATATGAATTTCGCGTTTCTTTCCTCAAAAATATCAATTTTTATCTCACATTTTCCTTGAAATGTTTTTTTAAAGTTCCGACTTCAAAACTCGAATTTACTTGAAACTTACCTTTCAATTCAAAGTTCTGAATTGAAACTCAAAATCTGATAAAAAATTCAACACTCGAGGTTATATTTGAAATTGAAAAAAATATATTTAATAATTAATCCTTTTTTTGAATTGTCGCCTTTTTTACTTCCTAAATTTTAACCTTAGTCTTAACATTTATTAGAAAATTGCAACAATTTTGAACTTATTTTTTTTTTACTTTGGGTTTTAGGAAAATTAGAAGATCGCTGTAAACGTTTTCAACTTATTGCTATTAGCCAGCCACATAAATGCTCAAGAGATCTAAATTTTATTGTGTGATTTGTTATTGACTTGCTATAGTTGTAAACATTTTCAACTGTAACACGTTCGACTTTTTCATTACAGAAGATTTAGCTGACAGAGTTACCGGTTATTAAATTGGTTGCTAATCCAGAAATTGGTAGAAACAAAATGAGTGTCTGGAATATGTAATCAATTTTATTTTGTTACGTACTTAAGCCAGCAAACAAATAACTTACATTTTATTTTACCTGATCGTTTTGAGAATGTAGCCGACAAGGATATTTAATTACGAACACGAAAATGGTTTTCTGTTGTAAAATGTTATTACCTGCGTTAAAATGGGGTAGTAAAGACGCAATAAATTGCTTGTTGCAGTAAATAATCTCCAGACAACAACGACGCCTAAAGCCTACTTCCAGACATCCGCTGTTCGGTCTAATGGACATTCCAGCTTATTCTGTACCAGCAAATGGCACCGTACAGACTTTGACAGGACATTCGAAGGTAACTAACTTCCTTAATTGATGCAACTGGTCACATTAATTTGTTTGCACATAATAGCAGCTTTTTTTACGCTAGATGTCGATGTAATTTTATCCAAAAATTTCTAATTTTTTCCTGAAATTTCCTTTTTCAAAATTGTTTTAACTTAAAACTTTAAATTCTTTTGATTTTCAGTTTAAACCTAATGTCAAGTCCTTATTAATTGTATTTAACATTTTTGCAACCCAGATTGGAAATATTAAAATATTTTTAGTAATGAAAATTGACAGAAATGTTAAATAAAATTAATAATGATAATGTTTCCGACTAATAAGAGTCTACTATGGGGAATCATAATTTTGAAGGTTCGACCCTTTAATATTAAAGTTGTAATTAAAAAAAAAGGCAATATTTTTATAAAAACCTGAAATTAAGATCATTTGTCCGTTTAAACGTGAAATTTGAAGCCAAAATTTCTATATATCATACATGCTTTATTAATAAAGTTTCAAAATTTTGAATTCAATCTCAAAATTATACCTTCTTTGGAAACATATACTTTTTTTTGGATATTTTGAAGCAAGCTTCGAGCAAAATTTGTAGTAAAAAGTCAACAAAATTTCGAAAGTAATCTCGAAAAAAAACTCGTTCAAAAAGTTTAGAAATTATTTTTAAATAAATCTTTTTTTTCTAGAAATTTCTAATTCAAATTTCTCATTTTTCGAAATTTCTTCAAATACTTTCTGATTTTTACCAAAATGTCCAATTTTTTCAGGAATTTCAAGTTTTCCGCCTTTTTTATCTGTAATTCTAAAATGAAGTCCTTTTTCTCGAAATTTCTACTCTAACTGAAAAAATTTTGCTTGATCTATTCACAATTTCAGGAACAAATTTCAAATTATCAATTGAAAATTTCGAATTTTTTCTTCTTATAATTCCAAGTCTAAAATCTGATTTCTAGGAAAAAGTCAACATTTGTAGATTAAAACAAGTTAGAGAAAAAAAAGACAAAATTTGACATTTTTTTAAGGTTCTTTTTTGGTGGAACGGACTGGTCCCTGGTTATCTTCAAAAATTAAAATACAAATTTTGTCCCCTGAAACCAAGAAAGATTAAAAAACACAACAGAGGTTGCTCTAAGGTTTCGATAGCCAAGCTTTCATCTTCAGAGAGATACTTAGTTATCGAAACACGTTAAAGCAAACTCTGTTGTTTTTTTTTTAATATTTCTTGGTTTCAGGAGACAAGATTTGTATTTCAATTTTTATTAGGTTCTTACTTGACAGCTGGACTTTTTTCTTAATAATTAATTTAACTTTGAGCACGAAAATTTTTTATAAACTTTCTTGAAGTTTTCATTTCAGTTCTGATCGATATCTATACTAATAGGTACCATTAAAAAGTAAAGTCCTGACTGACGAAACCTAATCATCAAAGCCGAGTCGTTACTACTAAAGTCAGGAACACGAAATTTGGGCAGTAGATTCATTTTACGGCGTAAGTGAGCAAAGAGAAAAAATGTTTAGGAAATTCATTAGTATATTTCGCTTTTACTGGTCGATTTTGGCAAGTCGTTTCTTAAGTCGAGATAACCAGCTCGCCGGCTTTTAGCTAACATTATTCTATGGCGTATGCCATGCACGAAACTTTTCGTAATTCTAGCAAAATCCTGTTACAATGAAGTTTGTGAAAATATGCGATTATAGGTCGAGCATCCGAGAAGATGCGACTTTTTATCAAGAAGAATAAACGCCTGCTACTATATTTCACATTTACGAGGTTATTGTTTCGTGAGAGATTTTCTAATAGCTGCTTTAACAATACGTTAATTGGCTCATTTTATTACATCGGCCTTAAGACACTTAATCAATCTGAGCTTAGAATATAACTGTAAATTTAAAAATCTATGACGCCTCGTACCATATTTTCTATATTGAAGACTTGGTTGCATTGATTGCTTTTTCGTCGCCTGTCCAAAACTGCAGAACCTACAGTTATAATTTCTTTGTTAGGCAAGGCTAATCCTTTAATGTACATACAATTCCTCTTGATTTTCAAATTGGGATAAGAAGCTTAGTTTATGTACCTCACGAAGTGTGTTAATCCGAATAATTTAATAACAAAATGGACGAATAGTATATCATAAACAAAATTGCGTTCAACAAAGCCTTAAATTTAACTATCTGCGCTTAATTTCCATAGCCTCAAAAATGCATTTCTTTGTTTTTTTCTAAGAAAACATCAATTAATAACTTCAGTTCAGACCTCATGAATAGTAAAAGAATAAAATTCTCCCAACGAGATCTCATTTCTGTGCCAGGAGAACAATTTTTCCTTGCAAGAACCAAGCCAAATTCACTTCTCAAAAAGTAAAGTTCCTTTTTCAGGTTATAAAATAAACATCGTGTCTATTTCTTCTCATCACTCTCTGTAAAGCCCAAGTTAGATCAACTTTAGTTTTTTTCTAAGAAAACATCAATAAATAACTCAGTTCAGACCTCATGAATAGTAAAAGAATAAAATTTTTCCAACGAGATCTCATTTCTGTGCCAGGAGAACAATTTTTCCTTGCAAGAACCAAGCCAAATTCACTTCTCAAAAAGTAAAGTCCTTTTTCAGATTATAAAATAAACATTGTGTGTATTTCTTCTCATCACTCTCTGTAAAGCCCAAGTTAGATCAACTTTGGTTCTTTTCTAAGAAAACTTCAATAGATAACTGAACCTACATCCTCATGAATTGTAAAGAATAAAATGCTTCCAACGAGATCTAATTTCTGTACCAGGATCACAATTTTCCCTTGCAATAACCAAGCCAACTTCTCATTTCTCAAAAATTAAATCGATACTGTATCGATTTGAATCTCAATGCATCTTTTGCTAATCTTTTAAGATTAGTGCGCTTGAAAATGCCAGTTCTGCTGGCGAAATACGTATCGCGTAATTATTTATTTAATTGCCGATGTGGTAAAGGGGTGAAACCTTCTTTGGACTTAATCACAAGCCACAGTGTTTAGTTCAGTGCTTTAGTTCCTTTTTCAAGTTAAGAAATACGCATCGTGTATAATTCTTCTCATCACTCTTTGTAAAGCCCAAGTGAGACCAATTTCAGAGGACTATTCTCATATCTGGAGCTCAGCTTCAAAACCTACTTTGATTCTTTTGGATTCCATAATGTAATTTGTCTAATTAATGATAAAACTTTCCCGAGTCCCAAGACATTAGAGTAAGGTGAATGGTTGGCACCTTGCCTCTTTTCTGCAGTATTTTCAAAGATGTTCGCAAAAACTGATCTCCCAAAAAGCTAAAAATGTCGGATATAAAAAATTTCTGTGGAGTTTAATTTGACGCAATAAAACTTCCTTTCGGACTACCCTTATAATCGTATTCATTTCCACCTTCAACTGGCAAACTAAGCCTAGAACATAACAGACAGGATTGTGTTAAAAAAATAAATAAATAAAATCCAACAACAAGAATAAATTGCTTTTTTTATTTGTTGATAATTTAAATTTTGTTTAGGTTGTTGCCACCACTCCAGGTAGCATCATTAAGAAAAATAAGTCCCCATGATAAGAAAGTCTCTAATGGAAACAAAACAGACTCAAAAAGTGAGAAGACGTAATGAACCAGTGTTTGTTAGTGATGGACAACGACAAGTGACAATAGGACGCTCTCCGACGTCCTTATTAAAAAGTGAACTTTCCAGAAAGCGCTGTGTGTATATTCCTTAGATTATTTATGTTATAGCCAAATATAAATTAACAATTTTAGTAAATAAGTTATATAATTTATGTTAATAGGAAACTTACAAATATACTATGTATATAAGCTATTGTAATTTCATTTCCATAACACAAATTTTTGAAATTTTGCATAACTCGTAATTCAAAAAATTAATAATCATAAATACAGCGAAGATAATAATAATAATGCCGTAATACTCAAAGCTGGTGAATTATTCAGATAAGTTCGGTTTTAAACTTTTTGATTTAATTAATATTTAACAATACCATGCAGTATGGCTTAGGACAGAGGGAATCCCCGCCAATGTGTCTCCTTATATGTCAAAATTGTGTGGCCCAAAACCAAAACTGATCTATTTAACACACTTATAAAGTGTAAATTATGTGGTTAATTTAAATATAAAATAATAAATCGAACACCTGTTACAAATACACCAGCAATTTACTAAACAGCTTTATCATGACAATTTCTCTATAAAATATCTGAAGAACTTTAATCAAACTTTATCCATCTAAAAGTATTTGGATATACAGGATGGACCATAAGTAATGATACACAGAGCAATGGTGGATTTTTCGAATAAAAATATTGTGATTTAGCTACATTTACTTTATACCAAAAGTTGATATTAACAGAGATACAGGGTGTCAAAGTTGAAAAAAAAATTTCGATTTTTTCGCATAATTATGGAATGAATTGTAATATAGGCACGAAATTTGGCACAAGGAGGTTTCTTAAGTACGACAAACTCTAATTTGCTAACATATTACCAACAGCTGATAGGGGCGCTACCTGCGCTGTTCTGCATAATTCTAAATCATCATAACTTTTTTGTGCACCCACGTATATTAATTTTAAATGAGTTATTTTATTTCCCCATATTTTTTACGTAAAAAAGGTGTAGCTTTCTGAAAGTTGATACGAGCAACCGTTTCCAAGATATTTGCCTTTAAAGCTTGACGTGCCTTGGTTTTAAATTATAAAGATATTAAATTTTCGAAATAGGCTTGAAAAAAAAAGTAATCATAACACAGCTTTGAAACTAATTTATGTCAAATATTACTTTACTGATAATATTATTACCAAAATTTTGAAGATCTCAATAAAGAAAATCCAAAAAATTAAGATGTAATTTATTTTCTAACATAGAGATGTGAGATATGATCTCTGAGTCCATACAAGAAAATTTTAATAGTCTGGGTAATCAAAGCAGATATTTGGAGATGAATTTTCAATAAAAGACAGCCAGATTATTAATTGTTTACAATCCCTTTACATGTAAAAGGTCATTTCCCACATACTTATTTTTGAAAATAAATTTTGTTTTGGTATTTTATTTAAATTTGCTTTAAAATTTTGAAAAAATATGTGTAATAATAATGTCAGTAGAATAATATTTGATATAAATCATTTAAGAGTCAGTTTTATTACTTTTATTTTGGAACCTACTACGAAAAATTCACATTTACATAACTTAAAATAAACGTAAGGTAAACTTTGAAGGCAAATATCATGAAAACGGTTGCATGTATCAACATTTAGAAAGTATACCTTTTTTACGTAAAAAATGTAGGTTAATGAAAATATCTATTTAAAATTGGTCTACATAAAGGCACAAAAAAGTTATGATGCTTTAGAATAATACAGGGTAGCGCAGGTGGCGCCCCCTATGAGTTGTTTTTTTCAATTTATTTAACATTTCTTCGGCCCAGTTTGGAAATATTTAAATTTTTATGGTTTGTTGACAATTTTCTAAACAATTTTTGAAATGCGACTACGTGGGCCGAAGAAATGTTAAATAAATTGAAAAAAACATAATATTTCCGGTCAATAAGGGTCTACCATGAAGAATACCCCTATGAGTTATTGATAATCTGTTAGCAAATTAAAATTTCTGACCAAAGAAACCCCCTATGCCAAATTTCTTGTCTATAGTAAAATGTGTTTATCAGTTATGCGAAAAAATGACAGTTTTTTTTTCAACTTTGGCACCCTGTATTTCTGTTAATATTAACTTTTGGTATAAGGTAAATGTGGCTAAATCACGTTATTTTTATACGAAAAATCTACTCTTGCTCTATGTACCATTACTTATGGTCCAGCCTGTATAAGCTAAGATATCTTTAAAAGCAGTTTTTACTTTACACGATAAATCAACTTCACCTAAGGTTGCAAACTGGGCAACAAGGAAAAGTATTCGTTGTTACCATCTTTATTAATTTTCTCTTTCCAGCAAGGGTAACTGAAAGCTTAAGAATTTTCCAACTAGTATTAAAATATGTCTAACGCAGTAACGTTATCTATCTGTCTATCTATCTATGGAAGCTAAGGAAACAAGATTTCTCTTATAAATAGAAAAGCATTGCATGCAATTTCGACTTTTTACTGAAAGGTTTTTTTAACATCCAGTTTAAAGATTAAATTTTTAGAAAAAGAGTCGAAATTTAAAACTAAAAATTGAAACTTTGAAACAGGAAGATCAGCATTTCTAAAAAATGCTAAATTTCGCATTTGAAACAAAAAATTTTGACAGAAAAAGAGAAATGTTTTCAAAATTTCGACTTTTTCTATAAATTTTAGAGCAGCGAGGGAAATTTCGAAACTAAGTCTGTACTATATGTAGATTATTTCCTGTTGAAAATCAAAATGCGATTAAAACGTGAATTCTCGAATTTTCAATTTTTTTTTTATTTCTTTATTATTTTATCATCATTCAAAATAATTATTTTAATTAGATATTTTTAAAACAATCCAAACTTGGATAAACTATATACTAATTTAAATTGAAAAAAAGCAAGCTCAAATCATTGAAAATATTTCCCAAAATTTCGCCTTTAATCTCAAAAATTGGATTGAAGTAAATTTCTAGTTTTCTAGATAGATAATACAGTACAAAGTAGGATTTCCTTTAGTTTTGTTAAGTAAACAGTTTCGTTTTTTATAATATCCAATGAAGAAATACCTATATTAATTCGAAATTACGAGAAAAAATTCAAAATTTCGAAATTACTGTCGAAGTTTCAAAATTAAATTCGCAAGTCAAAATTTTTAGTTTAAAGTCATAATTCTAGGAAAAAAAGTGAAAGATTGGATAAGCTTTGAGAAAGAAGCAATGTCGGGAAAAAACGTAATAAAAACTTCCTCAAAATTTCGAAAATAAAGTCAACCTTTGGGGTTATAACTTTAAAAGGTATCAACATTTCTTGAAAATGTGAAAGTAATTAAGATGAAAAACGTGAATTTTAGGGAAAAAAGGAATTCTTGACAAATAAGTGGACATTCAAAGTCAATATTTCAAAAATTTGAAAATAAATTTTTAGAAAAATAAATACAAATTTTGAGTTGGAGTTTCAAATTTAAGGTTGAAGCTTTAACATTTAAAAGGAATCGAATCTCTGAAAAAAAATTCGAGCATAAAGTAAACACTTTAGAAAAGAAAAATTAAGAAATGTTGGCAACATTGAAGTTTTTTTTAAGTTTAATCCACTCGCAAAGGGTAACCCCATAATGCTTTCAAAGCACTGCGAGTAGGAATTGCGGAAACAAGAATAGATGGCGATGTTTCAAAATAGTCTAATATAATGTACAAAATTATTAAATTTTCTGAAAAAAATTGGAATTGAAAAATAGCTCAGGTTTTCGAGTGTATGTTAACATATTTCTCAAAAAATGTCGAAATTTCAGGATCCGAGTAAAAATGTACAGATAAAAGAAATCCGAAAAAAGGTTATTAAATTGGTATGAATAAGGTCCATTTAAAGCGAAATTTGCATATCTTTCCAGCTTTGAAAACCAAAATAATGACGTCATTACACTTTTTTTTCAGAAACATACCTGTATTTCTGCATATTTAAAAAAAAACCTAATTTTTCTAAACAAATTTTGTGAAGAACAAAATTTGGTATCCTTTTTGGTTAAAAAGTTATAAGCAATTTTTTTTGTAAAAAAAGAATATTATCAAAAATTCGGAATTACTACGATTTAGACAAGTAGCCCCTGGAAACGCAATAAATTAAAAATAAAAGTATAGTAGCATCTGTCAACAATTGAACTAATGCTTGACAAACATTTTATGTTGTCATTTGACTTGGAAAAATCTTCACGTAAATAGTTATACAGGGTGAGTCAGAAAGAATGGGCCCATGCTAAACTGGAGATACTAGACATCAAAATATTACGATTGAGCTCAACATGCCTTATAACAATGTGGCTGGTTTAAGAGATACAGAGCGTTCAAAGTTTAAATTTTATTCTGAAATTTTCTAATAATTAAAAAAGTTTTAATTCTATAAAATTAATATTTAAGAATTTTATGTTTTTCGATGTGAGAATTACGAATTTTAAATTTATATTGATGTTGTCCCTAGAGGGTGCTAGTTTCACATAATCATTTACGTAAATTAAAACATATTTTTTTCATCTGTTGAGTTATTCTTAAAACAAGTAGACACTATAAAGGAACGATCAATTCTACAAAGAAAAGGTACTATTGTTTAAGTCGTCTAAAGCTAAAGTAAGCTAAAGTGAAGCTAAAGTAAGTTTAATATATCTAAAAAAAATAAAATTAAAATATTAAATTTATAGCACCAAAACTTTCCCAATTATTGAGAAATTTCAGAATAAAATTTTAATTTTGAACACCCTGTATCTCTTAAACCAGTCACATTAATCTGAGGCATGTTGAGCTCAATCGTAATATTTTGGTGTCGTATCTCCAGTTTTGCGTTGGCCCATTCTTTCTGACTCACCTTGTATTATCTATTAGCTTATGGAAAATTTTAAAAGAAGCCTAGAAGACCAGATAAATAATCTATGAGATACCCCAAATATATTATTCTAAATCTAAAAATATTTAATAAATTTATTTCCAAAGGCAGTTTGATTAAATCGTACGAATTGCGAATTTTTATTTATACACTTTTTACGATAAATTTGCTTATAACTTTTTAACGAAAAAAGATATCAAATTTGTTTTTTTACAAAATTTGTTTAGAAAAATTAGCTCTTTTTAAATGGGCAAAAATATAGGTATGTTTTTAAAGAAAAAATATTCAATGACTTCATTACTTTGGTTTCAATCTGAAAAATATGCAAATTGAGCTTAAAATTGACTTATTTAATCCAATCTAAGAATTTCTTTTCAGATTTATGATATCGTTTTTCCTTTTGTTATAATAGCACCGAGACATCGATTTTCGCTCACCCTGTACACATGCAATCAAATTTTGTAGAAAGGTCAAAATGTTAGGTTCAGAAGAAATTCTGAAAAAAATATAAACCTTTTTAAGCTGGAAACAAGCCGAGATGTCGCCTTTAACAAATTCCTTTCCGAAACCCTGTTTAAGAAATGTTTAAATTTCTTTTTGTAAATAGAACAGGCTCTTTAAACAAATATTTTCAAACCAGGACTCGAAAACCTATTAAATAAACCCGATTCGTTAGCTTTCCGAGTTCATGAGGGTTTCAGAAAATAAAGAACAAGAAGAACAGTTAGCTTTAAACGTTGAAAATCTAGAAAGAGTGAAATAATCGAAATTTTCAGCTCGATATTTTGAGCCACAAATAAAAATGTAGAAAAAACTACTATTAAAAGAACATTATAATTAAAATTTCCTGAAAAAGTCGAAATGTTGAGATTTAAATTAAAACTAAAAAAATCAAATTTTGAAAAAACTATTTAGATTTTACATTAAGAGTCGAAAAACTGAGTTCAGTCTTAAAACATCAATATTTTTCAAGATATTTAGCTTTGAACATTCGAATTTAGAGTCGAAGTTTGAAGCAAAATAGTTTCGAATAAAAAGACGTTTTTTAAAACGTCTTTCTTAAAAAAGAGTAGAAATTGTAAGTCTGATTTGTAAAATTTGGAAAAAAAGGAAACTGTGACTTTTACTTTAAGATCTAAACTTTTGACCATAGAAATAGAAGTGTTGCGAAATCAAATCAAATTTTGTATTAAATCACAAATTTTTTAAAAGTTAAAGTTAAAAGTTGAAATTTCAACAAAAACTGTAAAAGTTTCGAATTTAACCTCTAAATTTGAAGAAGTAATCAAAAGGTTCAAACTTTTTCTCTTTTTCATTACATTATATATATAATTTCGAAAAACAATATATTGAGAAAAAAGTAGACATTTTGAGAAAATGGTCGAAATATTGAGAAAAAATTGTTTGTTATAAAGTCAAAAGTTTGACCTAAATCCCAAAATTTCAAGCTTTTATTTTCTGTTAGATTTTAATATTCAAAATTTTAAAAACAAATGTCAAATCTTTGGGTTAAAACAGTAAACGTTTTGACATTTTGATAATGAATTAATTGTTCCAATTTCAACTCTAAATGCCGAGATAAAAATGAAAATCTTGACTTTTGCCCGAGTATTTGCCCATTTTTTTCTATTCTATATCAAAAATTTAGAAAACATTCAAAATTTCTCATTAGAAAGAACAATTCCAATTCAATTAGCTTTTTTCTGAACTTCGAAAATAAAATTCGAAAATTTCGAAAAAAATCGAAATTTTGAGAGAAATTCACTGTTAGGGAAAACATCGAAGTTTTAAGAGACAGGTTTGAACTTTGTGACTTTTTTAGAAAGAGGTAATGTTGCATTCGATCTTTGATGTTGCCTGAGACCAAAAATATCAAAAAAATTTAAATACTTCTGGTACTAAAAATTAAATTCCATAGATCAGTCAATTAATTTTAAAGTATTACTTTTGTCCTCGTACTTCGTCACATCAGTAATGCACACATAGAAATAACGGAAGTATTTCATTTATTCCAGATACATTCTAATAGCATTGAGTTATAAATTTATATATTATTGAAATTTTATCGCGATAATGAGTTTGCGGCAAGCGTCTGATTACTTCGCATATTCGCACCTAAGTTAGCTTAAAATTAATTATTATAAAATAAAAGGTTTAAAAATATTAAACGCTCCGCGGTGATAACAGGCAGATAAGATATATTTGGCAATTTTACATTTAAATGTGATTATATTGTACAACAGAATAAACTAAAAACACAGTTTTTTAATGCAGCGAAATTAATTACTGTAAATAAAAATATGTATCGTAACAGCGAATTTCCTGAAACTCGAAACGTGGGCGCCATTCAATCCAAATGGAATGTTCCACACGTAGCCATACTGGGGATAATCGTCACTGAGGTACGTAAATACGTTTAACATGTTACATATTATATCTTAAATTGAATAAACACCAGTAACATACTCGTGACACAAAATAAGTTTTGTGCTCGTGGAACAGTTCCAATATGAAAATATAAGCAATGAATGACTCGCCGTTAGTCAACACTGTAACTGTTCGAAATCGAATTCGAAATTGTTACATTACGGACAAATCATGTCGTTTAATATTTGGTGTAGCTGAGTATCCACTCTCGCTCAGGTAAGCTTGCAACCAAATTCAGATTTTTAGATTACACCGGAATGCTCCCAGTGAGTATCTAGTATCCCCTCTAAGTTCGAGCACAATATCAGTCAAGGCTCACTACTAGGGACTACCTTTTGGGACTTGGTTACATCGTACGAAACGTGGCTACATCAATAATATTGCTTCATTTAGCATGTTATTCATAAAATGCAGTCGAAAGTCATTTATAAATCACTCGCATATTGGTTGAAAATATTTACAGCACCACACTGATGAGCCCGATGGAGATCGAAATGGTTCTGTGGTTGTGGTTGTAAATATTTTCAACTGTAGCATATTCGGCTGTTTCATTACAAAACATTTAATTGCCGACCAGTATTCATTGTAACGTATGTTCCAACACGAATTCAAATTGATACATTACACGCAAATACTTTAGGGGAATGCCCATTGTTATCTTTACGATGTAATTGCAGTTTTTTACATCTGCGTTCTGTTTTTCATATGGCATAATATTCTTCGAACTGCATCTAGCTGGATTCTATAACACAACCAATGGATTATGGGTACCATTATCCTACATCGCTTCCTATCAAATAATAGGTGAACACTATAACAAAGTCTTGTACGTTGTACGAATCTCCTTTTTCAGATCCTTGGTCGACCTCACTTTGCGAATACTTTGACAATAACAGAATAACCATCAGCCTCGCAGCATTTATTCTATTTTTAACTGTGGTCGCCTCAGTCTTATTTTTTAATTTCTTGACGCACATTTTGGCCTTTGGAATAGCAGCAGGTATGTGAAATGTTGCTGGAAGTGACGCAGATAAGGGGGAAGGGTTCCCACCAAAATAACTATTTACGCCACAAAATAAATGCCCCAGTGTGAAAATACGTTTTTTCAAATTCAAAATGCAACGCACAACAACCTCGTCGTGTATCCAGTTTTAGAAAAATATTTTTTTCAGGAATGGCTTCTAATGTTATTGCAAAACACATTAAGATTATCACGGAAGATTTATTCGATACGCAACCGAGAACCCCAGCGGCCGTAATTTTTATATCCAGATCTCTAAGCCTTTTTGTATGTCCTCATTTGATACTCAGCATGATTGATTCTTACAAGCTGGCTTGGGCTCTGGTGCTCTTTTCAACTTGTGCCTTAAATATTATCCCGGCTTCTCTCCTGTTGACAGTTAAAAGGAATATAAACCGCAGAACTGGTTTATTATTAGGGTAAGTGACAAAGTGATCATATTTTAATGGAATTTTGATGTCAGATAAACAGTTTGTAGGCCGATGATACCTCTGGATGAGATAGCAGCAGAGTCAAACGTCGATTTACCTACAAATGCGGGTAAAAATTTTGAGGGATGCATTTACGATTCAGTTTCAAGCGAAGAGAAGCTAAAACAACTTCAAGCAATTCGACATGGAACAACCGCAGGAACGGTAGTCAAAATTTTGCCAGAAATACATCAAAATGATACGATAAATATTCAACGTATAAATGAAATATCCACCCAGCTAAGAAACCTCGATGTGAACCCTTCAACTAGTCGTACCAACGTAAGAATAGTATTCGTGTTTTAAAAGTTTTGCTATTAAATTAATTGCAGATCGAAGAGGAATTGATCAGTGATCAGAGTAATGCAATTGTAATCGATAAAGAAATCGAAGCAGAAATTATAACAGAAAAAGAAGTTGCGTTGAAGAACAAAGTCCCACAAAAGCTAATAGTTGCTGAAAATTATAACAAGTTGAATGAAATGGAGACATGCTATAGATATCATCAAGTGGATAAAAACGAGAACATTGACTCTATAGATTTTCTATCTCCACCCATGAGACAACAGCATCGTTTTTCATATTTAAGTGGTAAAGGTATCAGACTCAAACAAAGTATTGATGAAAATCTGTTGAGACCTCTCCGACTGTGTTTAACAGATTATCGTTTTTACGTGGTGCTAACGTCAAAAACCTGCATCACTTACACCAACTTGACGTATATAAACACTATTCCATATTTAGCATATAATGCATTAGATGATGACCGTTTGGATATTGATACTGGGAAAACTCACTCGGACTTGGCTTTTCTCTTGTCGTTGGTATCATTCGCTTGGTGTTTCTTTTTGGTTTGTTTGCCGGTTGTCTCGATATTAAAAGCTTCAAAGATAATGGTCGTCTTCATCCTTGGACTTATGGTAAATGCCGCCCCGTTTTTATGTAAGTATATCAACTAATCATCATCAAGTTATTCCATTGTCTTTCCCATATAGGCATATTTCAGAATCAAAAATGCCGAATAGTAACAAATCTAGAGCTTTTGCTACCTGGTATAGGTTACCAATTTGCCTCAATTTCTAAGTTAAATGAAAACATATATTGATTAATTATTATTACAAAATTAAGACAAAATTAAATTAAGAATGGCATCCCAATATATGCCCCCCTTTTAAGTACGCTGCTGATGCTGGAGTTAGGGCTCGTTTTCATGTGACCATGATGTGATTTTTGTGCCCTATTATCGTCATGATTATGTAGTTAAAAGTCGTGAAATTTTTCTTCTACGTGTAACCTTCATATTATCACGCCCAGAGACTAAATAGACTGAACGTTTCAATGTTGTCTCATGCGTACAGTTGAAGCTAAAATCCGGGGAAGTGGGGAGGTGCATTCCACTACTCTTTGATATGGTCGGATTAAGTAAAATTTATAAATACGAAACTTGCCGCGTAATGGTTCTAACGATTTAGATGAAACTTTAGAATTAGGGGCTTTTGGACCAATAGGATAATTTTTATAAGTGCTTTTTGGTAAAAGTTCAGGAGAACTATTTTCAAAGACATCTTGGTTTAATAGTAAAATAATTTTCTTTCAATACGCGACGCCTGTGTACAATATTGTTAAGCCGGTGCTGTAAACACGTCATGATTGCAGTGAAATGGCGACGCGCGCACGCCGAAAATTGAATATTTATGTATTTTATTTTTACCTACCCAAAGAATGAAACTCTTGATTTTCCTTCACTAATGTGTTCACTGAGGTTTCAACAATGATCCACAATACACTTCCCCATATTTACAGCCCATTTTCTTAAAAAAAAAACCGATGTTATCTTCGCAAAGGTCTGTCAAATAATAAGAGGACATTGCGAGCTAGATGGAGCTAGGCTTTCGCCAGGCTTTCAACTGGCTTCACTGCTTACCGTGTTAGGTTCAGTCTATTTAGTCTCTGATCACGCCATAGACTTTAAGTTTGCACGCATAATATGGTTAGGACTTTAAAAGGCTTGCAGCACTGGCGTTGCAACATTATTTGTTACATGAAGATACTAAAAGAACAGTTCTAGTAGAGAAGCGATGTGAAATCTATGCAACCCTTAATACGTAATAACTAAAATAGTTCACTGCATAGATAAAGGTAGGGTTTACTAAATCAAACACCAGATGTCCCTAGCAGTAAAACGTTGATTCAGTTATTGCTTCTTAGATGTCGCTAAAAACTCTTTTTCAAATTTAAGTTATATTTATACAGTGTGCACGATAGACTTATACCGGTATGCACAAAACCTACTTACCGATTATGTTGAAATTTAAAACGTGTACTTAAATCCTTAAGGAATATTTACTAAAAATACTAGTTGCTGATCATAATTCTTATCAATTTCAATAAAACCCAAAATTTGCACAAGAAAAATCGAAATTTTTAATTAAAGTTGAAATTTCGAGAGCATTTCGAGTTTAATGCCGATTTGTAAAAAAATGTTATTGATGCCCTACCACCGCCTTCCTTCCAATCAACCAACCACAAATTAAAAAACGACCAAATGAAATTGTATTTTTTAGTAGTTGGCATCCGTATTCAGCAGTGGGTCAGTTGCTGTTAGTTCCCTAATATTCGGCTGCGGTTTTGGAATAACTAGCTATTGCGAGGATATCGTCAATAAAGAATACATCGGCGCCACAAGGTGGAGCCCAGTAAAGGGAACATTGGACACGATTTCCGCCATACTTTTTGTGATGTTACACGTAACATTATCAAAGTTACAAATATCGATATTTATTTCGTTCTTCGCTGCGTTCGTTTCGTTCACGGCGCTAGCCGTTCTTTGGTCTTTCGTTTATTTAAGCAGTTGTACATTTCGACCCTTATCTATGAACGGATGGCATTAATAAATCGTCATAGAATTTAAAAGTTTTCATAGACTTAACGTTGAACTAGTGACAAGTGTCAGAGAGCAAACCGAAATCAATTAAAGTAGAATGTATATGTCGGTATTCTCGTCAGTCATTTTGTTTCCTAATAGATAAAAATCAACAATTTGTTGTGAATGTAAAAATAAACAATTCGTGGCAAAAATATTGCTTTTCAATATTTTTGTCTTGCTAAAGCTAGCGTTAACTTCAACAAAAGTGACAAAAAGGTTTCACACATCGATACAATTAACGTTAGACAGTTACATTTGTTTTCTATATTTGCGTCATAAAAAATTGTTACCGAGTTTTGCTGTGAAATCGGAATGTTGAGATTAACGTCGAATATTTTAGAAAAAAATTATTAATTCTTTTGTAGATTTTGTTACCTTTGAAACTTAAAAAAAGAGATATTTCCCAGAGAAGGCTAAATGTTAAACATAAATTTTAAATTTTATGCGAAAGTCCAACTTTCGACTGAAAAAAAAATGTGAAAATGGGTCGAAATTCTAATAAAATAAAACAAAATTTTAAGCTTTAAAAAAAATAAGATATTTTCCTTAAAATTTTACATACTTTTAAAGTTCCCTCGATTATTTCTCGACATTTCGATTAGAAATTTCACTCTTCTTCTTAAAATTTCTACGGTTTCTTAAAATTTCACTGATTTTTAGGTTTCGCCTTTTTTCATCAAAATTCGGTTTCTATTTCCACGTTTTGCCAATAATTATGACTTTCTGTAAATTTCGACTTCTTCCTCAAAATTCACCTTTCTTTTCGAAAATTTAGGGAAAAGAAATGCAAAGAAATACGAAATTTTGGATTTTCAAATAAGAGTCAAAATTTTAAAAGAAGGGGATCTTGAGAAATATGTCGAAAGTTGCAGATAGTTGAAATTGAGAAAAAATCGAAACAACAATAGAGTTTTGACATAGAATTTGACCAAATTTTGAAATAAGAAGACTTTTTTTGAAAAAACTAGCAATTTCTAGAAAAAATTAAAATATCATATAGAATTATTCTGAGAAAAAGAGAAAGAAACGGCAACTTTTTGACAACAAATTAAATCCTATTTTCATTATGGTCCCAGAATTACCGTTCAAAATTAATATAATTTAGTATATGATAAGTATTATGATAAGCTAACGCACCAGTTAAAATTTTGGAGAGCTCTAGTGAACCTGTAAAAAAAGATTGAAAGAAAGAAATTACAGGTTTTGTCATATTTTACAAAGTGCTGTCCAGATTTCATTAGAAAGGGGGAAAACGATGAAAAATTATAATATAAAGCATTTTAGGTTCTAGAAAGTACAACTTTAGAGTATGTGATAAGAGTAATAGTGAACAAATATCATTCTCTTTTTTGTCGTATTTTACCCGTAGTTTATTAGATATGCTAACGTCGTACAATGTACTTAAAATTAAAAAGAACATAGAATATGAAAACGATGTGCCTATTTTCGTACTACGATATGCACTAAAATTCTCTTTGACCGGTGTTTGAATATTCAATCAACGCTTTGACTATGCATGACAATGACTGATTAATCTCATTAAGATTAGGTCGTAGAAACGTTAAATAAAATTAATAAACATGTTTCCGGCCATTCAGAGTTCACCATGAAGAATAAGATAAACAATATTGACATTCATTTATTTTAAAATCGACTGTTTCTTTTTACAGCAATACAGTCGACTCCCGCCAAAGTTGTGCCCATTAAAGTTGTCCGCTCGTTAAATTTTCAGGATACGATTATTAAAGTTGCGTGGATATTCCCCCACTCTAACGAATTGGACTTCCGAGTCTTAGCGTCACTTTTGAATAACCCACTTAACCGCGCAAGGAGCAATCCAGTATGGTGAGCGGAACTTTAGCGAGAGTCTATTGTATTGCAATGTTTCGCACTTAGGGTACAAAAATGTCTAACACGAATACTAATTCAGTGTTTTGGTAAGGTTGTCTAAAATATGCATATTCTGTGAACACTGTCTGTCACAGTAGACCACAGAATTGGATTGTCACCTATCATATGTTTTGTGTCTTTGTTGATAACCTTGTAATCATAATATTTATTTTACTGTCAAACTATCAATAACTACAACAAAAAATGAGATCATGTCGAAAGAAGTACTTCTGGAACAATATAAAAGTGATGTTGACAATTTAAAAGAACGTGCCAAACATTCGAAATTAGCGGACAAAGATGTAGATGTCATATTCAAGGAAGTTTTTGATATATTAGATAGGAAATATAAGCGCTCAAGTATAAAATGTATAAATCGGTTTTATTTGATAATAAAAGTTTTGATTATATTTTTATTACTGATTTTTTGTGCGTGTGTTTTACTCAATGTACATCAACCGACTTCCAGCGTTGTTCTTAGAAACATACAAGGATTTATATATCCGGGGTTAAAAGGGTTGAGATTTTTAGCTGTACCAATTTTAAAAAAATTTCCATCGCTAACAGGTAGGTGGAAGAATTTATAAATCTATTAATTAATAAGACAATTCGAGGGCTCTATTACGAAAGCTGTTTGGTGGAGAATCCCTACTTTTACGTCTCCGATATGGAATGTTGGCCTTGCGAAAACGTAGTTTCAGTGATTGATCTGACCGGATTTGATAACCACAGTCTGTACCAATCGGGGACACCATACGTTATAAAGGTAAAAAATTGCTAATGAAGTAAATATTTATTGCAGATGATTTTTTTTGTACTCGTTAAGAGTGAATGTTCAACATTCGAATTGTTAAAATAATTATTGCAGGACATTCAATTTGAATTATTATTAATTGCAGACTGCACAACCTTCGGTAAACTTAAAGGACTTAGTAGACATTTACAGGAAACATAAACGAGTCTTTGATAACGAATTCAACAGTATTAAATCGACTGAATCGAAATATAGAAACCTGAAAGACTTATTTGGAGCTTCAAATGACTTAGGTACTTCAAATGACTTAGGTGCTTCGAGTGAATTATTTGGCACTTCCAACGAAATCAAGTCTTCCAAAGCACACATATCGTGGAGAATTAATAGGATGGATTCGGCGAGACTTATTCGTAATTTGTTTCCGAGAACTATCACATCGGAAAGATCTGGGCAAAGTATGGAAAGATATGTAATGGTGGACGATGCTCAAACTCCTGCGTATTTGCTGCCAAATATGGAATGCAGCTACATTTCCGTTGTACAAAGGTTCAGGCAAAAGGATGATTATGTTGAAGCCTACAAAAGAGTGTAGCAACAGCTGCAAGCCGATATCGGTTTTGCTTTCACCTTCGTATGCATGTAAGTTGTTGTGTTTATATTTATTGATATTAAGACATATGTTCCAGTGTGGTATAATTGGTGGTATTGGAGGCCCGCCAGTTTACCTGCGGAAAACGCTACAGAAATCGCAATAACGTACATAACATCTTACTGTTAGTGTTAGCAATAAGAATAACAAGCAAAGTTTTTCGAACTCTTTAGACAATACTAACAGTATTATCTTGATCACATGTTGGATCAGTTTTATACAATATTTGTCATATTTTAAAAATAAATTTTTATTCGACAATAGAATTTTATTTCAATCTTTATCAGTTTCATGAAAAATAAAAACTATTCTTGCATTACTTCACTTTTTAACAGCAATCTAAAAAACTCAAAAAAGGTGCTATTATCTAATAGGGGATAATACTAATTTCGGAAAGTGATCAATAAGAATAAAGGAGATGGAAGCATTGGAAGCATAGAGAAGAAAAAGGAAATAAAATTTGGAGAAAAATGATTCGAACATTTTAAGAATACAAGATAATGCTTTATTAGGCAACTTGACTAATTTAACAAAAAACTAGCTCAAAAAAAAAATTGAGAAGAGAGCTGAAAATAAATTTAAAGTGAAACACTTAAGCAAAAAGGTCTAAATGTTTAAATTTTTTTTAATTTGAGTGTTTTTGATAAATTTATGAATAAGCGATAAATTTTAACTTGAACATCTGAGAATAAAACAATATTTTGAAGGTTTTGAGTTGTTTCCAAAATATATGTTTATGTTACAAATTTGTTGCTTAAAACTTCTAGATTAAAGTCCAAATTTACAACTGATAGTTAAAATTTGTTAGAATAAAGTGGAAAATACGACAAAAAAATTAAATTACGAGAAAAACCTAAACAGTATTCAAGTCATTTAAAAAATAGCTCGTACGCAGCAACTCTACAGGTTGGAGATATATATATATATATATATATATATACATTTGCAACATGTACTATGTGACCTGCAAAAATTATATGTAGCATTCGCTGTGACCTCTTATATTTCGCTGTAGCCTCCAGGTCTGCAGGTCACAACGTACCCCAGCTTAAAATTCGCCCATGTCTTCGGAATGCTATTTAGAGCTCATAACCGAAAATTTTGCAGAAGGTCATTTCGACCACCTGGTACCGGCAAAAGTGTCCGGTTAGTTCAGCACTTTGCCGCTGGCGCTGGAGGTCTATATGCATTATATGTGCTACGTACCGTGTGGCCTTTGCGCATATTTAACCAAGTGAAATTGTATGGCTCGTACGTTAGGCCCTTTCGCTAGCGGCAACGTCGAAATGGCGCATCCTCTGTCGCATTTCGCGACTTCTCTTTCTAAATTACTACATCGCTGCGCGACGAGTTTCGTTTTGGATATAAAATAGTCTCCGTGCGGGGAACTCTACTCTCCGTACCTACTTTACTCATAAACAAGTGCCAGCGTCTACTATTTATGATTTCGTTATTAGTGGAGATAGAAAATCGGTTAAATGGGCAAAGTATTGCAGACTTTTATGGCTATGAACATGACATTAAATAAATAATTGAATACCGGCTTGTTTTAAATTCTGCTGAAAATTCTTTATTTGCAGTCCGATTAAGAAAAAGACCGCTAATCATTTTGGCATAGTTTCTCAAAATCTTCACAGTAATGCGATTAAGTATTTTTATGTTGAATAATTTCTGAGAAAATTATATCTGCTTAGTTTTTATTGTGGACGTTATATTGGATTATTTTCTTTTCCTAATTCAGTCAAAAGTGAAACACAGTAGTTTTCTCAAAAAAAATATTTATGATATTTATTTCAAGTAGTAAGCCATGTAAAAACAACTTTCTTGAATAAATAAATGCATTAATAACTTCGATGTATAAATACATTTTTTTTCGACGGTGTACGTATTTGGTCCTTTCAAGAAAATAAACTGAATAAATTTGAGCTTTAAGGTCTTGTAGATTTAAAGTTTACTAGGTCCTGCAAACATTTTACAAATTGATAGTATTTTGAATGTATATAATTATTTTTAGTTAGTTTTGGATTTTGTAATGGAAATCTGACAAAAATTTTAATATGTAAGAGGTATCTACTCGGCCTGTCAAATAATAAAGTCTTCTAGTAACAAAATTTATTCACTCGATCACACTTGCCATATTCTAACACGAACGACTGTACAACAACTTAAATCGACTTGTCTTTCTAATGTCTAATAATGCGCGGGAGCTGCCGGTGACAGTCGAGCAGACGTCTGTCATTGCGGTTGACCGCCAAATTTAAATTAAAATTTTATCGTCCTACAAATAATAGGGCTATTAAGTTTTCGCTACCAGTGACACAAGAAAGTTGCCCAACGTTACCAGAACCGTGATGACAGATGTCAGAGGCCTAGCGCCCCCTGCGACACAAATTCAGAGGGCAGCACATTGCGATCTAGCAGAATCAAATAACTTTGTTGCCATCGGAATAGGTTGTCATTAGTTCTATTAGTACTACCAATACTATTGTATTAGAGTTGTTATATTTAATTTATTAGATATATTTTGTTGAGGAAATTCATGATACTTCCAGCGGCGGTTTAGGTAAAAATTTTTTAGGCTTGAACTGTTAAAATGAAAGAAATAAGTAGGTATTCTAATGTGGTTTGCAAAAGAAACCAAGCATTTAAATTCAGTCAATAAATAATTTAGTAATTTGTATTGGGAAACAGTTTTGAAGAAATAGTTACAATTTAACATAAAATTAGCATTGTATAAAAAAACATTAAAAATTTTACAAATATTAGTTATTGTTTTTGTTTAATGATTCAAAATTTCTTGAAAATTTAAAATTGTCACACAATAGTCGAATTTTTTTGAAATATCTCACATTCATTCAATGTTAAGACTTTTCTTTTAAATGTTAATTTGTTTTAATTAATCTTTTCATTTTAAACTCAGGGTTTTAGGAAAGCAGTAAAATTTTGAAAGAAAAAATAAAATTTTGCTCAACTTTTAAAATATCTAAAAAAAGTTGAAATTTTAAGGCAGTTTGTCCTTTTTTAGAATATTATCTGTTTTAACAAAATTCTCAATACCAACTTGCAACCTTACCATAATAAAATAATTTTAAATTATTTTAACCTTCATTATATTAAACAGTATGACGTCACACTTTGTAAAAACTGTTACATGTAGAATATTATTACCATTTTGTTTTAAGTTAGTTACCCAAATTACACCAAATTCTAATCAAAATGGTGAGAAAATTATAATCGTTTGAAAAAACCGCATTTCGAAGATTTTTTCCAAAATAAAATTGTCAATAAATTAAGGAATACAGCAATTAGCCATCTAGACGTTCAAATATGAAATATCCATGTTTCAATTAATGGAAAAAGCAGGAAATGATAGATTAAGTAGATTTTTTAAAAATGTTTAACTATATTCTAATAGATGACAGTACTGGTTTTTCAACATAAATATTTTTATTGGGCATTTAAATACAACCAAAAATTCAAACATTTCGCCGCTCTCTAGATGCCAAAACATGAAATATATGTTTGAATTAATAGAAAAAGCAGTAAGTGATGCCTTAGGATTTATTTCTTAATGTTTAGCTATATTCTGAAAGATGACACCACCACCTTTTAAACAAGATTAAATACAATTAAAAATGCAAACGTATTCACTAAACTTGAATTTGGCGCCATTAGTGGGGAAACGAACGTCAAGATATTAATCATCTTTCATAACATTGCAATGCGAAAATAATTCTTACTGCCGCTTGTCGTAAGTCTTAGTACGTAGCTGTAATTAGAGTCAGTACAAATACCATAAAATGTACAAGTTTGACTTGCAGAGCCAATGTAAGACGTAAATATTATGTTTTAAAAAACGCGGACCTGTCAACTTAAATGTCCAACCAATAGAAATTCACAGATCACCTGATAAATTTGAACCAATAACATTTTAGAATGCGTCGCGGTTTTTAACTCTACATTTTAAATATTGCTTCCAGCACATTCATTACAGAAAATTTGTGAACAATACTTCGTATTATTTGTTGCCCCTTACTTAATTCAACATTAGCCAAATTTCTTATTTGCTGTTAAATAATGTGTAATTGTTTAGTATTGATAAGATTTAATTACTTTGAGATACGTTGTGAAACATATTCACAAATGTCTGGATTTTCAGTACCTTTGCCTCCGGCCTATCTCTCATACCACCTTCATAAATCTTTCAAGTATTATATCATGATATTTGTCAAAGAATAAAGTGAAATTAAGTCGAAATATAAAAGAGATGTTTGGTAATCATCTGAAAAAAAAAACAGTTGTTCGAATTTTTATTTGACATTTAGAGAAATAAATAATAACAATAATATAAAATAAATATACAATACTTGAATAAAGTTCTTTGAATAAGATATTATGTTCTGTAGCACTGAAATAAAGCCCTTCGATTAAACTATTACCTGTTAAAAAGTTACAATTATACAATGAAACTTTGCATTATAGTTATCACAATGTATCATTTGTTTGGAATTTTATATCATTTAAATTACATGTGCTTAAAAATCAACAAAAATCGCACTGAAAGGGGTTTGTATAAATTGTAAAACCATATGTGCGCATATATGAATGAAAAATTGGAATTTCAAAAAGTAAGGCACAGTTATTTTATATGCTCACTTTATTCATGCATTACTTTTAATAAGTACACTTGTTCTATAAAGCGGTATTACGTGGAATTTGTTCACTTAGATTTTAGGTAATACCGAGGAAAACTATAGAGAACTACACTATGACTGTCTGAACACTGAAACCGTTAATGCATTAACATTTCTTGCATAAATTCTTTAAAACTAAAAATGTGGTTGTTTAATTCACAATTGTGTATCTTCATCTGGAATAATTGTCTTGATCGGGAGCATCGTTGTCTGGAACTTATCTAGAAGCCCTTGTTAAAAGACGTAGACTCCGTTTATGCAGAATTTTGAACACTAAAATAAGACTATTGTTACCAGTGATACATGTGAACATACCCTACCAAAATATTTTTAAAATTTGTCATATTTACCTTATTACATGCCAAAATTGAGCGCCGGTTTCTCAACATACTTGAAAACCAAAAACAAAGGTTCAAAAAATTACATTAACCTCAACGAGTCATTGCTTCAATGACAGATGACAGAAGGTTTTGTTAACAATATCTACTTATGCTCGCATGTATTAAAAGAACAATTTGTCTACAAAGCAGCGGAGTAAATTTATATGTACTTAATTTTTCAGGATGCGGTGGCGGCAAATTCAAATATTTATTGATAATAACATATCTTTACTGACATATAAGTATTATTTATAAGTTAATTCTTTCATTCTGGTGTCTAAATGAAGTGAAATTTACATTTAAAAAAAGTCAATTCAATAAACCACCAGATTTGGGACATTCTTGGACAGGCCGAACTTGATTTTTAAGAACTCCTCTTTCTTGATAATTTCTTAAGAGCAAAAAAATACCTAGTACTAAGACGAAAGTGTTACTAAACATTTTGTCAATCATAATTATTTGAGCGACATTTTATCTAACATATGGATCGGCAGGAGGGAAGGTGTAGAGAGGTTAATCATTTGGTTTTTTTTTTTTCGCCCCACATTTCTTCTTATTGTGGTCCAATTGATTCGTAAAATTCACATGGAAATTAAAATTATTTGAATTGAATTTTTGTTTATAGGAATGTCTCGAAAAATATCAATGATAATGTCAGTTACATATCATCAATGATGATTTTAAAAAAATTGGCGATGACTCCATAATTCGAAATCCAAAAATTATCGAATGACTACAATTTGCAAAAAAAATTATTGGTAAAATTTATATATCAGAATCGACCGCTTCTATAATTTTATTTATAATTTTAGGCATTTTCATTTTATTTGCATATGCAATATTCTGGTTTTGGAAACATGTTTAAAAAATCAAGCAAATATAATAGCCATGTTATGTGTAATTTATTTATTTTAAATGGGATAATTTCTGCCATAATACAAATTTAGCATTCAACGCAGCATTTACGTTAGAGCGAGTAAACCCAAATAGACTGGAAAGCTATTTAGTAAAAGCGCTTTTTGTATGCAGCGCCTTTATCTTACCCAGTATTGAAACGCATAATCTATCCGTAATCCCTAATTGATATATAGTGCAGGAGATCATAGAAAAAATGCATCTTATGGCCTTCCTTACGATTCAATACTTGGCAACGTTGAGGAAGGCTACAACGAACGAGCGGTTAAAATAATTGCTCTATATATTGCAGGTAACAGTGAACGGCGTGTACAATTTTTGTTTGAAAATTTATTTTGCGAAAATCGTTTCCCCTCTCTAGGAATCTTGAAAATAGAGTTCCCCCTCAACACATATATGACAAAAGTTTGCCATAAATATTGTCAGGACTAGTGGAGGTCAGGTCGTCTTATATATACCATGCAGGTCACAAAGATAGAAATATACCTATATATATATATATATATATATATATACAATCAAAATAAAAATCACAACATTAGAGTGCAAAGTAATTTTGACTCCAGAAATATCAATTAAGGGGATTGCTTCAGTGATATGTCTAAAATAAAGTTCAGAGATTTGAAATTTATCAGAAATTGTGAGAAGGGCACCACTTCTAGCTACATTGAGAAGACCAAACTCCCTGTCTTTTTTTAAAGTTTAATCCAGTCGCAAAAGGTAACCCCATTATGCCTTCAAAGCACTGCGAGTACGAAACACTGTGAAATTATTAGGAAACAACTCAAAACATTGTATATCTCAGTTAAGCCACGTTTTAGTTAATGCAACTATGTCGTATTTACATAATAATAAATTGTTATAAAACAAAAGAATTTTTGGTCGTAGGTCTCTCACATTTTGATGGTATATGTGAAGGTAAATCATTTCGTAATCGAGGGAATTTAGTTTGAAGCCTTGGTGTTTGTAAACCTCAGAACACCCTGATTATAAACAATCCAAAGATTAACTTCTCGATTAATGGTTCTTGTATTGAATTCGTTTTTTAGAGTTTTGTATGTGTTTTGTAGTTTTATGGTTTTGTCATATGAAAGTCTAATCCGTTTATAATGTTTATGGCTCCTCAAATTCTTCGCCAATTTAATAGTTTTTGAGACATTTGGATCGGTAGCCACTATAACTCTTAGGGGATGTTTCGGTTTCTACGGCAGGACCAACTCTTTCTGTCTCCAATCTTCAGTGTTATCGCAATATATCCGATACCATACGCCTGTCACGAATTAAGCTTTTCTACTTCGAAACTCCCTCTTCTTCTTGTGCGTTAAAAGTGATGATGAAAAGCTCAAAAGAGGTTTATATTTAAAATTTGAAAGGAAAATTTTAATTTTATAATGAGAGAATCTTATAGTTTCGTGTTTTTTTTTCCAAAGTTTTAGTTTCAACTTGGGACATTCCTATTTTTTCTTTAAACTTTTCTACAGTTTCAATTTGTAGAATAAGGTGAAAAATTCAATAAAAAGTCGGTATTACGAGAAACGTCTAGAAATGTTAAAGTTTTTTTAAATTTAACGTTAAGTTTGAACTTTTGAAAGTAACGTCTGAAGGGTAAGGGAAAAGCTCAAATGAGTTTTAAATTTGAGAATTTCAAAGGAATATTCTGATTTAATTTAACAAGGAAATTTTGAAATTTCTAGTTTTTTTGCAAAATTTTAGTTTACATTTGGGAAATTTCTGATTATTTCTTAAAACTTCGGAATTAAAGTTGAAATATCTGACCAAAAGTTTAAATTTGTAAATTGAAGAGGAAAATTCTAGAAAAAGTAGAAATTACAGGTACGGATGAAAGATGAAAGAGATCATCGATGTTTCAAAAACTGTATAGAAACGATGCATCGAATGGACTTTTTAATTTAAAATTATATCAGATTAAACAGAAATCTATTAGAAATTGATAAATAAAAAAGGCATATGGTAAAACAAATTTGAATTATAACAAAAATTGAGATAAAATTTAAAAACTCAATTTTTTTCTTATGATTTTGAGTTGCATCCCAAAAAGTTATCCTTTTTCTCAAAATGTTGCCTCTTAACTAAAAATTTCGTGATTAAACTCAAAATGTCAACTTAAGTTTCGACTGTAAAGCGAAATCCGTTAGGGATATCTAAGATTATATCCAAACATCGGCGGCGTGGAATTATTATAGTTATTGTTAAATACATTTAAGATAGTTTATGAACTATGGATTAAAAAATATAAAAATCTCCCGAGAAAGTTTACATTTTAAATCTAAAATAAAAATATTAGTAAACAAATAAAAATTCAATTTTGATACTCAAAATTTAAAGAATAAAACGGAAATTTTGAATTATTCAAGACATATATTTCCTTTCATTTGATTTTTCGGTAAACAGATCATGTGCAATGTGATACTAATTTTATACTTTTCAATAAAGGGGACTGAAAAATTGTTGGTATCAATGCAAAAATAAAATATATTGGCAAAATTAAATTTACAACTTCAGCGACTAACAACTACAAATCAAACTAAAAACTCGTAAAACTAGCTTCGTTTGGGAGCGAAAACGTCGCTTAACTCAAATCAAGTTCGGAGACCATATTATTGATAATAGCCTTCTGAGAAAGAACCTGCAAATTAAAAATAACTAAAGAAAACATTAGGAATAGTAAAAAAGTGGCAAAGTACTAAACCAACTGTGCATTTTTTAATTAGATAATTGTGTTTTCTCAAGTCCAAAGGAAGATTTCCATTTGATAAATATTTCATCATTTTATCACATCGAAACCTTCTTTGGTCTGTTAAAAAAACCACTCTCGTTTAGTTACCTTTTCCTTTAAAGTTTCCAATTTAGAAATAGAATCTTTTCTTATGACTGAAGAATCGGAGGCTTTCTGAATCATATCCTTCCACCCGTCCACCATCTGGTTGCAGACTTTGTGTATGCGCGTTTTGGACTCGCTGCTAAGCTCGACTAGTATCTTCAGCTTCTCCTCCACTTCCTTTGAGAAAGTGCTATGTTCTTCTTCGAAACATTTCTGAAGATGCTGAACGTCTGACTCCATCTTTGTTATAAAAGCGTTGAAGTCGAATTGCTCCATTCGCCCTTCGCTTTCGGATGGTTTTTTTGTTATTTCATTGACGGCGGCATCCAATTCGCCGATAAAGTTTTCGTAGCTTTTATAAAGGTCGCCCATTGCTTTAACGTAGAAATTTTGGATATCTCGGTTTTTCGCCTCGAGTTCTCTGATTTTAGCTTCTTGGCTGTCTTGACTCTCGCACAGCTGTGTTTGCCCCTTGTTGGCCATTTGTTTTTCAAGGTCTTCAATAGCTCGCATTAGTTTTTTTACTTCGTCTTTGTGCTTGGCCAGGAGGGATTCGTATTCTTTGCGGACTTGAGTTAATTCGTAGACGATTTCGGATAGTTGAAGTTTTGACGTACTGAGGGAGAAAGTTGATGATATGTTCAATTTCAACGTTTGGTTGAATAAGTCGTCTTCGTAGTACTCTTCTGGGAATTCATATTCATTGTTAGTGCCGCTCTTTTGCAACTCCAACCTGTTGAACAACATTATTCTATCTTTTAATTTTTGGATTTCTGAGCGAGATAGATGATCGGAATTGCTGGACTCATGGCCTGAGTCACGTCTACTGCTACTTCCGGACAAGCTCTGTAAATGATTGCAGTCGAATGAATAACTAGTTAGTTAATGTGATTTTTTTTAAATGTGTTTTATGATCATTAGAAATAAAAATATTTACCCTGCGGCTGCAAAAGCTCCCTTCGTCTTTATCATCCTTGAATCTGGGAGACTTTGGTATGGTTATGGACTTGTTTAATTGAGGTGCCGAAACGTTGTAATGTGCCGGAGATGGATTATCATCTGTAAAAAATTTAAATATGTAAATCTGTTTATTCCTATTATGAAATATCTGGGTTTCTAGATTATTTTTTTTTTCAATGATATTGACCGTGCCGTATTTATGAAGAAGTAAAACAGATGTTAAATTCAACATTTTTTTTACAAATTTGGTGATTAGATTTAAAATATCTAAACTAAAGTCAGAATGCCGAATGCCGAGTTAAAACCAAACAAAGTTAAAATTTTGTGGTTAAAGTAGAAATTTTTGGGGCAATGATTTTTGAGAAAACCATCCACAATTCGCTATTCAAACGGATCTAGACTTTGAGATTAGAGCTAAAATGTAACTTATAAATGCGACATTGAAGTCCAAATTTCCAGGCCGAAGTAGTGTCAACGGTTTTGTAAATTTTTGACTTAAAATTGAATACTTCTACATTGAATTCAAAATGATGATAGTGTTTTGACTTTTTTTAATTAACACACGAAATTTATTAAAAACTTGAAATTCGAAACTAGAACTTAAATTTTAAGAAAAAGCTAAAGATTTTGAATGTAAGTGTAAGCTGAAAAATTCCATAGTACCCTCGAAATTTGTAAGAAAATTCTTCAATTCTCGAGTTTAAAAATGTTAAAGTTAAACTTGAAAATAGGAGAAAAGGGCTATATGTTTAAAAAATTTGAAATTCATAAAAAAAGTAGAAATATTTCGATCAACACTTCGATTTTAGTCGAAGTATGAATAAGTCAACGTATTGTTTTTTTTTGGCGGAACGGACTGATCCTTGGTTATCTTCAAAAACTGAAATAGAGAACTTGTCCCCTGAAATCAAGAAAGATTAAAAAACACAACAAACGTTGCTCTAACGCGTTTCGACAGCCAAGCCGTCATCTTCAGAGAGATTTTCTCTCTCTCTTTCAAGATGACAGCTTGGCTGTCGAACAAGTACAAGCGCTCTTAATTGTGTTTTATAATTATATTATAATGTATGTTTCAATAGGTTCACCACTGCTTATGATTTTGAGAATAGAACTGCGCTATACATATATTTCAGGCTGGACGTAGCTTATTCAGCACCGCAACCTTTTACTATAACAGTACTGACCGCCGATGCTCATACTTAAATAGTACTCAAACGTCACTAACTTTCTAGTACAGACTGAGTGCTGGTAGCTAGTTCTTATTCAGCGCTGGCAAAACTGCGCTGTACCGGTACTGGCATGGTTCTCTTTTGTGTCTTAAGCCTGCACAGGTTGCCAGCGCTGAACCAGTACCGCTGTGCCGCTAGCCAGTGCAGGGCCAATGGTGGACCATTGCAGAAATATTTGCTGCAAAATGTTTGCCAAATTTTAAATTTTGAGATGCTGCTCGAAATTTGGAATTAAATAATACTACTAATTAACAATAAATATTTTGTCGTTTTAAAGAAATTTACAATAACAAAATATCTTGATAAAAAGTTGCAATTACGAAAAATATCAACTTTTCCATTTTTTAAAATGGAAATTTTAGTAAAAATGCAAGAGATTCGAAAATATTTAAGGTCTTACAAATAAAGTTAAAACTTTGGAGAAAAACTCAAAAATTTGTGATAAAGAATATCGAATTTCGTAGTTTAAAAACGTCAAAAGACCTTTAGAAGTTCGAAATAAAAAAACTCAAAATATCGAGTGTTTGTGATGTTAAAATTTCGACTGTAGGAGTTTCTTTAGAATTTCTTAAATTAGTCGAAACTTAAAATAGGTATGTTTTCAAAATGTTCATTTTATTTTACAAATAGTTTTTTTCTTAAAGCTACCTCAAACTCTTTGACCTTTAATGATCGAAATCAAAATTTGAAGATGCGATTTCACAAAATTCAGAGATTAATAAAGTCGAAACTTCATCTTTTCGAGTAAAAAGTAAAAACTAAAAAATTTCAACTCAAAACACGAAATGTTGACTGTTTTTCTGTAACTGTTTGACGTTTTACAGCGAAATTGTCTGTTTTGAGTTAGTTGCAAATCCAAAAATTCGACTCAAATTTTCTCGATTGTTCCATGAATATACAGTGTGTACCATCGGGAATCATAGCGATCGATATCTGACAAAGTACTCGTCTAAAAATTTTGAAAATTTAATAACTGGACAAAGTCGACGAGGCCAACACAACTAAAATATTCGCAAAGTTGTGATACTACGACACAAACTTCGTTATTTTAAATGAGACATCCTATATATTTTTGCATTTCCGGATTTTATTTGATGTTTTAAGACCACTTTGGATGACAATGTTGTTCTTAAAATTTATAGTTTTTGAGATAATTGGATTTTTATAAAAAAATTAACAGATGCAAGGTTCCACGAAATTCTTTGCATCTTTTTCCAGAAACTAGATATTCATTTCGTATTTGGTACATGAGTAGAACACATTCGAAGCTATCTTGCACAATTTTCATAGATTAACAAACATCACTCCTAGTGGTGATTTCATGACTGTACATTTTGGTAAATTCAAACAGCAATAGCTTTATCTCAAATGGAACATCCTATTTTGACCTATCTAATGCAGATTTAAATTATCTTTCAACTGATATAGGCATTGCGGGAGTTTCTTTTACAACTTTTGGAAATAATTGCAATTTTAACTTTTTTTTTATTGCACGGACATTGAATTCTTATTGAGTAGCATATCACTGATATAATACGTACAAACAAATGAAATGTACTTAAAAAAAAAGAAACAATCGATATCGACATTTAAATTATGAAACAATCACTAAAATTACTTATAGTAATTCATAGTATCGACAACAGATTTTCTTCTATCTGATTTCTCTTTGACGGAGTCGAAATTTGTGAGATTTTCTACCATTCGCTTTACTGAATTTCATGGGGGCTTTATTGGACAACGAACAGCAAATTTATCACTGTATCACATGTTTATGATATTACTCTGTTACATCGTCAGAAAATAATAAAGAATTTAAAATAATTGTCACTACTAAAAAAAGATGTTCAGGCATGCTTTCATTTTAGATTCACCACACATCATAAAATAAACTATAAATAATATGACAAATGGTTTCCCCACAGGGTAAGTGTCGATAGAGCTTATTTCTACTCATAGCATTACTGATATACTACCCGATAAGAGTTCATTTAATGTGAAATGACAAAAAAAGTAAAAAATTGCAATTATTTCTAAAAGTTGTAAGAGCAACCCTTAGAAAGCTTATATTAGGTGAAAGATAACTAAAATGTACCTAAGACAGGCTGAAAAAATATAAGGTGTTCTATTTGAGATAACAAAGTTATCGCTATTTGAATTTATCAAAATATGCAGACCTGAATTCAACACTCGGTACAATGTTTTTGAACTTACAAAAGTTGTGCAAGATAGCTTTGTATGTGCTCTACTCACATACCAAATATGAAATAAATATCTGGTTTCTGGAAAAAGATATAAAGAATTTCGTGGAACCATTGCATGTGTCAAATTTTTTATAAAAATCCAATAATCTTAAAAACCATAAATTTAAGGAACAATGTTTGTTATTTAAAGTGAACTTAAAATATTAAATTAAATCCAAAAATGTAGAGGGTGTCTTATTTAAAATAACGAAGTTGGTGTCAACTTCCGGTCTAACCAAAAATACCACAACTTTGCGAATACTTTAATTGTGTTGGTCTATTGTCTTTGCTTAGTTGCCAAATTTTCAAATGTTTTAGATAAGTATTTTACCAGATATCGATCGCGACGATTCCCGGTGTGATACACTGTACAGTTTTTTCTGGAATTTTTCTAAAAATCGAACAAAACAAAGAATTTAAAGTCAAAAATGTCTTATATTAATCTCTTTGTAGGGACGAATACTACGAGGAATTTTACAAGTTGCGAAGGGTCCCATTTTAGAAAAGTTTTCAGAAAATCTGCTTTACTGGAACGTATTAGCAAAATTTCATTTTGTTGAAAAATTTGTAAACAATTTATAGTCAAGAAAACTAAATTTATAACAAATATTAATGATTATTAATAAGCCTAATTTTATTTTACATGTTATTGACAATTTCATGAATTTTTAGTTAAAAATTCGAGAATACCCTTGAATTTCTAATTGATAATTCTCGAATCTCCCTAGAAAATTGTTATCAATAAGTTATAAAAAATGTAATATTTTTGAATTACTTGGACCTTTTCACTAAAGAGTCGTAAGTGTGATGTTAAATTTAAAGTCTAAACGTAATATTTAAAATTTTATACCTAATTGAACTATTTGCATACATCATTTCTCTTGTAGCATTGATGCTAAACAAACTACATTACTAATTTTGATATAAAATTCCAAATATGTCGAAATTGTTCAAAAAAATTAAAAACATCACGTTAACCTAAACATTTCGGGAAATAATATGAAAATTATGTAAAAAAATTTTCTAATGTTAGAGCTAACTCAAAGATTTAGCCATTTTCTGCGTACTGTTGATTTAGGTAAAAATATGTTAGAAAGTGGGGCAATTATTTATTTAAAATAAATTAGATTAAAATTAATAGCGGACTCACCTTTTATTTCAGTAAAACGCTTGGCTTTTCCAAAAGACATTTTTCTACTAGTAAAACCAACGTTACAATTCAAACACTAAATTCACAAAATCTGGTGATTGCAAAGGCACTAAGCGAAGCTTGGAACTAAATTTTAAAACATGATGAGCTTCAGTTTTATTTCAGTTGATAAATTTCAAGAGAATAGTGACTCCTTAATGATATTTGGATAATTTAAGTTATACTAGAGACAGATTTAGAATTGTACAGGGAAACCCTAATGCCATAGTAGGTAAGTGTTACTGTCCGATGTAAACATTTTTAATGGTTCTACCCACTGAGGGTGCATTCTCTTTAATAAATATCTTTTGTCCAAAAAGCACCTTAATTTCCCCTTACAAATAAAAGGAGATTTGAAAAATAAGTATTATTTATTGTCATTATTTCCATGAACTCGTTTAAAGGGAAAATATTTCTAATAATTCTACTTTGTATGCATATTTGAATGGAGTCATCAACCTTCAAATAAAAATAAAATATTTTCATTATTTTTTATGGAATAACATTTCACCTAATTTTTACACCTTTTCTTAATTTTTTTTTAAATTTTGTGCCAAAAGGTTCATTTAATTTTAATTTTTTTCCAAATCTGATGGCGTTTTTGAACATTTCTATTTTAATTTAAAAGTTTCTATCGTTTTTCGTAACTTCTAGGAGACGATTTTTATAATCTCCATTTTAATTTCGAAATTTGGACTTTTTCTCTCAAAAATTGTTACCTTAAACTCAAGTTGTTCTGTATATTTTAACCAATTTATTTATGTAAATCATCTTTTTCCCTAAAATCCCAAATTTATACTTTGATATTTACTTGAATTATCAACGTTCAAAGTTAATATATAAAATAATTTTTTTATGATGTGCAAAATTCTGAGTTATTTGGAATTTTGACTTTAGTTTGAAGATTTCTTTTTTTTTTTCAAAATTTTAAAGACATTAACTGAATCGTTATTTTTGATAAATTTTGATATTTCTCAAATTCTTATAGTAAACTCGAAATCATTATTTTTTTTTAATATTTAGTTTAAACACGAAATTTTGAGAAGTTTTTCTGATAAATTCAAACCTTTTTTCATTGATATTTCGAATTTTTTCCTAACATTCCCGATTCAAGTATTACTTACATTTATAATTAAAGAAAACCATAGTTTCTATTACTTTACGACTAATTTTCCGTCTGTGATACGATAGGGCTGCCAATAGAGTGTTGTACCTACCTTTCAAAAATAGAGGAGGTGATCGAAAAAAAAAGCTCAGAAATTTGACCGTTTTTATATTGGCGAAAAAAAAGTTTTCTAAGTTAAATTTTACGTTATCAAAATGTCGAAGTTTTAAATACAAAAATATAAATTTTTTGAAAGTGTGGAAAAAAACTTAAGTCTGAGATTTAAATTTTGAAAATAAAATCGAATCAAAAGTTCGAAACAAATATGTTAAAATTTAAAACAAAATTAAATATCGAAAAGAAGTCGGAATCTGTTTTTTAACTTTTTTTTGCAAATTTGGATTACTTTTCAAAATCTTAACTTTTTAGAAGGTTAAATTTTTGTTTAAACCTCGTGTTCTTAAAAAGTCCACATTTTGGGAAAAGAATCGAAATTTTGGTAAAAGATGAAAAAACTTAAATCTGAGATCTAAATTTTGACATTGAAAAGGAAAATTCAAAACTTGTAAAAATTAAAAAAAATTAGGGATTTTTAAAATAATTCAGAATATTTTTTTTACATTTTTTAAGAAATTGAGACGTTTTTTTAACTTTTCCGAAAGTTTATATTTAGAGGGTAAAAATTCATTAAACTCGAAATTCTCAAACAGTCAAAATGTCGAAAAAACAAAAATCGAAATTTTAAGAAAAGGTGGAAAGCACTTGCGCTTGATATCTAAATTTTGATATTAAAAACTAAGGTTTGAAACAAAAATGTAAAAATTTTAAAAATTTGAAATTCCTAAATTTAGAATGTTTATATTAAATTTGGCTTTTTTTTCAAGATTCTGACTTTTCCAAAGGTTCAAGTTTAAAAGCTGAAAGTTCCTAATCAAATTTAAAATTTGAAATGAATGTGGAAATGTTTATTTTAAAATTTATAAATTAATATCGAAAATTCGATAAAAAAAATTCCATTTGGAAAAAAAACTTTTGATTTCTTATTACTTCTACCTTTTTCAGAATTTTAAATTTAATGTCGAAATTTTGCTAAAATTTGACTGTATCGTCAAACTGTCAAGAATAACCACGAAATTCCAAAAACAAAATGTTAAGATTTATCTCGGAATTTTGAGATCTAATAAATTTCGAATTTAGAGTTCAAATTTCGTTAATTAAAGTCAGCAGTAAGAGAAAATATCAAAATTTCATATAGAAACTGAAAATGAAAAATTTGTTTCCTGACACTTTGACTTTTAAAGTAAAACATTCGAAAAATTTAAAATAACAAAAAATATGTACAGATAAAAAGGACATTTCGAAAAAAAGCAAGTTTGTCTTAAAATTTGGAGATTTGAAATTAAAATCTTTGCGAAAACAACTTATTCCATAAAAATAAATTTCTACGTGTTTCTTAAAATTTGAAGTTATGCTTGTAATTTCTAAAAATTGCACTTTTAGGATCGAAAATTTAAGTTTAAAGTCGAAATTCAAACAATGGAAGCGGAGTTGTCAGAAAATTTGTTCTCGAAATTTGAATTTTAAAGTCAAAATGTTACCTTTAAAATAAAAATTTCTAAATTCAAATGTAGGGTCCATAAAATTGAGAAAAAACATCAGAATTTCTATAAAAAAATTATCTTGAGATTTTTGGATTCAAGTCGTGAAAATTAAGTCGAAGTTTGAAATTAACTTTTCAGAAGAAAGTTTGAAATGTCTAAAAAAATTCTCCATCCTTTACAACCAAAAGTTCGAGTTTAAAATTGAAATTTTAAGGGTAAAGAGAAAATAAAAATTAGTATTAAAAAATGTCTTAGCCTCGAGTGAACTTATTCAAAATTTCTCGTCCAAATTCCACATTTTTCTGGAAGTTTCGATTTTGAAAGTACAAATATTGCTTAAACCTAAATTATCATTCGAGATTAAAATTGAACATCTTAGGAATGAATTCGAAATTTTGATTTTCTTTAAACAAATTCCGAATTTTCAGAAAAATGCCAAGTTAGGAAAATACAACGAAATCCATTAACAAAAAACAAAAAATTTTAAAGAAGTGGAACATTCAAATTCAAAATGTGACCTCTGGTTAACCCATACGCGACCTTGAGCTAACGTAATCCTCAATTGAAGTGACCTTAACCTTGCATACGTTGAACATACCTGACCTCGACCTTGTGTGGCCTTGAACTCATGAGACATTAGGCTCATGTGATCTTGACTCACGTAATCTTGAGATTATGTTATCTTGAACCTACTTGACTTTGAGTTTACGCGACCTTCAACCTATGTGACCTTGAGCACATGTGACCTTAAGCCAACGTAACCCTGTACACAGGAGACGTAATCTTAAACTCATGGGATTGAGAATCAAATCAACTTTGGTATTTTATCATTTTCAAAATCTTGTGAAAATGTTATTCATATTTTAAATAAGATACATAAACAATTTCAGAAATATTGTTAATTGAAAATCGTCAATTTGGACTTCGTTTCCACTAGGCAACGTCTGTAGAGAGATACTAACCCCTAATCCATTACCTTTGGTATCTCTCTGAAGATGATAGCTTGGCTATCGAAACGCTTTAAAGCAACCTTTGTTGTGTTTTTTAATCTTTTATAGTTTCAGGGAATAAGATTTGTATTTCAATTTTTGAAGATAACCAAGGACCAGTGAACTCCACCAAAATACTTCATTAAAATTCTGATTTTTTTCTACAACTTATAAACTTTTTTGTGGAGATTTCGAAAAGAAAGATCCTTCGAACTTTTTATAGCTTTTTTAAAATAATAGCTCCAAAATTGAGATTATTTTTTGATTTTGTGTTCATAAGTAAAGAAGTTTAAATCCTAAGTGAATGTAAAAGCTGACAGAAAATTTTGACTTGAATCTTAAAATTTTCTGACGTTCAAGCTCTGAGAAAAAATATAATTTAAAAATGTGAACTAGGAGTTTTAAGAGAAAAGTTGACAAGGAAATATCTTCTTTTAAGGGAAAATTTTAGATGTTCCAAGTTCTTAGGGAAATTTCAAGATGAAAGCCAAAGTTTTGGATCATCATTTCTAAATAAAAAATTTAAATGTTGGGAAAACAATTTCATTTTTTCTTAAAATCTCGATTTTCAACTTTAAAATCTAACCTAACCTAACTCTACAATTTTCATTTTTTGTCAATAAAATCTCGAATTTACAATCACAATTTGGTAATTTTCTTAAAATTTGATTTTGATGTTTGTCATCGTTTGTCGTTTACTCAAAATTTCGACTCTTCCCAAAATTGGGAGCTTATACAGCTGGAATTTAAATTTCGATCCTTTCTGAAAGTTTGGTTTTCTCAAAATTTTGCCTTTGTTCTTGTTTCAGTGTTTTATTAAAATTTCAACTATTTCTCAAAATTTTACAATGAAATTTCAAGTTTTTCTCGAAATTTGCGGTGAAACTCGAGCTCTCAATTTTGTTCGAAATTTTTATTTTAAACTTGGAATTTTGCTTTTTTTCTAATAATTTTGATTTTTGTTTTGCAATATCGATTTTATTCTGAAAAAGTCGACTTTCTCCTTGAAATAACTCATAAATTATGACGATTTTTTAGGAATTTCATAACTACTTATAGAACTTGGAGAACTGAAGGAAGGAATACGCTACAAAAGAATTGCTTTAAGCTGTTTTACTTTTTTTTTAATTTTTAGTTTCGCGGGAAATTTCGAAAAAAAAAAGAAATACTGAATCAAGATTAGAGCCAAAATTTTAAAACTGAAATAAACATGTTGGCAACTTTTTATATAAATTCGAAATTTTGATCATTATCTCAAAATTTCGGATTTGAACTTCAAATGTTTTTTTTGAAGATAACCAAGGACTAGTCCGTTCCACCGAAAAAAATTCTATAGATTTTCTTTTTTATTTTATTGAAATTTCAACAACACAATTTGGAAATTGGAAGAAAACAACCGAAAGGCACTTTATCGACATTATTTTAAATAATATTTCTTAAAAAAATTTACCTTTGAAGTTTTTGGAGAAAAAAAGCGAAATTTTCAGAAACAGAAAAAGTCGTAATTTATAGAAAAAACAGGAATTTTGAGAAGACTTAATCAATTTAGAAAATAATACGAATTTATAAGAAAAATTTTAAATTTCCAGAAAAACGTCGAAATTTCTCTGGGAAAGTTAAATTATAAGAAGACGAAAGTCGAAACTTGAAATTTCCTGAAAAAGTAAAGAAGATTTGTGAAATGTTGAAAGAAATGACTAATTTTAAAATAAAGTCGGAAACTTCGAGAACATTAACGAACTTAGGAAAAAGAAAGACAAGTTTTAAGAAAAAAAAGTTATTTTGTCAGAATAAAATAAAATTTTGAAAACAAAAGAAAAGTTAAATTTCGCCAAAAAGACATTTCCGGAAAAATCGAGTTTTTTTAAAAAACCCGAAGAAGCGAAATTTTGATAAATAGAAAACGTCGAATTTTGGAAGTAAATGCTAATTTCAAGAAAAAGATATATTAAAAGAAGTTATGGAAAAAAATAGAATTATGTAAATATACATCTTCGAAAGAAGACAAATTGTGTAAATAAACTCATAACTTTGTAAAAATTGTCGAACTTTCAAATGATAGAAATTTGCTAGAGAAAGGAAATTGTAATAAAAAGTTAATTTTTTAGAATAAAATGAAACTTTCGAAGTAAAATTAAACTTTTATTTTATACAATAAATCACATCACTTTGTAGATGTAGTATTGTCCATAAGAGCAAAATCGGGGCAGGTTGCTAGTATACTTATAAATTAAAAAGAAGACTGGAAAAAAGTTACCACATCAATGCTAAAAGTAAAATTTATTATTAATAATTACATATCTATGAAGTCTTAGTCTTGACAGCAAAAGACATCGCTTAGACGTCACTCAGAATCCAGTTTGGAAACCATATTACTGACGATACTCTTCTGAGCAAGAACCTGGAAAACAAAACCAGAACTAAGAAACTCAAGTTGCAGAGTTTTAAACCAACCAATCATGCTTTTTTAATACAAGAAGTTCAAACGAAAGCTTCGATTTGATAAAGGGTACGAAAAAATAGTGTCATTTTTTATCACATCGAAACCTTCTTTGACCTTTATTAAAAACAAATCTCTTTAAAAAACGTCACCATCCAAGTTACCTTTTCCTTCAAAGTTTGCAGCCTAGATATCCGCTCATCTCTCCTCAGAGCTGAAGAATCAGAAGCCTCTTCAATTATATTTTTCCACCCGGCCACCATCTGATTGCAAGCTTCGTTGATGCGAGTTTTGGACTCGCTGGAAAGCTCGATCAGCTGCTGCAGCTTCTCCTCCACGTTCTTTGAGAACGTTTCGTGTTCTTCTTCGAAACATTGCTGGAGATGCTGAACGTCTGACTTCATCTTGGTTATGAATTCCTTAAAGTCGAATTGCCACATTCGCACCTTCTTTTCGGATGGATTTTCTCTTGTTTCATCGTTGATGGCGGCGTCGAGTTCGCCGAGGAAGCGTTCGTAACATCTATAGAGGTCGCTCATCTCTTTAACGTAAAAATTTTGGATGTCTCGGTTTTTCGCCTCGAGTGCTTTGATTTTGCTCTCTTGGCTACCGCACAGTTGGTCTTGTGACTTGTTGTCCATTTGTTTTTCGAGGTCTTCAATCGCACGCATTAGATTTTTTACTTCGTCTTTGTGCTTGACCAGAAGGGATTCGAATTCTTTGCGGAGTAGAGTTAGTTCGTGAACGATTTCGGATAGTTCACGTTTTGATGTGCTGGGTTGTGGACTGGTGGAAGCTGATGACTGTTCTATTTTCAATATTTGGTCGAAAATATCGTCGTCGTAGGAATCTTCTAGTAATTCGCATGCATTTTCGGGGCTGAAGTTTTGCAATTCCAATCTGTTGTACAGCACTAGTACATCTTTTAATTTTTGCATTGCTAAGCGAGACAGTTGATCGGAATTGCTGGATCCATGACCTGAGTCACTTCTGCTGCTACGTCTAGATGAGCTCTGCAAATGGTAGTGGAATAAATAGTTATGATGTGATATTTACAAATTGGGTTTTATGATATTGGAAAAAAATGCTTACCCCTCGGCTAGAAGGACTCTCTTCATCTTCGTAATGCCTGAATCTCTGAGACTTTGATATGGTTAAGGACCTGGTCAATTTAGGCACCGAAATATTGTATTGTGCTGGAGATGGATTATCATCACCTGTAAAAAGAAATCCATAAGTGATATTGTTTATTGACATCATAATTTTTTTTATTTCCCATCATATTGCTGCGTGTTATTTATAAAGAAGTAGAAATAGCATAAACTAAAGAGAAACATTTTTTTTGAAATGTGGCCATTAAATTTAAAAAACCTAAATTAGTCAGAATATTGAATAGATCTTTAAAATTTTAATCTTAAATATGGTTATTTCAATATTATTACTTAAACCTTCGAGAAAAGAAATTTTCTGGTTAAAGTTAAAATCTCGAGTGAAAATGTTTTTAAGAAAAAAACTAAAGTCAATAGAATTGTGCATCTCGACATAAAAAATAAAATATTGGATTTTGACATAAGACCTTAAATTACGAAAAAAATCCAAATTCAAATATTAAAATGAAAAATTAAAAAAGAAAATGTAAAATCCGAGCTCACATTAAAAACAAAATAACAATGAAGGTTAAAAAAAATGGGTTTCAAGTTGAAATTTTAAGAATAGAGTACGAAAAAATCTTAAATGAAACAAAAAATATTATGTCGAGATTTCCAAAAAAAGGCCTTCTAAATACATTTTTTTCATAATTTTATCCTTTCTCTTTACTGGCTTTTTCACAATAATCAAATCAACTCAAGTTTCTTAGCAATTATTACTTTTTTTATAGAAAGTGCAACTTTCAATAATCGAAATTTTCGAAAAAGTTAGATCAAATATTTTAAAGAACTAAATTTGGAGTTCTAAAGTTAAAATCCTTATATCAGGAAACTAAAGTCAAAGTATTTAAGTTATGGGTCGAATTTTCAATGTTAATTAAATTTCGAATTTTTCAAATTTAAATATTGAACAGAATGAAAACATGGATTGAAATACAAATTTTGTCCCCTGAAATCAAGAAAGATTAAAAAACACAACAAAGGTTGCTCTAACGCGTTTCGATAGCCAAGCTGTCATCTTCAAAGACATACATGTTGCCTTATTTTCATATAAAATGGTCATTATTTCCGAATGTATTCTAAACATATTTTAATCCATCTGCATCCATAATTTATTTAAAATAAATATTTTTAAAAAGCGAACTCACCTTTTTTTCTAGTAAAACGATTAGCTTTCCCAAAAGACATTTTACTCTACTAAAATCAACTACAAAATTCACAAACTAAAGTTCAGGATCGATACCTCCGAAAACAAACTTTTAACTAGTTTTAAAAGCCTGATTTACTTCAGTTTTATTTCACTCAAATCAATAGACAAATTCAGGATGTTGTTGAAAATTTAAATTACCCCAAACGTTTAGGGTGTTTAAGGTAAGTCTTAATGACCTGGGGTCAGTTCTGAAAACCCATTTACTTAAAGAAATATTTACCTTATAATTACCTGACATTTTTATCCTAAAATTTCCCTTAATTACGAAGTTTAATGACCAGGTTAAAAGAAAAGTAAGGAAATCTGGTACAAATAATTTAATTAAATACATTTTGTGATGATGATCAACAAATATCCACAAAGGAAAATGATTTCTAGAATTATGGGTATTTATTACTACATTATAAAGAATTATTTATGCAATAAATAAAAACAGTTTCACGAACATCTGATCGAGAAAAAAATGTCGTCTCTTTTGTAAAATGTAAACTTAAGTTGTTGAGGAATTAAAGTCGACATTTAAAAAGCAAGATGAAAATCTTAAATTGGTATTCTAAGATTTTTGTGTCAAAGTCAAAAAATAAAAAATAAATAGAGATTGAAATCTGAAGCCTTCTAAAAAAATCCTGAAACTTACACGATGACCAAAGAAAAAGGTCCACATTTTATTTTCTTCGATAGTGTTATCATTATTGGATAGTTTTTTATGAAATATTCACAAAATATTCAATAATGTACGACCTTTTATACAATCAAATCAAATGTATCAGAACTACAATCAATTTTTATACAGAGGCTTTCAAACACATTTGTCACTTTAAGTGTTTTGCAGAAAACTAAATATTTTCATAGAACTAATTTAATTATGTGTCGGAAAGCACTTTCTGAGTACAGTAAAATCCTGTTTAACGTGGGGGTTATGTTCCAACCAGGTAGAGCGTTATACGAAACGGCGTTAAACGAGGTCATCTCTTCATGTAAATAATGGAGTTACAAGAAAATGAACGTAAAAAGTAAGTTAGTCACCACTCATATTTAGATCATTCAGATTCTTCTGCATTTTCGATTTTCCACTTTTTTATTAAGAAAGTACCTAATGTCATTTGAATTTTTCTTTTTTACTCATTGCACCCCGTCTTGCTTTTAAACTCCTATCAAAATCTGCCTCATTTTCAATAAATTGGTTCATAATTTCCGTTATAGTGGATTTCCCGAAATGCCCTTGAAAGTTTTATTTTTGCTCTTCTTCAAATTCACTATTTTCTTGAGCTTATCATCAAAATTTCTTTGAGATCTTCCACATTGCTAAACCTGTTTGTTTCGCTAATTCGACTATTTCGGTCATATCAACAACAGATTTTCTAGTGTCGTCGGCCTTGTATAGATCTGGCCACATATTTTTCCACACTTCTTTCAAGTATTTTTTTCTCATTAAAAAAAAATTATATATAGATGTATGTTGCTTGCAATTTTAAGGGAATTCCACTATTTCAATAAAAAAGCGTTAAACCGAAACATGAGCCTTAGTGTTAGAATTGGTTTAAATACGCTACTGTTACTGTTACTGAGTGATAATTTCAATCAGAGCACTTTTGGATGAATAACATATTGGAGGTAGAAAAATTGTTAAAGCAAATCTCAACAAAAACTGGTGTTTTAGGTCTGTATCTCGTCTGTTAAACAAATTAAACAAAACGATGGAGATTAACGGATAAAAAAGTGGATGATCAAAAGTAGAAGGAAATATCGAAATTGTACGACAAAATGTGTAATGATGTAATATAGTGTTGATAGGTTCTTGCAAAAATAGACGAATTATTGAAAAGGAGTATGGTTTTCAAAGATCGTCTATTAGACGTATTATTAAGTGTGGTCTGTAAAACGGAAGCATTTAAAAAGTTCTTGGTTATCTTCAAAAATTGAAATACAAATCTTGTTTCCTGAAACAAAGAAAGATTAAAAAACACAACAAAGGTTGCTCTAACGCGTTTCGATAGCCAAGCTATCATCTTCAGAGAGATTATCCCTCTGAAGATGATGAAGATTAAAAAACACAACAAAGGTTGCTCTAACGCGTTTCGATAGCCAAGCTGTCATCTTCAGAGAGATAATTTCTCAAGGTTTCATGGGACAAGATTTGTATTTCAGCATTTAAAAAGATTCAGGTAATTTTCAGTAAAATGCTATTATTGTGCACGCCTTCACTAAAATGGTAATAAAATTGATTAGAAGCGGAGTATTTCAAAAAATAAAAAAATATACACTCAGAAAATGTTACTCTTTTTAATACGTTGTGTTTATGCAAATTGTTAGTTTTTTACGAAACACTCAGAGTAACAAATATCTTCGAGAAACCCTGTGTAAAAATTGATTGTAGCAATAAGACTTTTGACTTGATTGCCTAAAAGTTTATACATTATTGTATTGATGGTGAGAATTTGGTAAAAAAATAACCCATTAATAACAAATAAATCAACCAAATAAAATGTGGACATTTTTTTGGCCTACCGTGTATTTTTAAATTATATTGCAAAAATTTAACGAAGAATCCGAAGTGAATCTGAGAATAGCGAAAAGTAATAGATGCGCTGGTGGGCTAAACAGATTAATAAGGTCAAAAGAGATTTCCCACAAGACTAATGTCAGCCTAAACAAAACCATAATGAGACCTACGATGCTGTATGGTTGTGAATCATGCACTATGAACAAAAAAATTAAAGAAAATCTGTTGATGTGGGAAAGAAAAATAATACGTAGAATTTAGAAGAAGGTAGAGGACATCTGGGAAAGACATTCAAATAGAGAAATATACGAGATGTTTCTTCATATCTCAGTACCAGTGGCGGTTCGCAGCCAAAACTAATGGGGGTGCTGCGACAATGTTGAGCGTAGTAAAATTTTTAAGATTTCGACTGAAAATTTCGACATTTTCAAAGGGTTACTGCTCGAAAATTTGACAATGAAAATGTTTGATAATGTCGCGTTTTTTTGAAACGTTGGATTTTTTCCAAATTTCGACTGCATTGCAAAATTTAGATTTTTTCTTGTAATCTCGACCTTATTTTATTTTTAAATATTGACTTTTCTGAAAAACTGTAAATACTCTTTTAAAAATATCCGTATTTTCGTAAATATTTAGACTTTTTGCTGTTCTGTTTTTTTTTTGTATTTCTTTGAAAACTAATTATCTATTACATTTTTTTTAATTTTTCCATTTGAAAATTCTTACTTTTTCTGAAAATGTATTTTTTTTCAAAACTAGACTTTTGACTTTTTAAATTTTCGACTTATTTCTTAATTTCATCTTTGTTTATAATTTTTTTTTGGAAAATTATAACTTTTTTATTGAAAATTTCGATTCTTAATATTTCGACTGGTTTTTATTTAAATGTCAACTGTTTTTCAAAATATCGACTTTTTTTTACAAAGTTTCGATTATTTTTTTGATTTTTGTTGTTGAAAATTTCGCTACTTCTTAGCTTTCAATAATTTTTCAAAATTTAGATTTTTTTTGAAAATTTTAAAATTTTATGAAATATTTGACATTTTGTCAAAATTTAAGTTTTTTGGCCTAAAATTACAACTTTTTAAAAAAATATTACACTTTGATTTAAAATTTTAGCTACCAAAAATTTAAACTACTTCCAAAATTTCTCAATATTTGGACTTTTAAAAACCTCTATTTATCCGATAATTTTCACTTGTTTTCCATATTCCGGTTTCGACATTTTGGTTTTTACTGAAAAGTTGAGCGCAAATTTCCCAACTTTCAAAATTTAAACTTTTTTAAAATTTCGAATTATTTCGTAAATTCGATAAAAATTCCCAAATCTTATGGAAATTTTGATTTTTTAATTTCGACTATAAAATTTGACCTTTTCTTTTTGAAAATTTCTTCTTTTGGAAGATTTTGATTTCTTTTGAAAATTTGAAAGATTTTGAAAATTTTTGCCAAATTTCGACTTTATTGAAAATTTTAACCTTTTCTTAAATCTGCACTTTTTTGAAATTTTCGACTTTTTATTTTAATTCCCTACTATGTTGAAAATTCCGGTCTTTTTCAAATGTTCGAATTTTTAAAAATTTTATTCATTTTCCAAAATTAAAATTTTTGGAAATCTTAAAAATTTTGACTATTTTTTTAATTTCAAATATTTTCAAAATTTTGACATTTTTTGCAAACTGTCGATCCTTTAATTGAAAATTGAGATGAAATGTCAGACATTTCTTGAAATCTTTTATTGAAATGTTCGACTAATACTTCGTAAAATTTCGACTCTTTTCGAAAACGACTTTTTCTAGCAAGTTTGAACTTTTTTAAAATTTCATTTATACCTTTTTGTAAACATTTCCGATTAAATCTTCGACTTAAAAGAAAAGATTCTTTTTAATTTTAAATTATTGAAAATTTCGACTTTTTTCAAAATTTTACCTTTTTAAAATTTCAACATTTTTGATAATTACGAATTATTTGATAATTTTGACTTTTTTTTAATATTTAAAAAATCAGCTTCTTTAAAAATTCAATTAATAACTCTGCAATTTATTTTAAATATACAATATTTTTCCAAAAATTCGTCTTTTATTTCGCATTCCCAAAATGATTGAATATGTTGACAATTTTAAAAATTTTTTTTCGAAATCCTTATTTTCTTTGGAAAATTGACTTTCTATGAAAATTTCAAAATTTTTTAAGATTAGACTTTTTTTTTAATTTGACTTTTCTTATAACTTTAGCTTTATTTTTTAAAAGTGGTACTGTTTTTCTTTTTAAATTTACATTTTTGAGAAAAATTTCGAAATAACATTCGAATTAAGAAAAATAATAATAGCAAAATTTTCTATTTTTAAAATTGTGCAAAGTTTTGAAACAAATTTTTACAAAAGACTTACATTTTATGTACAAATAAATCGTCAAAATTTGAATTTTAATTACAGAAAATTGGCTTCGAGCTGGAATATTTGATTATTGAAATTTCTCTGAAACTTCAAAATTACGAGAAAAAAATTAAATTAGAACAGTAAATTGTTAATGAATTTTTTTCAACATTTTGATCAATTTTTATGTCGAAATTTCGAGACTCTTCTAGAAATGTTGACTCTTTTTCTCAAAAATTTCAATAATTCCCACTTTAAAAGTCGAAATTATAAGAATACTTTTAACAATTAATTTATTTCAAAACAATTTTTTTTTCTTTAATTCCGAAAATGTTATTTTTAATGTTGTTTACAAATAAGAAATTTCAACTTTTTCTAAAAATATGATCTGCTTTCTCTTGAAATTTTGAGCTTAATCTTTAAATTTTTTCCAAAGTTTTCTTATTTTTATGCAGATTTGAAGTTTATTAAATTTATACTTAATAATTTTCAGTTTCTTATCAAAATTACAAAATAAAATGAATTTTAAAATATTAAAATTTTGTTAAAAAAGTTTTAAATTTTCAAAACAAATTAAAGAAAAATCAAAATTTCTACAAAAAAATATTTTAAAGACAAAATCTCCAGGAAAATTCGAAATTTAAAAAAAAATTCTTTCTATAAAATGTTTAAAAAAAAAACACAAATTTCCTAGGGAAAGAAAGCAACATTTTTTGGAGAAAAAATCGAAATTTGAAAAAATATTTGAAATATTTTTACAAAAAAGTACAAATTTTTTGTTTTTCCCCAAAATGTTGAAATTTTTATAGAGTTTTCAAGGTTTTTTCCAAACATTTTTTATCAAAATTATAAAATAAAATGAACTTTAAATTATTAAAGTGTCGTGGAAAAGCTTGATATTTTTAAAGCAAATTAGAGGAACATAAAGAAAAATCTAGAGATGTTGGAATTTCTAGACGAAATTTTAAGAAGAACACTTTCAGGAAAAATGAAAATTTCGAGAAAATTTCTTTTTATAAAATATTTAGGAAAAATGGAAACCTTGTAGAAAAAAATTTAAATTTCCTAAAAAAAATCGAAATATCTGAAAAAAACTCAAATATTTTATAAAAGATGATATTTAAGGTAAAAATTCGAAGATACTGTATTAACTTAATTTTTAGAGAAATAGTAAAATGCGAGATTACTTGGATTTAGATTTTTCCTTGAAATTCTAATTATTTTCTCGAAATGTTGACTTTTCAAAGAAATTTGGATTTTTTCTTAACATTTTAATTTCTGCTCGAAATATTGATTTCTTCCTCAAAGCTTTTACAAAAGTTAGTTTTTGGAAATGTATTTCGATCAAAATTAAAAATAAAATAGGTTTTTAAATGTCGTAACTTCGTAAAAGAAACCTAAAATTTCTATAAAAAGAAATCGGAGAAAATTTTAAAGTTCTACAAAAATGGTGTAATGAAAAGTATTCAGAAAATTTTGAGAAAAAAACTCCTCAACGAAATTGGGGGTGCTGCAGTTCCACAGTGCCTATACGCCTGCCGCCACTGCTCAGTACATGAGGGAGCGGCGATTACAATGGTTAGGGCATCTGAAGGTAAAAGAAGGAAAGGTGGACCAAGAAAGCGGTGGCGTGACACAGTACTGGAGGACCTAAAAGGAAAGAGTATTAAACATTGGAGAATGGCAACTGGAGACAGAGAGTATTGGAAGAGCATTATCAAGCTATGGGCCTAAAAGGTCTGTAAACGCTTTCATATATATGCAGGTTGAACCAAATTTGATTTCCACTATAGGAATCTTATAAACTATTAGAGATACAAGGAAGCTTAAACGAGCAAAGTAGTGCAGAATTTAATGCCCAATATTATTCCCCTAAGAAAACAATTGAATTTCAATTCGTCTTGATTTTATTTAGAAAAAACTGAAAATCGTCATTTTTAAAAATCAGCTGTAACTTGTTTATTTGAAATACTGATTGAAAAAATTCAAAAACTGTAATAAGTTGATTTTTGGAGCCTTTTTATTGGTGTAAGTTAATTTTTTCTAAATTTAAATGTGTCCGAGAATACTATGTCAACTTTGTTATTTCTTATAAGATGCCATATTAGATTTTATCATTTTCGAATTTGGCATATTTTTCTGATTAATTTGATGTATGACATGCCATACTTCAAATGTGGCAAAGTAGGTTAAATGAACTAATTTTTTATTTTTAAATAAAAAAAAATATAGTAGGCGATGCAAGTGCCATAACTGTTAATAAAAATACAGTACCTAATTGCGTAAAAATAATTATTAAAAAACCAAAAATATTGTAGCAAACTGCGCAGCATTTAAACAGTTATTAATATAATCTTAACGCCGCTTTAAATGGCGTAATTCTAAGAAAACGTGTAGATGTTTTAAAAATTTTGTCGGCAACAAACATTCTTTTAACATCAAATATTTATTCATGTAACGTGAAATATCTAACAATCTAACATTAGAAACGATTCTCATATTTATGCACATCAGCCGTCTTAAAATATTTAACTTCTAGAGAAGTCTAGAACGCACACTTGCGTATGAGTCATGGGAAAGTCGTCCTTAATAAAGCCCTTACAATGTTCTGAGAATTACGTAATTTAAAGGGAATCATGCACGTTACGAGTATTAATAATAATTATTGCTTTTTTAGAAATTGTATTTTTTATTATTAAAAGTTATGGCACGTGCGTCGCCTACTATAATTTTTTTGTTTAAAAATAAAAAATTAGTTCATTTAACCTACTTTGCCACATTTGAAGTATGGCATGATATACATCAAATTAATGAGAAAAATATGCTAAATTCAAAAATGGTAAAATCCAATATGACGTCCATAAGAAATAACAAAGTTGACATAATTTTCTCGGAAACAATTGAGTTTAGAAAAAAACTAATGTACCCCAATGAAAAGGTCTCAAAAACAACTAATTTTAGTTTCTGAATTTTTTCAATCGAGCTCCCAATAAACAAGTTACACTGAATTTTAAAAATGGCAATTTTCAGTTTTTTTTTAATCAGCGGGAAAATATTGGGCATTAAATTCTGCACTACTTTGCCCATTTAAGCTTCCTTGTATCTCTAATGGTTTGCAAGATCCCTGTAGTGGAAATCAAATTTGGTTCAACCTGTATGCTGATAGATTTTTTTAACATTTTGACTTATTCAAAATTACAAGTTTAAATATAAAATTAATAGGTTATTACTTTCTATTTTAATTTTTTGAAAATGTGCTACTGTTTTTGTGATTCAAATTTCTTTTCTGCTCTAAGAATGTAGAAAAATTTCTATTTTTACGTTATAAAATGTCACCGGAAAAGAAATCTAATCAGAAAAACAGCTTTTCAAAAATGAAACATGGCGCCCACAAAAAATGAAGCTTGTTGTGGTGAGGATTAAAACAGAGAATTGATCATACGAATTTTGGTAAAATTGTCCCATTTTTTTTTCAAAATTCCAATCGGGACGGTTAAAAAACCGTTATCTGCGAACGGTGCTAATAATGATATTGATTTTTACCAAACTAAATCTCTGCCCACTCGTAATATGTTAATAAATTAAATTGATATGAACCACTTTTGCATAAAATGCTCAATTATAAGGTGGGCAGGAGATAAACCGGTCTGAAAATTGCAATATATTACTAACATAGAGATAGGCCTTATTTGGTGCAACGTGGGATTTTTCACTTACTTTGTATTTGCTCTTTACATAGACGTTTCTCGTTTTCTAAAATAGTTAAAACTCGTCGCCTTGCAGATAACACGATTTTATTGCGTTGACACTTTTGTGGGTGAATTTCCAATGTTTTCGTTTCCGTTTATGTACAATAAGTAGGAGAGATTTCTTACACCATAAAAATATATATTTACTAATTGGCGATAATTTTTATCTAATTATAATAAATAAGTTGAATCCAAAACAATTTTTTACCAGAATGTGTTACGTACAATTCTCTCTAAAATAGCAATCGCATTTTATATTGAATATCAAAATTTGGTTTGCTTAACTTTGAGCTACAAATTTGGCACTTGATAAACAAATTTTAAATTAAATTTTCCCAGGACAATGTACAAAATTTTCAATGGGAATATAACAAAATGTTTTTCGCATCCTAGGTTAGTGTTTGTCAACATTATACATGATAAGGTCATTCTTTCAAAATTGGTTATACAAAAATGAAAACATTAAATGTCACTGCAGCTTCAACTAACTAAAAACAGCTAACATGTTAGATTTCTTGGAAAACATTGACTTATTTTTCTACTAAAAATTGAAATACAAATCGTGTCCCCTGAACTCTTGGTTTCAGGGGACAATATTTTTATTTCAATTTTTGAAGATAACCAAGAATCAGTCCGTTCCACCAAGATTATCTTTCTACTAACAAAACTACTACTACTTCTTCTTCTTCTTCTTCTTCTTCTTCTTCTTCTTCTTCTTCTTTAGCCCTTTCTCGTCCACTCCTGGACATAGGCCTCCTCCGTGTTTTTCCACCGCTCTCTATCTTGAGCATTCAATACCCAGTTTTTGCCAGCTCGCCTCTGAATATCGTCTCTCCATCTTGTTTGGGGGCGTCCGACTCTTCGTTTAGTTTTCCTGGGTCTCCATTGTATTATCGTCTTCATCCATTTAATATCATCTTTGGCGACGTGCCCTACCCAACGCCACTTATTAGTGGTTACACATTCTGACATCGACGACTCTCGTTTTCTCTCTAATGGCTTCACTTTCTGACTCTGTCTCTCAAACTGATCCCCAACATTGCGCGCAATATCGCTCGTTGGCGTACCCTTAAACGATGCGCTTTACTTTGTGTTAAGGGTTACTGTCCTCGAGGCCGTATGTCATGACAGGCAATATGCAAGAGTAGGAAGACTTTCCGATTCAGGGCTGATGGGAATTTCCAATTTCCTGAGAATGTGTCGAAGTTTTCCAAATGCCGCCCATGTCAAACCAACTCGCCTGGTGATTTCTGCGGCATGATTTTCTTTGTCGAGTCTGATGTTGTGGCCAAGGTACACGTATTCTTCAAGCCACTTCAAGTGTGTGGTTGTCAAGCGTATCCTGAATGTTGCCTCAACTCATGAACTTGGTTTTTTGAAGGTTCATTCTCGGTTCCACGGTCTCCGAAACTTCTTTCAGCTCTCTTAACATATCTTTAAGTTCCTTCCCGTCGGTGCTCATAAGGATGATGTCATCAGCGAAGCGTAAATGAGTCAGAAACTTTCCAGTCAATATTGACTCCTTTCTGTTGCCATGTCAGATTTTTGAAGATATCTTGTAGTGTGAGCGAAAACAGCTTCGGCGAAATAGTGTCGCCTTGTCTGACTCTTTTTTTGATGGGTACCCTCCCAGTGACCTCTTCCACTTTGATGTTGAGAGTGGCGTGTGCATAGATGTTTCTGATGAGGTTTGAGTATCTTGGGTCAATACTTGTAGCTTTCATTGCATGCAAGATTGCCCAGATTTCTATAGAGTCGAATGTTTTTTGGTAATCGACTAGTGCCAGATGGAGTGGGACATTGTATTCAGTGCATTTCGCGATCAGTGTGCGCACTGTTTGGAGATGATCAATCTTAATGTAATCATTTCTGAATCCAGTTTGTTCCACAGGTTGGTAAAAATCGAGCTTATTGCTGAGACGGTTGGTAATTATTATGGTTACGAGCTACTATATCAACAAAATTAAGTGCAATGGAAGCGCATAGATGCTGTACTTCTTACCGTTTTCAAGATCCCACTAGTGAGAAGCGAATTTCTTACACCCTGTGTATTTCGAAAAGTTTTTATAAAACTTAAGCAATTTATTTTTAGCTTGAGAAACGCCAGATCATATTATAATATTTATAAGATATTGGATTTGAAAATGTTGAACTTTGGATTCGATATTTCGGATCAAATTTTGAAATTATGATTCGATATAGAAATTTCGAGTTTTGCACTTTCAAGAAAAATGCAATATTTTTAAAATCGAAATTGTAAAAAAAATAAAATAGTCTGAACAATTTAGGAACTCTGAAAAAAAATTGCAGATTTATGAAAAATGATCAAAATTGGTAAAGAAATTATATGAAAAATTACGTGTTTGTATACATTTAAAACCTCGAACACTTGAAGTTTTAGAAAGAAAACTTTGAATTATAGAAAAAAATAAAAAATTTTGAAAATTCAAAAGATATAAAAAAATGGAAGTTCGAAATTTTGAAAAAAATGCAACTTTCACAGTCTCCACTAAGAAAGATCAGTTGTAATCATGCTTTTATGAAAAATACTATGTTCAAGTGAAATTCAGCGGTATTACATAAAACAATCATTAAAAACTTTTGTAGCTGAAAGTCTCCAATGTCAAGTAATTTCAATATTTAGAGTTTTAGACAAAGGATAACCTCGTGCAATAAAAAATGTCCAAATATGGGACCAATGCAAGTTTAGAGTAGGTAGACAGTTTGTTTTGCATCTGTCTCTAATTATTTTAATACAGGCGTAATAAATAAAATTAAGGCGTAAATCAATGTTACAACTTTATTTGGAAAATACGAAGTGAATAAATTGTTTGATGTCTTACGACATAAACAATAGAAATATTCCATTTTCCATTTTTAATATGTCGCACATTAACACCTCAACACAAAGAATTATTATTTATAAGATAGATTATAAGGAAGCTTAAATTGTTGATGTTTTTATTCTCTTGACATTTTTTTAATACGTGTCATTTTTTTAACTTTAAATCTATTATCAAAAATCGACTTTTTTTTCAAAGTTTGACTACTTGTGGGATATGACACATTATTTTTAAAGTTCGGTTTTTTCAGAAAATTAGGAATTTGTTTCCACATTCGCCTTATTTTAAATTGACGTTCGAAAAATTTTCAAAATTTACCTTATTTTGTTTTCATTCTAAAAATTCAACTTTTGTTTCAAAGTTTGACATTTTAATGGAAAAACTGAGTTTTTTCTCACAACTTTGATCCTTTACTTACGACTTTATTAAAATCTCTCTTAGTGAAACGAACTGGTTTTTGGTTATCTTCAAAAATTTAAATAGAAATCATGTCCCCTGAAGCCAAGAAAGATTAAAAACCAAAATAAAGGTTGCTGTAACGCGTTTCGAGAGTTGATAGATGATAGTTTGGCTATCGAAACCTTCTAAAGAGCAACCTTTGTTGTGTTTTTTAATCTTTCTTGGTTTCAGGGAACAAGATTTGTTTCCAATTTTTAAAATTTTTATTTATCTTCTGTTTTTGTTTTTCATAATTTTTACGAAAGTTTAGTTTTAGTCGGAAATGTCGACTTTTCCTAAAAGTGCGATTCTAAATTCGTCTTTTTTCAAAACTTCGACATTTTCTTTTTAAAATCAGACCGAAATTTTATTAGATAAGTTAAAAATTTCTCCCGAAATTTCCACTTTTCCTACAAAAGTTAACCTTTTGTATTTCTACAAATTTCGACTTTATCGTTGAAATTTATTTTTTATCAAAAGTTTGACATCTGTTCCAAAATTTGACTGTTTGCTGAGAAAATTTTTCTTAAAGCTCGGTCTTTTCATAGAAATTTAAAGATTTTTTCTTTAATTCGACTATTTTTAAATTGTGTGTTTGTTTCAAATTTTCAACTTCTTATAATTTGACTTGACTTATTTCTCAAAACTTAACTTTTTTTTAGAAACATTCATATTTTTCAAAAAATTAACCTTAATCTGTTTCTTGGTTTCAGGGGACAAGATTTGTATTTCAATATTTGCAGGATAACCAAGAACCAGTCCGTGCCACCAAAATTATTGTTGCTACTTTTTTATATCTTTTATATCTGTAAATGATCTAGTCTTCGTTTATTATACCTTTGTCTGTTGATTGTGTGAAATTGTGGGAACGAGATTTAACTGAGTTTTTCCCCTATCAAAAGTCTAAAGAATGTTTCAGTTCAAAAACGTAACTGAAGTTCTGCATTTATAGAAAATGCAACTGTCGAAGAAAAAGCCAACCAAAACTAAACGAAAACAATTTACATCGAAAGCAGGGTCCAATAACCATTCCAAGGAAACAGCTAAACCTCGAGCCTCAAAGTCCTCTAAATCTCGTCGACAAAGTCCATCTGCTTGAACCAGTTGCATGCTGATCCAAACAACGTTACTGTAACCTCTCACACGAACGATACATCTTTCGGTAATAACGGTCCATGTTCAAATTAACATTTATATCTAAGACACAATCTCGCCTAGAATAACAATATCAGCCTCAAGGCTAATGGGCTGAAATTTCGCCCAATAAATTAGACTTAAATCGCCTTTATTCCCATTTGGCGAAGAACGGGTACCTACTTGATTTCTATATCGGTGGCGAAACGTGTGGGCACACGTTATGGTTCTTTTACTAAAAGGTTTCGTTCACTTGCTAACCGCTGAAATTCTCGGGCGCACCCAAATTTAACAATTTCGACATTGTGCGGGGAGGGGACCGAGTCAATTTTAAATCGGTGATAATCGATTAACGACTGTGGACGTTACCTAAATGGCGTGCTAGGCAAATATGGTAAATGCTAAATGTAAAGAAGACATAATTTATCTGCAAATAGAAAACTGTATTTTATTGGTTTTGTTTGGCAGTTAAGAGTTCGTATTTGTATTTGAATGTTATGCGGAGGCATTTGAATACAATTAGATTATGCGTTCTCGAATTAGGTGTTAGCGTTGGGAATCCGGTTTAGTTATTCGTGTTTTTTTTTTTCTCATTTTTACTTTTATGGCATTCTAGAGTGAGGATGTTACCAGATAACAAATTCATATTTGGGGATCTCCTAAAAAAAGTATTTTATCCGTTAAGAAACAGCGACATTTCAGACAAATGACAGCTTTTGGAGTGAAGATGACAACATCATATGAAGAAAATTTTATTTAGTAGATCAACTCTGAAGACAAGTTATCCTTATTATTATCAAAAGGTGGATTTATATCAACGAGATAAATCAGAAAGATCTCTCTGAAGATGATAGCTTGGCTATCAAAACGCGTTAGAGCAACATTTGTTGTGTTTTTTAATCTTTCTCGATTTCAGAGGTCAAGATTTGGATTTTAATAAAAAATGTGTGTTGTGCGTCGTATGTGACACAAATAATGAGGCTATATTCACGGTTTTTGCTTATAGTCAAAGGTTTTTGGACTGCATTTGAAGAGTTTACGATGCACACCAACGGACTCAGTGATATGTCAGCAAAATAACTATTTACGCCACAAAATAACTAACATTGAGTGTAAAATATATATTTTTTAAATTAAAAATACAACGCACAACAAAATTTTGTATATATTTTTTAATTTCAAAATACAAATTTTTATTGATGTGAATCCAGCTAAATACTCAAATATCAAATCACGTAATATTTCTGCAACAGATGACGTCAGCTCATTTTTGGAGGTATTAGACTCATCCACAGCTATGTTATTACTAACCAGTTCATAGATATATTTTATTTTTAGAAAAAAAAAATCCTCGTTTGGTTGTCTAGAGACTTTACCATAAGTTGATGTTAGCCATTGTACTCCCTGTACTTTTATCGAAAAAATGCTAAAGGCATTTTGAACAGTTTTCTTTTCCCAATTATTTCTTTAATGCAGAATCTTTTATTATAAAATCTACTTTGTTCTTCTATTTTAGTATTTAAAAATTTCGACATTATAAAGAATACCAAAGTATGTTTAAAATGGAATCAAAATGTCTAGTTTAAACTTGGAATATTAAAAGAAGTTGAAATATCTCGAAATTTTGAAAACAAAAAAAAAACGATAAGAAGCGCAAGTTTGAGTTTAGAATTAAAATTTTAGCAAAAAATAAAAATTGAAAATATAGCCTTAGGCATATTAAAAAAAAATTAAAATTTCAAACAAAACAACCTAAATACAAAATAATTCAAACTAGTTAAATGTTAAAAATCCCAATAAAGAATAGAAAATTTGAGACGGGCCCGGATTTAAGGCGATTGGGCCCAATCGGACCCTGCACTTGAAGTCATTTTTCCAAAATGAGCTTTTAACGATAAAGGACAAATTCTAAATTATTCAAATAATTAAAAATATATTTATTTTAAGATCGCATTGATGGATAAGATTTTTTTTTGTGTTTATTATAATACTAATTGATATCCGCGGCTTTGTCAGCGTGGAACTAAATAACTGTTTTTCTAGAAAATGTTAACAATTTATTCCTTCAAGGTTGGATTTTTGAAAAAAAAAATTTTATGTTAAGCATTGTCCATTTCCCGGTACAGTCATTAATTGAATTTACTAACCAAGGTTTAGGTTTCTATATCCAGAGATTTAGATTATGCATTGGTCTGTTAATAGTCATCGACATGGGCGAAGGCAGGATTTTCTCCAAGGGGGAGCACCAATTATTCTGAAGAATTCTTCGACAAAAAAGAAAACATTCCGGCTGAGTAATAATGTACATATATTTTCACTTAAAAACTACACGAACTGCGGAGATCGAATTTTTTGATTTAAAGTCGAAATTTCGATAAGACCCAAACTTTCAGAAGAAACCTTTTAGAAAACTTCAAGAAATGTCAATATTTCAAAAAAATGGAAATTTCAAAAAAAAGACTAAATTTCCAAAGATTGATTCTTGTGAAAAAAGTGGTAATTTCCATAATAAGTAAAATTTAAATAAAAAAAATATTTCAACTTTCAAAAATATTTTTGTTAGAATTTTTATTTAATTTAAATGTTAACATATTTTTAAAATTTACAAGAAATATTTTTCTTAAAATTTCCTAAAAATATTGTCAGACTTAGATTTCTATTAAAATTTCGATCCAATTTAAAAAAAAATAAACGAATTTTGTGAAAAAGTCAAATTTTTCAAAAAAAAATCAATTTTAAATGGAAATGTCCAGAAACAGAATTTATCGAATTTTGAGCTAAAAGTCTAAATTTGTAGGAAAAATGAATTTCTAACAATAACTTGAAATCACTGGGAATGAAATTTAAAAAAGAAATTAAGAAAAAACAGGTAATTAACTAAACGGACTTAACAAACATCACGATTTTTGAAAAATGTGTACAATTTAGAGAAATTAAAAGAATAAGATCGCGTTTCCTAAAAACTATTTCAACTTTCCAAGAGAAAATCCAATTTTAAGATCAAAATTGGAATTTTGAAAATAAACCAGTAATTTCGAAAATGACGAATTTCGAGGAAAAACATTTGGAAAAGTAGGAATTTTCAGTAAATCATATTAAAAATAAAAGCCTAATCGTTTACAGAAGCTCGAAAAATCTAAAATTCAAAAAAGGGTGAAATTTGCAAAGGTCTAATTTTGTGAAAATGTCGAATTTTGAAAAAGAATTCGCAATTTCCAAAAACATTGTTCCCAAAATTTAAAATTTTTATTATTATATATTCTATATTTTTCTTAATATTTTTATTAACATTCCGATCTAATTTAGAGAGAAAACATTTTCAGAATGATAAAATACACACTTTGAGATAAAAGTGGATATTTCTTAAAAAATACAAATATGAAGAAAGCTTGCGGAATGACAAAATAAATAAACGATTTTTCATAACTATTAAACTTTATTAACGATAAACATGCAACAAAATTTAAAAATTCCACAAGGTTTTGATAAATATTCACCGGACCAGGTTTCGCATTACTGCATCATCAGCGATCATACCAGCAATTTGTTTAGCCGTTGTTATGCTAACAAGCTCCTATGGATCACAGACTTCTTACAAATATTCCGTCTAATCCAAATTCTCGTCCAAAGCTTCAATTAGAGGCGTGTTCAGAAGATCAAGCTGCTCGTCCATATGAATATTAAAGTAATTCCACGAACTAAGGTTTGGAAATGTCAATTAATTAAACGATTTTTGAAACAGAAGTTCAAAAAAATAACAATAAAATCGAAATTTCGAAAAAGTCAAATTCTGAGGAAAAGGCAAATTTTAGGAAAAATACCATTTTAAGAGAAAGAGTAAACATTTTAAGAAAAAAGACGAATTTACCAAGAAAATATTAAATATCGGGTATTGAGATAAAATTTAAAATTTCATACAAAGGAAACTAGTCGAAATTTCCAAAAAATCGGATTCTAAATTTTGAAAAATATCCAAATGTTCTAAAAATTATAGAAATTTGAAAAAAAAAACGAAATTTTGAGAAAACTTCGAAAAGGACAAAAATTCAAAAGTTCAAGAGAGTCAAATTTTAAGAAAATAGTCGGAATTTAGAAAAAAAAATGTAAACTCGAGAAAAAGACGAAATTAGGAGAAAATGATCGAAATTCTGCAAAAAAGAAGTTTGAGAAAAAGCGTTTAATCTTTTAGTGGAAATTTGACATTTTCCAGAAACAATCAGATTTTATTGAAATTAGGAAAAAAAGCGAATTAAAAAAAAAACGACATTTTAAGAAAAAATGGAAATTTCCTGGGTGAATATTTATTTTCTCTTGACTGTTCAACTCAGAAGGAGACATGCCCTCTACCTTGCCTGATGTGGCGTCCAGTATTGTGATACACGTCGAAATTTTGACAAACAAATTGAAACGTTCAGAAGTTTTTTCGTAATTTTCTTACAAAAATTTTAAATTTCAAAAAAAATATATTTTTTTTTTCAGAAGATCAACCAAGTTTTGACCAAAATTTTAACAAACAAGCTGAAATTTGCAGAATTAAAAAAAGGCGAAATTTTCAGAAAAAGTCGAATTTCGAGAAATGGCGAGATTTCAGGAAAAAAAAAACGACGAACTTTTAAATGAAAATTCAATATTTGGGTAGTCATGTTTGATGCAAAAAGTGGATTTTTATGAGTAAATGCAAAAATAACACATTGTGTAAAAAGTACGAAATTTGATGAAAAAGTAGAAATTTTGAAATAATATTTCAAGGAAAGAATAAATTTTGAAGGTGGAAAGAAAATTTTTGAAGCTGAAAAGTTAATTTTTGGTCCCCCAGTTGAATACATACATTTTCGGTTTGCTGCATGAACTAGAGGGGGCAAGCGCTCTACCCTATGCAGTTGTACTAATGGTTAGCTAGGATATATTCCTTAATATTACGTATAAAAGGTAATAAAGCACAACAGACTAACATACTATTAAAAAAAAATAGTTAACAGAAATAAAACTTTAGGTAATCAACTATCCAAAGTTACAAACAGTTTGCAATTTTATGGTTGGTTAAATTGAAAGAGTTCCATTTGTTTTGTCATACATATAAACTCGATAATAGCACAAACATTATTTTATTTCTGCTAGCTACTCAGCCAAAACAAAAATTAAAGAAACACATAGAGGACCCAGCAAAAAAAGCCCCACACTTATTAGATCCGGGCCCGTTTTGAGATCAATTTAAAAATTCTAGAAAAAAAAACATGAAAATAGAAATTTTTAGACAAAACTCAACATTTTCAAAAAAACATTTCGAATTTGTAAAATAATGTTCTTAAAATTTTTGGTTTAAAGTGAAAGTAAAGTAGAGAAGGGTGTTCAAGTGTCATGAAGTTAGCTGTTTTTTTTTGTTAGAATAGGATGTAGTGAAAAAGGCATGTGATTATTTATTGATTGTCTTGGTTAATCTGTTAAGTGTAACTTATTTATTGAAAAAGTTTAGAATTTTCTAAGGCCAAAGAAAATCCTTTGAAATTTTATTTTCATTGGCGAAATATGATTTTAATTAATGAGATACACAAATGGTGTATCTCAAGCAGCTTTTCAGGTTTTCGAGTACTATTAAACAAAATCCCGATGTTTTTCATCAGTAGTTTGTTAGGACAGTAGTTCAAACGTATTAAAATCTTGCAACTGCAATTTTACAATTGTCAATCACTGATCATCTATTTACGGCATAAAAAATACAAAAAATTTTAACAATCAACTTGATGACTTTTTCAACTGACCACCGATATTTATAATTCAAATAGCGAAAGGAAAGCTTAAAAATCAAGAGACAATCGTAATTGGGTTTAAATTATAAATTTAGTCAAAAAGAGGAGGCAAAATTGAAACGAGTTGAAGTTTCTAATTTAACGGCAATGTTTTCAAAAAAAAAAATGAAAATATTTCAAAAAAGACGATATTTTAAGTATGAACTGTTTAAAGTCAAACTTTTGAGGAAAGAAGGTTAAAATTGTAAGTTTCACAACGGAATTCTAGAAAATGAAATGGAGTTAAAATTTTAGCAAATTTTTGAAGCTGAAATTTGGAATTTTGAGAAAAAATAGATCCTTTGGTAAGAATCAAAATTTTTTCAAATAGTCGATAGTTTGATTTTAAATGGAATATTTAAGGTAAAATTGTAATTGTAAAAAATATCAGAAATTTTCGAATTTAAATTAGCTTCGAGAAGAAAAATCAAAATTTGTAAATTGTCAAAATGTGGTTTTACTTGGATTTTCTTATGAAATAAAAAATAAAAAATATTAAATATTGAAACTATAAACTCGAAAACGTTGGCATTTTAAGGTAAGAAGACGAAATTTAGGAAAAAGTGACAAAGTCGACACTTCGAACATTTCTGGATCAAAAGTGAACATTGAACATTTTGAAATTATGAATCATATTTCAGGGATTATATGTAACTTACGAGTATTATTACTTTAAGAATGTGTTTCAAGTTGAAATTTAGAGGAAAACTTAAATCGTATTGAAAAAAATTTCGAGCTTAAGCTGTAAATTAAAAAAAAATACATACATAGTAAAAAAAAGAATCAGAATCTCCAGCAAAGGCCAAATACGAACAGCAGGTTAATTTACGTGATATGTCAACAAAGTAAGAAGGGGAGTGCAGTTCAAAAACTGAGTCATGTCTCAAATATGCAACATTCGTTTTATTTCATAGGATCATTTAGCTGAAGATAAAGATCGAATTCCACCGTGTGGATGTAGAACGCCATTCATTGGGCGAAAAATTGTGAATGAAATTCTTCATACTCGTGCACAATTATGTCTTTATATAAATATTTTACTTGGCCTTGCGTTCCATATGAGAGTGCACACTTCAATTTACATGAATAACAAATTTCGATGTATTAAAACCGTCATTATTTCTTTACTTTATTATTTCAACTAATATTGATCTACTTAGTTATGAGAAAACTGATCGAAATTTGAATAATATTTTGTCACACATTCAAAGACAATTTTTATTATTTTATTTGTATGGCCCCCTTAAGAAAGTGCTTATTTTTTATTCATAATTTTCTCTAGCAAAGCTGTATAAGTAAGAAAATATGGAAAATTCTAACATTTAGAGACTAACAAAAAAATGTTAGTAAACATTATTTACCACCACTTCCAATTGAGACATAGTGACTATACTATTCGCATTCATTTTATATGCCTTTTTTATTACCTGTCCCTTCTACAACTATATATCCTCTTCTGCTAGACATTGTCATTTTTTTCAGGTGCTTGTGGAAGAAGAAGAAGACGATGAAAATGCTAATTGGGATCAATTTCACGACAAAGAAGATACAGAGAATATAATTGACTATATCTAGAATTACAGTAATTTGGATTATCGAGAGCTGAGGTGGAATTGTGTAAATGTTTTGCAGTGCTCCGGTGTCTGGGGGCGGAACAACGGAGGCGGTGGTTGTTTCCTAATAAGGACAAAGGCTTGCCATAAAGCGGACTCTCTAGGAAGGTCACATTACTTTGATGCTGGTTCGCAAAACATCGGAAATACCAACAATCGTCTTTAATGTATCATTCCAAATAGATGAGAACAATCAAATTTTCGAGGTACCTTAATAGGCAGTATAATTAATTCAATTAATGCTTGACCCCCCAATTAAAAATTGAGTTAGTCAGCTTCCTTATTAAGTTGTTAAGATGAGAATTTTAGGTGTAGCGGTTAAATTGTCGATGACAACGTTTCTCTTTCAGGGCAATCACATTTGTTAATTGTTTTGATTGGAAGGCTGCGGAACCCATGGGTAAGGTAATGGAGGTGCGAAGATTTTGTAGTAGGACAATGCGTCTTTTAATGAGAGTATCAGCTCGGAGAGGATAAGCGGGCATACGTATAAAACACTGGTCCACCCACGTGCACACTTGACAGCTCCACGACCACTTCCATGCCACCATCTACATGGAGCGCGCGCCAGTACGCTTGGGGCATAGTGTCGGATGTCCCACGTTGGTACCATGAATGTTTAATCTAACGAAAATAGATCCTGCATTATCCAACGAAATTTTATGCACCATGTTGCCCAAATAGAACCGCATTTAGAGCTAAGTCAGGTGTTTATTTCCAAGCGAGCACCTTAAATTTTAGTCGAGAGGGGAGTCTGTTTATAGTGACGAAGTCATTTAAAGTCATCAATAAAAGGTAAAAAACTTACATTTCAAATCTAAAAAAAAGAAATTCTCAATTCGTCAAGTCCGTAGAAAACTTTGAGAATTGACCAATTTTAATTTTGAACTGATTTCGACGAAAAGTAAAAATTTGTTTATTTCTTTTTAAAATTTACAATTTGAATTTCAAATTTTTAATGTTTTGTTTAAACACTCTAAATCGATTTCTAAAAAAAAGTCGAAATCTTGAGATGAATATCGAAAATTCGGAAAAAATTCACAATTAAAAGAAGATAATTTTAAGATTTTTTAAACTGAAAATTTTGGGAAAAAAGTCCAAATTTTAGGAAAACACTCACAATTAAGAATCTTTGATAATTTTATCTCGTTTATCTGAAATTTCCATTTTTTTTGCAATTTGTAGTGTCAGTTCCAAATTTTTAATGTTTTGTTTAAATTTCCATTTCCACGTGTTTATACAAAAAAGTCAACATTTTGGGAAGTTTATCGAAAATTTCAGAAACATTCGCAAATAAAAAAAACAGTATTTAAAATTTTTCAAACTGGACATTTTGGAAAAACAGTTCAGTTGAGAAAATATTCAAAATTAATTTTTTTTGGTAGCTTCGTGTTTTACTACAATTTCTAGAAATCTTGAGTTTGAATTTGAAATTTTTAGTTCTCAATTATAGTCCTGATTGTAAAGTCGAATTGTTCTTTTTGGCAAAGATACCAACTCAAAAATATCTTCTTAATGTTAAAAAATATTGAAAAATGCTATAGAAATTTCTTTTAGGAATTTCAAGATGAAATATTCTTTTTTATTAAAAATCCGAATTCAAAGTCGAGTTTTGACTCTTTTCTTGAAACTGTTTGGCAAATTTCCAACTTTTCTTTTTAAATTTTAACTGTCAGAAGTTTAAGTTTGAAATTTTTTTATTCGCAAATTTTATAAAAAGGCATTTTATAAAATTTTGAGAAATGTTGGCTTTACATTTTTACAATTTTAAATTCGAAATTCTCACTTTGGTTTCGAAATTTTATTTACATTAAACTCGAAATTTCGAGAAATCATTTATTTTTAATTTTAAAATTGTTTCCTCTTAAATATACACATTTTGAAATTGAACTAAAGCTAGTTTTATTTCCAAGTAAACATGTCGAAATTTGAAGGAAGATTCTTGTTTGACATTTAGAAGTTTCTTTTCAGAATTTTAATTCAGTTTCCAAATTTCGACAGTAATCTCAAAATTTCGAGAAATTCCGAGTTTTTTTTTTACTTAATCCCCACATTTTGAATTTTGAACTCATAATTTTGGTGAAGCGAACTGGTCCTTGGTTATCTTCAAAAATTGAAAGATGACAGCTTGGCTATCAAAACACGTTAGGGTAACCTTTGACCTTCTAAAAAATTTCAACTTTAAACTCCAAATTAGATAAACTTTTTTCGAAGGTCCCAAAATTTGTCTTCGATTTTATTTTTTAAATCTTAATCCCAGATTATCAATTTTAAAATTATAATTTTAAGAAAATAATTAGAAAATTCAAATTTATCCTTGAAATTTTCAGAAAAAAGCCGATATTGGTAAAAAATAATTTTTAAAAGGTTTGCATGTTTGGTTTTTTCCTAAAAATTTTGGTTTTAAAATCGAAGATTTCAACTTCAAAGTTGACAATAATAAAATTAAAATTTCAAATTTAAACTTGCCATTCCCGAGAATCAAAATTTCGAAAAAAAAATCAATTTCTTTTCTGATGTATTGAAAATAAAATTGGAAATTTCTGTAAATTGTTTCGATATTTTCCTTAAGATTTTGACTTTTGCTAAACAATATTACTTTTCGAAATTTCAAGACTTGGACTTCTTTTACAATATTTTGGCTGCAAAGTCGACGTTTTAAGAAACAAGTTTAATAGAATTTTTGAGGTTAAATCTGAAAGTTTTTTTTCCGAATTGTCGATTTTACAATCCCAAGACCTGGACTTTAAACTCGAAATTTATTTTATCTCAGAATTCCGATTTAAAGTAGAAACTGATTTTGATTTTAAAATTTTGCACTTGTTTCTTGAAATTTCGAGTTTTGTCTCAAAATTTCGACCTTAACCTCGCAATATCGTATTTCAAAGTTAAAATTAGAAAAATGAAAAGATCGGCTTTTAAATTACTAGAAAAAAAAGATCAAATTTTTTTTAAACATTTTTTTTTGGAAATTTCAACATTTTTTCTTGAACTTTCGACTTGAATCTCCAAATTCAAAATTCAAAAATGTTACCATTTTCTCAAAATTTGGAATCTAAAGTTGAATATTTAAATTTAATCTCAAAAATTTTAAGTTGTTTCATACAATTTCTACGAAAGTTTAACCTTAATGTCCAAATAACAAATAATATGGTTTGTAGTTCCAAATTCAAAGTTGTAATTTTGATTAAGTCGAAATTGTCAAAAAATTCAATAACGTAGAATAATTCAAAAATAAAAATTTTTTTAAGTGGTTCCACATTTTGCTTGTTTCCAGTTTCAGGTTATTATTTTTTCAACTTTCAACCTTATAAAAAATTATATCACCCGCTACAAATTTCCACCTTTGTCCAAAAATTTCGATTTTTATTGCAAAATTATACCTTTAAAGTTGACATTTTCCAAAAGATCTGAAATTTTGATACCAAAAATCGAAATTTCTTAACGATAGGAAAATCAACAAATGCTATATAAAATGGAAGCTTGCAAAATGAATTTATTCAGAAACTTTAACTTTTTATGGAAATTTCAACTTTTTTCTCAAATTTCTTAGTTTAAATATTTTTTTTACTTCTTTTCTTTCCCATCAAAATTACGACCATACTCTGAAAATTTCTATTTTTATAGAAATGTTCAGGTTATTGGTCAAAATTTTGTTTTATTTTTCTTAAATTTGATACACAAATCTTGTCCCCTGAAATCAATAAAGATTAAAAAACACAACAATAATTGCTTTAATGGGTTTCGATAGCCAAGCTGTCATCTTCAGAGTGATACTCAGTATCTGCAAGCAGCTGTTGTATTTTTTGATTTTTCTTGGTTTCAAGGACAAGATTTGTGTATCAATTTTTGAAGATAACCAAAGACTAGTCCGTTCCTCCAAAATTTCTTAAATTTATAAGTTACAATTAACCCCCCCCCCCTAACGAACCTTCATATACCGAATTCCTCGATATAACGAATTTTTTCCCGGAACCATATTTATTCGTAAGATTACCTTCATTTAACGAACATGATACCTCTCTACAACGAATTTTTCAACCAAGATTTTTCAAGGTTTAATAATGGCCTTCCGTTCAGAGAAAGTTCTTAAAACCTCATGCTTATGACATACCAAGATTTGATTCGTTTATAATTGCCTCTCGTTCAAAATAAGTAAATACTCAATTTTTGGGGTACCCCATGCTAATGACTTTGTTTGCCTGCTAGTATAGAGGGAGTTTGAGTATACACCTGAACTTGTTTTCAATGCGTTAAATAAAAGCGAAATTTAATTTATCTACATATATTTGTTATATACTTTTAAATAAATGTGTAATATGAAATTTCACATGTGATTTGTGCATTTTTAATGCTACCTCCCTATAACGAAAACATCTCTGTAGCTAATTTTTTTGTAGGATCTTGAAATTCGCTATAGGGAGATTTGACTGTATTTTTCAAAATTTGACTTTAACTTCAAATGTGTTTTTTTTCTAAAAATTCAGAAGCTACTTCTTTTTTCATTAGCTTCTCCATTTATAAAATGTACGACACGCTATTTATAATAATAAAGTTGTAGGTTATTAAATGGAAATCAGGATATGGTCATGAACGTGAGATCCGATGGATTATTCGACATTGGTGCTAACGATAATTTTCTTTCGCCCGCCCTGAATGAAATCCTACACATTCTCAAAGTATTTACGTGATTAATGCAGTAAATTGTGTCTTGCAACCGAAAGGAGACAGATTTTGCTAACATCACTGTTTACACGACATTTTCGACAAAAAGGTCTTTCGACGTTCGATGGGAAAAATACACAAAGACAATATGCGCGCCGTTCGAAATTCAACTTAAAATATTCGCGCTCTTTGCGCGTCGAGAGCTTTAAGTTGATACGATTGAGTGCCGTTGGTGTGAGGCTGTGATAAAAAAAATTGACTTTAAAACAATGTGATATTGATCTAAGGTGCCATGGGGAGATACTGCATGTGAGTGTTTTTGAAATGATTCTAATTTTGTCAGTGCCCAAATTTTTTGCATTATGCTTCCGAAAAGTTTACTCACTTTCGTGCAGTTTAACCAAAAATTAACCCGTAAATTCCAAAATCAACTTCGCGATTCCATTATTTCTGTTCTATTATTCCCCCTAGGTAATCTTGCCAAAAAATCAATAAATGCTCCGTGAAATGGAAGCTTTCAAAATAAATTTATTCTGAAAAGTCAACTTTTTCTGGCAATTTCAACTTTTTTCCTAAATTTCTTAGTTGAAACACATTTTTTATTTGTTTTCTAAAACATCGCCCTTCCTTTCGAAATTGCGACCATATTTTGAAAATTTCTAACTTTGTAGAGATTTTCAAGTTAGTAGCCAAAATTTCGTTTTATTTTTCTTATATTTATATATTTTTTTATATTTGACTTTACCTCAAATTTGAGTTTTTTCTGTAAATACCGAAGCTATTTCTTGAATCTTCACCTAATGTCCGATATTTTTAAAAGCTGTCGATTCTTTAGAAGATTTCTCAAACCTTTTCGTGTACAATTATGTGTTCCTAGAATTTCGACATCCAAATCCGGATTTTGACTTTGTTTTCAGAATTTCAACTCAAATTACGATTTTTTGTTCTAAAAATTTGATAGTAAACGAAGAAGAAAGAAAATAGAAATATCTAATCTAGTTTAAAGCAGAGGTTTTGAAATTAGGGTCAAGTTTTTCAGAGTTCAGAGTTTGTAATTAATATTATATTTCAATTTAGTAAGCAGAAGTTTAAATTATAGTAGAAACCAAGCTGTTTATAAAATATCATTAATAATAAATTAGTTTGATGTCCATCGAGATAACAATGTACCAACAAGAACGAAATCCTTTTCCAGAGGTATCATTATGACAAACGATTCAGGACAAATACCATCAACAAGTATTAATTGTTTTTTTCTCTGGCGAGTCATTAGAGGAGGCAAATCAGGAATAACGATTATTGCAAAAACTCAACAGTTCAATGAATCTAATTAAGACGTATTCTAAATATAATTAAGGATTTTGCATAAATTTGCACAAAATCCCACAATTCCCTCACATTAAGAAAAAAGCTAATTTAATCCATTAAACAAAAATGTAAATTCAGGTTTGTACCCTTTCTAATTAAACCCCGCAAAATTTATTCTTTTGGAAATTCGTTTTAAAATTCAATGTTTTTACAATTTTAAAGTTTCTTTGAATTGGATTTTTTTCACAATAACTCTTATGTTTAAAATATAGGATACTTTTGTGAAAATGTCAACATTTTCTGAATCTCTTCAATTTACACTTGGAAATATTACTTTGCAAATTTAAAACTATAATTTCGGTTAAAATATCGAATTGATTTTAGAAATTTCAGAGTTCTCTCAAAAGAGTAAGCAAAAATTTCTCCCCTTTGAGGGTCCTCATGAATTCGATTCAAAAGAGGTTTAAATAATAGCTTATGATGATGGCTTAAAGTAGGGAAAATTTTAAGTTGAGCATAATTTTTATTTTGGAGATATGACGAGTTAAATCTGTTAGTTGACCTGTTCTTGGCAACATTCATTATGTTCAAACTTTAAGTGTTTTCACTTAACGGTTCAAGATACTCAAAGTCGCAAAAGCTGTCATTTTTTTAATGTAAAATGCTTTGTTATTTTTGAATCTATTATTGCATTTTATCAGAAAAGTTGAGGTATAGTTGATTTTACATAAAAAAAAAGATTTCTTGCGGATGCTCATTTATTCGTTATTTTTACACTGAAAACTTTGCAAATCTCGATAAATACTTGAAATTTTGTATCAGCGGTTTTTGAATTAAAAAATAAATATATATTTCTAAAAAGATCAGGTTTGATTTTACTAATGAAATGAATTTTAATATTAATAATAACTTATTTTATGTTGTAATAGTTATACAGGTGGTCCGTCAAAAACGTTCTTGTATTTTTGGAGGTGATTCCTTACGTCAAAATAAAAAAAAAGTTTGTACTAAATAAGGTATTTAGAGCTATATTAAACAAAGTCCTCCTAAAGGAGTCAGATCACTGACACCCAACAAATGATTTTTTTTTTCTAAATATCTCGTAGCTTGTTCAAATTACATCAATAAAATTCTGAATACCGCGACTCTTTTTTACTATAAATCCATTGCTGGTATCAGAAAATTTGTATCACCACCAGTGACGTAGAACTAAGGAGGACCTCGACAAAAAAATGCGCAATTTTAAATTTGACCAACGTGCAGCATAATCAACTGATAAAATGGCGTAAGATTTCTGTTTGTGGAAGCAATATATCTTAGTGATTTCCAGCAAGATGATCTTATTTCGTAAAATATGCAGAGAATTGTATTTTACTGTTAAAATTTACAATGTTATTCCAAACAAAAGAAATTCGAATATTTTTTACCGAGAACCTTCTTGATTCTACGTAACTGGTGGCGATACAAATTTTCTAATATCATTGATAGATTTGCAGCAAAAAATAACCATTCTGTTGAAAATTTTATCAATGTAACTTAAATAGCGTCCGAGATATTTAGAAAAATCCATTTGTTGGACATCATTTTCAAATGGGCTCTAGCTCATCATATCTCGAAAACAGAGATTATGCTCAACTTGAAATTTCGCTCCAATTTAAAATATCACTGTAAACTATCATTTAGACCACTTTTAAATAAAATTCTCGAGGTTCTCATGAAGGGCAGAAAATAGTTTTTTTTTGGGTCACTCTTTGCACTTTTTGTTTCAGTTTAAGCTTGAAATATGGAAACTGAGATTTGTTTTGATCAAATTTAAGCATCTGGGACTTTTTCCTAAATTTTTCAATTTTAAAAAGAAGTTCTTTAAAGGTTTGCTTTTTTTAGAAATGTCGACTTCAGTCTCGAAATTCTAACTTTAATCTTCGATTAATTACGATTTGAATTTACAAGATACAGCATAATGCCTTTAATTTTAAACAAATTAGCAACTTCTTATTTAAACACACGAATATTTGCTCGAAAGTTTAAAAAAATATTGGGATTTTTTTCAATGAATTCAGTTTTTCAAAATTTTGTCTGCTTAAAATTTTGATTTTAAATATTATAAACTCGATACTTACAATTTTTCCCAAACTTTTGATATTTTTCTTCGGAAATTTCTTCAAAATTGAAAAGTTGTGAATTTTAAATTCAAATTGAAAGTGAATATGTTAAAATAAGAAATGTTACATGAAAAAATGTCAACATTTCAACTACAGTCTCGAAATTGTGAATTTCAAACTTAAAATTTCATTCAAGGCTTCGTGATTTCTAAAAAAATCTAAACGTTGTGTCGGAATTTCGAGATTAAGCTGGAAGTTTTTTTTTCTCAATGGATTTATAGGTTTTGTTTTTGAAATTTTACTTTTCGATCGTAATGACGAAAGCTTATGTATTCCAGGCGTATTCCATTTAGTGGTTTTATGGTATTACTAAAGCAATGTTCTTAGATCAAGAATGATCTCGATTATTCTTAAAAATGTCCAGATAAAGTAGTCATAAATATATAGAAAGTATAAAATTATAATGTCCGGTGGTAAAAGTAATTTTAATAAATCATGGCAATTTTGCGGGAGGCACTAGGAGCGATTAAGTCCTTTTAATATCGTAAACCGTCTAACAATCAGCCTATTACATTATGCAATAAATAAAGATATTACAGTGATTGAGCCCCTTAGGCTGGGATACTTAATACTCCTAGTTATTATCATATTGGAAATTGCTTTACTGTTAAGTGTTCATTTATAAATTGAACGATCTCATTTTTATAATACCTTTAAAAATGATTACATACTTGATAATTTTTATACCTCTATTATTTTAGTAAGCAAATGTTTCTAAATAATTTTAGGTTCCAACTATAACGTGTGACTGGTTTAATAAGTTATTTGAAAATGTTTACAGTTTACTTCCGATGCGGTGCATACTTGAAAGTGTCCAATATTCATAATTCAATCATATTTTTTGATTATTGACTCTGTTTTGGTGGAACGGGACTGGTCCTTGGTTATCTTCAAAAATTAGAGCAACGTTTGTTGTGTTTTTTAATCTTTATTGGTTTCAGGGGACAAGATTTGTATTTCAATTATTGACTCTGTTTAAAAACTTGCTAAAAAATATTTTTTACAAAAAAAATCGTAGCTAAATATTTTGGAACAAAAATAAAAATGGTGTACAAAAAATATTTGACTTTAAAATCGAAAAGAAAGACGTTTCACCCCATAAATGTTCAATTGTATTTAATTACATCTTCACTACTTAAAGCAACGTAAACAAAGTTTCCTATCATTAGGAAAAATCCTTCTTTTAAATTATCTTTCAATCCTATATCTGCCAAACAATAATATAGCAATAATCCCCCAATGTTTATAATCTATATTTTCAGAGAATTTTCTAATTTGTAAATAAACTTTCACTACATTAATTGTTAATATGTAATGTCACAAATAAACTTTGGTTTTAGTAATATTTACTTAATTTGTTTGCTTTTTGCAACTTTTTTATTATTGTTTAGTCTAGGGTTATTCTTCTAACAAAAGTGCCTTCTCTTATTTTGTTTATTAATTTTATTTAACATTTCTATGACCCAGTTTGGAAATATTTAAATTTTTATTAATGAATATTGACAATATTTTAAAACATTTTTGCAATATGACTACGTGAAATCTAAATTTATTTAAAATGTCACCTCTTATTTTTTTAGACCAAAAGGAAACACTTTCTTGAACAGAAAAAGAAAATCTTTTTACAAAAGTGCCCTCTTTTATTTCTCTAAGAAAAGATAAAGAATTTTTTTAACCTGGATAAAAAAACTTTGTCAAGGTTAAAGATCTTAAAATGCCATCTGTTTAATAAATAACACTGATTGACAGACAACGCACAGCCTAAACGGATGGCTCTACAAGAATAACACACGAAGGTTACGTATAACGTAGATAAGCGCTAAGAAAGGATTTTTCAAAATTCCACTTCTAAGAACCTAAAAATGTGCATTGAAATCCTAAAAAAGATAGACAATAAATAATACACCCCACTTCTTTTACAGTTGCCTGTACAAGTTAGCCATATACAGAAAGTATATGGCGTTAACTCATCACTTTAACTATATGGTATAACATATTCTTGCGTCGGCGCAGCGGTATTTATTTTGCTTATCGCATTTCTTATATGTGTGGCCATTCTGCGGTAAAACTGGAAAACTGAGAGTCCTTATTTTACTGCAGAATGAACAACGTTGATAATACATGACGTCGTTTTAACCACAATCTGACAGATTCAATTGTTTTGACCTATCGAAATAGGAATGTCGGTCTGGGAAGAAAAGGACTTCGAAGTAAAAAGGAGGGTATGCGCAGAGCAAGTTACCCAAAAATTAACTCCTTAACGTTTCAGAGAAATCTAATGGTTTCTGAAATGTTATCTCATCGAGTACACGGTTCCTTTATTAAATTCCTAATTTTTAAGTATGATTTTTAGAAAATTAAAAGAGAAAGACAATATTTCACTTTTTCTTTTAATAATATTGGATAGAAAGCATTTTTTAAACAGAAATTACTTTCCTGTTTTTCTTTATTTAAAAAAATCCAAATATTTCTTACAAAGAGTTATTTTTTTATCATAAAATGCAAACGATTCTGCTTTTAAAGAAAAATATCTATTATGGAATGATACTGTTAAAGAACCTATTTCACAGTTGAAATTTTGACTTTAACCAGAGAAATTTCAACCATCTCAACCCTGAACAAAAATATTCAAATTTTTCTCAAAACTTTTAACTTTTAAACTGGTAATATTCAAAGTTTTAACATTTCTAAGAAAGTTCAAGTTTTAGTATTAAAATAAGAAGATAAATACAGTCGAAAATTTTCCAATAAACAGGATAATGGGAAACACATATTTGTTTACAATAATTTTAAAAAAAGTTAAAAATGTAATAAAAGAAAAAACTTTAAATCTCGAAAAAATTTATGGTATAAAAAAGAAAAGAATGTTGAGCTTATTCTCAGAATTTCAAATTTGTCCGACATTTTCTCCAAATTTCGACTTAAATTCAAAATTTCATTCGAAAGATAATTTCTCAATTAATGTTCAAGCTTTGAGCAAAATATCAACATTTCTGGATTAACAATATTGAGATTTTCTAAATTAAGTTTTTAAAACATTTCGATTCTAAATCGCTTCAAACGCGATACTTAAAATTTTTCTAAAATTGTTGCCAATTTTCTCCGAAATAAAAATTTTAAGTTTAATTCGACGTTTTTAGAAGTTAAAAATCTCACAATAAATAAGTTTTATCAAAAAATTCTCAATACTGAAACTTCAATACCAACACTGTTACTTTAAGTTGAACTATTCGATTTCTTGAAACTTTCAAGCTTAACATTTCGCTCAAAGTCAAAATGTTAAAAAAGGGGCAAAAAAATTTTAACATTCAAAGATCCAGCTTAAAGTTTTTTTTCTCAAAATTTCCACCTTTTTTGAAAATTTTCAATAAAAATCAGGAAATTAAAAAATTGATAAAATTAAGTTTGAACTCGTGTTGAGAAAACAGTGGAAATGTTTTATGGATTTAACTTTTTTAGAAGTGCAGAAATCAATCTTCTCCAAACATTTGGGCCTAATTTGAGCCTCAGTCCAGGCCTATTTTGAGACCCAGTCCGAGCCTGACGATTGGTCGTGTGAAGAAGAAACAGGTACTAATTTTTTGCGGAGAAAGTATTCTGGTAAAACCTAATTGCAACTTCGCCTCTCCAAAAAATTGAAGTGAATGCTTTCGTGATATATCCAACTTTTCAAATTTCGAAAAAAGGCGAATTTTAAAAATCAGAATCTAAATTTCGAAAAGTAGCAGTCATATTTCTAGTTTGAAGTTGAAAAAATTTAGAATTAGTTTAGAAAAGAAAAGTACATAGTAATAATTTCGGAATTTCCAAAATGAAATCAAAGTTTTGAAAAACTAATTACGAAACAAAAATTCCCTCAAAATTTGGACTTTTTTTAAATTTTAAGGTATCGAGCCATATTTTAAGAAAAATGTCAAAAGTCAATAATTTTTTATTAAAATGAACATTTCGGAATTTTTTTACATAAATTAGGAGAATGAACATTTCGGAATTTTTTTACATAAATTAGGAGAATACTGAAGTAATTTCTCAAAATTCTAAATTTATCCTTGAAAATTTCTTATTAATTTTTGATTTTCAATTTTGCGAAAAAAGCCTAAATCTTGGATAAAAGTGAAAATTGAGCGCAAAGTTAAATGTACAAGAACTCTCAAAATTTTGTCTTTAGTCTCTAGTCATAAAATTTTGCATTTTCTAGAGATTTTTGAGCCGAAGTCGAATAGTTGAAACTATGAAAATTATAAGTTAAAAATTGAAATTTCAAATTTATAAAACCTTTTTCTTAAAATGTATAGTTTAAAGCTTACAGCTGGAATGGTAAAGTAAAAGGTAAACATTGTAAATCCAGAAAAAGGGGACATTTTGAATTTTATATTAGAATTTTTGTAAAATTTTCTAGATTCTGGGTTTGGGGTGAATTGCCTAAAATGTTTAGGCCAGCACATAGGCCACCCTTTTCTTGCCCATTTTGTAAAGTTTAATTTGAATTTAAAATGTCAGGGAAAATTTACAAGTTTCGAAATTATTTCAAACAGTCGAAAAAATCAAGTCATATAAAACAAAACGTTAAATTTTGAGCTCAAAATTTAATTTAAAAAGGGACTATTATAAGTTGGAATTTTACGTTAAAATTTAGTGCTCGTTGATACTCGAAGCTTCGAGAAAAAAAGTACAACTTTTGAAAAAATCGTAATCCCTGAAAAAAGTTGCAATTTTGGATTCACCCTTAAATTAAAAATAAAAGATAATTTGAAAGAGCAAACCCGTAATTTTACGAAACTGTCACATTTCGAAGAATACGTGAAATTTTTGAAATATCCAAAAATAAATCGAAATTTTGGATAATATTCCCATTTGCACTCAAAATTTCGATAAAAGTTTAAATTCCAAAAAGAAAATCAAAATTAATATTGAAATTTCGGCTTTTTTTCAAAATTTTGAATTTAAATTTGAATTATCTACCTTTTTCTCCAAATTTCGTTTTGAAATTCAGTTTATTTAAATAACTCTAAATTTTTTTCAAAAATCCGTGTTTAAATTTTAAATTCGAAAATTTGTGAATCTTTTTATTCCAGATTTTGAGTTTTTACTGCAAATTTTTCTGAAAATTTTAAGTTTAGATTTCAAATTTTGAATAATTTCTAAAATTTTACTTTTAAAATTGAAATTTTCAGTTAAATCTTGTGTTCGTTTCATAAATTTCGAGCTTTCCTCAAATTGGGATGTCCTAAACTTATATGAAGTTTTGGTCAAGTTTGCGTTGAAGTGAAACTAGTTTTTTTAGCCCACACCGAAATTTCGGTCGATCTTTTTTTTTAAACTATTATCGTATTATAATCGGCATCTTCGACTTCAGAAAACTCAACTACTACTGCTCTAATAGGTGTAAAACCAAATTAATGTAAATATTACCGGCCGCTTAGTTCTACAGAGGCGAACAACCTTAATCTCCTACAATCGGTAACCCGAAAATACGCATAAAAGTGACATAAATAAATGCTTTCCCGGTATTTGAAATGCAGCGCCAAAGGTGGGGCGCACGGGGAACATAAGAACGGGTTAATAATAACTTGGGAAAGGCCGGCTGTACCAAATATGGTTCAATCTCGAGTTACACCGTCGACCAAATGCAGAATTTAAAACGGCGGCGTGCCTCCGGGGAGGGGGAGAGGGAGCGGGCGTCGAGATGCCAGAAATAGACGTCGCCGGACGCCATGTACGGCCAAACACTCTACACGAAACTGGCTCGAATTAAAAACTAAACTGGCCACCATGTTATTTGGCCAAGAACGTACATAGTCGCACGCGAAGGCGTCGAAGGTGTTACTCAAAAATCTTTGTTTACGCTTTTTGCAGTTGAGATTTCGCTGAGGCGGTCGACTGAAAAGTTTCGAAGAAGTGGCGCAAGTGTGAATAAATTGTTATTTATGTTGCTGCTGCAGTCGCCGAAAATCGAACATATTGACGCGCAAAATGTCTTTGATGGTTCGGAAGATACAGGAATAAAAATGTCGCTATTGATGCAAATTTTAAGCAAAGGTAGTACTGTGTGTTCTTCTTTTTCTAACCTTATTCTTCGAAGATGATTTGATCAAATTCACATGACATAAATACATTTTGAAAGAACACAAACCTCTAATTTTAATTAATAATGAAACTGGGAAAAGTAGGTCCAAAAATAATATAAAATACGGAAGACAATGCAGAATAGTTATTCCCGTAGTTTTTTTTCAACAAGAGTTGCTATTTATTGAAAATAAAGTTACGTCACAGGAGGGTTACTATGTAACATGTACTAGCAGTCATTTAATGGGGGATAAATATTTCGCTAATCTGCAGTGATCTTAAAACAAATCTTAAACATTATAAATACACAAGCAAACTTTGGAAAATTCCAGATTTTAAAGTGAGTTTTTATCTCGAACATGAACAAATCAGTACCGTTTTGGTTATGTGATATAGGTATTTTCGTTTCTAGTAAAATATTACTTTTTTGTCTGGTTTTGCAACAAAAAATAGAAGAAAACAACAATCCTGCTAGTAAAGCTCATGATTCGTGACAATTCATTAGACCCACATTAAGCTTTTAGGGGCTCTGGGACTCAGTTGACCTTTTGGTGGCGTTCCCCCACGTATGGAAGAGAGTATAGCCAGATTGTATTTTAGGAGGCAGTGTTCATTTTAAAAAATTAATTGCTGAAAAAAGCAATTCATATCCCTCCTGATTATACATATACTTTCGCTTCACTATATGAGCCATAAAAGTAGAAGGGGGTCAATGCGTCCACTTACTTTTTATTTAAATTTTGACTAACTGAATTTTCGAGACAAAACTTAAATTTCCAAGAAAATATTTTTTTCGAAATTTTTATATTTTTATTAGAATTTTGATATAATTTTGAGAACATCAAGTAATTTTGTGAAAAAGTCCTAATTTTGAGAAAAAAATGAATTTCGAAGAAAAAATAGAAATTTTTTGAAACAGGAACTGAGGAATCGGAGGTAAAAAATAGTTAGAAAAGACCAAATTTTGGGAAAGATTGAAACAATACTTACAATTATTATAGGTTGAACCTACAATAATTGTAGATAGAATCTACAATGCAAGGTTTGACTTAAAATTCTAGGTTCAATATTCAATCTGAAAAGGTTTATTTTGGATAAAATTTTAAAAATTTTTACTGACCCCTTACTCTTTTGTAATAAATAAGAAAAAAAATTTAATTTTTTTTACCTTCGATTAGAATTTACGTTCGAATTCTATTAAGTAAAAACAATGAATTTGTCTAGAACTATAAAATTTCGAGTTCGTCATATCAAACTTTTGAATGCACAGGTCGATTTTCTTTTCACTTCTTAAGAAAATATGATTTTTTTTAAAAATAATTGAAAACTTTTGACAACTTTTGAGAAAAAAAAAACGCGAATAGTTTGCAATTATTTAAGCAACTGAAAATTTGTCAGTAAGCCGATAGTAACAGTTAATGAAATGAAAAAAAATTATTCCTATCAAATTTAAATAGTCTATTTTTCACAAGTCAACTTTTAAAAGTTGCAGAAAATCACATACTATTCAGTAACGTTTCTCTGAGTAAAAAACTAGAGAACAGAAGAGAAAAGTGGTAAAAAAAGAAATACAAAATACCTCTAAGCAGAAAATCTTGAACGCTAATGATTTTGATTGTAAAATTTATTGCTGTCAAATTGATATTATAATATTTATAGTGAATCTATATTGAGGAAAACGTAAATCTGATAAATTTAAATAACTAAAAGTTATATATAATTTATATATTTGTAAAATTTTCTTTGTTTTTGCACCATATGTATTAAAGGTTTAATTACACATTAATTACACAAGCCAACATATTATCATTCAAAATAATTATTATTATAATATTATTTGTGAAAATATCCCCTTTCATGAGTGTTCTCTTTTGCACCAATTTTCATTATTATTTTTCTGATAATTTTGTTTTTGTTTTAGAAGAAGTAAAAATGCAGGCTGACGAATTACAAGAGCCAGCAAGCACAGCAGACGAAGCAAACCCATCTAATATGACTTTCAAAGATCCCGAAATCCCAGATTTCTCCCAAGAATCTTGTACAGTTTCTCCAAGGTAGATACAAAAATTCATTTTCTTGATTTAAATGCATTGCGATTAATTCATTATTCAACCTGATTTCAGTTTTGATACTTTCGAAGGAATCAACCTTGAAGATGACATTGAAAAAGTTGAGGTTTCCTCCCCGTGTTCCTCGGAAACAAACGACGAGGATTACGCAGAAGACTACCCTTCCAGAACACCAAATTCGAATCAAGGCAATATACCTGAAGATTTTAAAAGTTGGCTGCAACGCATATCGGAAATGCAAAGTGATATTAATAAAACATTGATCAATACATCTAGTCCTACCCCTAAAGAACCAGAAACTCTCACCAAGCAAACCACGAATTCAGCAAGTAGAATAGTTAAGTATCAAGACTTACCATACATGGGTGAGATGACTTTGGAGAATTCGAAACCAAGGCGGGGGAGGAAACCGAAAAAAGCCGACATCTGCCATTTGATTTATAAGAACTACGGGACAATTTTTCCGGGTACCCCAAACCCAGGACAGTTATTTAGAACATTCTGCTCCAAAGAAGACGTCTCAAGCGGACGCCTCCAACTCCGATAACCTTAAAAGGAGCGACGTCCAAACTAGGATTATAAGCAGTCTACTTGAAAAAAGACTTACCCAAGAGAACCACAGAAGGTGCGATGATAACCCCAATCAACAAGAACCTTTGAATTTATGCATTAGAGACCTAAATCACCTAAAAATACGGTTATTCGATAAGGAAGAATTGATTAAATCTGAACTGCATAGCGATGAAGATGTCGAGTTTGTGAACGATGGTGAGGCTTTGGCCAAAGTCCAGCAGTTTTCCTCATCAACACCTGAAAGTTCGTCAACGTTGAGTCCGGATGTCGCCAAAGGAAGCGACAACGGTTACGTCTTTTGGCCCAACGCTGGTGTCTTTTTGAACCCGATGGCACTACAACAACAACTGCTCTATTATCAGAAGTTGGCCGCAACTAATAACTTTGTCCCCCCAGTGGGAAACACAAAATTACCGTTGCATATCCCCCCTAGTGGTAAAGATTCCAGTCAAGAACTCAGAAAATTGATTCCTAAGGTAATTTTTTTTATCTGTGTGAGCGTAGGTTCATTAATAACTTTTCTGCGCCGTAAAGTTTGATAATTAAAGCGAACATCAATTTAAGAAAAATCGTTTTAGAAATTCCTCCTGTTTTTTTTTAAGTTTGACAAACTGTGAGCGTAAACTTATAATTTATTATTTAAGGTCGTCAAATCATTTGGAAAAAAGCGTCTTTGAAGATTAAACTTCGACCCCAATTTCGTTAGACTGCAGTTCTAAATCTCGACTGCAGCTCTAAATCTCGACTGGAGCGCTAAACCTCGACTGTAGCTCTAAATTTCGACTCCAAGCTAGAAATTTCGTCTCCATTCACGAAATTTCAACTCCAAACTGTAGATTTCTCCAAAAATGTACTTTATAACTGAAAGGAAGAAGTGTAAATTTTTACAAAATGTGGAAATTCCTGAGTTTCATGTTAAAAGTTTAACTTTATTTTTGGACATTTTGCCTTTCTCTCAAAGTTTTGACTTTTCTGAAGATTTTCTACTTTTACTTCCAAAAAAACCTCGAAGTATTGATTGAAGCTTTAACTTTCTTAGTTTCGTAATTTTTGTCAAAATTTCAAATATTCATAACTATCGGCGGTCATATCAGCAATTTGTTTAACCGCTGATGGTGCAGTAATGCGAAACCTGGTCCGATGTTAGCAAATATTTATCGAAACATTGTGGAATTTTTAATATTTGTTGCTTTTTATTTCAATAAAGTTTAATAGTTATGAATATTAAAGAATTCCTTTTCTTGCGAGTCTTGAGAATGAATTCCTTCCAAACTTAAAGTTCGTCTTTAAATTCTAAATTTCGTGTAGATAGTAGAAATTTCCAAATTAAACTTTAAATTTTTTCCGAAGCTTTAAATTTTGGGTAAAAAGTTTAGTTAAAAAATTGACATTTCGAGAAAAATCAAGATTTTGTGTTCGAAGTCAAAATTTTGAGAGATTTGAAGTCACAGTTCCATGTTTGCAATATTTAGTTTATAAGCTGAAAGATCAAACCTTTGACTAACACAAACTTTCAAGTATAAAATCTAACTTTCGAAGATAATGTCAAAATTTTGAATAAAGGAACAAAATTTTGGAAAAAAAAACGAAACTCGTAAAAAGTTATTGATTTATGTTAGTAGTAATGCAAAATATTCTAGAATATTGAGCGAGATAAACGCATATATGATTTATTTTAATTTCAGGTGAAAACGAAACGTATTGAGTCCAGTGAAGAAACCGAATCAAATTCTGGAGAAATCAAAACAAAACGAAACCTACCGACGGAAAAGATGCCCACCAAAAGAAAAAGATCGGCAATCTTCATCCCCCCCATACCGGCGGAAAACAACTCCAACCCAGCCACCGAAGTTAGTATTTGCAAATTCAAATTCACCGGTGGAGCCAAACCGAGCTTACAAGAAAAGAAAATGCTCTCCGTTGACTCCGGTGGCAACTTCCGCTACTACAGCGGCACCGGCGACAAAAGCATGAGAGGCTATGAGTTTTTTCCAAGGGAGACCCTCCAGCAACAAGCCAGTTGTACTCAGGGATCCAGCACTGGTGCGTTCCTGCAAGCAAGTGGGGAGAAAATCTTCCCTTGTTCATCGGGCGACGCCAACGAAAGCAAAGTCAAATCGGAATTCTTGTTAACACCGGAACTGCCACCTGCCACAGTTAGACCGATACAAGATTTGGTGCAGAAGCATAAGAAGAGGAAATCGAGGAAGTCGCTGCAGCGGGAGAAACTGGAACAAACGTTTAAAGAGAAAGGGTTTCTTATACAAACTCAGCAGTTGGAGTCGGCCGAGGGGGCGACTTATTGTAAGTTTAGACAACTTAGGAAGTTCACGAGGTATCTATTCAGGAGCTGGAAGGATTATCTTCCGGGTAATGTAAATGAGGTGCCGGAGCAAGAGAAACGAGGAAATGAAGACATAAGTGAACAAGATATGGATAATTTATCTAGCCACTCCAATGGAGTTTAATTTTATCTTGTGAAAAACTTCGATGGAGTTTATGATAGACTTGAATGACGTAAGGCTTGATAATTTAAACGAAAGGGAAATGAAATAATTTGAAAGGAGCATTTTCTTTCAAATTTATTTAGCAACTGAGTTTGACTGGAAATGAAATAATTTGAAAGGATCATTTTTTTTCAAATTTATTTAGCAACTGAGCTTGGATCTTTTATTATGGTAAGCATTTCATATGGGGAAACGTCTTCTTTCAGGTCATTACTGTTGTGTTGTTAGATCTGCAAATAGAAACAGAAAAAATAGAGCTTAGACAATATTAACTGAATCAGTGAAGTATGACAACTGAATACATTACAATGGGTTAACTATTCATAAAGATAATTTAAAGCCTGGAAACCAAATGTAAAATTTTGAAAAATAAAAGTGAAAGAAAATGCTCCCCTATTGGAAACAGTTCATTGCAGAAGACATTCCATCTACTTTAAGTGCAAAAAATGTTTGCCGTTGCGATGATACACTAGGCATAGTAATAGGGATTTAAAAAATCCAAGATTTTCAAGGGATTTAAGTCGAAGAAAAATGGCCATAAAGAATAATAAAAAAAGCAAATTAAAACTCCAAATTCTTAGTTTCTATATATTGAATTCAAAACATTTTAGCGTCAGCTGCTTTTGAATAATTTTGGCCAAAAAGTTTTCCAAATTTTTGCTTACTTTTAAAAAGATCCACTGCCTTCAAGTATTTTTTCAGTGATCCCATAGTAAAGCTCTTCTAGACAATTGAATCCATTTTAATTTGACTGATCTCGAGCTCGGTTTTGGCAATCATTGACTCGGGAAATAGTGATCTTGCAGAAATTGCGAGTCAAACCAAAAACTGTACCAATCGTTTCTCACGTTGATTGGATAATAAAAAAGTATGCAATTACTAAAAGTTTTGAGCTTAGTTGACCTTACGTTTGCTGAACTGAAAAGTCATCCTTATTTCATGTAGTAATGTAATGTCTCATTGCGGTTATCGACCTCAGGTGGCGCATTATGTAATTTTTTTATTTCGTCCAATATCTCATTTCACCTTGCTACATGACAATTATGATAAGAGACACTAGCAAAGACATTTTTTATTGATAATGCATTTATTTTGATTGTTTTTATTATCTAGCCTGTTTGATACCATTAAGGTTATTTATTTATATTATTTAAACCGAGTAGTGATTTGTAAAAATCTCTAACATCGTACGAATCATTGAAATATGGACACTCACGACCATATATGATGTAGCCAAAGATTCCAATGGAATATTAAAGACTGTACAGGGTTGACACTTGTGAAGTCGACGTCACGACACAATCTAATTCAAATAATTACTATTGTTGTAATATATTTTGTTACGAATAATCTAGTCGATAAATATTAAGTACAGTGTACTTCCAGACAGTGTTGATTAATGTAATAAATTTAATAATTTCGGAATGTGTTTTACTTAAAGCTCCCCGCCACCATACCAATTTGGGAAACCAAAGTAGCTCCTTTAGCAATTTTTTGGGTATGCCTCCGATTCCAATTACCTATTCCAGACTAGTCGAATCACAAGCTGATGCTCATGGAAAACATCGATTATCTCCCCCCCCCCCCGGGATAAATTTAAAATTCCGATTGAATATTCTGCATTTTTCGAAATTCGAACACTAAATTAAAAAAAATCTATAAATTTTAATTTAAAGTTTCGAGTATCTATACAAAGTGAGTCGTTAGAAGTGTAAAGCTATGTGGCTCTTGCAATTGTTTCTATAAAGTTACAATTTTAGGAACAAATAAAGCTCGGAGGGGGTACATTTTGGGTCACATGTTTTAGGAAGAAAAAGTTTTATTTTGACCCCATAAAATGCAAGGCAGCTGGTAGCAGCAAATTCCTGAGCGGTCCAGCTTGGCATGTCCATGGTGACCCTTTTTTTTATAGAACTTCCAAATTTTTTAAAAATTGAAATTCAAATGTTGTCCCCTAAAACCAAGAAATATTAAAAAACATAACAAAGTTTGCTCTAACGCGTTTCGATATCCAAGCTATCATCTTCAGAGAGATACTGATCTCTCTGAAGTTGATAGCTTGGCTATCGAAACGCGTTAGAGTAATGGTTGTGTTTTTAAATATTTCTTGGTTTCAGGAGACAAGACGTGCATTTCAGTTTTTAAAGGTAACCAAGAACCAGTCCGTTTCACCAACATTATGCCTTCCAAATTTTTATTTAAAAATGCTGTTCATTTTTTTCTTAAAATGTATATTGATTTTTTAATCATATGTGGTGGTCAAGATTAGGAGTTACTAGGGTAAAATAAAAGGCCAACACATTCTTATATTTTCCATATATTTTCCAATTAATATCATTTAATGGGAAAAAGCTATTATTTCCTAAATATTGCATGAATAAAATTTAAAAATACTGTGCTAAGTATTTATTATCTAAAATTGCTTACGAAATATTACAGAAATAAATAGATGAGTAGAAATCGCTATGACATATTCCAGCTTGAAAAAAGAAACGAAATTGTAAAAAAAATAAACATAAATGACGTAAGTTCTTGCGTTTTATTGTGTGAAATTAATAGTAATTTTTTATTGAAAATTTCAACTGAAAACGTAGTAAAAGCTCCATTGGTCCGAAGAGATCAAATTCTTGATATTACATCTTAATTCGGTCATGGCTCAATAAAAATTCGAATCACAGATATAGAGGCACTCTAATATAAGAAAATTACTAATTAGATAACACTAAAACATCAATAATTGCTTCAATATGATATATTTTTTTTGAAAAATTTTTGAAGTCAATTAGAGTTTAACCTTTCACTCATAGTGAATGGCTGAATGAAGAACAAAAGCTGAATACTCATTTAAATCAGGGCTTCGAACCGCTATCTTTTTCGTTCCGGTTTTCGATTTTCATTCTAGCAAAGAAATTATATCGGTTCAGTTCCGGTTTTCATTCCGACAAAAATAACGGTTTTTTCTGGTTTTCGGTTCAGTTCTGGGTGACTCATTTTGTGATTTTTAAAAGTTTTTCGAATTAAAACTTGATTTTTGAACATAATTTAGAAAATGTGATGTCTTTTTTTCTTTAATATTACAACACATAAGTACACTGACCTTGCCTAAAATTGAAGGAAACTCTGAATTTTGAGTTCAATCCGAATTCAAATTTAAAAAAAACCTAAACTTTGTAAAAATCTAAATCTGAATTTTGGATTTAGATATTCCAATTTAAACTCGGAAATTTATATAAATAGAGTTGAAAACTTCTAGAATATACGAACTTTGGCGATTAAAATAGAAATGTTGAGAGACTTTTCTCTTTTCTGTCATAATTTTGGTTCTCTATTGAAGTTTTGACTTTGCCTCGCTTTTTCTAATAAAGTTGATTTTTACTGTTTCGTCTTTGTTTTCTAGAACTTTGGATTAAAAGGATCAAATAAAAAAAATAAATATAAATAAAGAAGACCAAAATTTATAAAATAAAAAATTTGAATTAAGATTTTAAAGGACACTCACAATTTCAAAAAAGAACTAAATTTCTACCCTAATTTAGAAGTCTTGTCTTTAAACTGAAATATTAGATTTGTTTTTTGGAAATGTTGCTAAAAACTTCAAAATTTCTAGAAAAAGTAAAATTTTTCAGAAAGTTTTGTTTAATGTATTATTTAACTTTTTTCGATATTTTAACTTTTTTCTATTGAAGTTTTAACTTTAAACTGGTATGTACCTTTTATTATTATTTTTTTTCTAAAATTGCGAGTTTAAACAAAATTTAGTCTTTCTTTAGCAACCTCGTAACCCTTTTTATCTACGTGTTGACTTTTATTCTTTAATTCTAGACATTTTTCTCGAAATTATGAGTTGAGACTTTGACTATAAGAAATTGACAAATATAAGTTTAAATTTGGAATTATCGAATATTTGACTTTTAGCTCGAAAGCCCAAAATTTTCAGGACTTGAAATTTTGAGATTAATTTTGAAAAATCGTTTGTCATAAATTTGATTTGTTTTTCCTCAAAACTCAGACTTTTTCAAAAATGTTGTATTTTTTCTTAAATTTTGGATATTCTTTCGAGATTTTGAATTAATATCCAAAATAAGAAATAACATAAAATGTTTAAATTCAAACTAGGACTTTTGCGTTTGAAATCGAACTTCTGCTAACATTTTAAACAAAAATTTGAAATTTTTAATGGAAATGTAAACTTTAAGCCTAAAAAAAAACGCGAATTTCCATTTTAAAGACGAAATTTTAGAAATAATGCCAGCTGAAGCTAAAAAGTTTGTGAATAAATTTAACATTTTTAGAACAGATTTTTGACACAAAAGTACAAGGAGCAAAGGGTTGAACTTACAAAGGGCCAACTTTCGAGTTTATACCAGAAGTTTAGCGGAAGCCATTACCTAATATGTAAGAAAACACACAATTTTGACTTCTTAATTCTAAACAAATCGCAGTTTTGAGGTTAAAGTCGAAATCTTGAGAAAAAAAATCAAGGTTTTCAGAAAAAAAATTACTATTTTAATGTAAATAAAACCATTGCAAGTTTAAATTATACATTTTTTAACATGTCACCATTTAAAGTTTACTGTAAAAATTTCAATCCTAATGTTTTAAATTGGAATATCATGTTGGAATTTCTGCTGAAATTTTGACTGGAAATTTAAGAATTTCTAGGTTAAATTTAAAACTGCGAAATTTTACCGAAATTTTTGAGAAAAAATCATATCTTGAAATTTATGGAAGATTTAGAAAGTCGGCAGAAGGGATTTAAATTTGAAATTTCAAAAAAACTGGAATACTAAAATTAAGGCGTAATTTAAAATTTTTTTTGAAACACAACTCTTGTCCCCTGAAACCAAGAAAGATTAAAAAACAAAACAAAGGTTGCTCTAACGCGTTTCGATAGCCAACGCTTTAGAGCAACCTTTGTTGTATTTTTTAATCTTTCTAGGTTTCAGGGGACAAGATCTATTTTTTAAATTTTTGTTGATATCAAGGACCTGTCCGTTCCATCAAAAGTGGACTTTGAAGGAAAAAAATTCACGAAAAATCGAAAATTTGACTAATAACTAATAATAAAATAGAGATATCAAATTAGGAAAAGTAAATTGAAATATAAAGAAAGAAGTAAATTTGGAATTTTTTGAAAAAGGTTTCCAGAAAAATGTCCAGAAAAACTCGAACTTGCAAAAAAAATTGTAAGGTAAACCGAGTTTCCCTAGCTTGAATGAAAAACACGCTACTACTTTATTCCAAAGATACAGCACAGAAAATTTATTTATATTATACTCGAAATTTTAGGAGAAAAAAAGAAATATTTCGAGTAATTTCCAGATTAAAATCCAAATTTCAATAAAAAGTCGAAAATCTCGAAAAAAAGATTCAATTTAAAACTTAAAATTTTATTTTAGGTTGAAATTTTGTAAATATTATTTTATAAAAAAATTTGAAAATTGTGAGTTTCTAATTTAATCTAATCGGAAATGAGAGATGAAGATGAAATGAAAGTTGCTTGGAATTGCGTAAAATTCTGAAAAAGAACAAAAATTTCAAAAAAAAAACTTCCAATCTTAAATATAAGTAAAAAGTATTTTGAGTATATAAATTCGACGAACCGAAGTAAACCGGTATTATTTTCGGTTTCGTTTCCGTTTTCGTTCTGGCGAAAATAACGGTTATTTTCGGTTTTCGGTTCAGTTCTGGTTCGAAGCCCTGATTTAAATTGGAATAGAAGCCAAATTCAGACTATGACATTCCAGTTGCACGGTACAAAGTTGATTTGGTTTAAAAAAAAATTGTTTTAGAAAGAAATTTGTTTAATCTCCTATAGTATTCATTTGTTTTAGAAAAGAATAATATTTCGAATAAATCGACGAAAATTCAACATATCTGTTGCATTAGAAAAAGTTTCTTTGTTTTCGTATCTACTTATAGCTTGAGTTTAGTAAACTCTGCTTTGTTTTAGAATTTGTTTTAATTAATGCAATACAATTAAATGAAGATAGTACTTCTTGTAATAACTAGGTAATTTCAAATCAAATCTATGCGATTGAATCGTTGAACCAAGAAAGGTACATATGGTATACAGTATGAAAACTTTAACTGAACCATATTTTCTGATAAAATTTAAAACTGGTCGATTTGTTTCAAGTTTCCCACATAGAAGCAAATTAAGAGCGAACTTAATCAGATTTACCTTTTAAAGTTTAGTTTGTTTTTAAATAATTTTTATAAACGTAACAGCAACATTTGTTTAAACAATGATTGAACATAACAATTAAACATTAAAATAACAAGAGTAGAATTTGAAAAGGCTCAACATTTTTTTTTCGTTTCGAGGTACAATAAGGTACTAGATAGGAACCCAACAAATTACATTTGTATAGAATTTGATAGCTCAGATTGCTTGATTCTGTTAGTCTTTTAAATATTTAGCAGTAATAGTAATATGCCTGAATAAAAATTATATTAAAGCCAAAAGAAAGTTATACACATAAGTATTATTTTATTTTATCTTCACAACGTGTAAATTTTGATTATACAGTTTTTTTGGATGTTTTTTTCTCATATATATAAAGATAACTCTTTTTTGTTATAGGGTGTCATTTTTTAAGATTGGGTCAAACAATCGCTTTGCTTTAATAAGCAGTGGTTGACAAATTAGGATTTGTCAACCACTTTTGAATCAAAACCAACTGAAAACCACCTAAAAATAGCTTAAAGCTTAAAAAATAAAGAAGATAAATAAAATAGTGGTTAAAATTTCAGTATTTTCGCGGATCGATATAAAATTTTTGTCATTTTTCTTGTATTTTGGCTTACAATCTAATTTAATTTAAAACACACTGTAAGTATTTAATTTTGTTTGTTTTTTAAGCTTGGTGTTATTTTTAGATAGCATTCTTTTAAAATTACCTTGTTGTTGAAAAAATGCATCAGAAAATACAAAATAACCCCGTTTTTTCGAAAGACAAAAAATCTGACTAAAAGGAATTGATTTAAAATTTTGCGTTTACAAGCGAAATACAATGTAATAAAAAAAATTGAAAGTTTATTTCTAGATGAAAATCCAAAGAGGTAAAATATTCAACATTTTCGATTTAGGTTTGAAATTTTCAGTTTTTAATTTTGATTTAAAATCTAATTTCCAAAATAATGTCAAAATTTGAATACTATTTATCGAGACTCATTATTTCTAAAAAAGGTCTTAATCTCGAACTGAAGCCAACCAGTGCAAAAGTTGCAAGTTTATATTTGAAACTTTGAGAAAAATCTCTAAGTTTACTGAGGCTACTAACAAAGAATCTATCAAAATTTTGATTTGTGCTAGAATTTTTCGTGAAATTTAAACCAAACACCGGTTACGATCATACAAACAAACTATGACCAAACTGCCTTTACATTTGCTAAAAATTTCAAACTGAAATTTGGAATTTTTTTCTTATTATTTTTTAAGAGAAAAACATAAATTTTTGGAGAAAATTAAAATATCTTTCTAAATTTCACGTTAAGGTAAAAATTGACATAACTGACACAAATTGATCTAAAATTTAAAAATTCATGTTACTTTTTCTATTGCAGAATTTCTCAAATATAATTTGCATGGGTCCATATATCGAATTGACTAGAGATAACATAATAGATGCAAGAAGGACAACTAGGTGGTACGATATGTTTTCTAAATACGACTGATCTAATAAGTAACAATATCAGCGAAATGTATTAAAGGTTGTATCGTGTGTATGTACATATTATAAATAATTACACACTTATGGCTCGTTACGAGCCAAAAAAACAGATTGTCGAAAGAACGCCCTAATTACGAGCTTTATGTATCTCTTTATAATGAAATGTTACGATTATCACACTAAAAATCACAACTTGAATCAGTTTCTAAAAGAATGTCTAAATTCTGTCCGGGAGAATGAAAGTTTACTAATTCAGATTTTAGACATCCGACGTAAAAGTATGAATGATGAAGAAATAACAGTATGATGGAGTATAAAAAATAATGCTGCAGTAATAAACGACACTCAATTCGATGCTCAATATTGCATTATTTTTTACACTTTATTAAATCTAGAGAGGCACGGTATAGATATATTTGGATTGAAGTATATTCTACAATTATTTACATGTTATGTATAATTTACAAAAGTGTGTGCCCAATGTTACCTTGATAGATTCCATATTGACTAAATTTATTGTTCTATACATATCATTACAAGCCAGAAGAAATATTATACTATATAAAAATACTTTTATCTTTCCTATATTAGTTCTTAACAAATATTTTTGGAAAATTTAATCTTAATCTTTATATGGGTTCTTAAAAACGTAGAATTTTAGCATAGAATACGATTATACTAATACAATAATTGCTAATATGGAAATTATATCTTTCGTTGCTGTTAGGCCCTTAAACCACTTGTTATTAATACGTTGCTAATTAGTAACAATGTACATATCTAAGTTGTCTTATAATAAAAACTAGTCTAGGAATCTAGTTTTTCCAAAATTATTTGTTATTAGCATATTATCACACCCTAGCTTTGCGAGTTTTGATAAAATTATTTTCCTCATTTTTCAAACAAATCGTAATTTCGTAAAAAATGCTAAGAAAGTGGCAAAAACTTGAAAACAGCCCGAAATTGAGATTTTACTTCAATCAAAATTCTAGTTTCGATCGATTTCTAACGCGTAACATTCTCAAAACATTAAATTAAATAAAAGGCGGCAGATTTTTTTTCTCAAAATTTGAACATTTTTCGAATTCTTATTTTTTCTCAAAACTTGACTTTTTAGGCTTTCTCTGGGGAATGTCGATTTTTTTAAAATTTGGATTCAAATTTATCTTATTATTCTCTATATTTCGCAATTGTTCCCAAAATTCGACTTTTTTTAAAATGTTAAATTTCAAAATTCAATGTTCTGGAAGTATTCGATTCTCAAAACCAACTTTCTGAAGTTTGAATCTTTTTACAAGTTTTGATTTATTTTTGATTCGAACTTTTTGTCAGAAATGTGCCTTTCCTCGATATTTTTGCTAAAAATTTGTCCTCAAGACCAAGATTTTTGTAAATGTTATCGAAATTTTTCCTTTTTCCCAAAATTCGGCTTTTTTTAATGTTGAACTTCGAAGTTCGATTTTTTGGAGGTTTCAATTCGTTTCCCAAAACCAACTTTTTCTCGAAGTTTGGGTATTTTTGCAAAAAAAGGTTTCTACTTTTTTTTGTTTGACTTTTTTTTGATTCGACTTTTGTCAGATATTTTCCTTTTTTTCGACATTTTTTCCACAACATTTCTTGTTAAAGCCCAGTTTTTGTGAATGTTGGCAAAATATTTTCTTTTTTCCCAAAAGTCCGCTTTTTTAAAAGGTTCAAAATTCAATTTTCTGGAAGTTTGCATTCGTTTCCCAAAACCAACTTTTTTTAAAGTTTGGATATTTTTGCAAAAAAGATTTCTACTTTTTTTTATTTCACTTGGATTCGACAGGCGGGCACACTGACCACTATACTACCGAGGATTTATTTGACTTGTTTCTGATTCAACTTTTTTTTAGATATTTTCCTTTCCTCGACATTTTTCCTCAATATTTTTTATAAGGGCCCATTTTTTTCTAAATGTTGTTGACATTTTTCTTTTTTTCTTCTAAAATTCGAATTTCGAAATTCGATTTTTTGGAAGTTTATATTCGTTTCTCAGAACCAACTTTTTCTCGAAGTTTAGGTATTTTTACAAAAAAAAGCTTCTACTTTTTTTTTATTGGACTTGTTTTTGATTCGACTTTTTTCGGATATTATCCTTTTTTCGACGTGTTTTCACAAAACTTCATGTTAAAGCCTAGTTTTCATGAATGTTATTAAAATATTTCCTTTTTTCCAAAAGTCCACTTTTTTAAATAGTTGAACTTCAAATTCGATTTTCTGGAAGTTTGCATTAGTTTCCCAAAACCAACTATTTTCGAAGTTTAGATATTTTTGCAAAAAAAGCTTTCTACTTTTTTTATTTGACCTGGTTTCGACAGCGGAGATACTGACCACTCTTCTACCGAGGATTTATTTAACTTGTTTTCTATTAGACTTTTTTTGAGATATTATCCTTTCCTCGACATTTTTCCTCAACATTTCTTATTATAAATTATTCCTTCTTTTCTAAAATTCGCCTTTTTTAAAATGTCGAACTTCGAAATTCGATTTTTTAGAAGTTTCTATTTGTTTCTAAAAACAAAATGTTTTGGAAGTTTGGATATTTTTACAAAAAAGGTTTCGACCTTTTTTATTTAACTTGTTATTGATTCGACTTTTTTTTGGAAATTTTCCTCTCCTAGACATTATTCCTCAAACTTTTTTTTGAAGTCTAGTTTTTTGTAAATGTCGAAATTTTTCCTCTTTTCTCAAAATGCCGAGCAGCTTGAACTAAAACTTTTGTATTTCTTTACGACTTTTAATTCGAATGTTTTAAGAGATAAAAATCTAAATTTAGAACGTGAATCCAAAATTTCGAGAAAAACATTTAAAATTAAACAGGTTATTTGAAACAGTCTAAATTTTGGATTTGAATTAAAATTTTACATAATTCAGTATCTGTAAATTGGAAGCCTAAACTTGAAATTTTGAGAAAAATTTGACACTTTAAACTCAAATGTTCGACTTTTTCTATTTCTGCACATTAAAATTTTTTTTTTCGACATTTATTTCAATATCAAAACATCAACTGTAGGTTCACTTTTTAAAAAAAAAATGCCTGTTTTTATTTCGAAATTTATATTTTCTTTAGAGACTTTTACCTCTTTTAGAAGTTTTCACTGTTTTTCTTCCAACATTTCGATTTTAATTCCAGGATTTTGAGATTTCGTTCGAAATTTCCTGGATAAATACCAAACCTTTATTTATTTGTTTAATTTTTAGTGGAAACGAAATGTTGAGAATAACGCCCTTTTGTGATTTGAAGACAAAACTTCGAGAACAAAAAATCAAATTTTGACAAGTCATTTAATTAGTAAATTTTAGGAAAAGGAGTAAAAAATGCAGAATATTCAGAACCGAAATTTGGGAAAAAATATATAAAATTTGTTCCTAAACTTCGACTGACTTCGAACTGAATTACTTTTTTTTAAGTTGCTTTACTTTTTTCCCAAAGTTCGACTTAATGTTGATATTTTTCTTAAAGTTTTCTGTTAAAATTTGCATATTTGGAATTATTATAGAAATTAAGGTTCCTTCATCATTTTCAACTTTATTGAGCTTTAAACTTACAATTTGTAATTTCAAAAATTCCAAACACTACTGTTATAGATTTCAATCTTTTTTCCGGAATTTTTTTTCCAGTCTGAATTTGAAATTATTGCCACGTACCCAAAATATCGATACATTTTGGGTTAATCCTAAATTTTCCGAATTTCAGATTATTCCAAAAATGTTCATATTTTCCTTGAAACATGCTAAAACAGCGTTTTTTGTAAACATTTTGAATTGTTATGAAAATGTTTTTTTTTAAATACCGTGCTTAAACTTGAAATTTTTGATCACCCAAATAAGTTTTTTCTAAATTTTGATTTTTTTCAGTTTATTCTTGAAATTGTTACCGTTTTAATCTAAATCTTAGATTCTTTTATAATTGAAATACAAATCTTGTTCCCTGAAACCAAAAAAGATTAAAAAACACATCAAAGGCTGCCCTAACAGGTTTCGATAGCCAAGCTATCACCTTCAGAGAGATACTGACACTGACATTTATAATTCACAATTTTCTAGAAGTTTAAATTTACAATAATTTAAAATCTGAAAAATTCGTAAATTTATTTTTGCTATGAATTTCGATTTTTTCCTCGAAATTTTAAATTTTGCACTCCAAACTTTTCCGTCTTAAATTCAAAGTTGATGTAGACTATAGCCCAAATATCGACTATAAAACTGACTCCTTGCTCTAAATTTCTGCTTACAATTAGAACCAAAAATGTTGAAATTTTTTTGAAATGTTCATAGTAAAACAATTTTTTTGGAAATGTTTCAATTTTTTTCCAAATGTTACTTTTTTTACAATTGCGTGTTTAAAATTGAAATTTTTATCAGAGAAAAGTCCAAAGCCTTTTTATAAATTATGATTTTTTTACGAAGGTATTATTATTATTTTTCGTAGTTCCCAGTTTAGTTTTTGAATTATTGTGGCTGAAATTATCAAATTTAAGTTCTTTCATAATTCACAAGTTAACCGAAGTTTAAACCTGCAATTACTAAACTCAAAAATGCCAAACAATTTTGTTATAAATTTCTAGTTTTTTCTGGAAATGATCGTTTTTCCCTCAAACTTTCCAGTCTTAACTTCAAATTGTTGCTGATTACTGAAAATTTTGGTTTTAAAATTGAAATTTCGGTTTTATAAGTCGAAATTTCGACTTTTTGCTCCAAATTTTGGCTTGGATCCTAAAATGTTGACAGTGTTACTAGTTTCATGATAACTTTTTTTCGAATTATTTTGAATTTTTCTCAACATGTTCTTTTTCTTGTAATTTCATCTTCAAACTTGAAATTTTGCATCATGGAAAGTCGAAACACTTTTTTCTTAAATGTTGTTCAAAAAATTGTTTACAGTTTTGTGTTTAATATTAAACTTCTAAAATTTTTGCCTCAAAAATGTTTTTTTTTGGAATTATGAAAGCTTTTTTTATAAATAGATCGTACTTCTTTAGACTTTTTCTTCAAATTAGAGAATTTAAAAATTTAATTTGGAAGTTACAAGAGAGAAACAGAGAAATGAGGAATTTTTTTTTTCAGTTAGCCACTACTTTCTTAGGATTTATTTACCTATCAATTCTTTAATATTTATGCCTGAAAATTGCACTTGTGATGGAAATTTTGAATTGAAATTTGAAACTAAAGGCCAAAATTGTAGAGAAAAAAAATTGACTGTAAAAGTACGTCAAAACTGCTGAAAAAATCGTAATTTATTAAAAAATCACCATTTTTTTAAATTTTAAAATCGATATTTTAGAATAGAAAAAAATATTTCGAATTTAAATTAAGATTAAAATTTAAGGAAATACAGTTTAAACCTCCCTATAACGAACCTCCATATACCGAATTCCTCTATATAACGAATTTTTTCAGGGAACGTAGCATTTTAAGCAAATTAACACCTAATATTACCCCCATTTAGCGAACAGGATACTTCCTTACAACAAACTTTTGAACCAATATTTTTCAAGGTTTAATTAGTTTTAATAATGGCCTTTCGTTCAGAGAAAGTTTTTAATACCTCATGCTAATGACTGTAGGTTTCATTCGTTTTTAATTGCCACTCTTTCAAAATAAGTAAATACTAAATTTTTGGGATACCCCATGCTAATGGCGACTTTGTTTACCCGCTAGTATAAAGGGGGTTTACATTTTAAGAACACACCTGAACTTGTTTTCAATGCGTTAAATAAGTGGAAAGTATTTTTTTAACAGCAAACATTTTCTAAATTCTCTCTTTAAACAGAAACAACAGATTTTTTTAATTAAATTTAATTTATCTACATAGGTTTGTTTGTTTATATTTTTTTAAATAAATGTGTAACATAAAATTTTACATTTGATTGGTGCATCTTTAATCTTACTTTCGTATAACGAAAACCTCTCTGACTAAGGTCGAAATTTGAGAAGTAAATGAATATCTCTACAAAAAAAATGAAACTTTTAATTTAAAACCAAAATTTCAAAAAAAGCAAAAAACTGAAACGCAGAATTTGAAGAAAAATAATCAAAATACTCCAGTAACGTTAAAATAATCAAAATACTCCAGTAAAGTTAAATCACTTTTGAGAAAAACACGAAATTTTGAGTTTTGGTTAAAATATTGGGCAAAAAAAGATAAAACTGGAAATTTTGGAAAAAAAACGCGAAACTATCGACTCGTTTGATACATACACAGGACAAAAAGTCCTCTCGTCTAGACTAGTCGAGAGGAAAATAATTATATTTACAAGTTGTGTTTACAAATAACTGTACAAAGTCATTTATAGACCAAACTCGGAAATAGGATTAATGCAAACATCAATTTGTTTACCATCGAATTTCAACAAAGCTAGGATTACTTCCTCGATTAGAATAAATGTTATATTGCATTACCCGTCTAAATCCTCGCCCTCCAATTTGAATAAATTGGTAGGGCTCCTTAAATCCTCCCTATGATTTATTTATTCGGCTGGAAATTCCTCTTCTTCGAAGTGTTGAAAAACGCAGATGAATTTAAACATCATCTTCGGCACTTTTAAGAACTATCTGGTTCTTTTGGGCCAGGTTATTCAAGGCATTAGTTAACGAGTCTAATTTCTTGTCGATGTTCCCTAACTAAAAATAAAAAAGTCTGTAATTGTTATTAAAATTGTTTTTGTCAAAATTAAATGTGACATGTGTGGAATGAATTAAAATTTATATACCACAGGAATGATTATTAATTTTAATTTTTAAATTATGTGCCTAAGGTGGCCCCAAAATTATATTTAGTCGAATTCCAAGATTTATGGAGCCACCGTCAGCGCCCGATCGAGGTCAAAACATCGTCCCCAATACATCACCGGCAATGTCATTAGGAAAATGCAAAATCGATACAGTATTGGGGCAATGTCGTGGCCAGTTTTCATAACACGGTTGCCATCAATAATGCACAGTGGACAATGGACGACGAGTGGCCCCGTTCATCGGGATCTGGCGTTCGTACCTGTTGCTCCACTCTGTAAAGTCGGGCTCCCACAGTCATCGGTTTCACGTTGCCCACACGGTCGATCCCGGCGAGATAACTCCCTGGCTTACCGAGGGTCTGGTCTAACCGCCTCTGGAGCTCCTACAAAAACAATAAAGAAACCCTCGTCGTAAAGTGCACTCTTTATGGATGTGGAATTCAGGCGAGACGTAGAGCCACTCCTGAAGGTTCTAATATCACATCAATTTTACAGATGGTGGGGTGGATACTGAGAAGAAAAAAGTCGTTACTGAAAACAATTAGGTGGCTCCACGTTTCTGAATTATTTACACTTCAGTGGATATGTAGTGGGAATTCGTGTGTAAAGAGTTCGGTGACTTTTTTCTGCAATTATCAACAGAACGATTGTTTTAGCTCTGCTGCGTTTGGTTTAGGAAATTTATTTCTTGTTTCTTTTGTCAACATCAACTACGCAAAGAAAAATAAATCCTTTTTTTTACAAAATGACTGATTACCTTTATCCTGACCATCATATTGAGGTGTCCTTGGCTATATTGCTCTATTACGTCTCGAACATCATACGGCTTTCTGGCTTGCTGAAATTTTCGTCTGGCGACGAAATATTTGATTTTCCTTATAGCTCTGATGGCGTTCTTGTGAGCTTCGGTTAATCTAAGAAAAATTGCTACAATCAGTTTTTACCAAATGAAAATGCGCATACTGAAGGTTTAATATTTAACAATATAAATAAGAATTTTGCGAAAATTGAGGTACAAATCTTGTCCCCTGAAACCAAGAAAGATTAGAAAACACATCTTTAGATAGTTATCTCTCTGAAGATGATAGTATGGCTATCGAAACGAGTTAGTGCAACCTTTCTTGTGTTTTTTAATATTTCTTGGTTTCAGGGGACAAGATTTGTATTTCAGTTTTTGAAAATAACCAAGGACCAGTCTGCTGCAACGAAAAAAAAAAAGAATTTTGCACACTGCGGCAACCCTCACAAAAACCAGTCTATGAGTAGCATAGCGTACCATGCTTTACAAATGGGGAAGCTGATCTTGAAATTAAAAATAGTAAAGGGAATTTTTTTCAAAAAACCTTAAAGACATAATTTCCATTAAAAACCATTAAAAATATTGTTTTTATCTTGCAAATTAAAAAATTGCCATTTTACTTTAAATTTAATAGGGCGGTACTTTATTTTGCAAATTGATGTTGTGATCAATCGAACTTTTTAAGTTAAGGACAAAATTTCAAGATTTAAGTAGAAATGAATAAATTAAAACTCGATTTTAAGTAAAAATATTGTGAAAGAATTAAAAATTTTAACTCAAACTAAAAAGTTTGTGAGAAAAGTGTAAAATGTAAGAAATCATTTAAAATTTATATAAAAACATGTCCATTTTAGAATTTCAGGTTACAACTCAGAATTTAGAAAAAAAAAGTTTAAATGTCAAAAAAACTCTTAAAAAACATGAGACTGAAATTTAACAGGACATTTGGAATTCCGAGTTAAATAGTAGAAAGACGAAAATATTGTTATGGGCTTTATCGGTTTCTGATTGATTATTAAACACGTGCTGAATAATACCCACTTTATTATTAAACTTAACTCGGATCACCACAACTGAACAATTAACTCATTCACTATTGACTTCTACTAACTCACTAACGACACTGACTGACTCTAACTACTGCTGACTAGAACAATCCTGCAGATAAGGCTTATCGTTTGCCAAAATTTCAGGAACGCTTATCTGCCGTTTGCTTCGTTATCGCGGCCGCTTTCCCCTTATCAGATCTTTCTATAAACTTTTCTTATGCACTAAATTCTACAATTTACATTTCGTTACAATATGATTTTCAAGTTTAAATTGAAAAGTTTTTGAAATTTAGAGAAAAAAGCGTTTAAATGTTTGTTTAAAATCTAAACAATGAACCAGAAGTACCAGAGACAATTTGAAGGTTATAAAGTAACTTTAATTCTTGCACTTTCCATCATAGCATGATAATATCTAAACAATGAATTCCAAAGAGAGCTAAAAAAAATCGAGTTAAAAATCAAAAATTCGAGAAAAAAACTCCGAAATTATATACAATGAAGGTTCAGGTGTTTAAGAAACTAAGTAACCATTTTTCATAAAAACATAAATATTGAGTCTTAAATCGGAATTTAAGATAAAAAAAATAATAAAAATAACAGGATTAATCTCGAGAAAAAATCAGTAAAAATGTGGGAAAGTTTTAAAAAGGTTAGTAATTTAAATAAAAGAAAATTTTAAAATGTTGAATTTTTACTTTCATCTTTAGGACTTTATATAACGTAAAAGATCTGGGAAGAAAATCAAGATCCCCTTAAATGTGATATTATGAATTAGGTTTTTTTTTAGAAATTTTAAATCGTTTGCCGGAAACTTCGACTTAAATGATTTATCCCAAAAATGACTCAAAAAAATTCATTTTAACGTCTACTTACTGTGTAACCCTTGGAAGTTCCCCATCGTAATCATCGATGTCGTCACTAGCGGCTTCCGTCACGGTGCTGGTTTGGCTCATGAAGATGGCACCTCTGGCGCTCTCCCTCTCGCTCCTTCTAATCCGGTTCGGCGTACCTGAAACCGATCAACAATCCTATCTCGACCTAAATACAAAAATGTAGCCACAAACCCGATCTGGGCTCCTCTGAGTAGTACACGACGTCCGAATCCGATTCGCATCTGGATACGGCGCTGACTGGAGGATTTGTTTGGATGGGGGTGTCCGCCTGAGGTGTGGCGGGCACGTCCATCCGATTCTTGGATTTCCTGCGTTTCAGCACAGATGCCTTTTTAGCTACCTGTAACATGAGGGACTGACCCAACCCATGGAGACTTAACACTGATACACCGAACACTGCTGCATCTAAAACTAGCCTAACAACAATGCTATATTTCTAGAAATATTAACAGTTTAGCGAATGTACAGTAAGTTTTATTGGTGCGCATGGTGCTGAGCTTTGGTTGAATTTGGAAAATAAGGAACGCGTGGTGGAAGGCAATTTTTGAATGCTGTAAGAGAGCGGAAATATTTTTAGTTCCCAACTTGATCTCTTACGACTTTTTTGCAACTTTAAATATAAGTGAAATAGGCCATGGGTCAATATACATATTGGAAAATCACTTGTTTGGTCTGTATGTTCAGAAGATTTCGATCCAATCGCCCCGGAAAGAGAACAAATAATTACTTGTTTGTGAGTTTTGGGAATGAAGATTATTAGTGGTTAGTATAAATTGGAATTGGAATGAATTGGATGTCTGCGACCTGCTTGAATATTGCAAGGAAGTTGCTCTTAAAGAAATTTTAGTTATTGCAAACACGTTTCTTCAAACTACTTTTAGAAAAGAGACAAGTCAGCAACAAATCATCTGCAATACTGCAAATGACGAGACTCAGTCCAAATGAAAGTATTCTTCTTCTACTGAAAAGAAATTCCTCTTTTCTCGATGGAAAAAGGATTTGAGACAACAACGAGACAAAATTTGTTCGCCACTTGACAAAAGACGTGATTCTCTTTGAGGAGAGCTCTTTCAAATTATAGAAAGTGAAGAAGTTTAAATAGGTTTGTCGCAGAAACAAGTGAGTCACTTAGCAGTAGTGGATATGCAAAATGTAAGCTGCTGAAAATTTTGTAATCAGTTGCTGAATATTATTTGCTGTTCCCAGAAAATACACTGACTACCTAAAAAGAATTTTTATTGAATTCAGGTTTCAAAAGTTTATTATAATAAAGCTTGTGGAGATGTCTCTTTAAGCCAAAGATATACATTGACGTGGCAGAAGAGGTCTGCTAATTATTAAATTACTTGTCAACTATTTCGGTTGACCAATTTTCATGTGGATAAAAATACTTTAATGTGAGCTTCGAAAATATGTACAACAAGAAGCATTTAATAAGCTAATTATAAAGCTTATTACAGTTGCGAATTCGTTACTAAATTGACACAGAGGAAACATATCTGTAAAACTTACTTTGAATAAAACAGATACCCAGCCTGATATCGAGTATGGAACTTCACGAGTTTCATACTTATGTCAAGCTTGGATATTGGTTTGTTTCTTACTAATATTGGCCGAACAAAGAGTCCCAGGCCAAAACACTTAAAGAGTTATTATGACTCAAATCTAAAAGATTTAAAAAATTGTGGAATTCGTAGCATCTATACTTTCTCAGAAGTTAACGTACTACAACTTTTCACCAAAAGAAAAGCTACCATTTTTTATTCACTGTATTTTTTTCATCACATGATGAATATTTTCGTTCCTTTTTAAATCATCACATGATGAATATTTTCGATTTTTTTTTTGAAAATAAGGAATTTCCCTAATGCTGAACGGGATACTTTTGCAATTTTTTCAGTCTATTAAGCACCTAAATGCCTGGCTGTTCTATATGAATGTGGCGTGATTCTCACCTTAGAAAGTGGTATATTGTAATTGGTGCCGCCTGTGGAAGTATTCACTTGACTCGACCCGGAAGTATCCTTGAGGTACACCTGCCAGGTGGCCGATGAATTGAAGCTCTTATCGGCGGCGTAACACCGCCACAGACATTGTATCAACATGGCGGCGGCCGGTATTTGTCGGTTAAAGTGTTTCTGTCGTTGCTTCTGTTGGACTTTCAGAGCAAAACCGGATCCTAGGATACCCTGCAAGAGAAACGAATGTTGAAGCAGTTTATTCAATCAAATCGCAATAGGTAAGCATATTACGCTCTTCTTTGATTTGAATCCATGTATATTGGAGGTGAGTTTTTTACGAGAGAACAGCACAGTGTTGATCTAACTAATGAGTCACTAGATTTGTTAGCTCAAAACAGAAATTCTAGCTTTTCAGAGAGGGGATTTGGGTGTGATTATTCCAAAAAAAAAGTTATTTAATAGTTGTATTTACTACTTGCAGATAAATTAGCAGCTTTACCTTTTCTTAATCTAAGGAATTGATGCTGGCAGCGTTCGAATCAGCGCTATTAAAATTAGTCAAAAATATAGATTTAATTTTTCTTCAAATTCAACTTTTTCGGTTTAAGCATGGGAAATTAGTCAATTTGCGCTGGGCTTGCCAAAATTAGACAAAAATTCTTCCTTTTTATCTTTGTAAATCTCTTCAAATTCATTAAGCAATACTAAATTCGCCAAAAGGATGTTGATATGGATCAAAGAATATTTTGCTAAAGTCGGTAACGAAAACTTTGCGAGGGGGGATTCCCTCTGCTTATGCAAATGTGTTGCAAAAAAGTTATCCATCGACAAGGAGTAAATCTAGTTTGCATAAAAAGTTCAACGGAAAATGAAAAGAGCATCAAAGATCGTATTACTCGGGAGCTTGTTTAAGCTCATTTTCTCGATTAACACTCCCGTTCGTGTTGCAGATTATTTTATATAAATTCGCTGCCAGTTTGACTAAAGTTTCAGCAACCAATGGCAGCTTCAACTCTTCAATTTTATTTGGAAGTCAGTGTTTACTACGTGCCGCAAAAACTATCCATTTAGCGCTTTATGATGACCTTCGTTCTATCAGACTAAATGCAACGTGTACACTTGATGTTTTATTAAAATCGTTATCGATTCCTAGTTCCGTATCTTTATTATTTCCATTTCAGCGCTTAAATCTATGTATCGCGTGCAATATAGTCCGCTTTGTGTCAGTGTGACACGATCGACGCTAAGAATGTTTAGTTTAATATATTATCAATAAAGCTAAATTGTTTATGGATAGTTTGGAGTAAAAAGTGCAGGTTGCATGTACGTTTCTACGGTTGAAAAATCAATATCCCTAAGTGGGGTGTTTTTCACCAATAAATAAAGTTCAAAGTTTAAGGTCGTCTAGGGACAAAAGTTTTTAACTATCAATCAACGATTTGGACGAAATCGAAGTCTACTAAAAGGGAATTCAGCTCGAAGTACGTCGCACCATTTCTAACGTTGAAGATTTACGTTGATTGCAGGATATTAGTATCTTATTTGATAAAAATTGCCTATATTTGTAACAAATTGGCAGGTGGTATACTGGAACATTCAGTCGTCCGAGGTAGTACCACCCCACGTATCACTAGGAGGCGGTGAAATGATGCTTACATCATGTTTCCGTCTCTGACACGTGAGTCGGTTCCTGCTAATTTTCTTTCCTCGTCCTGTCCTTTTCCTTATTTCCTTTTTTCATCTACTCTGACTTTATCTTCTAATTATTAAAAACAAAGATGATGGATTCTCTTCGTGCAAAAAATTCCTGACGTATACTACGCTCTCGTTCGGATGTCCGGGTGAAGGGTGTACGAGGGAATCCAAAATCGACGGAAAATTTAGATGTACCATGGGCCAAGTTCCTTTCAAACAATTCATTCAAAATTCAATTCTGTAACATTCGGGGTCTAAACTCAAATCTAAACTCGGTTCACCAACACCTTCAAAATGAAAGACCCCATGTGCTGTCTCTGACAGAAACCCAAGTCTCCCCATCCATCAATACACTCCATTTGCTTTGCCCTAACTACGACTTGCACACAAAATTTCGACACAAGAGGGGAATTTGTGTTTTTATGCAAAGCGACCTGTCCTGTCAACCAGAAGAAGCACTGGAATCTGCTGATAATGATGTGATTTGGCTGAAAATCTGCTCCAAAAGCAAAGTAATATTCATCTGTTCACTTTATTTATCTTCAAACGATCTCCCATACAGACAGCTCTTCTCTTATCTCTCCGTAACCTTTGATCACCTACAGATGAATTATCCAAACGCTGAGGTTGTCTTTCTCGGTGACTTCAACGTACACAACATCCCCTGGTTAAGGTTTTCTTCCCGCACTGACGACGCGGGAAGGGTGGCCGAGGCTTTCGCCATCGCTTGTGGATTATCGCAATTAGTTGAGGAACCCCCAAGAATTCCTGATATAGATACCCATCAACCTAATCTACTCGACCTTTTCCTTACGAATTCACCAAATTCGTATAAAAGCTCTGTAACATCACCACTTGGAAATTCGGATCACAAGCTTGTAGCAGCCTCTTGCTCGCTTCATACACCACCTCCTTCCCAGACGCAGTCCCGTAGGGTTTGGCACTTTAACTCTGTAAACTGGGAAAAATTAAGAGACTTCTTGCATCTTTCCCATGGCAGGAAGTCTGCTTTAACTCAGACAATTCTTCCTTAGTCGCCGAATCTATCACGGAAATTATCCTAATTGGTATGGAATGCTCAATTTCCCACTTCCAAAAGAAGTCTGCCTCCAGTAAATCTTGGTTCAGTAAAAAATGTGCTCGGGCTGTCTCCTGTAAAAATCGCGCATGACGTCTTGGCGAAATAATCCCTCAGTCGAGACTAGGACCATATTTGTAGATGCACGAAATTCTTGTAAACAGGTTATTGACGAGGCAAAAGGTGATTTTAATCGTAAAATGCGCCAGAGGCTTATTAACTGTCCGAACGGTCCCAAGTCCTTTTGGGGATGTGCAAAGTCGATTGGAAAGAATTTTACATCTGCAAAGTTTCCACCTCTACTCGATGAAAATAGCACTATTGTTACTACCTCTAAAGAAAAGACTGACATGTTAGCCTTAATGTTTGCCGAAAATTCCAATCTTGATTCTCGAAACGCAGAACCTCCTATTCTTCCTAAGGTTGGCACTTCGATGCCTATAGTTGTTTTCAGACAACGCATAATCAAAAAGATTTTCCTTGAATTCGACACCTCGAAAGCTTCTGGCCTTGATGGTATTCCCGCTACTGTTCTTAAGAAGTGCGCCCCAGAGTTGACTCCTGTCCTAAGCAAATTGTTCACACTTTCTTACAACAAAGGTGTATTCCCTAACATCTGGAAATCTGCAAGGGTACAGCCTGTCCCTAAAAAGGGAAAAAGGAATCTAGGTAACAACTATCGCCCCACATCTTTGTTACCCGTTATATCTAAAGTGATGGAAAAGGTTATCAACATCGAGATTCTCAAATATCTGGAGGAAAATAGAATCATCTCCGACAGGCAATACGGTTTTAGACAACAACTTTTCACGAGCGATCTACTGGCATATGTTACTCATATCTGTAACTCAGCTATAGAAAAGCATGGTGAGGCTAGGATTGTGGCATTAGATAACTCAAAGGCTTTCGACAGAGTCTGGCACCGATCTCTTCTCGCCAAACTAACATCTTATGGTCTTCCTCCTGGACGCTGATATTTGATATTAATTTTCTCGCTGACAGATCTCTTCAAGTCGTCGTCGATGGCATCTCATCCGAGATATTTGCGATTAACGCAGCGGTGCCTCAGGGGCCTGTTCTGTCTCCTACTCTATTTCTGTTACACCTAAACGATCTCTAAGCTTCAACTTCCAATCCTATATACAGCTACGCAGATGATAGTAATCTTGTGTCATCTTTTTTCTCCGACAAACCATTATCTATTGCTGCTTTAGATCGACTAAGGAAACAGCAGATACAGACGATTAATCGGGATCTCGAGATTATTCTATGGAATAGGGTAAGAACAATTTGGTCGACTTCAACGCATCAAAAAATCAGACCGCGGTTTTGTCTGAGAAAACATCAAGGGATCATGCAACAAACATGCTAATAGACGGTAAAATTCTTCCGATGGGATCTAATCCATCTCTCCTAGGAGTGAATACGAGCACTAACTTCTCTTGGGACAATCATGTCCGCGCCATTGCCAAATCCGCCTCTCAGAAGATAGGCTTTCTTTTTAGAGCTAAAAAGTACTTCACATCTCATCAGCTATTAACACTATACAAAGCTCAAGTTAGGCCAACACTAGAATACTGTTCTTATTTTTGGAGGTCAGCCCCAAAACACACTTTAGCTTTCTTGGATTCAATTCAAAGAAAAGCGATTCGCCTAATTGATGACGAGAGTCTGACCGATTCTCTCGAAACACTAGAGCACAGGCGTATGGTTGGTGACTTGTCTCTTTTCTACAAGAACTATCATGAAAGATGCTCGCAGGAACAAATAGAATTGATCCCTCCAAGGGCAAGATTCTTGAGGCGTACCAGACAGCCGGAGACAGCAAATTCCTGTGCGGTCCAGCTTGGCACAGTGAGGACTTCTGTCTACGGAGACCCTTTTTTCTATAGAACTTTCAAGTTATGAAACTTGTTACCGAAAGAAATTTTCCCCAAAAATTACAACCTATCCTTGTTTAAGAAGGCGGTTCATCGCCATCTATCTTTGTTTCCGCATTCTACTCGCAGTGCTTTGGAAGCAAAATGGGGTTACCCTTTGCGAGTGGATTAAACTTAAAAAAAGTAATTAAATTAGGTAGTCTTTTCTGTCAAGCTATTAATCAAGTCAAAAGAGATGTAATAACATCGAAACCGTTCTTTAGTTCTCAAACTCTGAACCTAAGAAAGTACAAACCTATTGGTCTGTACATTAAAATAAAAACTGTGGGCTTTTCCAGTGACTGCTTCTGCTAAACGGCAGTGAGTTAATTGTTGTTAGCTACAGTACTCTACTAGACACACGTTTAAAGGATTACGTTATAGTAGTTTGGGTCATTTTATATTTGTATCGAGAAATAGTCTATTCCGTTGAAAATAGCATAAATCAAAACTGTGTAAAATCGCAAGAAAGATTTTATAAGTTACGAAGAACGAAAAAATGAAACTCAAGAGAGAAGAGCTGATAATTAACTTGTAAGACGTCAAAATAAATCTAATAAGAGCCCCCTGCAGCTTACGAGACTCAATAGGGATTATTTTAGTCATTAAATGTTGCGGAAAAAGCTTCGTCTCTCTTTGGGACTTAGCAGTTAACCTTCTTAAAAGAGCCGGTAGCAATTAACACAATTTACCAATGCAGCACGAAATTCTAGGTTTTAATTAAAAATGATGGAAACCACTTACGGCTGGAAGAGCGAAAAATGATATGGCAAAGACACTAAAGCAGGCCGCGACGATTTTTCCCATCCAGGTCCTTGGAACGGTGTCCCCGTATCCTATCGTTGTAACGGTGATGACACCCCACCAGAGGGCATCAGCGTAGCTGGAAAAATCCCCCGTATTTTTCCCATCGGCGCCTTCGACGTCCTTCTCCGCCAAATAAACGAAGTAACTGCTGAATATCAGACCAAGGAAGCCGATGTACAATGTCGTGATGAGCTCCTGAAAACATCCAATGAAATCGGCTTAAACATTTTAACGTTTCGCGAGGCGAGGAAAGTTTTTTCGCTTGGGCACACTTCAAGCATAATTCGCACTTGTCTAAAAGGGACGCCTTATGGGATTACCTGTCGATGTATAAAGACAACGGATCCCAGGAGACGCCATGTTCCACCTTGTCGGTCGACGTGGAGCATTCGGAGTATTTGGAGAAATCGTATTCCACGGATGGCCGACGTTGCGAAAACTTGTCCATTTGAGCCGAGCGTTAAGACTACGATAGAGGCGACGACTACAATTAAATCTGAAAAAAACGGACCCCTCATCAAATACCGAATGTTTTGTGGTTTTTCTAATTATTTTACACCTTAAAAGGTGTACTAAACACGTCTATTTTACATTTTAAAATCAAAAGGTACATTTTTTATAAAGAAGGGGTGGAAAAAGGGAGAAAAGCGGATCAAATTAAAGAGTTTAAAACAACTTCCACCAAGTTCGTAATTCCAAGTATAAATTTTCGCAAAGTTGCGGGAAATATTAATATTTTTAGAGAAGGATAGAAAGAAAAGAAAATTAAAGGATCTAAATCAACTTTCACTTGTACGAGTACCTGAAGTTGCAGAAATGCACATTTTGTTTATATAAGCCCAAGTTGAAAAAACAGAACCCTAACAAAAACTAATACAATGTTGAAAGGAAAGTGGAATACTCAAATTTAAACTCAATATTTCGAAATTAAAGTGGCAATTTTGAAATTTTTTTTTCAATCTTCAAGCATTTTTTAATTGAATTGTTTTCCCAAATTTGAATTTGAGTTGATTTAAGTGATTCGAGTGAAAGCCAGATTTTTAAGTTATTAAAAAAATGTCAATATTTCGACGTTAATCTCGAAATTTAGTTTTTCTGGAATAAAACTTGCAATGACTTTTAAAAATTATGAATTTTTGTCAAAACGTGCAAATACAAACTTGAAAATTCGAGAACTACTTAAATGAATTTTAAAATTGAATTCAAAATTTTGGGTAAATAATTAATGTATTGAATAGTGATGTACAAAGCAAGATTTCTTGTCTTGCTTGCTAACTTCTTATCTTATTTTGCTTCAAAGTGTTTTACTTCTTGTCTTGCCAATTTCTCGCTGATTCGATTCTTGACTTGCTAGCAAGAATCTTGCTTTTTTTCTTGCTGGTTGGTTTGCGCATCAGCAATAACAAAGCAGGTTCAAAATTGATTACGACACAATCTGTTTCATTTAAAAAAATGTAGATATAAATTAAAATGGAAAATTGGAGACATGAGCTTCGAAAATTTATCCAAAATTTATAAATAAAAAGGCAAATTTTGAAATGAAAATGAGAATTTCGGAAAAAAAATTGGAGTTAAAACCTAATCTTTTTAAACTATAAATTTCAAATCTACACTGGCAATTTCATGAAAAAAAGTTAACACTAAAAGAAAACACTCGAGATTAAAAACATTTTTTAATAATTTCAAAATGTTAATTCTTACCCAACATTTCAGTTTTAGTGCCAAAATTTTCATTTTTTCGGAAAAGGTACAACATTTTTTTATTAAGAATTGGAAAAATTATCAGTTGCAAGAAAACACTCAACACTTAAATATTTTATTTGAATATAAGAATAATTTATTTATGTGCCCCATGCTGGGGATAATGTAATGCAGTCAAAGTGATGAGTTAACGGGTGTAACCAACTTTAAGTACAGTCGTATGTATTATTCATTACATAAAAATTGTAAAGCGTTTAATGCCAGTTTTTACTCCCTTGGAAGCTAAATTTTGAAAAATCCTTTCTTAGTGCTCACCTACGTATTACGAGTAACACTTGTGGGAAATTTTTATCCTCCTAATCCCAATCGCCTAGGCTGTACATTGTCTATCAGTGAGTGGTTAGAGATTTATTAAGTCGATTTAAAACTTTACTTCCTTGTACCCCAAAATTTGTTCTAGAAATTTGATGAATAAATTTAAAAATTAATTTTTCGTTTACAATTTGAACTTCAAAATCAAATTTTTTGACCTTAAATTCAAATTTTAGATTTTGTATTTAAGAATAAAGTAAAAATGTTGATATCAAAATTTCCTTAAACATTTGAACAAAAACTCAAAAAATTTAAAATCAGATGATTTAAGTTAAAACTGAGAATTTCAATAGTTTGAGGAAAAATTCAAGTTTTTAAAAGAGTTTTACTGTTTCTTAGATTACTATAATGTATTTACTTAAATCTTCCACTTCAAAGTTAATTTTAAAACATTCGAAATTCCTTTTAAAAAATATTTTCTGAAATTTAGAGCTCAAATTCGAACTCTCGAGAGTAACAATTACAGTATCAAGAACGGATTGAAATTTTAAACTGAGTTTACTGGGCAAATTTCGTGCTTAAAGTCAAAACGTTTTTAAAAGAAAAAACGAGATTACGAATTTAAAAAAAAAGGAGAAATTTCGAATAGAAATTCAAAATTTTAAAATCAAAATGTTGTGGTTAAAATCACATTTAATATAATCTTAAAGTAAAAGTCAAAATATTTGGATAAAAATTGAATTTTCGAAAATAAAATAAAAATTTCTGGAGAAAAATTAAAATTTAAGGAATAATTAAGATTTTTTCAAAATACTACTTAAATGGATACCTACTTAAATGGTGTTATTTTGTGAAAAAATTCAACACTGATTTAATTTTGAGTTTACTTTTAAGGAGGTCGTTTGTTCAAAAACATTCGAAAAACACTATTTTAGAGCAGTGTTTCCCAACCCTCTCAAGGTGTCGCCAAAACATGAGTTCATAAAATTTAATTAAGGGATGCATAAGTTTTTTTTTTAGTGATCACAATTTGCGGTGCAATGAAAACTTTTTTTTGATTCGCCAAAATTTCTTGAGCGTTCGTGACTTTTTTTTAATCGTTAAAAATTTTTACAAAATGTATATGTGTAGCTTCTTTTTAAACAATAACAAGGACGTGTCACTTCCAAAAAGGGTTGGGAAACGCTGTTCCAGAGGTTGGCTTATAAGAAAATGAAAAAGGCAAGAAATCTTGCTAAATTTTTGATAAGAATGCTTGCTCTTGCTAAAAGAGCTTCTTATCTTGTCTTGCTCTTGCTCAGTAATTTCTTGTTCTTGTACCAAGAACAAGGAAAGTAAAACAAGAACAAGAAATTGGTGAAACACTAGTTCATTTGTTGGAAAATTTATTAAAATTTTAATCAACATTTTTCTATCAAAATTTCACTTTTAAAGTCTTTTCGAGATTAAATTTCTGAAATTCGAAATGGAAATCAGAATTTCTGGAACCTTATATATTATATAAGTTATCAGATTTTTTTTCGAAACTTTGAATTATTTTGAAAATTGAAAACTTAAACTTGCAGTTAAAAATTTTTCTAAGCTTTCGACTTTCATTGAATTGGATACTTACCGATTATACAAATAGGCTTTCGAACGAATCGCATTCTCCCCCAAAATCCCATGTACTTGGATCGACATCCTGCGGACCACAGTCGAACCAAATATTCCACACCGAAAAATAACACGAGGCAAATTTCCTAGAAGAAAAAAATCATCAATTACATATCAATATGACTACTTAATACTTGTTGCAGCCCCAAAGTTGTTTGGTACCAGCTTTTTCGGCTAGAATTACCCTGAAACAGATTTCTTATGGAAAATGTTTTAAATTTTATATACCAGTGAATCGCAAGAAGTTTAAAAATGGATCGTGACTTTTAAGTCACAATAATTTAATTCATATACTTACAATGAAATAAAAAACGAGTTTATTGGAATTAACATATACAGCCCTAGCACCGATTAGATGAATTTATTGCAACAAGCTCTACGAAAAATTTGTATTTACATGATAATAAAAAATTAATTACATCACATGAAACAGTAATTTTAATTGACCTTGTCAGGTAAATTGTCCCTGGAAAAAACTGCGAAATTTAAACTGTTTAAAACTTTATTAACCAGGATCAATTATAATAAAAATGTCACTATCAGATTTGCAGGATTTTAATAGAGTCTAAATGGAAAAGTTTGGGTCAGGCCACCCGGATTGTTTACTTAATGAAATTGAATTAAAACGTGATTCAATGTAAAACAAATATTAACTTGCTTAATAGCCTTTTGTAAATTTTAATTTATGGACCCTTATCCTGAAATGTCGTTAACAGATTGCAGATATATTGGGAGGAAATTGTCTAAATTGTACAATTTTAAACGAAGTTCGTCAACATTTTTGAAAATTCTGTGGTCAAAGTAACTTCGCGCCAAATATCATCAACAATACGGTTAAGGCTTAATAGGTTTTAATATTAATAATAAAATGTGTGGACCCTTATCTAAAATGTCATTAGCAGACTGTCAATGTATCGAGAGAAATACAATTTTACACAAAAATTCAGTGGTCACCTATGTGCGCCTTTTTTATGAAAAAAGGTTTTTTTCGCAATCTGATGGAAATTTAAAGTTTCTTTCCTTCCAAATAAATATGTTTCCTGATCTCCTGTAAAATTTACTTTTCAGCACAGATTTTTCCACGGCAACGATAATATGATAGAAAAAATGTTCAAAATCTTTTTATTATTGCCATTAATTATATAAGAATCCATATGGACATTCCACGCAGATTTTTTCCTAAAGTAACATTTTTTCCAGGACAATATCTAAACGTTTGATTGTATATCAAAATATTGTAACAAAATATGTATAGTTATAAAATTTAGTAAGAAATATTCTAGAAACATTTGATAATGAACAACGGCCGCGATACTGAATTATACGGCAGATAAGCGCTCCAGAAATTTCCGCAAGCCATAATCTTATCTGTGCGGAGATCGGTCTAGAAAACCGGACAGGATCCTGCAACAGTGCGTCGGGCATCTATAGGTCCTATAATAAAGAAGTTAGGAATTCCGTTCACCTGCAGCCCTTACCTCTGTACAAGAATGTATTTCAGGAAAATATAGTCACATGTATAGGGTATCTCCAAAAAGTGTGAGCTGCTAAGGGTGAATTTTTTTAAATAAAACCCCCTGTATTTTTTTACATTTTTAAGTTCCTTTCTGACAACTTTACATATTCCTAAGATATTGTTAAATTTGATTAGGTAGTTCCAGAGTAATAAATAAATAAAGAGAAAAAAAATATTTTGCCACATTTTCTTTAAAAATTCATTAAAAATACAAAAACGCCCCAAAATCAAAACTACGCTAGGTGTTTACTGTAGTGGGTCTCTAGTTACTTTGCTATGAATATCTTAAGCCTTACTTGTACAGGGTGTCCAAAATTCAATGCCGAATTGGCTAAAATAAAAAGCAATTTTTCTTCGTTTTTTCAAATGGAACACCCTGTATATTTTTTTTCCTATGAGATACAAAATTAAAAAATGAGCATTTTTTGTACCTACAAATATTTCGAAATTTTTAACGGTTAAGCAGATATCCGTCGGATTATTACATATGGCTCTTTGGACACTAAGATACAAGACAAAAAATCATAGATGGCTTTGATAAAAATTAATTACCTTATAATTATTTTTTAATTGATTTGCCTCGTTAATAACAGGCTTTGTTCATTCATTCTTTGTGTACATCATATTTCCCGTATAGGTAACCGTTCAAGATGCCTTCTTTCAGGATACTGACTAGCATAAAGCTTACTTGCTAATATGCAATTCTTTTTACTTTCACCTAACACAAAAATGATATCTACAAGCTCATATTTACTAAAATTCATTTGAAGACCTATAAAATCAACCAAATTCTTTTCAGCAAATATTAAATCTCTCATTTAATTTTATGACAAGAACTTTTTTCAACTTTTTTAACGCACTCTACGTTTTATTTTTATTTTTTTAGAGTCTAAGGCATTTGAACATTTATTAAGGTAGTCTTCAGTGGTTTGAATTGGTGGGATGTTTTGTTATTTAGTTATTTATTTGTAGTCCTAAGAGAGTTTGGCAGTTAACTTAGAAAATAATAATAAGGAATTAATTTTTATCAAAGCCATCTATGATTTTTTGTCTTGTATCTTAGTGTTCAAAGAGCCATATGTAATAATCCAACGAATATCTGCTTAACCGTTAAAAATTTCGAAATATTTGAGGGTACAAAAAATGTTCATTTTTTAATTTTGTATCTCATAAAAAAATATACAGGGTGTTCTATTTGAAAAAACGAAGAAAAATTGCTTTATATTTTAGCCAAAGAACGGAATTTCTAACTTCTTTATTATAGGACCTACGGATGCCCGACGCACTGTTGCAGGACCCTGTATACGCGGTCGCCTTTCCCACAGTTAGTTAATTAAACAGTGTTAGTGAGTTAATTAATCATTTGGCCAGTTAGTTAAGTGAATTATAATTGTAACATTTCGGAATCAGTTTGGAAATAAAGTGGTTACATTTCACGAAGTATTAATTATCGAACCGATAACGAGCAACAATATTTGTAGTGGCAACATCGCACAGGCATCTTTTGGGTGTCCAGGTGTCCTTTAAAATTGGTTATACAGAAATGATATAACGTTAAATGTCAGTACATCTTCTAACGTAATGAAATAGGCAATCAATGCGCTGTAGCCAAGATAATTTTCATTTTTTAGAAATCTACATATTTTTTGAAATTTATTTTATTCCTTAGAACTCTAATGATGAAATTTAATAAAAGTTTCTGATTATATCTATCTAAACGTTATTAATGTGTAAAGAAGTTATCGAATAATTTCTCTTTTTTATCTCTATCGTTTTATTAGGAATATTTCATTCTCATTTTTCCCATAAGAAACCATGTTAATCTTTAAGGTATTACTTGCAAACTATTTTGTGAAATGCCTTGAAACGTTCTAATGGTTTTAATATTATATTTGGAAATATTTTTAGGACGTTTCACAACTTTTATGCTTTTTGAGAAAATGTCACATAATGCATTAAATACTTACCATCCAAAATAACGTTTCGTTGGCGAAATTCGAGTAGTTTTCGATCGTAGAAAGAACACTAAAGATGAGACATACTAACACTAGCATAAATCTGAAATGAAATATATCCGCATTAGTCATTTGAATAAAAGAGGCACATTTGGAAAAATATAAACGTTTCCAAATAAATATATAGCGACATTATCCCGTGTTATCCTATCTTGAAATGCGAGCAGATGCATCTCGAAATTGCGCTCGTAAAAGAAAATTAATATTGCATCGTCTCATAAAGTAACTTTTGGCGTTTCGCTAAGCTGGAAGAATGTTTTTATGATAATACCCTTTAGCGTCGCGGCCACCGAAAGGTCTTTTTGCTGAAAACATAACATAAACTTGCGTATTATGTGAGTCTTTAAAGTTGTGAGCAATTTTCGACAGAAAATACTAAAACCATCTCGAAGTTATGGCGACGAGATGGCAATGTTTTACGTTACGTATATGGCGAAATTTTAATTAAAAATGATAAAAGTTGGTGGGCGATATGTGGAGACATCAAATGATAATAGTATAACATTGTGTAACACTTTAGAAAGCCATCACATTCGTAAGATTTTTATTTTTCAGAAAGAATGCGTTAAACCGTAAAATATGTTCCTTTTTCGCGATCATCCACCAGCAGCGTATATCTTTGGAAAAATAAAATTGATTTTCTCCGCTCTTACTTTGTGCTACCTTGTAATGGGGCACTAAAATTAAGGGAATAACTCAGGACTTCGAACCCTTATTTTTTTGTTCTGGCTTTCGTTCCGGAAAAAAATTATATCGTTCCGTTTCGGTTTTCGTTCCGATAAAAATAACGATTTTTTTCGGTTTCCGGTTTTCGATTCAGTTCCGGTTCGAATCCCTGGAATAACCCCAGGAAACTTATGGGAATTTGGACAGGACACTGTCGACTAAGTAAACATCTTCACAGAATGGAAATTATAAACGACCTGAGCTGTAGGTGGTGTTTAGAAGAAGATGAGAGTGTAGAGCACGTGATGTGTCACTACTTGGCATTAGCATCAATCAGAGGATCTACGCTGGAGGACTTCTGGGCCAATGTCGCTAGTATTGAGAGAGGTGCATTCAAGGGACGTTCTTCAGTTTCTGAACAAGATTAGGTGGCTGACCAAGGACGCCTCAATCAAGGGGATAACTCAATGGGCCCGAAACAGGTGGCCTAAGTGATGGCCTACAATTTTTAGGAAACCCACCCCAAATTTTTAATCCAGAATAAAGGGAATATGTGGAACATTTTTAGTAACCTGTAATTTTTATTAGGACGCGTAGATAAATTAGTAATGAAAGGGATAAAAATATTGAAACATTTTGACATCATTTTTATCTCGTAATTGTTATTTTTTCAGACAACGCAGAGTCACTAAGATTCTTCTCGAGCTCGACACATCGAAAGCTTCCAGCCTTGATAGTATCCCCGCTACTGTTCTTAAGAAGTGCGCTCCACAGTTGACTCCTGCCGTAAGCAAATTATTCAGACTCTCTTACAACAAACGTATATTCCCTAACATCTGGAAATCTGCTAGGGTGCAGTCTGTCCCCAAAAAGGGAAAAAGAAATCTGGCTAACAACTGCCGCCTTATATCTTTGTTGCTCGTTACATCCAAAGTGATGGAAAAGGTTATTAACGTCGAGATTCTCAAATATCTGGAGGAGAATAGAATCATTTCGGACAGGCAGTACGGTTTCAGACAACAACGCTCAACTGGCGATCTCCTGAAATATGTTACTCATATGTGTAACTCAGCTATGGAAAAATATGGTGACGCTAGGATTGTGGCATTGGATATCTCAAAGGCGTTTGGTAGAGTCTGGTACCGATCTCTTCTCGCCTAATTAACTTCTTATAGTCTTCCTCCCGAACGCTGTCATTTGGTATCCAGTTTTCTTGCTGACAGATTTCTTCAGGTCATCGTCAATGGCATCTCATTCGAGACATTTGCAATTAATGCAGGGTGCCTCAGGTGTCTGTCCTGTCTCCTATTCTGTTTCTGTCACACCTAAACGATCTCTTAGCTTCAACTTCCAATCCGATATACAGTTACGTAGTTGATAGTAGTCTGGTGTTGTCTTTTTTCTCCGACAAATCATTATCCGTCGCCGCTTTAGATCGAAGGGAACAGCAGATACGGATGATTAATCGGGATCTCGAAATCATTCTGGCATGGGGTAAGAGTGGAGTTCAGCGTAAGGAACCAAGAGCATAACGCCAGTAATTATCCCGCATTTTAATGTAAACTTTCCTTACAATTTAAAATCAACACAAAAACGAAACATAATTAACTGGAATAACACCGTATTACAATGGGAGTGAAACAATTTATATTAAGGTTACTAAATCAAATTCAACTCTGATTTCCCAATGCAAACAGAGGGCGCCATATAAAGTGTAGAATAATTCAAACAATTCCATACAAAAAAGTCCCGAATGCATTTAAATAATGAAAGTAAGGTGGGTCTTTTAGTTTCTCTCGTTGTTTCCAATCAGCCAGATCGCGTGGGGCACATTACATAGTGGTCTGTTCCTGCGAGAGGAAATCGATTTGCAACTTCAACGAGTTCACTTATTCCTTTTTCTATGACTTTTAAATTGAATCTACATTATATTCGGTTAAAACGCCGAATGGAAATTTTACCAGGCGAATGATAAATGCAACCGAATGGGATTCGGAACAAAATGAATGAATAGGGGTGCGAAATTCTAAATTCGCTCAGTTTCCATTCAAGTTAACGAAGTTTTTATTTGTAAAAGGCAACCGGTGTTCTACAAATCCTGGAACTTAACGTGCATAGACATTTCAGTTATATTATGTAATTTATAGCTATACTATCAAAACAATTTAGGTATCAATTAAGCAGGGGACGCTTTAATTTTCCTAGTGGCCCAGTTTATAAATTTAGTAGTATCGGATATTATCAGTCCTGTTTGTTGTCATCTAATAGCAAACGAATCTCATGTGGCCATCACTTTCAATAATGCTTTTGTCCCTTTAATAGTCGATTTACATAATTTCATTCTGTGATCAATAGTGCCGCGACCAACTTCTAAAGATCTTAAGGGTTGTATATTGTATGTAAGATGTTAAATCTAGGTTCTAGGTGAGGAGCTAACAAAAAATTCTATTTTTTTTTATAACTACTTTGTATATTTCTATTCTTAGCTTTCTGGCTAATTTTTGTCAAAGGCGAAAAAGGTCGTCTGGTTTAAGAAGATTAATTCAGGCACGTGCTCAAATCTAATAACTTTGAGGCCTAATCAAGTCGTTTATAATCCAAGATACACGTTTTAGATTTTATTGTTTAATATCGAGTGTTATTTAAATACTTGTATTGTTTTAATACGCAGATACTATCGATAAAGGAAACGGCAAAATCCCTTATTAAAAGTTCCATATTTCATTTGGCTTTAGTTATTCTCGACAATAACGAGAACTCGCCATTATTTAACGAGAACATAGCATGGCACGATCTTCGTGGTTTCCAACGTAGATGGCGACTTGGCGATATGAAAACTTCTTAATTTCGTGACCAATTTTAACATATATAACGTGTATCTGGTGGAATTATTTAACGCCGCCTATCATACGATTATTATGCAAATTTGCGATTTCGTGTAAGTTGCGACCTTCACCCAAGAGAATACTGGGGAGGGAATGCAATTTTATCACTGTAATTACCCCGAATTTCAAATTCTATGCCAAGAATTTTGTCATTTTCATTTTTGAATTGAAAACCTTTTGAGGTGCAACAAACGCTTTGGATAGGGAAAAAACTTTCGCGCCATCATTGCTCTAATTTGCGTTACCAACATGGTCTAGCTCTAATATTAATAATATTATGTAGCTATGATTACAACGCGTAATAGAATTAAATTAGCATGATGTTGATGCAAATTAACAGTGATGGTCACGCCAATCAGCATGATGGTGACTCGAAATCACAAGTTTCCCCCCTATCAGTCAGTGCAAAAATGCGAGATTGGCAGCGGAGTTTGAACCCGCGATCAATGCAGCCTGCCACACGAAAAGTAGTCGCCTTTACTGATTAAACCACCAAATTTGAAACTTGCTTCATAACATATCCCTACGTACCCTATACAGGGCTGATTCAGTCATAATGGAATTAATTTTAACTACGTTTTCGGAAGGCTCAGTAAAGACAGAAAATCGAAAAAAAAATATTTTTATTCGACTTTTCAAAATAAACCCAAATTAACCTATCGACCACTAAAAGTCCGGCACTACTGATCACATTAAATGCTTTACGGAACAGGCACTGAACACGTTATCATCCACTCACCAGCTGCAATGATAAGCCGTTCTCGCGAGCGCAAAATATCTCTCTAATTAATGGGCAACAAATCTCTATTAGTTATTTTGACGAATAAGTATTTGTATTTTCATACACTTAAAATTGTTTACATTTTTTCGTTTCGTTAATCAATCGGTGTGATTAAAAGTAAAACTCAAATTCAAAAAATTAACGAACATGAAACGACTCAAATTAAAATATTAATTCTATAAAATAAATGACTATACGACGCGCTGGTTTATTTAATTTTGAAGCATATTAACGTTGATTAGCAATTAGGTTGTTGTTTATAAAAAGTATGTCAACGATAGCCCACAGTCAGAATAGGTGCAGTGTACTTACATTAATACTCGAGTACCTTTTTTCCGAACTATTTTAGACCTGTCGGGCGCATGAAAAATAGTGATTATTCGTCGGTAAACTACACATGGTTTAAAAATTTCCATCACAGAGGGACACAAAAAATAAAACGTCGGAAAATAACTCTCCAGTATTAACCGAATTTAATTCATTACTTGCAGCGTTGATATCAACGTTTACATCCATCTCGCGATTTCACCTTTTTTTTTATTTTCGCGTAATTTCTTCTCTCTTCTGCAATTCGATGTTACCCGATTTTCATAGGAAAAATCAAATCACCCAACGACTTTTCCGCAACCATCGGTGCCGCCAGGATCACTTAATGTTTTTCGTATTGTCATTTAAACATAACCTAGCAATGTTTTGTTTATTTCAGTTATACCTGAAAAAATATTTTTTAGTCACGTATTCGTATTATACTCGTTTGTCTCTATCTTTCCTTAAAATTAATTCCATTATGACTAAATCACCCTGCATAAGCTAAATCGACTAAGTGGAAAGTGTGTATGCTATGCATTCTTTAAAATATTTCTAATTTGAATTTTTTCAACTGAATTACCTGAAAGTGAAGTCGACTTTTTAGAAATTTAATTCAATTTCTTTTGTACGATATATTATGAGTTGTTTGTTCGAAATTTTGATTTTTTTTTTCTCAAAATTTCGCTTTCTTAGTTTTCTCTAAATTTTACCATTAAACTTTAAATTACTACTTTTTATAGGCATTTTAATTTGTTTCGAAATTCCGACTATCTTGACTAAATTTATTTATTTTTTCTCAAAATTCAAGTTAAATCTATTTTTTTATTTTAATCAATTATTTTAGAGAAATTTAAATTTTTGCTAGAAATTTTAGTTTTAAGTTTTAAACCAGAAATTTATTTATTTACATGGATATACTTCTTTCGGAATTGGACCGTGTCAAAGAACTACTAAAAGTACAGGATATACTTTTTCCGGAATTGGACCATGTCAAAGAACTACTAAAAGTGTTCGACATTTCGCCCCCCATCGTAGGGGGCTTCTTCAGGAGCAAAGAAAAAAAACAATAAATAAAAAGAGAAATTTATTGTTTCTTGTCTTTGTTCCTGAAGAAGCCCCTTACGATGGTGGGAAAAACGTCAAACACTTTTAGTAGTTCTTTAACATGGTCCAATCACGGAATAAGTATATCCTGTACTGACTCTGGCCGTGAAAGCCTCCGTTATCAACTACTAAAAGTGTTCAACTGTTATTTATTTACCGATTTATTCTTCTTTTTGCTATCGACATTAATTTAGGAAGATTCTTGATTCTTTTGAATAAATTTCATTGGTCTACATTTCACCTTTTTGTTACCAAAGTATTTTTAAGCATTTTTTGTCTTGTTAAAATTGAAATTAACACTCAAAATTGTTTGACCAATTCAATAAAAATATCTAAATTAAAAACTTAAAACCAAAATACTAGTTTTAGTCTGCAAATTATATTATATTGAGAGTTTCAAGCCAGGGGTTTGAAAATTTAAATTCGAAGTTGAAAGTTGAATCTTAAATTAGAAACGACATGTCAAGAGGAAGTTGAATGTTGACATTAAAGGGTAAACTCTTAAATTTTAATGTAGTTCAGCCACTCAATTGCTTTTCTATAAGTTTTCTTTAAATTTCTGTCAGATGTTACTAACAGTGTTACCTATACAACTGCAAAATTAAAAGACCCTTGCCGGCGCTGAAGCCGAGATATTTAATGTCAAACTTACGATTTTTATAAATTTTGATAAAAAAGGTAATATATTATGGAAGGTGATATTGTGAATGAAATAGTAAAATATAAAGATTCTTATCGGTACAGCGTTTGCGTAATTACAATTTGAAATGACACATATAAAGGAATTTAGATGCTTCATTCCCGGCGTTCGGAAAACATGTTGAAGTAATGACAACATAACTGCTCTACTCGTTCTAGATGCCTCTGGCTAAAGCTCCGTCAACCAAATTTTATCGCATAATCAGTGCACTGTTGTAGGCGCCGAGCGATTTGGGGCTGTGTATTATTATATCCACGCAGGCAGCCTACGCTAAAAATCGAGCAAGGTAAGTTTTGCTTCCGCAGCGGAGATCTAACGTTCTAAAAATTTTTTCTACAATTACTGCCGGTGAACTACCAGAACCTTGAAATTTTTTTACCATTAAAATGTCAACTTTAATTGAATACTACCTTGATCAAAAAGTTCCCGGAATTTATTCAGAAAATTAAAAATACAAGTTTATTAATCTAAATCTATATTGTCCCCTTTAAAATAATCCCCATCGACTGCAACACACTTATGCCAGCGCTTGATCCAATCCTCGAAACATTTTTTATATTCGGTTTTCGGTATGCCCATCAGTGCTTCCTGCGATTTTTCCATTACTTCCTCTCGGCTGCTGAAACGCGTTCCCCGTAATGGTTTTTTAATTCGATTGAACAGAAAGAAGTCACAGGGAGCCAAATCAGGTGCATTAGGTGGCTGTTGGAGATGGTATTTGTTGCATTTTTCGTCAAAAAATTACGTATAATGATGGCGTTGTGCGACGCTGCGTTATCATGGTGCAAAATCCATGAGTTTTCTGCCCACAATTCTGGTCTCTTTCGGCGAATTGCTTCACGCAAACGTCTCTCTCTCTCTCTCTTATTGTTGCAAATTTAAATCCATTTCTAACATTGTAAAAAATCGCCAACACACACAAAGATAGATGCACTCTTGGCTACGTAACTTTTGCAAATGTCGAGCTACGACGCTAAGATTTGGAGGGAATATCAACAACAGATGTACCAACTTAACAAAAAAAAAAAACTCAAATCAAAACGATGGGAGCGCTACAGGGTGGTTATTCCGGGAACTTTTTGATCAAGGTAGTATTTCTTTAAAAAAAGTTTGATCGTAAAAGTTCGATGCTTTTCATAAAATTTCGACTTTGATTCCAATATTTTGACTTTTTTAGAAATTCCAAAGTTTTCAGTATTGTATTTAAAAATTTGCAGCTAAGAGTCAAGAAAACATCAAACATTCCAATTTATCGTCGCAATTTCGAGATTGAAGTAATTTTTATATTTATAAATTTCAAATTTTTAAATAAAGTTTATCAAATTTTACGATCGTATTTTTTCAATAGAGTATGTTTTAAATAAATTTATATTTTTAATAATTTTGATTTTAATCTTTCGTTCAATATTTAGCATTTTTCAAAACGTGACATAATTTTTGAGAATAAAAAAAAAGTTAGAAATAAAACAGACTTTTCTAAAGGATTTAAATCTTGAAATAAATAATTTACATGAAAAAATCTGAACATTTTAACTTCAGTTTCGAAATTATAATTTGAGATTCGAACTTTTTTCAAAACGTTGAGTTTCAAGTTTGAAATTTCGCTGAAAGCATAAGAACTACTAAATAAGTCAAAATGCTGAGATAACGTAGAAAGTTTCTTTTTCTATAAAAGTTTTTTTGAAATACAGTCAAACCTTTCTATAGCGAATTGTTAAATCCTAGAAGGAAATTCGTTATAGAGAAGTTTTCGTTACAGGGAGGTAGCAATACACAAAACACATGTAAAAGTTCATATGTTTGCAGGGATTTTAAACTTGTTGGCGATGTCATTTTTTTTAACCCTGATCATAACACTGATTATCAATTGAACTGTTTCGCTGAGTGTTAAAGGTTTTCTCTTCGACATTTCTTGACAGTTTTACTCTTCTTACACTTCTGGCACAAACAGTCAACTGAAATAGAAAATCCTTTTTGTGCTGATAGGCCAACAAAGTCATTAACATGGGGTATAATAAAATTAAGAACTTTTTCTGAATCGAATGCAACCAAAAACTAATTAAACCTCAGAAAGTCTTTGGTATGGGTATCCCAAAAATAAAAAAACTTTTCTGAACGGAGGCATTTAAAAACTAATTAAACCTTGAGAAATGTTGGTTCAAAAATTCGCTGCATTGAGGTATTGCGTTCGTTAAACTGGCTGGTAATTTTATGTGCAAATTACCTTAAAATGTTGCGTTCCATAAAAAAATTTAGTTATATAGAGGAATTTGATATACGGAGGTTCGTTATAGGGAGATTTGACTGATATACAATTTTTTTAGACTATTTTTTGTAAAGCTCTAAAATTAAAATATTTGTCAAAGTTTCGAAATTTTGCGTAGATATGTCGTTGAAAGTGAAGGGTCGACCGTCTCCAAGTGTCCCAAATGTTTCATACCCAGTCCAGACCTGATTATCGGTTTGGAATCATGACGAAACTTAATTAAGTAGATAAGGCAATAAAACACGTTCAGACGGTTTTCTATAAAGATCGATAATCTAATATATCTAAACAAAACGATTCCACAAAGTCGTCGTTTTATTATAATTAGGTATCCGTGTCATGTGTGCTGAAAAATCAATAATTTTACTTTTCATTATTATTTTTAAAGGTCAACCCTAATGTTTTTGTTTTTATCGATAAAACCGCCACCTTCATGTGTGATTTGTATTGTCTTCCGTTTGACCTAGAAAATGAATATTCCCAACATCACAAGGCATAAAAAAATTACTCGAACCTCTTTATTTCAAATAAGGACAGTTTTTTTTTGACGAATTTCCCCCGAGTGCATGGGTAAAATGAAATGTAAGGAAATTCGCCAACGGGGAAAGAAAGTTTTGATGCCAACGCAAAAGGATGTGTTACACATTTCCTACTAAAACGAATTAGAGTTCGGACGAAAATTCTCCCGTGTTTCGCAAGTTTTCTCATAATTAGTTCTTAAACTGCCTGTTGGGGGAAAACTTGCCGGAGGTCAATAAAATTTCAACTTATCGCGTAAGTGTGCCTCGATTTCTGAATGGGCTCTTTGAGTCTAAGAGCAGACACAAGTTTTAATTTTTTTCTCGATTTTTTATTTTCCTACTAAAATTTTCAATTTTACTTTCTTTCGAGAATTCCCGCTCAAATTTCGTCAAGCATTTGATATTAGTCGCCAAATTTGGAATCCTATCTTGAGGTAGTTCACAGGTAAATTGTTTTTCTATAGATTTTCTTTTTTGTGTCGGATGTTACTAACAGTGTCATCCATAGATCCACAAAATTACAAAAGCCGTGCCGGTGTGGAAGCCGAGGTATTCAATGTAAAAGTTAGGAATTTTAACTATACAGGGTGAGTCACTAAGCGAGAATCGGTCTTTGGTAGGCGTATCGTTCAAAATATCGAAAAATGTTTTGAATAAAAGTTGTTCAAAATAAAGTTATCCACAACCTTAAATTATTGCCAAATATGGCGGCCTTCCGGTTGCACCGGAAATGAACACAACTTTCTTATTTTAAATAGAACACTCTATGTATTTATACATTTTTGGATTCCTTGTTAAAAATGAATATGAATTTATTAAGCCGACATAGGCCCTTAGTTAAACCGTTTTCGCGTAATTTCATTTTTTTGATTAAATTTGACGATTTCGGAGCTTGACGCCATTAACGATATTTTCCAAACGCAATGACTCAGAGTTATGTGGCATACGGTTTTGGATTCAGAAAGAAATGGAGTATTTGTTTACGTCTTTGCTGTTGGCAAGATTTCTTAAATTTCTTCACATCGGTCGACTCAATTCTTCAGTTGTTCAAACATGCATAACTTAATTTTTTCAAATGGAACCACCTATCTTGGATTATCTTATCAGATGCAAAATTAAATTACCTTTTTTTTGGTACCAGGTATTGCCACCTCCATCCAATAATTTTTGAGAAATTTAGAATTTTGTAAAAATTTTAACTAATTTCTATTATTGCATTAGCCCTGGATGTCGCGATTTTGTTTCGTCTCGTTTGTCCGGCAATAACTGACAGTTTATTGCATTGTTGTCGCGAGGTCTTGGTATTAGTACTGAAAGACAATGTTTTCTCAAGAACAATTGGTCGATATGGTTTACGCCTTGGGCAGTGCTGACAGAAATCCATTTCTTGCCTCAAGAATTTATGCCCAACGCTTTGCCGATCGGAGACATCCAAATTCGGCGGCATTCGCTAAATTGAGAGAGAGGTTTGAGCGAACTGGTAGTACGAAATACGAGAAAAAGGAGCTTAGAAAACCAACGAAGCATAAAGAAAACCAAGTTTTAGTAGCGGCTGCTGTTGTCCAAGATCCGCACTTAAGAACCAGAAGAATAAGTGTGACATTACAAATAAGCCAAAAATCGGTTTCATGATTGTTGTGTAAAAACAAGTTTCATCCGTATCACACCTAGCTAGTGCAAAAACTCAATCAAGCTGACTAACAATCGATGCAGTTGTGTGAATGGACGTTACATAATCTGCAGGAACAAAATGACCGTTTCGGATATTGTACTATTTACCAACGAATGTACAAACATTTAAGAACCGCTTCGTGGGAAGGAAACGATACACCACGATACTGAAAATCATCATTGGATTTCAGTGTAAAGCATTAAAGAAAGTAAATAAACAATAAATAAATCGGTAACAGTAAGTTGCAACAAATATTAAGAAGAATACATAAACAATGGTAATAATAACATTAAATTAAATGTTCAACATAACCACCAGCTTCACGATGGCAAATGAGCAGTTTCTGTAGCAAAGAATTGTTCACATCCACCAAGACGTTTTCATTGATATTTTGGAAAGCAACACGAACCCGGTCCATCATGTCTTCTCTGGTAGTTGGTGGTTCCTGGTACACAACTTGCTTAACATGATTCCACAAGAAAAAGTCTGGCTTAGTTAAATCCGGTCATCTTGCGGGCCATGCCACTGGACCTCCTCTTCCTATCCACTTGTTAGGGAATTGTGTATTGGGGAACTCCCTTACGTCCCTTCAATAATGTGCCGGTGCCCCATCATGTTGGAATCACATTTGCCGCACGGCAGCAAGAGGCAAATTGTCTATCATTTCGGGCAATTGATTTTGCAAAAAAAGCAAGTAATTGTTGGCATTCAAATGTTCATTGAAGAAGTGTGGTCCGACAACAAATCTTCCTATGACACCACCCCAAACATTCAGAGACCACCTATGCTGATGGTCTAAGGGCCTTATCCAATGAGCATTTTCAGTGTGGTAATAATGGGAGTTGTGTCTTCCCACGAAGCCGTTCTTATGAAATGTACATTCGTCGGTAAATAGTACATTGTCCAAAAAGTCATTTTGTTCTTGTAGTTCTCGTAACGCTCACTCACAAAACTGCATTCGATTGTTGAAATCAGCTTGATTGAGTTCCTGTACTAGCTGGACACGATACGGATGAAACTTATTTTTACGCAAGATTCATAAAACCGAGGTTTGACTTATTTGTAATTCCGTGCTTATTATTCTGGTACTTAAATGCGGATCTTGGACAACAGCAGCCGCTACTAAAACTTGGTTTTCTTCATGCGTCGTTGGTTTTCTACTCTCCTTTTTCTCGTATTTCGTACTCCCAGTTCGCTCAAACCTCTCTCTCAATTTAGCGAATGCCGCCGAATTTGGATGTCTCCGATCGGCAAAGCGTTGGGCATAAATTCTTGAGGCAAGAAATGGATTTCTGTCAGCACTGCCCAAGGCGTAAACCATGTCGACCAATTCTTCTTGAGAAAACATTGTCTTTCAGTACTAATACCAAGACCTCGCGACAACAATGAGATAAACTGTCAGTTATTGCCGGACAAACGAAACGAAACAAAAACGCGACATCCAGGGCTAACGCGATAATACAAAATTAATTAAAATTTTTACAAAATTCTAAATTTCTCAAAAATTATTAGACGGAGGTGGCAATACCTGTTACCAAAAAAAGGTTATTTAATTTCGCATCTGATAAGATAATCCAAGATAGGTGGTTCCATTTGAAAAGATTAAGTTATGCATGTTTGAACAACTGAAGAATTGAGTCGACCGATGTGAAGAAATTTAGGAAATTTTGCCAACAGCAAAGACGTAAACAAATACTCAATTTCTTCCTGAATCCAAAACCGCATGCCACACAACTCTGAGCCATTGCGTTTGGAAAATATCTTTAATGGCGTCAAGCTCCGAAATCGTCAAATTTAACCAAAAAAATTAAATTACGCGAAAACGGTTCAACTAAGGGCCTATGTCGTCTTAATAAATTCATATTCATTTTTAACAAGAAATCCAAAAATGTAAAAATACATAGAGTGTTCTATTTAAAATAAGAAAGTTGTGTTCATTTGCGGTGCAACCGGAAGGCCGCCATATTTGGCAATAATTTTAGGTTGTGGATAACTTTATTTCGAACAACTTTTATTCGAAACATTTTTCAATATTTTGAACGATACGTCTACCAAAGACCGATTCCCGCTTAGTGACTCACCCTGTATATAGGCGAAGAATGGTTTCGAATAGATTTTAATTTATTGTAGCCAAACCTTTTACAGATTTTGATAAAAAAGTGATATATTATTAGGGCAATATTGTTAATGAAATAGTAAAATAAGAAGAATTTTAACGGTACCGTTTTTGCGTAATTGCAGTCTGAAATTATACATCTCATCTCTTCCGTACGTTAGGGAAACAGTTTGAAGTACTTGACAACAAAACAAACCTAGATGATAAAGCAGCGTCGCTGAAATCTGTTGAAGAAGTGTTGTCGGCTCAGAAAATCTGCTGCAAAGCGACATGGAGATCTGTATTATTGTATCCACGCGTACAGTCTATACAACAAATCGAATATTAGTCTGGTGTTTACGTCTCGCAACGCAGACTTAACGTTCTAAAAAAATTAACCTACGATTACTGCCAGTGAACCACCTTAAATTATTGAATTCTCTTATCAAAGTTTCAGGTTGAACTCAAAATAGCGCATTTTAACATGACATTTTGAGCTCAAATTTGACTTCATTTTTAAATATCAATTGTTTGACGAACATTTTGCGGTATCCAATCTTTACATTTAAAACTAAATTCGACCTCTAGACTTTAAACCCGAAATTTCCAGAATAAAATAAAAGGAATTAAAACGAATTAAATTTCCGGTTCGAAGTAGGCATATGCAGATTAAAAGTCGAAATTTCACAGAATAATTTATAAATTTCAAAGTTTGGAATTTGGAAATTCTGATGAAAATTTTTCTCGAGGTTGAACTAACGTTAAAATTTGGAAATAAATGTTTGCTTCAAAATTTTGAGATTAAAATTGAAACTCTAAGACCAAGGTATTTTCCAAAATCTTCGAAATTTCAGGTGCTGGTATCAGATACCAGGATTTGGTTGAACTGTTTTTGCCTTTGGATAGTTGATAACGTAAAGTTATTTTTTTATAGTACATATGTTATTAGAACGGAATTGTTTTGTTACGATTATGCTTAATGTAATTATTGTCCAATATTTTATCTTCATTCATATTTTTCTCTTTCAAGGTCTAAATATTTTTCTTTTCTAATCCGTCCGATATTCTCAAGTAGAAAACAACTGCGCATTTTGAAAGTTATGTAAGATTGAGGTTCTAGAGTACAAAAATTGACTAGGCACTCAGCAAGTCCTTATCGCATCTGAATACACTCAAAGTCAATCTATTTAATTTAGCAGCGATGTTTTACAATGATTATAAAAGCGCTCCCGCGGTAGTCGCGAAGAGATTGCGGCCTCATAAATCTCCGAATGTCCTCAATTTATCACGCCCTCAAGTTGAAAGGATACCTAAACGGCGGCACGTTTATCACTATTCATTTTCTCTCCAATTTATTTCGAACATCGAGCATGACGACCATTTAAAAGCATTCGTTATGGAAAATCTGTTTATCCGATGCAATACGAAAATTTATGTTTCGTCAGCAAGACGTAAAAAAGACGCATATTCGTTGCGAAACAATGGACTTTTCCGAACCAAGGGCTCAGAAAATAACTTGCTTGTCTAATGGGAGTCTTCTTTGTGAAGATTTAATTCGTTTCATAGGAACTGAGCCAATTAAATTATGAATTCGTGCTTTGTATATACGGCCAATATTGAATATTTAAAGCGGGAGGTTGTTGGTAAATACCACAGACAAAACAAAGCCCGTCGGGCAGACTAATTATTTACTTGAGACAAATAGGAAACCGAGCACCACACAATATTAATAGTTTATATTTAGGGTTGCCTTAAGTTCTCTATTTAAGGAATTAAAGAGATGAAAATTTCCAGAAAAAAGAACAGAAGATATACTTAAACAATCTCCAGTTTAAAGTGAAAAAAACCTTGAATCAAGCGAAAAAAACTAGCCTCAATAAATAAAAATTCGTTTTTTTTTCCCAAATTTTTTAGCAAATTTTGGTCCAGATTCAAAATGTTGACGGTTTGACCTTTTTTCGAAACTTTGGGTTTAAAACTGAAAAATCGAAAAGGTTTCTGAACCTTTTTTATATTTGGACAGTCGCAATATCGAGCTTACATTAAAATATTTCTTGGGAATCGACATTTCATTTTACCAAAGTAAAGTAAAAAAAAGTAAAGTCGAAATTTTCGCAAGAACAAAAATATTCCAATTTCAAACTCCAAATTTGGAGAAAAAAATAAAAATGCATCAAAATGTTGAGTTCAAAGTGGCAATTTTAGGAAAAATTGTGAATATTTCTTTGGACGTCAACCCAAAAATTTGAGAAAAAATCGATTTGTGTAAAATATTTCTTTTGTTTTGTAGCTACAATCAAAACACGTTTAAATTTTGAAATAATTTGGAAATTTTGAATATAAATTCTTAGCTTTAAGAAACAATAAAAATTTCACTTTTAAATTTCGAAATGATTTTGAAATTTACAGAACCAATGGAAAATTGAAATAGAAACTTAAATTTTTTAAATAAAATAAAAATCAAAAAGTACAGGTTTTTATAAACAATCTAGATTTTGAATGTAAGACGAATATTTGGGAAAAAAGCAGAAAATGAAAATTCAAAATCGATGAAAAAAGTTTAAATTTTGAAAATAAGTCTATATATTTTTTATAATTTCAAAATTTCGACTTTATTTAAAATTGATTCTTTTTATATCAAGTTTACATGTTTAAAGCCAAAATGTCGACAAAAAAAGCCAAAATTTAAATTTGAAAACCGAAATTGAACGGAACAAGTTTAAAAATTTCAAGTTTAAACTAAAAAAATATTGAAATAAAGTTGAGAAAAATCTGAAGATGTACAAAATAGAAATTTATCAAATTTTCAACTATAACACCGAAATTTTAGAAAAAACAATAAACATCTTAAATCCATGCTCGACATTTTAAGAGTAAAAGATTATAGTTTTTAAAGAAGGTCAAAATCTATTTATTAATATTAACAAAAACAAACTTTTCAGGTGTATACTGGCTATTTTAAGAAAATAAAATTAGGACAAATTCTTTAGAAAAAGACCAGAGTTTGAACTTGAAGAATAATGTGCAAATTAAAACTTTGCACTCGGAAAAGTTATAGTTGAAATTTTAGGATAAACTGAATAGTAATAAATATTTTATGTCTAATCTTAAAATTTCGAGAAAAATACGAAAAAGTAAAGGGGTGAGGAGGAGAGGGGGAGAGACAAAAATTAGGGGGTAAGGGACATTTCACGGTGCTTTATTCCGCACGTTAAGGAAACATCTTGAAGTACTGGCAAAAAAACAGGTCCATTACCCCCCTCTATATGATAAAGCTGCGGAAATCTGTCGCAGAAGCAGTGTAGTGTTATCTGCTCAGAAAATGTTCTGCAAAGCGAACCTGGAAATTTGTATTATTGTATACACACGTACAGTCATACCAAAATCGAATAGTAGTCTGGTGCTTACGTGCTGTACGCAACGCAGATTGAACTTTCTAAAAACTTTTAGCTTCGATTGCTGCCGTTGAACTATCTTAAATTGTTGACAATAAAAATCTCAAATCGAAGCTCGACATTTTGAGATGAAAGAGAGAGAGAAATAGTTGACAAAACTGACAAAAATTCAAAATTTTCAGTAAGGGTCAACATTTTTGAGAAAGAAAATGTTCAGAAGAAATTAAAACTTAAAGAAAAAATGAAAATTTTGAAAGGCGCTTAAATCGTCAATGAAGTGAAAAAGTTTTGAATAAAGTCAAAGTTATCAAAAAATATGAATATTTCAAAAAAAAGGTTGAATTTACTAAAAAATAGAAACATTGAAAATCAAATCCATAAAACAACCTCAAAAGTTAAAAAATGGATAAAATTATTTTGTTTTATTGTCAAAAAGGTTGAAATTTTGAAGAAAATGTCAAAATTTTCAGAATAGTTGACAAAGTTGACAAAAAAGCACAATTTTCAGAAAAGGGTAACATTTTTAAAAGAAAAAAATTAAAACTTCCAGAAAAAAATCAAAACTTTGAAAAGGGCTTCAATCATCAATGAGGTGGAAAATTTTTAAATAAAGTCCATATTATCAAATAATATAAATATTTCAAAAAAAATTGCATTTACTAAAGAAGTAGAAACCCTGAAAGTCAAATCCATAAAATAAACTCAAAAGTTAAAAGAAGGATGCAATTATTTTTTTTAATTCTCAACAAGGTGGAAATTTTGAAGAAAATGTCATTTTTTTAAAAAGTTGAAATTTCCAAAAAAATGACATTTATAAAAGATTAAATTTTTAAAAGCGACTAAAATTTTGAAAATAAGTCAAAATTTTGAAAAGGTTCATATTTTCAAAGAAGTTACAATGTTAGGAATCCAAATTTACGAAAAATTCAAGATTTTTAAGAAATTAAAATTTTCAAAATTTCAAAAAAGGCAGAATTTGTTTGAAAAAAGTGAAATTACAGAAATAGGTCATAATTTTGAAAAGAAAAACAACAGTTTAAAAAAGGGCAAAATTTTGAGAGTCGTAATTTCAATAGTAGTCAACATTTTGAGAAAGAAGCAACATTTTGAAAAAGTGCAAAATTTTCGAGATTTCGAGAAAAATTCGAAATCTTGAAAAGAGATTGAAATTTTGAGAAAAATCGAAAATTTTCAAAAAAGTGGAAATTTTGAATGTTGGAAATTTCAAAAGTTAAATCTAACAAAATATTCTAAAATTTAAAGACAAAATTTTGACAAAGTGCATATCTTGAAAAAATGGAAATATTTCAATGACGACATTTTAAAAAAATTATGTTTAAAAAATCACAAAATTTTTGAAAAGTCTAGATTTTAGAAATATCCAAAATTTTCAAAAAATTAGGATTATTATTATTAAAAAATGTCAGAAATTTTCGGGAAAAAATTAAAATTTCGAGAAAAAGTCGAAATTTTAAAGAGATTGAAATTTTGAGAAAAAACGAACATTTTTAAAAAAATGACAATTTTCAATGTTGGAAATTTCAAAAGTTAAATCAACAAAATATTCAGAAATTTAAAGAAAAGATTTTGAAAAAGTGCATATTTATAAAAAATGGAAATTTTTCAATGACGACATTTTCAAAAAATTATGTTTAAAAAATCACAAAATTTTCGAAAAGTCTAGATTTCAGAAAAATCCAAAATTTTCAAAAAATTAGGATTATTATTATTAAAAAATGTCCGAAATTTTCGGAAAAAAATTAAAATTTCGAGAAAAAGTCGAAATCTTGAAAAGAGATTGAAATTCTGAGAAAAATCGTAAATTTTCAAAAAAGTGGAAATTTTGAATGTTGGAAATTTCAAAAGTTAAATCAACAAAATCTTCCAAAAATTTAAAGACAAAATTTTGAAAAAGTGCATATTTTGAAAACATGGAAATATTTCAATGACGACATTTTCAAAAAATTCTAGACTTTAGAAAAATTTAAAATTTTCAAAAATGTAGGATTATTATTATTTAAAAATGTCCGAAATTTTTAGAAAAAAATTAAAATTTCGAGAAAAGGTCGAAATCTTGAAAAGAGATTAAAATTTTGAGAAAAATCGAAAATTTTCAAAAGAGTGGAAATTTTCAATGTTGGAAATGTCAAAAGATAAATGAACAAAATATTCGAACATTTGAAGACAAAATTTGGAAAAGACGAAATTTTAAAAGAAAATGTTTCAAATATTCAAAATTTAGAGAAAAAGTGGGGATTTTAAAAAAGTTGATGTTATAGAAAAATTAGAAGTGTTAATTAAAAATTTCGAAATTTTTAAACAAGTCAAAATTATCAAAAAATGTCGAAATTTTCACAGAGTCTAAACTTTTTAAGGAAGCCGAAGTTTTCAAGAAAGGATAGCTGCAATTTCTGTGTAAATTCGCCATTAGAGACCATACGTTTTAGCTAGTTATAGTTAGTTAGTTATTTAGTTAGTCATAGTTAGTTATATTTTGAAATTCGATTGAAGCAGATCAGCTTTTCATTTCGATGGGGGATCTCAAAATTATTAATTTCGCTCTAAAATCCTTACGCTCTAGTTAATCCAGCACATTCATTTGATACTTACACAGTAAAATGGTAGAAAAAACACAACCATCCTACGGGATGTTCGAGAAACACGTACGTCCGCTCTTGGAACGTTTTCCCTTTTTTATGATGGAACACATACTTCGCTTTGAAGGCTTGATCGATGGGAAGATAAATGGGATAATAAGGGTCTGGGACACCGCGTGGTGTTTCGGACGACGCTTCCACTTGATCCTCCTCGTCCAGAACGTCGTCGGCTTGGATCATATCTTGGCTCTTGTGCGATCGCGAAAATCTCTGCTTTCGTTTCAACGGCGTGGGTACGCGCTTGTGGTGCGCCTCCCCGTACCGAGGGCCGCGGTGGCACCTCAGCCTTTGCAAAAATGGAAGCTTCTCGGAACATTCCTCGGTCAAATCGTCCTCGCTCGCCGCCCGCTTGAGTCTTAGATTAGCAAAATGGAGTAGATTTAATTAACTGTCGTGGAAGGTAGATAATGGAAGAAGAGTTGAGAGATGAGAAAATATCATGTGACAATTCAGTTAAATGATAGCAAATTTGAATCTTTCTATTTTCTTTTTTAATATACTGTCAAGATATCATGTGGTTTTTTTTTGATAAAATTTAATCATTGATCATATTTACTAAATTGAATACCGAGTTTTGGAGCATGTTTAATTAAGCATACATGATGCGTATAAAACGTTCCCAACAAATACAGATATGAATGTAAAACTTTCATCAAAACTGCAGCGTATTTTTTTGAACAAAGAGCTCGACTCGTGTGCCCATAAACGACTTCTCGAGCGGACGTTAAAAAAAACATTAAACACGTTTTAAAACTCCACGTGCTTGACGTTGAATGGAACAAAAACAACCCTCTTCCATTATCGATCATTTTGCCAGCTGCGACACCCGGCTCATTAGGGGGCGGTTTAATTACCTAGAATCTTCGTCCGGATTGTCTGATATGCACATCTCATCTTCCGAGGCGGGCGTTAGACCACAATTAGCGCTTTGCGTATCCAAGCCCGAGTGGTTGACGGGACTTTTAAGGACACTCAACACCAAATCCTCGCTAAAGCTCGAGGGTGATGGATCGTCCCTGATTACAGGACATTTCGTTTAGAAAAAAACTAGACAGATGGTGACGTTTGGTTGCGAAGGTAAAACGAGATCGCCACATGAAACCCACGAATGTTGACTGAATCTTGAAAATTGCTAAAAACTAAATTCCGTTTCGTTTCAGGTTCTGTGAACAAATGAATTTTTATCCTAATCATTTTTATCACATTTCTGGAAAATGTGCTCCTTTTATTTCTTTTCGTCAATATGCATCTATTGACGTAATTTAATGTATAAAATGCTTCACATAAAAAAAGAGAGAAAATGTTGCATGCTTTTTTATGATATATTTGGATAGAAAATTCTATTCTGTTTTAATGTCATACGTGTTACGAGTGATAAAAGAATTTAAAGGTAACCAGTGACTTTGTTCCAAAGCTTTGTTCTTTTTAAATAATGTATTGTCAGTGTTAAATTCTAGCTTTTTGCTTTGAGTTGCTCACAAGTTTATGTTTAAGTATTCAGTTTCCAGATGAAATAATCTAACAGTGGATTACAAACTTAAGCTTTTGCAGCTGATGAGATAATTCTATATGACATCCACATAAACTAGATGAATTATTATTCGTTAGATTACCAGAAATATTAATAACTCGCTTGCAAGAACTAAGCGTTCGTACTTTATATGGGGTGTCTCATTCATAATGTCATTAACTTTAAGAGAAGATTGGGGGCCATCCATAAATTACCTCACACGAATTTCATGACTTTGGATCTCCTTCCGTCCTTGTCACAGGTGGTCAAATTTGTTTGACCCCCTCCCCAGTGGTCTGACGTGACATATTTGCAATTTTCAATTTAAAAATTATTGCATTAAAACAGCACTTAAAAATTATTTACATTTTTCGGCGCATGTATGAGCAATTCTTTTCCTAAATTTCGAGAAAATTTTTATTATAAATTTTTTTATCTCTCAAGTCATCAATTTTTGTTTATTTTCCTCAAAATTGTGATTTTAAATCCGAAATGTTTATTTTAGAGATTTTAATTATATTTCGAAATTTCGACTTAATCCCGAATTTTTTTATCGAAGCTTAAAGGTTTCAAGAGAAATTCTAAATAATATTCTCTGGATATTTTCCACAATTACCATTCTACTGCTTAAATTTTTATTTTCATGAAAAAATTCGATTATAAAGTGGACAATTGAAGAAAATTTTTTTCGATCTGAATTATGTTTTTTTTTAGAAAATTTGACTTTTTTACTCGAAAGTTGGATTTTTGTTTTTACTTTTTCCGAAATGTTCGATTATAACCCCATAATTTTTATTTTTTCTACAAACTTGGGCTTGGTTTTCTAAATTTTTATTTTTCTTATAAATTAAAATTTCAGCTTAAAACTTTCTAGTTTTTTTCATTTTCATTTAAACCTCTGAATTTTCAAATAATCTAGACATCTTCAACTCTTTTCAGAATTGTCTTTTCTCTGAAAATTCCTAGAAATGTTATTTTTAATTTCAAACTTTTTTTTTAATTTTCGAAATTTTCAATTAATTTTTTTTTAAATTTTGAATTTAAATTAGGGTTGTTACGGATCTAGATACGAATACGGATATATTGCGAATATTATATCGGTTTCGGTTAGAGATACGGATAGAAGTCGAAATTTTGAAAAATAGACCAAATTTTAGAGACGATATTTTCAGAAGAATTGAGAATTTTATAAAGTCGCAAATTGTGTAAAAAAACTCAAAAATATTAAAAAGGTTAAAATTTTGATAAAGGTTAAAATTTTGAAGTTATAATTTTCAAAAAAATTCGAAATTTTAAAAAATGTCGCAATTTCCATGAAAAGTTAAAATTTAAAAATTTCTGATTCTCACAAAAAAATCAAAAAAAGTGGAAATCATGAAAAAATCAACATTTTAAAAAAATTCGTGAATTTGAAAAAAATAAGAAATTTTCAAAGAGTTAGAATTTTTAAAAAGTTGTTTTGAAAAATAATCTAAAACTTCAAAAATAGTCAATATTTTGAGAAAAATTGTAATTTAAAAAATGCTCAGTCAAATTTTTACTAAAATACGCAATTTTTGAAGTTTAAATATTCAGGAAAAGCCCAAATTGCCAGAAAAATTGATCTGTTCAAAAATAATCGAAAATTTTGAAAAGTGAAAAGTTATGGATAATTAAAATTTTATAAAAAAATTTCCAAATTTAAAAGATCTAAGATTTCTAAATAACTTAAAATCGAAAAAAAGTTGACATTTTGAAAAAGTCAAGATTCTCAAAAAAAAATAGGAAAAAATTTGAAAGAAATCGACACTTAAAAAAAGTTACAATTTAAACAAAAATTTGAGATTTTTAAATAAAGTCGATGATTTAAAATAACTGGAATTAAAAGAATAGTCAAAATTTTGATCTTTTTAAGAAAATTACAATTTTCAAAAAAATTAAAATTTTGAGGAAAAGGTGAAAAAGTGAGGATTTTTCAAAGGTATAAATTTTAGAACAAAGTCGGAATTTTCAGAAAAGTTCTTATTTTCAACATAAACATGCTAAGTTGTCAAAAAATTAGTCATTTTTGGAAACAAATGAAGCATAAAAAAGTCGAAATTTTTAAGTAAAAATTTTGTAAAAAAAACCCCATTTTTGACAAGAAATCAAATTTTTACAAAAAGTCGAAATTTTTAACTAAAACCGCAAATTTGGAAAAATTCAATCCTTCAAAGAACTCAACATTATTAAAAACTTGTATTGTTAAATTTTCAGAGAAATCTGGAATTCTCGAAAAGTAAACACTTTTGACAAAGGTGGAAATTTTTAAAAAGGCAACATTTTGAAAAGTCAAATATTTGATAAATCAAACATTTAAAAACAGACCAGTCAAAATTTTGAAAAAAGTCAAAATTTTGAAAAAAGTCGAAATTTTGAAAAAAGTCGAAATTTTGAAAAAAGTCGAAATTTTAATAAAAAAGTTGAAATTTTGGAATGAATCCAAAATTTTGAGAAAAATTTATATCTTGACAAAGAGCCAAAATTAAAAAAAGAAAAAATAAAAAGGTGGAAAATTTAAAAAAAATTCGTAATTTTTAGAAATAAAAAAACGCAATTTCTAAACAAATCGTAACAGGCAATAACGCCTAAAACCTGAAGTGAAGAAGATCAATTTTTTAACATGTTAAAGAAGGTAGTTAGTGGCGGCGGCAATAGTCAGTAAGGTCAAATGACATACCAACTAGTTTGTCTCATAATTTCAGTTAGCAATTTCTAAAAAAATCCTAACAGGCAATAATGCCTAAAACCTGAAGTGAAGAAGATCAATTTTTTAACATGTTAAAGAAGGTAGTTAGTAGCCGTGGCAATAGTGAGTAAGATCAAATGACATACCAACTAGTTTCTCTCATAATTTTAGTTCGAAAAAAAAATAGTCGTCGACTGAAAACAGCAAAATTATTTCAAATAATATCCGAAATTATCCGAAACTCCATATCGATTTCGGTTGTGGATTCGGATATTTTTTTATTTTAGATATCCGATAGTTTCGGTTACGGTTACGGTTACGGGGCTCCATAACATCCCTAATTTAAATACGCTCGAAATTATCTTCTTGTAGATTGCCATTTTTTCACGAATTGAATTTTAAGCAATTATGGCCATAGGCAGATAGGATGGTCAAAGAAAATTCAAGAATCTTAAAAATTTTGACTCTGGATTGTTAATATTTCGAGAAAAAAGTTGAAATTTCCAAATAGTATTCTTCTGAAAGCTTCAAAGGAAACTTTTATCCAAATTGTATCTTCTCCAACATTATAGAAAAAGACGAATTTAGACAATATACCAAGTTAGACAATTTGCAAAATTTTATTATAATTATTACGTTTTTATTTTAATTTGACATAAGTTTTACGTTTCTAGAAAAAAGGTGAAATTTTCAGAAAATATATTTCTGTGGGTTTCAAAAAAAGTTTAAGAAAATAAATGAATTGTGACAAGAAAAACGAATTTCAAGAAAAAAATTTGAAAATTTCCTGAAATGAAAATTATCATTTTTCTAAAATTCCCGTTTTATTTTTCATCAGACCAGTTGTTTAAAAAACAAAAATGTAAAGTAGACGCAATTAATTTCGTATTAGTTTCAACTCTGTGAAAATACAAACAACCATAAAGCGAAATATTACGTAAATTGTCGACTAATTTGACAATATTCTCTCTTGCCAGTCTACTTTATCATCTGCACCTGGTGGTGTTTTAAGCATTGAATATTAATTTTGTGGATGCCTCGTTATTTATTTTTTAGTTTCCCCATACTAGTACACACTTTTTATATCATTTTTTAATATTCCTGTTTTATTTGTCATCTGAGCGATTGATTAAAAAACCAAAAACATAAAATAGACGCTAATTATTTTTGCATTAATTTCAAGAGGATGAAAATACAAATAACTATAAAGTGAAATAAGACGTAAATTTCCGATTAGTTTGACAATATTCTCCCTCGCCAGTCTACCGGGCGGGGATACAGGATAAGTATCCATTGACCAATAAAATCGTAAAAAAGGTGCATTAAGAGAATTTGTTACGCATCAGGAGCGCCTGGTCAAGGTTTGATTTGCTTCTCTTTTAAAAGATAGATTTTGTCGCTTTTTATCTGCATTCAGCTTCCCAATTATTTTTTTTTTCAGTCAACATTAGGACTAAAATACTTGTCTATTGAGGATAAAAATAAATTGGATTTTTCCCGATTATTGTTAAACTACGCAACCGTAGACTTTGGAATATTCAATCTATTGAAGATCAGATCTTGCGCCAAGAACTTAAACGATAGCTTTTGATACATCCTGAGCATCTATGACGTATATTTGAAAAGGAACAGGTACGATATTGACAAAATTTTGTAAAACATAACCAAATTTTAGGTTATTTAAAAAGTTTCCTTAAATGCTTTTGATTAACATATTTCAGTTCAGCAAAAATATTTCTCATAAATTCAATTAATAACATTTACTTTTTTTTCATTTTTAGATACTTATTAACTCATCTTGAATTACACAAAATTTTTGTCAGATGTCATAAGGTGACGTTTTAAGAATTTTAAATAACTCAGGGTGCGTTTAAACTAGACTCTTTATTCCGAACATTTCTCTCTGATATAAAACATATTAAAGGTTCGTTTAGACTAAACACTTTATTTCGTACATTTCTCTCTGACATAAGTGTCAACTATCCTGAGAGAAGCTATTTGAGACCTATTTACACAGCTGAGAGCCACCGATAAGCTTCTCTCGGGGTAGTTGACACTTAATATGTTTTGTGTCAAGACAGAAATGTAATTTAAGTCTCAACTATCCTAAGAGAAGCTATCCAAGACTCTCAGCTGTGTAAATAAGCTGCGGATAACTTACCTCAGGATGCGTTTAGGTTAGACACTTTATACCGTACATTTCTCTGATATAAGTGTCAACTATCCTGAGAGAAGCTATCCAAGACTTATCCACACAGCTGCCAGGAGATAGCTTCTCTCAGGATAGTTGACACTTACGCCAAAAAGAAAATATATTTTATGTCAGAAAGAAATATGCGGAATAAAGTATCTAGTGTAAACGCACCGTCGGGATAGTTATCTCAGAAAGAGAAATAAACGGAATTAAATGTTTAACGTTTTAGTCGTGTGTCAAAAAAATGTTTTCAAAAATAAACAATTTCATTTACTTAAATAATAATTTAAATGTCTTACAAACTGGAATCGGTAAATTAAAATAAAAAATTTTGTGTTACATTTAGAAACACTCAAATTTTAATGATGACATCAATAAGAATGACTCATTTGTCCAACAGCATTATAACATCCGTGGTTCCATGTGAAACTTATTTAAAAAAAGTTTTTCTTAGCGTTTTCGACCTTCGCAACCAAATGTTGGTGACCCCGGCACGAACCTGCCACATGAGAACCTGCGACCAGCCTCGGCGACATCCAGCAGCGTTCCGTGTGCGTGGTTTTGGTGCGTGGCAGGCACCAGGCTCAGTTTTCTGGACGTACGAAATAGAACTTCCTGCTCCGACCTGTTCATATCGCCTAGCATCACTAAAGACAGCATTTGATCTTCGACGGCCTGCAGGCCCCCTTGGACTTCCTCATCCTCTTTCACACCGCCTCATGGTCGGCGTAAAACCATTAGACGATGGTACTATTACAAGTGGATAGGGCTGTATTGGTTCTTGGATTTTGCGATTGCGACCGCATTTTTTACACTTTATGTTCGGCGATAGAAAGGGTAGAGGTATACATCTACTGGGGGAGAACAAATACAAACTGTAATTGATCAATAGATACTGGTTCAGGAAAAGTCTGGTGTGTTATGTTGACAAGACATCAATGTCAAAATTTTGTAAAGAAAATTAAAAATGTAAGCACACGATTTCGTTGTGGTAACGTTGCGTTTGTCATTTGACATCTGCGCCCCCCTTTCAGAGAATCAGTGGGTAAACACAGATTGATTCTTTTTAGAGAACAAGGACCAGTTTTTGCCCTAAAGTGACTTGTTTGACTCTGTTTCGGTTTACATCATATACATGCTGGATAAAACGTCTGATCAAAGAGGATTTTTTATTACATTCCATTAAAAATTCCCTTTAGGTTTTGCTCTTATCCGAGGCGGTTGATGGAATAAAAGGGATAACTAATGTTGTTCATGGCAGATATTTAATGCAAGCTCTCGTATTTCACGGCAAATTATTGTGCAAGTAAAAAATTATTAATAATGATTGTCCATACTTTTCGTGCTTTTGTGCCCCTATTATATGGAATAATTGGATTGAAATTAATTAACGTGGCATGCAAAATTCCCCTGGGACGCATTATCTCTCTGAACTTATTGAGACCAAACGTAACGTGAATGATTATCTTATGAGCTTATTCATTTAACTGTACGGGGTGATTAAACTAAAATAATATAATATTGCTTTACGAGATTACATTGCTCACTCATATGTCAACGAGAAAATCAAAATTTCCACCTATCACACGATTATGTAATCCAGTTAAAAAAATCGATAAATAAACTCATAATTTAGAAAAATTCTGCATTTTGTAATTCTGAGGTCGGTCTCTAGAGATTTAATTTTTCCTAAAAATGTTGATCTGAAATTTGAAACGTTAACAAAAATATCCAAAACTCACAATTTTGGACATATTTAGCAATTTTAGTTTATGTGAAAATTTGGAAACAAACGAGTTTCAATATTTTTATTAAAACTTTGATTGAAAAGTCAAAATTCTAGATTCCAAAGGGTCGTGAGTGATATTAAAATTTAAAGGCTTTAAAATTTTTTTTAGATTCCGAATTTAGTCTACAAATTTCAACTTTTGATCCAAAATGTTGTGATCTGGGGATTAAAGTCGAAGTTGCTAGAAAAAACTGAAACTGCAAAGAATTTCGAAATTTTTAAATCTCTAAAAGCTTCGAGAAAAAATACGAAATTTCAGTTTTAACCATTTTTATTTAAGTAAAAGCTGAAATCTCAAGACCTAACTTTAACACGTTGAAGCTGACGCGCAATTTAAAGCTTTAGTTTATCGCGCAGCGATTTTTTCACGTAACATTCAATTTTTCCAAGAATGTTGTCCTTTTTTTTGAGAATTTTGACTTTCTTTGAAAATTGCAGCTAATTAAAAATCTTGACCTTTCTTAAAATTTAGAGTTTTTTAAAAAATGTTAACTATTTTTTAAAAAATTGGACCTTTTTGGCAAATTTCGAAAACTTAAAATGTAGAGTTTTTAAGAAATGTCGACATATGAGACCATCTCTGGCAATTTTTTTTGGAAATTTCGACTTATTTCAAAACTTTTTCAATTTTTTCCAAAATTTTCGCATTTTTCAGAAATTTTTACAAAACTTTGAATTCATCTTAAAATTTGACTTATTTTTATTTTTATTAAATGTTAAATTATATTTTGAAAATTTCGACTCTCAAATTATCGAATTTTTCTCAAAGTATCCATTTTTTTATTTTTTTATAAAAGAATCGAATTTTTAAAAAATTAAAGAGTCAAAATTTCGAAAAAAAAGGTCAAAATCTTGAGAAGTTTTTAACTTTTAAAAAAAATTGAGATTTTCTCAAAATTTTAAATTCAAGTTTCGACTTTTTTCAGAATTTCAATTTTTTATAAATTTTGATTTCCTTAAAAAATTTCGCCATTTTAAACTTTTCACTTTTTTTAATCTTGGGATTTTTGAAATTTCGACGTTTTAACCATTTCAACTCTATTTTTTTTCAAAATTTCGACCTGACTTTAAAAAAGACTCTCCTTTTTAAGAATTTCGACTTTTCTTTTCAAATTTTTGATTATTTTTTTTGAAAATGTTGACCTTTTTACATGACAGTAATTCTATTTAAATTATAAGGTAAATAGGAAATCGAATTTTTAAAAAGTTGGAGAAATGTCAAAAATTTGGGAAAAAGTCAAAATGTTTACCTTTTTGTCAATTTTGCCATTTTTAAAATAATGTACATTTCAAAATTTCTTCTTTCAAATTCCCATTTTTATCAACATGTTTGCTTTTCCCAATTTTGTGAGCTCAAAATTTCGAAATTTTCACCATTTTTAAATTAAAAGTTTTTGATTTCGAATTTTTTAAAATTTAGACTTCGCAAATTTTTATTTTCAAATAGATCTTTTTAACAATTTAATTTATTTTTTAAATTTCGACGTTTTAACGATTTCGACTCTATTTTTCAAAAAAAGTTAAAGAAATGTCAGAAATCCGTGAAGAAGTCAAAATTTTTACCTGTTCTCAATTTCGCCTTTTTAAAAATATTGGGCATTTCAAATTATTTTCTTTTTTCAAATTCCCGTTTTTATCAACATTTCTGTTTTCCCCAATTTTGAGACCTCAAAATTTCGAGTTTTTTTTTCTATTTTTAAATTTTAGGTTTTTAATTTTGACTTTCTAAAAATGTAGACTTTTCGAAAATTTCGTTTTTTTTTAAATCGATATTTTTAAAAATTTCAGTTTCTTTCTCAACAATTTGCAATTTTTCTAAATATTTCGTTATTTTTGAAATATTTCGATTTTTTATTAGAAAATGTTTCCCTTTTTTTTGAATAATTTTTTTGAAAAATTTCATATATTTTTTAATTTTGTAAAAAATTGAATCTTTTAAAAGTAACAAAAAACATCAACACTTCAACAAAAAGTCAAAATTTTGATTTTTTGTAAATTTTACCTTTTTAATAAATTCGAGTTTTCAAAAATTTCCTTTTTTTTTAAATCCATATTTTTAAAAATTTCAACTGTTTTTTTCAACATTTGGATGTTTTATTTTTCTGATATTTTTTTTTGGAAAATATTGACTTTTTATGTAATTTGCAATTTTTTCTAAAGATTTCGTCCTTTTTAAAATATTTCGATTTTTTATTAGAAAATTTTCCCTTTTTTTTGAATTATTTTTTTGGAAAATTTTAGGTATTTAATTTCGTAAAAAATCGATTTTTGTAAAAATAACAAAAGCATTAAAATTTCAAGAAAATGTAAAAGATTTGACTTTTTGTAAATTTTGTCTTTTTAATAAATTTGACATTTCAGTGTTTTCACTTTTTTCAAATTACCATTTTTATTAAAACTTTTCATTTTCCCAACAGCTTTAAAATTTCGACTTTTTTTTTTGTCTTTTACCTAATTGGACATTTTTTTAAATTTCGAATTTTCCTTGACTTTTTTGGTAATTTTAACTTTCTTGCAAAAATCAACATGTTTTGATCATTCTGTCTTCAAAAAATTAGAGAAAAATTTTGAATTTTGCCTCAAAATCTCGACCTAGTTTTAAAATTTGCTTTTTCGGTTACGACTTTCTTGTAGAAACGAACTGTTTCTTCAGAATTTTTTGAACCAAAATTTAAATTTCGAGAAAAATTTTGGGTTTCTTCAACATATTTTTGGGAAAAGAGATTTTGTGTAAATAACAAGACAATTGTAAACGAAAATCCTTTCAAAAAATACGTCGAAATTTTAGGAAAGAATTTTAAAATTTTTATTAATAGATATTCCGAGTAAAATATAGTTGAAATTTTAAAGATGAGTCAAAACTTAAAAAAAAAGCTGTAAAACTTAAAATTTCGAGAAAGACTTTAAATGTCACGAAAAACCAATTTTTGAACATGTTGTTAAGGAAAGGAACATTTAAATTCGTTAAATAAAAGTCGAAAGATTGAGAATCACTCGAAATTGAAAAACAAATACAGTAAAGTTGATATTTTGATAAAAAGGTTTAAATTGGGAAAAAATCTAAAAAGCTGGAAATGTTTCCAAATAATTTTATTAGGAAAAAAACCAAATTTGAAGAAAAACTTGAAATTATGGAAGGGAAATAAATCAAAACGTTTATTAAAAATCTGAGAAAATCGTCAAAAAATTAAAATGGTTATAAAAATAGTTTTAAAAAAGATTTGAATTTTCCAAAGAGGTTGACATTACGATAATAAGCTCGAAAATTCTTTAAAAAATTTTTCAGAAAAAAAGCTGGAATTTGGATAAAAATTTTAAATATAAAAAAAACTTGCAATTTCTTAACTTTTTGACTTTTTCTCGAAATTACAATTTTTTTCCTAAAATTTGTCTTTTAAATCGAAATCACTTTTAGTATAAATTTTCATTTTAATTTAACTTTTTGACTTTATTTCGAAATTCCAATTTTTTTTTCTAAAATTTTGACTGCACACGTAAAATATTATTATTTTTGTTAAATGCTGATTTTTTTCAGAAAATTTCGACTTTTTTTCTCGAAATATCGATATTTTTGGGTTTAAATGTTGAACGAAGTTTCGAAAAAAAAAGCCCAAACCTGCGTTTGACTCATTTTAATCGGAAATACTCTTTATAAGAACATGCTGCTAAAATAATAAGAATATATAAGAATAAAAAAGAAAATAGGTTTAATTATGAAATTTTCCGCACGATTTCTTGCTTTCAGTTTAGACGGAAACATCTCGTTAGAGTTCACCATCGACTTTGCGTCAGTATTAGGATTTTTTGAGTTTTCCTCATCAGAATCTGTTGACAACTTAAACAACAAATGAAACGAAATAAATAAAAAATCACAAGTCATTGTAAGAACTATATTCTGAAAAATGTGATTACAAATAATAACGTTCACTTTGATTGCCTCTGGATTAAATACTTTACGTCGAGTGCAGTTTTATGAAAAGCAGCTTATTTGCTTTGTAGGGATTCAAGAAACCTCCATACCAATTTTTGTAAAACTCAGTTCACTTGTTTAGTTGTGAAATAATAACAAACGCATAAACAAACACTCTCCCGTTTATTTATTAAAAAGGAGTACTTTGGAAATTTGTGTGTCTGACTTAAATGCTCTACCTCAGAAACATTTTTACTAATTCTCGTCGAAATTTTGGAAATATTTTTACTAATTTTTGTCAAAATCAGTTCACTGACATGCTTACACACGGACAAAACAAACATATACATTGTTGCATTCATATATCAGTAGAAAAAAAGATTCAAAAGTGAGACCCAGTATTTTAAAGTAAAAAAAAATTATAGTAGTAGATGTATACCCCATATGAATTTTTCGCGATTGTAGCCGAAGCTTTCGACCCGCCGAATCACCATTATCACTGTCAATTTAACATATCGATGGTAAATGTGAATCGATTCGCCTTACGAGAGCGGCGACAGCGTTTTATGATAAATGTGTTGCTTCGTCGGCGTCGTGACGCGTCCGTCCGTTTCGCATCGGCGTCCGTAAACCAACTGTTGTTCACGCAGACGTTCTCTGGCGAAACTCGCTCACGCCGTGGCATCGATCTTGCTCAAAGCCGACTAGGATCAGGTAGGTCGATTCTCCTGATGGAATTGTGCCATTGGTTAATAGCCGTTCTTTTGTTTGTGTCCGTTGCAGTTTGCCAAAGTTCGCGGAATACAAACTTTGCACCCCCTAATGCCGGAAGATGCCGGAGTATCCAAATGGATACAGATTGACCGCGCTGGCGGAAACCTCATCGCTATTTGGAGCATTAAGTTGCGAATGGTCTTCAGCTGCTTTGGTTTATTTTACCTTCGTCTATTTACTGATTACATGTTTGCCCCATATTCTCTCATCCGTTTTGTATTATTTTATGAAGTTTCAGTTTTTCGCTGCGGATGTTCTTTAATTGCTTTGGTATATGTTTCTTTCATTCTAGTTATATAATTTTGATAATATTATTACATTATATACATGCTAATGTCATTTATTTATTTACGTAATAATTTCAGGGATACTAAAATGATTATAGTGAATTACGATCATGTTATTTTCGATGTAACTAAGGTTACAAAGGTTACTTATAGTTGTAACTTTCACTCATGTATTGTGTGTTGCATAGCATCACCTATTATAGTACATATAATCTCCCATAATCGACATCTCCAATGAATGGACATCTCTATTAAGTCGACAATTTTTCTAGTCCGGAATTGTATAATAGAAAGTGTGGAAAGTCAACCTCTATTGACAAGACTCTCTGATGAGCGGACTTGGACACGTGTTTCTATGCAAAGCGTGCCTAAAGTTTTTCCATAATCGAACACCACAAAATTATGCGTAACATTGCATTGACGGGAGACTGGAGACTTCACTTAAACCTTAACCACCACCACTCAAAAATTTGCTAAGGGATATTTTCAATGTAAACCAGTTTTCCATGGAAGCTAGGAAAGCAAAGTTCCCCTTGAAGAATGAGAAGATAACAGTCCCCTGTTATTTTGAAAATGGCACCAAATGTTACTTGTGACATTTAGACCCCCGGTTTTACATAAAATGAAACGTTAATAATACGAATTTAAAGATATCATTTACGATATAAAAAACAATGTTTAAACAGCGTTTTGTAGAGAATTTTTCAGTTAGTAGAGAATTACCTACATACATTTCACGATCAAGAATGAAAGTTATGTCTAATATAGTATTAGTCATCTTTGTACCTTAGTTACATCGTACATAACCTGGCTGTAGGTTTAAATGAGTGTTGGTGGTTTTGGTCGATTTCGATTTCAGCCAAAAATCTAGTTTCAGTTTCTAATTTCTATTACCAACAAGTTAGATATTAGGTTACAAAATGTTTACTAAATTTTTTTTTATTTTTTTTTAGGAATGAGCCGAGTGAGGCAAAACAAAAGAATCGCTGCTTTTTATTGTACATATATTTAATAAAAGCCAAATTTTGTCAATAAAGGAAGCAGATGTTTCTTAAAATACACAGATTTCGAAGCTTTACAGGTTTTATGAACATCAATTTATTATAATTCCAAACATGCCCTAACTGGCTGAAGGAATTCGCAGAATAAGAATAAAGCACTCAAAAATTTTGGTTACCCTCCCTTTGAAAGTTCTAAAAACAATCCTGAATAAGTAAAGTCCCAGTTACTCAACTTTGATGCCTTTACGCGATATTTCACTAAAGACAAGCTTCAATTTAATTGCGGTCTTCCCCATTCTCGTAAATCCCTCAGAAAATATTGTTCCTGCCTTTTGTTAACTACGAATTGGCTCCATTTCATTAAAGCAACAATCACACTGCGTGGAGGATTTCCACAATATTATTCCGAGAATCTTCCCCGAACACTTACCGAGAAAAGGATTAAAGAAGGACATTTTTATAGCCCGTTTGAAATTGGGGCGAGGCGGTGCGCGCCCGTTTCTGTTGTAGAAATTGTGTTTTGCTAAGGTTGACATTAAGAAGATGAATTGCTCCGTAATCGTGTTTAGCAGCGTCTTGACTTCGTCGCATCGAGTTTATATGTACATTTCAAACTTCTCTCTTTGTTATTCGCCCCATTGTTGACTGGTGTAATTTGCCCAAATTCGCCAGAGCTTTGTTTCCGACAATGCCACGCGATAATGAGGATCTTCTGGGCAATGGAACAAAATGGGGCTGTTGCGTTCAAAGCAAAATACAAGTACACCGAAAAATGTTAACAGTCGCGCTCTATTTACAAATAAGCGGAAACCATTCATTGGAAATAACATCTGCATAAATATGACACAAATCTAGACTCTTTCAGCCCTAACTTTGTCAACTCGTCAACTCTACTTTCTGAAAAACTTTTAAAATATTCCAAACAGACGGAATCATTTTTTAATCCTTTTGATAACATATTTCGACAAACTTCCAACATAGCTCTATAATTTTATTCTGGAATAAATAGAATCGCCCCCAAATTTATTATTTTTATGATTTTTTTTTACTTTGCGAAAGCGACACATGTAGCTGCTGTTATTAGGGAACTCTGCTAAAGCAAAAAAATATGCCGCACCCTCGGTGACGTATACATGGGCCATTTAAAAGTTTTTACTTGGAAAGTATCGAAATTAAAATGAAACCAAAAGAAAAAATCCTAAATTTAAAAAGTCGCATGTCGCGTGAGCAGAATTGAAAATGCCTTGAAATGAAGGTGCCATTTAAAGACACCAAAACCACCATCTGTCACCTTCGACGTGTCTCAAGTTGTTTTAGTTCCGATATTTTCCAAGCTATAGAACTCGTTACCGAACGGAAGTTTCCTCAAAAATTACAACCTAGCCTTGCTTAAGAAGGCGATTCATCGTCATATATCCTTGTTTCCGCATCCTAGTCGCGGTGCTTTGAAGGCACAATAGGGTTAACCTTTGCGGGCGGATTGAATATAAAAAAAGAGTGGGAAGTTTTAATTAACACACTGTATAATAGAAACAAAGAAAGCGATCATTGCTCTTTGAGTTATATGCTGGGAGTAGATATGGTACTTACACTACGATGTGGTACACGAAGCATTTCCAGTTGTCAGGACGTTCCAAAAAATTGTAAACTTGTCCTTGGAATGTGGCACGTCCCGCTATCTTTCTGTGTTGCCTGGAAGCATACCTCGCTGCTATGCCCCATTTCGGAGGACTTTCTAGCAACAGAGAAGTTGTGTTGGCGCAGGAAGGTGTCGAAGCTACAATAAAATGTAAAAACTCATCAACCCTAACAAGTTAAAAAAAAATAAGATTCAAAATGTTAAACTTTTCTATGATTATTGTAGTCGAAAAGGTTTTGAAGCGATTATTATTACAACATTTCGGTGAAAGCTGAATCAGACCCAATTTCAAATTTCAATTTTTAAGTCAGAATTATCGAAAAAAACTCTTTGGAGAATAATATCTACTTCTTATTTTTATTTTTCTTTCACACTTTTCAGTTTGACTCAGAATTAAACTGTTTCTGGAGATTTCAAATAAAAATTCGAAATCAAATAAAACCCTTAAGGTTACATTAGGAATTTTATAAAAACAGTCAACATTTCTAAATAAATATCCATATCTACGTAAAAAAAATCCAAAATTTCCATTTTTATCACAAAATATTGACTTAATAATTGAAGAGTTCTCTTTTCTTCTTAACATTTTCCTCGAAACGTTAAATTTCCATAAAAATAAGTAACAAACAATATGGTACAAAAAAATGCATTAGGCGATCAGTCCATGTTAATTTCAAATGTTAAAGAACAAAATCAAAATTTCTTGATAAAAATCGTAATTACGATTCGAAATCCAAAATGTTGGGGAAAAAATAAACATTATAACTCTCGAGAAATAAAATGTGATTGTGAAAATTAGAGGAATTATTCACAATTATTTTAATAAAATACTTAAAACGAGTTTAAAATATAACCACAACTTTTTATTTTAAAATTGAAATTTTAAAAAGAGATATAATTTTCAAGTTTAAACTGAAAAGTGTAAGAATTCTAAATTTAGAGAAAAATCTCAAAATTTAACAATAATATTATTGAATTGTCAACAATAGAATCTAAGTTTTGAGAAAAAAATCAAATTTCAGGAAAAAATTTGGTTTTCTAAGAAAAGTTCGAGATTTCGAATTTTCAATTTTGAGAAAAAAGTATGAAATCAAGGTTAAAATTTTTTGATTAAAATTTGTAACGAAAGGCATAGATTTCGATATTTTGGATTCACTTTCTACAATAATTTCTCGAAGTTTCGACTTCTGAACCTGAGATTTCACTCGAAACTAGAAAGGGTTCCCCTTTGCGAGGAAATTTTACTTAAAGAAAAGGCCTTACATTTTGAGTTACAGTTAAACTTTTAAGAAAAAGGCAAATATTTCAAGGAGACAATTAAAATGTTGGGATTTTTTTTTGTAATAAATTTACCCTTTTTTTCGAAATATCGTCATTTCTATTAGCCTTTTTTTGAAATTTAAACATTTTAAGATTAAACTTCGTATTTAGAGAAAAAGCCAAATTTTGAAAGAAGCTAAAAATTTATAAATTAAATTTGGGGTTTTAACGTGAAAAGTGAAAAGAAATTTTGAGAAAAATTACAAATTGGTACAATTTTTTTTTACAATTTTACAATTTTCCAATGTAAAAATGCCAAATTTAAACTCAGAATTTCGATAAAATGTCGAATACTTGACTTTTTATTTTTTGAAACACTTATCTTTTTCTAAATATCGAAATAGAATTCAATTTTTGGACTTTTTCTAGAAACTTTTTTCTTATAAGGCAGATTTTTTTTAACAAATTGTGGTTTATTTCTGTTGCGATTGAAACTAAAGCTTGAGATTGAGAATTGAATAGAGAAACACAAATCTCAAATTTAAACCCGAAATTTTGAGGAAAGAGTAAAAAATTCGACAAAATATAAAACTTGCAATTTATGAAAAAACTTGTTTTTGAGACTTGGACTTAAATCCCGAATTCATTTTATAAATTTCGAGTATTTCTTAAATTTATTTTTTTTTTCAAATTCGAGCTTGAAATTTAAAATTTCTACGTAAGGAACTGAGATTAAACCTTTTTTCCAAATTTCGGGTCGATCTTTTTCTCGAAAGTCGATTTTTTTAAATTCATTTTTGGTTTTGGAAGTTTTGTTTCTTTTTTTCGAAATTCGTTTTTTTTTCGAAATTTAGATATTTTTCGTCTTTCTTCTAAATTTCGACTTAATCTCAAAATCCGATCCTGTATGCTCCTGAAAGTCTTCATTTTTTCTTCAAAATTCGTCATTTTCTCAAAATTTTGATTTATTTTTCAAAATTTTTGTTTTTATGAACTATATTCCAAAAAAAAAAGTATTAAATATTTCCTAACTTGGTCGCAGAAATATTAAACAAAATTAATAATGATTTTATATCAAAATTAGATTTTTTATTTTCATTTATTCTCAAAATGTCGTCTTTTTCTCGGGATTTCGATTATTTTTTTCTAAATTTGTCTTTTTCATATTGATTATTTCAAAATTCGACTTTATCTCTTAAAATTTGACTTTCTCCGGAAAATTTTGAATTATTTTTTCCATTTCAAAACTTTTTCGAAATTCAGCTCTCTTTTTAAAATTCCTTTATGTTTCTGAAGGTTCGCCTTTTTCTGAAAATTTCACTTTTTTAATTAATCTGATATGTTTAAAAGTTGCCTTTTTTATGAAATTTTGATTTTAATCTCAATATTCGATATTTGATATTTCTAGAAATGTTGACTTTTTCCTTTAAATTCGTCTTTTAAACATTTACTCCTAAAAGTCTTTTTCTTAAAATAAAAGTCACCTTTTCTTTAAATGTTGATACAAAATTTTGATTTTATTTTTAAAATCTTACTTTTTGCACTTTTGTTTCAAAAATCGTTTATTAATTTCGAACTTCCGCCATTTTTCTTAATATCTTTCGGTTTCAACAAATTTCGATTTTTGCCTCAAAATGACATGTTTCTAAAAATGTCGACAATTCTAGCGGAATGTTAACAAAATGGTTGGGAAAATTATTTTTGGGGTTTTCGAGAAAGATTTCTTGTAAATTCAACGTCTTTGCTAAATTTTAAAATTTCAGGGGAATGTTTTTGGAAATTGCGATTTTTCATTCTTAAAATTCGACTTATTCTGGAAATTGCTTCTTTTCACTAACTCAGACCTTAAAAATTTTGACTTTTTTTCAAATCTTGCATTTTTTTGGATTTTTTAGTGAGGTTGGGTTTTTATTTTTAATATGATTTATTGAAAATTTCGACTTTTTTACTTTACTACTTTACCACTTGATTGTCAACATTCAAATTTCTGTCTTACAATTAGACTTTTTCTTGGAAACTTTATAGGAAGTTCAATCTTTTTTTCGAAATTGTAACGATATCTTCCAAAAATCAAAAGTCCATTTTGTTAATATTTGATTTTTTCCGAGTTTTTTTTCAAATTTGATTTCCCGGTTATTTCAATTTGTTCCTCGAAATTCATCTTAATTTCTAAAGTTCTACTTTTATCCCAAAATTAAATATTTTTTGTTTCTGGATACTTCTTATTTGTTTCTTGGATATTTTTTGGATTTTTTAGAAAGATTGGGTTTTTATTTTTAATATGATTTACTGAAAATTTCGTCTTTTTTAGTTTAATACTTTACTTTACTACTTGATTCTCAACATTCAAATTTCCTTCTTGAAATTAGACTTTTTTCTTGGAAATTTTCTAGGAAGTTCGTTCTTTTTTTCGAAATTGTAAAGATATTTTTCAATAATCAAAAGTCCAATTTTGTTAATATTTGATTTTTCCGATTTTTTTTTGCTCTGATTTTCCGCTTATTTCAATTTGTTTCTCGAAATTCATCTTGAATTTCCAAAGTTTTACTGGTGTCTCAAAATTCGATATTTTTTATTTCTGGAGGTTTCCATTTAAAGTTGGACTTTTTCTGAAAATTTCGACTTTTAAAAAATTCATTTATTTTTATTAATTTGGAGCAAAATTTTAAGAAAGAGATTACTTATTAATTTCAAGAATATAATATTCAAATAAAAAAAAGATTCTGTGAGAAAAAATTTTCAAAATTACAATTTTTTTTCTATTAATTCGATTTGTTCTGGAAATTGCCACTTTTTTAAATCTCGCATTTTTCGAAATTTCGACATTTTTTTAAGTTTTCCGAAATTCGACGTACCCTAGTTCATTAAATTAAGTGAAAATATCCCCCCTCCCTTGAAGGAAATTCTACCTACGACCATGGGCTACATAGAAGTTAATGTAAATCAAGTTTACTGGAACATCAATAAATTTTACAAAATCGTTGGATAATTGTTCTGCCATGTTTATAAAATACCTTCTTATGACTTTCCAATTTAATAATAATAATAATGAAACCAAATGAATCTCTGCTTCATGCAGAGTATTTGACATCGACAATATTGATGTTTAAGATTTGGTTACGTTCAAAGAGGAGTATTGAATTCGGTTGTGAAGCCGATTTTTTTGCCTTTTGATAATTTACGTAAAATGAACCCTAAAAAAAATCAAACTTAAGTGAACTAAAATATTTTTGCATACTGTATTACTCTGCTAAAGTACAATTGTCTGAAATAACGTACAATACTTTATTATAAAGTACAGGTAGCAACCCTAGTTCTTAGATATCACCAGTTTTATGAGTATCAATATGAGAGCACAAATTGCTTGATTGATTTTCAACAGCTTTCTGCGAAAGTGGTTTAAAAATATCTCCTAATATCCACAATTTGGGGCATTTATCTGACGAACGCCTCTTTGTCCACTTGGTTGTTAGATCTTCGTTTTCTTTAATTTTCAATGTGGCATTTTGGTGGATATTCTTCATTATCCGTTAAAATTTCGAATGGATTCTGTGATAGAGATTGAAATACAAATATTGTCTCCTGAAACCAGAGAGATATATCTCTGAAGATGATAGCTTGGCTATCGAAACGCGTTACAACAACATTTGTTGTGTTTTATAATCTTTCTTGGTTTCAGGGGACAATATTTGTATTTCAGTTTTTAAAGATAACCAAGGACCAGTCCGTTTCACCAAAAAAAAATCTATGATAGAGTCCACATACCATCAGGTTAGAAAATCTATCAATGATTAAAAAACGATTTCGATAGCGTTGAATGCTTATGAAAGTTAATTAGGGAATAATTATATTATATATTTGATAATGGAGTAGTCGTAGTTGTTTCAAGGCAACCATTTCCAAAAATAAACTGTTTCAGTAGCATACTTCGGAAACTTAAAAAAGAGTCTAACAGTATTTCAGAACTACGATCACGCAACTTTACCACGAAATGATTATATGTGTGTACGTAGCATTAAGAACATAAATAAGAAAGAGTTCATAATTCTCTGAAAGGTTTTATTTTGGTTTAGAGATCTGGCACTACTCATACCACTAATCCACTCAGCATAAATTCTACTTTTCCCCTTTACCTAAATCTAAAGGTGTTTCCGCCAATTGCGAACTTCTCTCCGATAACGGGCTAGGTTGAGGTGTGCTTCCCACTTCGACTATCGCCACAGATAAATGAGATCGTCCTGAAATTAGATCTGAATCACTAATGGATCGCAGAGATTCCGTGCGAAATGAAGTATGTGTACGATCCGAACGGCCTCGGTCGATTTGAATTTTTCATCCGGATTTCCATTATTTGCGAAAGGTATATCGAGTATAACCGGATACGCTGTTGATTCGAGCACCTGATGAAAAATGCAAACTTAAATTAAGCGCCGCGGCAGAGGAGCGTGTCCACTGAAGGCCCCGTAATTGTTTGTCAAAGCATTCGCTCTTCTATTGCGTTTAATCGTAACTTAATATATCCAAAATGGAATTTCGATTGACACAAGTATCTCGTAATTAAATCCGTTTTAGCAACATGTGCAAAATTTCAAACACTATCAATTTAGTTTGAATGGCATTCTTTTAAGCCACGAGTCCATTTCGTTAACGTTTGCGCAGTTGGATTTTTTTTTACTTTAGAAATATATACAGGGTGGACCATAAGTAATGGTAGGGGAGAGTGTTGTACCTTGGATACGTTTGTACCTCGGACCAATGAAATATTAAAAGAGATCTGTAATGTTATTTTGTGACTGGCGGTAAAATTCTAGTGGTCTTTTCCATGCAATAGATGGCAGTTAGTGCAAATTAAAGTACAGTAAGCACATGGTGATTTAATAAGGAAAATGTGTTTTCATATCTATGAAGTAAATATTTGATATAGTCATTATCTGCTGTCATCTAATTTGTTGGTAAGTACCATTGCTTTCTTAGGATATATTCTGAAAGGCACATTCCTAAGTTCTTTAAATATGCATGTATTTTGTTTGTAATGGATACTATAACCTAGAAAATTATATTAATCTTTCCGGTGACACACGCGTGTACTTCGGGTCGGTAATATATGTCGTACCTTGGACCGGACCAAGGTACACCTGCTGGCTGGACCAAGGTCCAACAAAGCAATGTTTAGGATTATTTTTTGTAGTCTCTCTAGATGAAGTAAAATAAACATAATCCAAGTGGTTGGTCTAACGAAAATTCATTTTTACAGTTCCTAGAACATTTTACGAATCATGTTAAACCTACAGTCGATGATCCAGTGATTTTAATTCTTGATAACCATGATAGTCATGTCAATATCAACGTAATCGACTTTTGTAAAAGTAATGGTATCGTTATGTTAACTTTCCATCCTCATACAAGCCACAAAATGCAACCTCTCGATAGGACAATATTCGGACCCTTGAAAACATATTATAACGTGGCTTGTGGTGAATGGATGGTTATGAATCCAGCACGGCCCATAAGTATTTATGAGATAGCTGAACTTATTGGCAAAGCCTTTCCGAAAGCATTTACAATTTCCAACATTCAAAACGGTTTTGAAGTAACAGGAATTTATCCAGTGAACGAAAACGTTTTTGAAGATCACGAATTTTTGACTGCGTATGTGACTGATCGTCCTTTGGATAAAATCGCTTCAGCTGAGCAACAAGAGGAAAGTGGAACTCCGATTGTCACAAGTAGCAGTGAAAATAATTTTCCTTCCTCGTCACATGGCAAAAATCATGTTACACCCGAAATGATACGTCCATATCCAAAGGCACCTGAACGCAAATCTAAAGGGGGTAGACCAAGAGGAAAATCACGTATTCTGACTGATACTCCGGAAAAAGAAGAAATAGCCGCTAAGAAAAAAATACGTTATTCAAAAGATGTTAAGAGAGTTACTAAACGATTAGTACCAGGCCAAATACCAAAAGAAATATCACTCGAAAAATCTGACTCTGAAGTTTCCTCACTCCAGTCTAGTGGCAGCGATTGTGAAATATTTGCTGATATAGTAGCGAGTGAGAAGAAAAACCTAAGACATCTAGAATCTTTAATTGAAAATAGTAACATTAATAATGGTGATTTCGTATTCACAAAAGTCTCCGGAAAAAAAAATGTAAGTTACTATGTTGCAGAAATAATTAACTGTCAAAATAATAACAACGAACTAAAATACTTACGTCGCATTGGCAATTCCAATAAATTTTTAAATGATGCCACAGAAACCTTTGACTTTTTAGAAGAAGACAATTTGTTCAAGCTTTCAACCCCCTGCAATGTGAGAGGAACAGCACGTCACGCTGCAGCGCTACAATTTTCGGTAGACTTTAGTAGTTACAACGTTAAATAAATGATTATAATTGTAGCACTATGTATTATTTTGTTATTAGGATACAATTAATAAAAAGTTATTTTGAGAGTTCAATTTATTTTTAATTTTTTTTAACTGGTCCAAGGTTCAACACCAACTGGTCCAAGGTACAGTGCTAGCTTGCACCTTGGACCACTCTGCAAGGGTTTCCTAAAAACCTGTTTCACAGAAACTGCTAACAAAAAAATAGATTTTGAAATCATACTTGGTAATCTAAATAGTTTCTACATCGATTAGCATTATTAGTTGTTTGCAACTAAATGAAGAAACTGTTTAAATTCAAATAAAGTTAAAATTGACCCAAGGTACAACACTCTCCCCTACATAAAGCAAGAATAGATTTTTCGTATAAATATAACGTGATGTAGCTATATTTACCTTATACCAAAAGTTGATATTAACAGAGATACAGGATGTCAAAGATGATTCGCATAACTGATGAACACATTTCACTATAGACAAGAAATTTGGCATAGTAAGGTTTCTTTGGTCAAGAAATTCTAATTTGCTAACATATTGCCAGTAACTCATAGGGGGTGCTACTACACTACCTTGTATTATTCTAAAGCATCATCACTTTTTTGTGCCTTCATGTACACTTATTTTAAATAGATATTTTTATTTGCCTGCATTTTTTACGTAAAAAAGGTAAACTTTCCGAATGTTGATACAAGCAACCGTTTTCAAGATATTTGCCTTCAAAGTTTGCCGTACATTTATATTAAGTTATGTAAATGTGAATTTTTCGCAGTAGGTTTCAAAATTAAAGTAATAAAACTGACTCTAAAATAATTTATATCAAATATAACTCTACTGACATTATTATTACACATATTTTTTAAATTTCTAAAGTAAATTTAGATAAAATGCCAAAAAAAAAATTATTTTCAAAAATAAGTATGTGGGAAATGACCTTTTTCATGTAAAGGAATTGTAAACAATTAAAAATCTGGCTGTCTTTATTAAAATTCATCTCCAAATATCTGCTTTGACTGCCCAGACTATTAAAATTTTCTTGTGCGGACTCAGAGATCACATCTCACATCTCTATGTTAGAAAATAAATTGCGTCTTAATTTTTGGGATTTTCTTTATTGAGATTTTCAAAATTTAGGTAATAATATTATCAGCAAAGTACTATTTAACCTAAATTAGTTTCAAAGCTATCTTTTGATTACTTTTTTTTCAAGCCAACTTCGAAAATTGAATATGTAACTTAAAACCAAGGCTCGTCAAGCTTTAAAGGGAAATATCTTGGAAACGGTTGCTTATATCAACTTTCAGAAAGTACACCTTTTTTACGTAGAAAATATGGGGAAATAAAATGACTCATTTAAAATTAATATACGTGGGTGCACAAAAAAGTTCTGATGATTTAGAATTATGCAGGATAGCGCAGGTAGCGCCCCCTATCAGCTATTGGTAATATGTTAGCAAATTAGAGTTTGTCGACTTAAGAAACCCCCTTGTGCCAAATTTGGTGCTTATATTACAATTCATTCCATAGTTATAAGAAAAAATTAATTTTTTTTTCAACTTTGACACCCTGCATCTCTGTTAACATCAACTTTTGGTATAAGGTAAATGTAGCTAAATCACATTATTTTTATTCGAAAAATCCACCATTGCTCTGTGTACCATTACTTATGGTCCATCCTGTATATGTGGTTTAGAATTTTATAAAAAATGTTATAATTTCAGAGTTTAAGAATAATATTAAAATTTTGATAACTTTTGTAATTAGTAGAATTTTTCTTCAAATATTGACGCTTCGTAGAAATTTGGATGTTTCCAAGTAAATTTCAAGAAAAAAGGCCAATGATGAATATTTTCATTTGGGGAATTTTTTTAATAGAAATATATCATTTTATTTTTGTGTTCTCAAAATTCTGCGTTGAATGTTGAAAAATTTAAATTCTCTTAATTTTAATCCATATGTAAGCTTGTCGCAACTTTTAAACTGATTTCTCAAAATATTTTTCCTCAAAATTTCAACCTTTTTAAAACGTTTTAGCCGTTTCTGCAAAGAGTCACATATTTGAAATTTATCAGAATTCTCAATTTAAACTTGAAATTTTGCATTTTTTTAAGTCCGAGATTGAACTCAAATTGCGGGAAAAGTAGTCACAATTAAAATGAAGCATTTTGAAATAAATGTCCAAATTTGGGAAATAAAATCAAAATTAATGTACTTTATTAAAAATTGAAACACGAATCCTATTCCCTAAAACCAAGAATTATCTTCAGACAGATATCTCTCTGAAAATGACAGCTTGGCTGTCGAAACGGGTTAGAGCAACCTTTGTTGTGTTTTTTAATCTTTCATGGTTTCAGGGGACAAGATTTGTACTTTAATTTTTGAAGATAACCAAGGACCATGCGTTCCACTAAAATACTTCATTTAAATTCTGACTTTTTCTACAACTTATAAACTTTTTTGTGGAGATTTCGAAAAGAAATTTCTTTCGAACTTTTTATTGCTTTCTCAAAATATTAGCGTCAAAACTGAGATTGTTATTTGATTTCGTATGCAAGTAGAATGCAACCTAGACTACAAATTCATGCAGCCCTCCAGGCATGTATAGTGAATCATAAGTAGCTAAACTACCAACAGTTGAAACACTGCTACCTAGCGAAGCGGTTGCTCTCTAAGAAAAAGTTCCCAGAAGACAAGGATTCTAATGCACAGACCAATAGGTTGGAACATTTATTAGATTCGAAGTTTGGAAACCAAATACCGGTTTCGGTATTGTTAGATCTCGTCAGTTTGGTATATCCAACTCGAATGCTAACCTACTTGTCGTAACATTTGTTAGCATTCGAGCTGGATATGCCAAACTGACGAGATCTAACAAGATCGAAACCGGTATTTAGTTTCCAAACTTCGAAGCTAATAAATGTTTAAACCTATTGGTCTGTGCATTAGGATTTGATTTTATGTTTATAAGAAAAGAAGTTTAAATTTCAAATGAATGTAAAAGCTGCCAAAAAATTTTGACTTGAATCTTGAAAATTTCTAACGTTTAAGCTTTGGAAAAAAATATAAATTAAAAATGTACACTAGGAGTTTCAAGAGAAAAGTTGACAATGGAAATACCTTCTTTTAAGGAAATAGTCTAGATATTTCAAGTTCTTACGGAAATTTCAAGATAAAAGCCAAAGTTTTGGGTCATTATTTCTAGATAAAAAATTGAAAGGTTGCGAAACGAATTTCAGTTTTTCTTAAAATTTCGATTTTCAACCCTACAATCTAACCTAACCTAACTCTACAATTTTCATTTTTTATTAGTAAAATCTCCACCTTACAATCACAATGTGGACATTTTCTTAAAATTTGATTTTGATGTTTGTCATCTTTTGTCGTTTAATATAAATTTTGACGCTTTTTCCAAAATTCGGAGCTTATACAGCTGGAATTTAATTTTCGATCCTTTGTGAAAGTTTGGTCTTCTCAAAATTTTGTCTTTGTTCTCGTTTCAGTATGTTATTGAAATTTCAACTTTCTCTCGAAATTTGTGGTGAAACGCATGCCCTCAATTTTGTTCGAAATTTTTATTTTAAACTTGAAATTTTGCCTTTTTTCTAATAATTTTGATTTCTGTTTTGAAATATCGATTTTATTCTGAAAAAGTCGACTTTCTTCTTGAAATAACTCATAAATTATCAGGATTTTTTAGGAACTGCATACTTACAGAACTTAGAGAACTGAGTGAAGGAATACGCTACAAAAGAATTGCTTTAAGCTGTTTTACTTTTTCTAAAAATTTTTAGTTTCGCGGGAAATATCAAAAAAAAAGAAATACTCAACCAAGCTCAGAGCCAACATTTTAAAACTGAAGTAAACATGTTTGCAATCTTTTACATAAATTCGAAATGTTGGTCATTATCTCAAAATTTCGGATTTGAACTTGAAATTGTTGGCTTTTATTTTAAAATTTAATCTACAAATCTTTCTTAGTTTCAGGGCAAAGTTTGTATTTTAATTTTTAAAGATAACCAAGGACCAGTCCGTTCCACCAAAATTTAATCTGAGAGAGAAAGGTTAAACTCTTTGTAAGAAACCTAATTTTAAAATTTTCGAAGAAACCTAATTTTCAAATTAAAAATATGAGAAGAAAAATTAACTTTCTAAAAAATATATCAAGATTTTGAGTTATCTTGAAATTTCGTTTTCTGGAAATTTTTAGTTTTGTGAAAGAAATCGAATGTTGGAAATTTTATAGAAATTCCGAATGTTGAAATATTTAAAAGCAAAAATTTTAGGTATTTTTTCATTTCCAAATTTTTTTAGAAACTACATGTAACTACCAGAATTTATTTTCATACGTTTTTCGATGGAAAATTTTAAATCAGAAATTTAAGTTCAAATGTTTTCAAAGATTCCGAGTTTAAATAAATGAAATGTTGGCTTTAATTTCGAAATTTGGAAACAAATTCCAATTTTAAATTTAAAATCGTCACTTTAATTTCCACATTTTGATTTTTATTAACCTCGAATTTCCATAAATTACTTATTTTTTCAATTTTGTAATTGTTTCCACTTTGAGGATTTTGATATTGAACTCGATTAATGTTGGTTTAGATTTCGAAGTTACGATGTCGTTTGTAGGATTTTTTAAATAGTTCGAGATTGTTTTCAAATTTTTAATATAATTTCCATTTTAAACTAAAAATTTCGAAGAATAATTTTGTAAAAATTCCATTTTTTTTATTTCTCACTTCGATCCAAACCACTTTCGTAATGATTCACTGATCTACAAAAGCAATTTACGAGATGTGTATTATTGGCTTTACAACAAAAAAGATTGAAATACAAATCTTGTCCCCTGAAACCAAGAAAGATTAAAAGCTATTATTTTCGGAGTTTTTTTATGAAGACGATAGCGTGGCTATCGAAACGCGTAAGAGCAACCTTTGTTATGTTTTTATTAGCTTTCTTGGTTTCAAGGGACAAGATTTGTATTTCAATTTTCGAAGATAACCAAGGAGCAGTCCCTTCCACCAAAAAGAAAAACAAAAAATATTTAATGTTTTTTACAAAATGTTGCATTCCCGCTGCATAAATATTATCGAACTATAAAAAATCATCGTGGTATCCTCAAAGCGAATCCACATCAATAAAAATGTGTGTTGTGCTTTGTATTTGTCACAAAAAGTTAGCTTATATTTATGGTTTTTGTTTTGCTACTGTAAGTTGAAGAGTTTAGAATGCATTCAGGCAGTATAACACAAAAAATAACAGTTTACACCACAAAATAGGTGACTTTGCGTCAAAGATATTTTTTTTTTAATACCAAAATTCAACTCCTAACACAAATTTTTATTGACGTGGATCCGACTTTAGTTTTAAATTATTGGATTTTTCCGTTTTAAATTAAATTTTTAATTTACCTGAATTTAGGAGTTTCTGTTGTTCATCCAAAGCCATTCCAGAAAAACGGTGGGCAAGGAATGCTTTTGATATAAGCACTACCTTTTAGAAAATGAAGACATCTGAAAGAAATTGAAAAAATTATATATTTAGAATTTGATAAGATGATTTTGCTGTTGGATCATTTTTAATACTAAACATATTATTTATTTTTTATTGTCAACGATATTAGAGTGAGAAAAAAGTGCAAATTTCATTTCAAAATATATAAAATACATTAATTACATCTTAAAGTTTGAAAATATCAAGTTTACACTTAATAAATCTGAGGAAAAAATTCAAATTTCCTTAAAATCAAGAAATGTATTAAAAAACTTTCTTAAATTATCGATTTTGAGAATTTTAAATTTAGAATTTTTAAATTTAAACATATCAAGCTTCGACTACTATTTTTAAGAAACACATCAACATGTCTAGAAAAACAAAAATCTATAAAAAATATTGACTTTTTAAGTTGAAAACTTTTAAGTTTCGATTCGCAAGCCTCGCAAAAATGTTAAAATTTATAACAAAAACACGCTATCTGTAGATTCATATTTTAATTTTCAAGTTTCATTGTTCCAAATTTTGATTTGGAATTTTGAAAAAATATAACGTCTAAATTTTGAGAAAAATATTGGAAATTTTATGTCAAAATATTGAGATCAAATGGCGAAATTTAGAAAAAAAAAATTAAGTTTTAACTCAAACTTTCAGAAACGAAGTGAACATTTTAACTTTAAAGTGAATAATTGAAATACAAGTCTTGTCCCCTGACACCAAGAAAGATTAAAAAACACAACAAATATTGCTCTGCAATTAGAGCAAGCTTTATTGTTTTTTTAATCTTTCTTGGTTTCAGGGGACAAGATTTGTGTTTCAATTGTTGAAGATAACTGGGTCCGTTCCAACAAAAAAAAAAAAAATTAAAGTGAACAGTTTTGAAAAAAATCAAAAATGAATTCTTAAATTTTTGCCCTTGAAAATTTAATATTTACAACTTACATCCTGCGAGTAACTTGAAATGTAATAAATAACTTGAGTTCTAACACAAAGGTTTGAAAATTCAAAATTATAAAAAAATTAGAAATAGGAAAATTCGCCAAAAATTGTCCAATTTAGAAATTAAAGTCAAAATTTCAGGCAACAAAAAAGATTAAGATTTTAGTTTTTGAATCCATCAGTTACAATTTATGAAAAAAATAATGTTAAACGTAAACTGCAAACTCTGAGAAAAGGTAGAAATTTTGTGATTGAAGTTTCAATTTACTAAAAAAAATCAACTCTCACTGTAAGAATTTAACTAGTAGAAAATTTAAGGATAATATTTTAAAATGACAAGTATGCTAGAAAAAAATTTAGTAGTACTCAATGTGTAACTTCTGTGTTTGAAAAAAAAATATAGCTTCGAGGTAACACCCAAAATTGATTTTAAAAAAACGAAATTCTGGATATTTTGTGTTTAAACACTAAAGATTAATTAGAATCAGAAATTTGAAAAATAAAAATTACATTTCCTGAAATAAGATACAAAATTTTGAACTTAGCTCAGAGTATTTCGAAAGAGAAACTCAAATTAATTTTTGCAAGACCTGGAAGAAAGTAATAAAAATTGAAATTTCGAAAAAATTCCAAATTAATATTTTTTTGAAACGTAATTTTAAAATGTTAGGAAACAGTAATAAAAATTATTATTTTGAAAAAAAAAAACTTCTAATAGTATATTTAAAAATATCCAATATCGAAATTTTCATAACTAAAAGTTAACATTTTTTTAATCGAAAAATAATTAAACTGAACATTTCGACAAAAGATCTGAAAATAGAAATTAATGTTTCGGAAAAAATCCAAAGATTTTGCTTTTTGAATTTCAATCAAAAATTTTAGGAAACAAATAAAAATTAATATTTCTAAAGAAACTAGTAAAAAAATTACAAAATCTTGGAATTTTTAGAAACAAAAGTTAAATTTTGAGTTTGTAGTCGAAATTTAAGAAAAAAAGTAAAAATAGATTTTTGATTTAAAAAATTTCAAATCTAGGTGCATTTAAATAATAAAAAAATCGAAACATTGAGTCAGAATCTAAAATTTTGTAAAAAAAAGGTCAATATTTCAAAAAAAAACCAAAATTTTTAGAAAAAGTTAGATTTTCAGTTCAGAAAATTGAAAGCTTGGAATAGAAAGTGTGAGGTTTGGGCTTTAACTATAAATTTACAGAAACAGATTTGCTCGAAACTTTAATTTCCAAAACTCTACACTTTGTCGAAAATGCGATAAAGTTTTTTATACATATTTCGAGTTTTTAATTTCGTCTTTAGTCTTCAAATTTCGAGGTAAATTGTTTATACTTTTTATCAACTTCGGCTGCTAACTGGCGAGACTTTTTTTATAAAATACGCGTTTATCTCTAAAGTGCAAGTTTCTGTTCTGGAATTTAAGCTCAAAGCATTGAAAATTTTAATTATTTTCTCAATATTTTGACTGTTTTTTAAAATTCAGCTACTTGTTCTTTAAATTTTGGCTATTATTTTAAAAAATGGTTTAATATCTTCTTTATTGGTTGGAAACATTAGGTTTATTAATTTTATTTAACATCTCTGCGACCTAGAGCCAGGAAATATTCAAATTTTTATTAATGGAAGTTGACAATTTTGAACTCGAAATTTCGATATTTTATTGGAAATTTTGATTTTGAACCAACACTGTTATTTACAAATTTGAAGGGTTTTTCGAAATTTCGATTTCTTTATCAGAATTCCTGATCTGATTTAGAACTTTTACTTTTTTTTTCCCTAAAATGTCGACCAAATTTAAAAAGGAAAAATTATAAGTTTTATTTTTTATGCGCAGGATGCCATTTCGCTGACAACGCTTGACAGGATTCAGGACTATGAACGAGTATGAAAAAAATATTTAGCAATAAGAAAAATTTTTTAATTTTGATTTATATCCCATTAAAGTTGTCGGAATAAAAAAAAGAGTTAAATAACAACTCCAAAAAGTAAAGGCATAAGACAGTTTTCTCAGTCGACATAACGATTTTGTCATTCAAAACTTTTACCATATTCTAAACTTCTGCAGTTGCAACATAGCTTAAACTGGCCACATTGTAGCAAGTGTTAAAAAGGTCGTTACATCCACTTATTGGTCATATCACTGCCTCAACATCACCGATATGATCTGACCAAAGTACGCCACTAAATTCAAGTTATTCGAGTTGAGGATTCAGTTCGAATGTCATTACCTTATCTGCTTCGAAACTATGAATTGATCATACTTAGTATCGAAGCTACGAATTAAAATAATTAATGAAGAATAATTAATGAGTTAGGTCAACTTGATATCTTTTTTCAATTTGGACAGTTATGGAATGGAAAATTTCTTAAATCACCTTCGCGACTTCGACTTATTTTCCTTCGATTCAAACCACCAAATGAACAGCTCCAGCTTATGCGGAAATTTTCCCATTTAGCTGCACTCGGATTCCAATATTAAGATCGTAAATTACGAACTTCATTATACTTTGACAAATCCGTGCCGCCGAAATATGTACGCTATACCCGGAATTATTTGCAACTTATCCTTGCGGAATCAATATCTGCTTCGGGGAAATGTATTTAGGCACGACGAGACACAACCCGACGTTATATTTGTTTGGTTTCTAAGTGTGTTGATGTATTCACACACAGACAACAAGGGGATGAGCTCGAATTCATACAATGGCCATGATGAAATGGAACATTTTCCAGATTACACTTGTCGGCGCAGATAACGGACAGAACATATTTGCACCAGCTTTATAGTCATTCACGGATCATTTGGGATTCTGATCAATATTTTCGAAACTTGCATTCGTCTATCAATTTTTTGGGTAATTGGTTAGAGTTCTCATAAATCAATCAATTGAGTTCTAGATTGAACATTAAGAGCACGTGCTTCATCAATTACTAATTTAAATTTGTTAAACGTTTTTTTTTTCAATGATCATAATTCAGTATTTAAAATTCAAAAAAACCTCGGTCCCTAGGGAAAAAATAATTTATAAACAACGCAACGCGCTGTCATAATTCACCAAAATAAATTTAATATACTTTCGCGATTTTGTTTTTAAATAATCGGGAAAGAAAATTGGATATGTTGCTGGGGAAATAACGACCACAACGTTCTTTTAAATGCTGGCATATAACGCGAAGGAGGATTATAATCCGGGAAGTTTTGAGCAAAATAAATTTTAAATGTCAAGCTGTTTATTCGGAAACGCTTTTTAAAGTGACGTTCAAAAGCTACGCAAATGAGGCTGGAAAATGAAAGAAAACAAGACGCGGTTTCTACTAGGAGGGAACGTGTCGACATACACTTTTGGATGCCTTTGAAACTATAATTAATTTGCGGGGTTCGTTGATATCCAGAGATCCTATTTAGGTTCATGTTGAGACTTTAGGAGTTCGATCTTCTGGAAAGGTTTTATTATTGGTTAATGATTGTTTTGAGTGGCAGCCATGAACCATCAATTTCAGTAGCAGTTAATGATCCTGGAATTACATGAAGAAGTGATTTCACAGTACTAAAGACAATTTATTTATTGCTCAGATCATAGGGGGATTAACCCCCTCCTATCTGCGCCACTAGTTAATATGATGATTTTTGGCTTAAAATTATTTCTTTTATTTATTTTTATTTTAACAGATACATAGAATATTTAAAACTTTTATATGAAATTAATGGCAAGATAAAGTGCCTCGTTATAATTAAAAATTTCAAAGCGAAATCTTTTATTCAAGAGACATTTCCACTTAAAAGGATTTTTTTTCAACGGGCGTTAGTGTCAAAGTAAGAGCCAATATCCTTTGACACCAATAAAGTCCGGCAAGAATTTACCAGCCTTGTTTGCTTTTAATCAAACAGATGCTTGACGCTTAGAAGTAAACACAAAGAATAATAAATCTTGAATTTCTACGTTACTCCAAGAGACCTTTGTCTTTCGAGGAGTATATTACTAATTAAACCAGTCAGAATACTGCGCGAAGCTGTAACTACACCATCGGGAATCTTACCCTTCTCCTCTAGTTAATTACTACTGACTTAATGGAATAATGAATTTATGTATCACTTTCAAACTTACGAAGAAGTAGAAAGATGTTTATAATTCTATAACTGGCAGACGGTTTAAATATTGTTACTGGTATTTCAAGTATTACGTAGCTACGTTTGACATGTATTTACGGGGGTCGTTCAGTAAGTCTCGTAGTGTCGATAAAGATTATTTTTAGTAAGCAGCATTATCAACTAGAAAGCTGTCAAAGTTTCAGCTCCATCCATTACGTAGTTCCATTTCTATTGTCGATTGAAATGAACAACTTTTATTTTTTCATAACAATGGAGAAAAGTGAGTTTCAAGCTGTGATTAAACATTTTTATTTAAAAGCCTTAACGACGCCGAAAGAAATCAAAGCTGAGTTGGATACAATTCATATAACATCTGCTCCTGTGTTTTCAACTCACTCACTCACTAAATTCATTCACCCAACAATTGGGTGAATAAATTTAAACGTGGCGGTTCATCCACAAAAATGAACATCGTTCGGGATGCTCAGTGAAAGTGACTACTCCCGAAATGATTGACAAAATCCATAAGATTTTGGGTGATCGACGGATTAAAGTACACGAAATAGTTAAGGCCACCGGCACATCGCAAGGTACAGTCTCTTCAAGTTTGCATGAAGAATTGTCTATGAAAAAAATTTCGGCAAGATGGGTGCCTCGAAGGAGAATAAACGTAATCGTGTGGTCGACTCTGAGATTGTTTTGGTGCTCTTCCGTCCCAAACCTGCCGAATTTCTTCGGCACTGTGGATAAAACCTGCATTTATTATTACACTCCAAAAACAAACAGACTGTCACAACAGTGAATTTTTAAGGATGAACGAGCTCCGAAGAAGACGAAAACGACGCACACAATATTATCATTATCGATTACTTGGAAAAAAAAACGATAACAGGGACGTATGATGCGATGCGTCGTTATTGTACCGGTTAAGCAAGAAAATCAAAGAAAACTGCCACATTTGAAGAGGAAAGTCCTCTAGCATCAGATAACGCACGTGTGCAAGCCTGTGCTTGTTGAGATCGCCAAAATTATGGAATTAAAAATCGAAATATTGCAACATCCACCGTATTCACCACATGTGACCCCAAGCGACTTTTTCCTGTTGCCGAATTTGAAAAAATGGCTTGGGTCCCTTAGGCGGACGACGATTCACTTCCAACGAGATCATTGTGAAGACGAATGCTTATTTTGAAGAACTTCCCAAATCCTATTATTCAGACGGCATAAAAATGTGGAAAAATTTATAGAGCTAAAAGGAGATTATGTTGAGAGATAAAAGAAACACCCAAAAAAAATGATTTTCTATCTTTTTGTAGGGAATTATTGAGCGATCCTCGTATGGTGCATCAAGTACGAACAAAGTGTATCAAAGTGTAACAATAAGAAAAATATTAGAAACAATATGAAATTTGGTAGATCGTCAGAGCAACTAAGCGAATAGTTAATTCAATTTTTTCTTAAATGACAGGTTTTATTTTAACGACCGAGAACAAGTAAACAATGTGGATTAAAGAAAAAAATGTGGTAAACTACAGAGCTGTAAATCCCACCCTGCAAAAATAACGACAGGCCTCGGCGAAAATCGCTGCGTAATCGCCTCACCGTTCTATACGACGCCCAAAATGCCCACTGATTTTTTTCACTTGATTAGGTATCCCTTGGGACCATTTGAAGGTAATTTGAGGCATCCAAGGGTAATATTCCGTTCAACAAAAAACATAATCCTTATGTTAGCCAAGGTTTTTTTTAACTCACAACCCCTAAACTTTAAGAAGTAGCTAATAGTCCAACCTGAATTGTCAACGTTCCAAAATTGATCTATTGAGATACGATAGACATTTAGTGTCTCATCTCAATGGTCAGTCATTGTAGAAAGTATTCCACTATGCAGAAAAATAAATAAAAATGAAATTTTAAAAAGCTATCGGTTTCACTAAAGGATTTGTGCTAAAAGTAGCAGATTTACCCTTAATTTTTCCCCACTATTCGAAATAGTTATCGTTATAAAAACATTTTTTAGAGTATACTTTGTTCTTTGTTCTAAAAGCTTTGTTCAGCGTAGCGATAATATATCATTAATTAATAAGCTTAGGAAATTAAATGTCTACAAAAAACTATCTTACAGCTGTTCTTCCAGTCTAAGACTCTAAACACTGAAGGTTACCAAAATTGTAAAACATTTTTCCCTTCTTCTTGAGGAGGCAATCAAACTCCTTTGTGCCAGTGTTCCCCTTGCTTCTTGAAACGAAGAGAAAGAAAAAGAGTGTTAGCTATATTTTTATGACCTTCAGATCAAGGTTTTTTAACCTTTTTGTAGTTCTGGATCACTTTGAAAATTTCAAAAATATCACCTTTCCATAAATTTTCCCAAGGAGGGAACAACAATCTCTTTAAAAAATGGATGGGCCAAAAAAGCAAAGCTGTATATAATATGTTTTTTTTTCACCTAACTACATGAACTGGGGAGATCGAAATTCCAAATTAAAGACGAAATTTCGAAAAAGAACCGAATCTTGGGAAAACAGTGAGAAAATCGAATCTAAAATAAAACACTTCCAAAATTGCCGAAATTTCCAAAAGCCGAATTTTTTGAAAAAACTCGCAGTTTTGAGAATAAATCGAATTTAGAGGAAATAAACCGAATTTTTAAAAATATTTCTCAAATTTAAATTTTAATATCATGAAATTTACAAAAAACCTATTGCTTTAAATTTTGTTAAAATATTCTCAAAATTTATATATATTTTTTTAACTTTCCATCCAATTGTAGAGAAATAAACGAATTTTGAGAAAAAGATTAAATTTGATTAACAAACCCAATTTTAAATTGAAATTTCGAGAAATATGAGATTTTAATTTTGAGGTTCAAGTCGAGAGAATAAGACCAATTTTGAAAAACAGATTGAAATTTTCGAAAAGTTAAAGTTTAGAGAAAAATGTTGAAATTTATAGAAAATATTCAAAACTGCCAAAACATAATCTAATTTTGAAAGAAAAGGTACTATTTTGAGTATAAAGTCGTAATTTGGAAAAAGACGAATTACGAAAAAAAAAACCTATTTTGGCAAAAGGTGAAATTTTGAGAAAATCAATTTTAAAATAAAAACTTGCATTTTTTGGAAAAACTCGAAGAATATCGAAATTTCGAAAAAAGTTTAAATTTTCAAAGGAAGAATTTTGTGCAAAAAAAAATTCGAAATTTTCAGTAACAAGTCGAATTTTGAGAAAAAAGAAACACAATTTCCAAAAATATTTTTCTAGAAATTGTTACTTCTTTATTTAAATTTTAAATTGAAATACAGAACTTGTCCCCTGAAACCAAGAAATATTTAAAAACACAACAAACGTTGCTCTAACGCGCTTCGACAGCCAACCTGTCATCTTCAGAGAAATACTGAAGATGACAGCTTGGCTGTCGAAACGCGTTAAGGCAACGTTTGTTGTGTTTTTTAATATTTCTTGGTTTAAGGGGGCAAGTTTTGTATTTCAATTTTTGAAGATAACCAAGGACCAATCCGTTTCACCAACAATTAATTTTAAATATTTAACTTTCTAAAGATGCCGAATTAAAAAACAAATCTTGTCCCCTGAAATCAAGAAAGATTAAAAAACAAAACACAACAAAGGTTGCTCTAACGCATTTCTACAGCTAAGCTATCATTTTCAGAGAGATACTGATGCCGAATTAACAAGAATGTTCTTCAAATTTCCTAAAAATATGTGCTTCAACATTTTTACTTATTTATTAACATTCCGATTTAATTTAAATTTGGGAGAGTCAAAATTTCAGGAAAGAGCTAATTTCGAAGAAAAGATCGGCATTTCTAGAAACATAAAACACCACATTTTGAGGTAAAAAATAAAAATTCGAGAAAAAGACAAACCAGAAAAAAGGGAATTTTGAAATTTTAATGAAAAGTCTAATGTTAATAAAAAAACGTTATTTCGAAAAAAAGCAGAAATTTCGAGAAAACAGTCAAAATTTAGAAAAAAATTTGAAAAAAGTAAAATTTTGCGGATAGCCTATATTAAAATGAAGTCTAATTTCGTGAAGAAAGTTTAACTTGAAAGACAGAAGAAGTCTAAAAAAATAGTCCAAATTCCGAGAAAAAAAAACGAATTTTGACGACAAAAACTAAATTTCAAGAAAAAGGTTGAAATTTTGCGCAGAAAATCAACTGCTGAGAAAACAGTCTAATGCTTTTGGAAAAATTTAGATTTACACAATCGTAAAGGATCAAATTTTTCAAATAAATGAAATTTTGAAAAAACATATTGATATTTCGAAAAAAAGTCGATCTTCCAAGTGATTGAGATTAAAATTTCCGGGAAAAAAAGATATATTGGTAGAAACATCGAAAGTTCGAAAATAGAGCCTAAATTTAGTACAAATCCGAAATTTCCCAGTGGTAGTGATTGTTGAAATTTCGGGAAAAAAGCAAATTTTAAGAAAAAATTCAGGAAAATAGTCGAAATTTTTAAGTTGAATATCTATTTTTTAATGACTCCCTAAGAGAAGGACAAGCTTCCCCCCTGCCTCAGTGTGACGACAGAAAATGTACAATATTGAGAGAAACATCAAAATTTTAATAAATAATTTAGCGTTTTCCAAAAAATGTCCAATTTTTCAGTTTTTTAAATAAAGGTCCATTTTATTACATAGAGGTTGAAACTTCGGGCAAAAGTCGAAATTTTCGAAAAAAAAAGTTCGAAATTTTCGAAGAAAAATTCGAAATTTTCAAGATTAAAGTCAAAACTTCGAGAGGTAGTCAAAAGTTTAAACAAATACACAAATTTTCTATAAAAAAGTAGATCTTTTAAAAGGTAGATATTTTCAAAAAAATACAATATTTCAACATAATTAGATTAATTAAAAAGTCAATCAAAATTTTGAAAAAAAAAAGCTTGACATTTTGAAAAAAGGGTCAAATTTTGTATCAAAATTACCAAAAAATTCAAAATTAAATCAAAATTTCAGAGAGAGGCGAAATTGTAAAAGGGTTGACACTTACTAAGTTAAAATTTCGAAGAGATGGAAATTACAATAAAAAAGATTGAAAATTGGAAATTCGAAATTTTCAAAATATAAATTGGAAATGTTCAAGAAGTCAAGATTTCAATAAAAAACAAAGAATCAAATTTTTTTAAAAATCGTTATTTTCAGAAAATTAAAATTTTGAGGCAAAGTCAAAATTTAAAAAAAAGGTCGATTCAAAAAAAATAAACACTTCAAGCGACTCAATGTTTCCAAAAATTGAAACCATCAAAGGATTCAAATTTTTAAGGAAAATTGAAACGTTTACAAAAAAGTTAAAATTTCGATGTCAAAATTTTAAAAAGTTATAATTTTTCAATAACAAGATAAGAACTTTAAAGAAAAGGGAAATTTTCAAAAATATAAAAATATAAAAAATTTTAATACATTGCCTTAAAACACCTAAATTGACAAATTTTTTTGATTTTCCGACCGGAAAATGAGTTTTTCGAAAAAACAGACCTCAGAATTTTAATCAGCGACCCCGAAAACCGCTAAGATACCGTTTCGAGTAAAAATTTTACTACATTGTCTCAAAATACTTAAAATGGGGAATTTTCTTGATCAGTGATCCGAAAAAATCCCTGAAACACAATTTCGAAAAATGCTTGAGCATATTGTCTCAAAACCCCAACAAGCCCACTAGTATATTAAAAAATGTTCATTATTATCCGATCGGGAAATGAGTTTTTTGGAAAAACAGATCTTACATTCCTAATCAGCGACCCAGAAAACACCAAATTTTACTACATACAAGCAATGAGTTTTCCGGAGAAACCAGCCACAAACGCCCCATTTGGAAGATTGTTTTCAAGATTAAAAGGTGAAGGAGGGTCGAGCGATTTCGTCTTAGTATCAGTGACTAATCCTTGGGTCATCAGAAATCGAATGCAGAGAGAATTTTGAAAATCTAACTTACTATATTATTTTTATCTATTTTAGCCTTTTTCCTGGCTTATTGCCCGGATTGTAGGTCGTACGATCGTAAAATGCACCAGAGGCTTATCAATTGTCCGAACGGTTCCAGGTGCTTCAGTAGGATACAGCAAATTCCTGTGCGGTCCAGCTTGACACAGTGAGGACTTCTGTCTTTGGAGACTCTTTTAACTATAGAACTTCCAAGCTCTGGAATTCGTTACCGAAGGAAATTTTCCCCAAAAATTACAACCTATCCTTGTTTAAGAAGGCCATCTATCCTTGTCTCCGCATTATACTCGCGGTGCCTGAAGGCATAATGGGGTTGCCTTTTTCGAGTGGATTGAACTTAAAAAAACCATGGACCCCCAGCACTCATGATACGGACCCCTCAAGTTCCATGGGCTCCAGGTTAAGAAACCTTGCTTTGGTTGAAAAAATATGGCTTGCATCCCTTCATGCAAACCCTAAATCTGACAATGGGTCGATCCTTCTACAAATCTGATCAAAAAAATGTTTCGTAGGCCCTAATTTTCCAACAATTTGACTTACCTGCGACAAGAAATCGCGAAAGTTCAATCTGTTACGTAAGAAGCTGAACACCTTGAAATTTTATGGCGCATTTGTCCCACAATGGGCCATCATTAATCAAACTCTCTGCTCAATATCCTAATACAGCTCCAATAAAGGCGCGTTATCTGCATACAATACACTCGACGGTCTATTCTGGTGATAAATTAAAGGTAATTTTTCACAATATGTAGACCATCTTGAGCAGCCCAGAAAGTAGGTCGAGACCGTAAATGCATAAAAAATTGCGAGGAGTTATTCCACTAAAAGATTAACCTGAGATTGTCGAGAAAATTACTTTTCTCGACTCGAAGAAAAATGTTTTAATTTTTAAAATTGTTCTTTTGCGATTCGTTGGCTTTGTATTTAATTTACTAAGCCATGTAATTAACTTCTTTTTATCCTAATAGGGATGCACGTAGATGAAATCGGTTTGCATCCGAATTTTCTTTAATTTTACCGGCGAATTAAGCGGCTAATTACATCGAAAAGAACATTTTTAATTGAGATTTTTTCTCATAAGTTTCTTTTAGATGTTGACTTTATTTGAAGTGAACATTTTGATGTAAACCACAAAGTAGACCATTGTCGGTAGCGTTCGCATTTCAACAAACGTAATACCAGTTGTTGTGAGGTTTAAAAATGTACTAGATTATTGATTCTTTAAAATCAATTTATAAACTATTATTTCTTTAAATTAACGAATATATTCTCAGATTGCTTGATTTTTGGTTTTGGGTTAACTGAACAATTCGAGATTTTTATTTTTTTCAAATTTCCACATTTTTCTCGAAATTAAAATTTTTTATCAACATTTTAGCTTGAATTTTAAATCATAGTTAAACAGAAATTTGCCTTAGCCTCGAAGTTTTGACAAAATATAGTGTTTGTAAAAATTACAAAGAAATAGTATTGTAATTGTAATTTTCATTTATTGTTGTGTAACGTCGAACACTTTTAGTAGTTCTTTGACACGGTCCAATCCCGGAAGAAGTATATCATGTACTGACTGGTTGTGGAAGCCTTCGTTATCACATAGTTAAACATTTTCAACTCGGAAATTTAGCAAATTTTTTTATAAGTTTTATAAGAAACGAGGGAAGAGAAAATTCCAAATATCTAATTTTTTTCTAATTATCGAATCTCCAAAATACGAATAATTTTGTTCTCAGAATTTCGACTACGACGGAAAAGAACAAGATATTCTATTAAAATTTCACGATGTGCGAAAGGTTCCACCGCTGGGAAAGTTTGGAAACCCTTAGCTTAAGTCTATATTTTACGTTTTTCAATTTGGTATCAAGACGGTCCTTGTTTAAATGTTGCCCTCGGGGATTTAAATTTCGGAAAGAATCGACAGTTAAACGTTTTAGAATACGTTCCTTGGGAACCACCGCATTAATATTGAAATGTATGACAAATTTGAGGCATTTTTTATTTCCCAACACTTCTCATTTCCCTCATAAATTAATCATTTACAATTGCCCAAAGGAATGAATAAGCGATGAACGCTTCCCTATTCATGGCGTGTCATCTGCAATTTCTTTTCAGTTGATATTCGGTCAATTATAATAACACCCTTCTCTCCAGTGTCCTGACCTATATCCACTTTTTAAGGACTTTGACAATGTTTCACATGTTTATACCTTCGTTACGAAAACGATTGTTTGTTTAGGTTACTTGAATTATTAACTAGGTATTGGCTAATGACATGTCTTTTTGTGCTTATTATCAATCAACAGCGTTATATTTATCTGTCAATCTCGACAGTTATTACGACACACCTCCAATTTTCAGCCTTAATTATAGCCAACGTTTCACATAAATTTAGCATTCGGCCGCATTAGAAGGTAAGAAGTCGAGAAAAAAGTGTTTTCGTTACGTTCAGTAGACCGAACACATCGATTTCTCTAAAGTCTACCCTTAGAGTATGTAGCGTTATATTCTACATTAATTCTGAATACATAGTTATAATGATATGAATGATTGATTTGATATTGATTTAATTCCACTTATTGCTAGAAAGTATCCATGTTACATTAGGAAGCCGTGATTGCACTGATACGAAAATGTACGAGTATTCATTATCCAGCAAATGAAATTAAAAAATACAACTTTTTTACATAACAAAAAAGTAAAAAGTGTTCCTCTTCCGAATTTACATTCGCCCTAGATGTCAATATTCATAATAACGACAAAAGCGAAATATGGGCATTAATCCAGGAAAAAAAATAGAAATGTCACGTTTCCACTTACAATTCGGAATTTAAAAGTGAGAAGGAAAAACAACAAACCTTTTAAATTGAAACTCAAATTTTGAGAAAAAAAAGGTCGTAATTGGAATTTGTAAACATTAACTTGAGTTAAACCTACAAATTTCGAAAAAAATCAAAATTTTGGGTTTAAAGTCCAATTTTTGATAAAGTTGAGATGTTGAGGGAATAATGAGAAATTTCACTGTAAAATCAAAATTTAGGGGATAATCGGAATAAAGAAAATATCAAGCTTGAAGTCGAAACTTTAGGAAAAGCTGTAAAAATATCTAATTTTACCATACTCAAAAATTTGAGAAAAAACCGAAATTTGTAACTTTTGTTCAAAGCTTTAGTTTAAATTTCGAAGTGTCTCTCTATTTGTCTAGACAAAATCAAAATTTGGATTAAAATTTTCAAACCAAAAAAAATAACCTTTTGAAAAAGTTTAAATTTCTCGATGCCTCTAAAGGTTTTCAGATTACAATCAAAACTTTAGAAAAAAATGATGGAAATCTTAGGACGGAATTTCGAAAAAAACTAAGTTTTTGGAAACAATTTCAAATTTAAATTTAGTTTCATTCATTCGATTTGATCGAAAAATTTCTAAAATTTGAAGCCAACAGGAAGTAAGAGGCAAAATTTTTTGTTTGCTCCAAATTTATTTAAAAAAATGTCAGTACTTCGAATTTCACGGAAAAAGGGAAAATTTCGGTTAAAAATTCAAGTTTCGAGAGAAAACGAAGGAATTTCATGGTAACGACGAAATTTTAGGGAATACATGTATATACGAAAGGCATACAATTTTGGCAATAAAGTTGAAAAATGGCTAATTCACTCTTGCTATAAGTACTGTGGTGAGTCGAGTTCTACTAAACTGTTCTATTTCCTCGTTTGTTTTATTTAATTGAATTTTATTCAATATTTTCTTGGAAATATTAAATCTACAAATACTGTATTATAAAAATTCTTTGTAACATAACGTTTTGCGTGAGAAACAGATTTCTTAGCGTTCACAAATTAGATAAGGGTTATTTGTTAGGCCTGGTTTGTTTCAAGCACAGATACCTAAACTGAGTAAAATAACATGATAGTTTTGAAGGACCGCTGAAAAGTAAAGTAATAAATAAGGGTAAGTGTCAATAACGGAGACCGTAGCAAATCTCTCGGCAATACCATGTGGTGGTAGACTGGAGGAATTTGACGTTCAAAAAACGCCCTTATACACACGTACAATTGTAAGTTATTTAAATTTCAGTTATCAAAGTAAAATTTGCAAGATAAAGGGACGACATTATTCAAAAGGGGTTTGCAGTTTGATATGCACTTTAAGAATCCTTTTCAAAATTTATTTAAGGGTTAATCTGGATTAGAAATATTTAAATTAGCAGAAATTCTGCATCCTCATGCCCTCTAGCGAGATGCAGAGGATGTCTTTCAGTCCCCAGAAGTTAGGGGTAGGGGAATAAAAAGATAAAACACCAAAGACCAATTTCAAGGTAGTCAAATACTGAACTTCGATGAAATTTGTTTAGAAATTATGGTCAACTTCCGGACTTATAAAAACGAGTACGAAATACGGGAGTTTTAAAAAAAACTGCTTCTGTTTGTGCTAATTAACGAGAATGAACAAAAAAAAAAAAACAATTTCTGTTCAACGTGACGTTCTAGTGCCATTTATGTGATGTTTGCTACGAAATAAGTAGGCGAGTAAATTTTAAATTGTCCGATAATTTTATTTGATAGTTTTTTCGCTCTTATATGATTTAATTAACTTTTCCTAAAATTTGAGAAAATACTTGTTCCTAATTTTGATTAATATGGAGTTGGGGGGCGTACACAAAAAAGAGAAAGGAATTTAAAACTTCCACAACACACCGAATGAATGAGAAAGTCGTTGTTAGAAAATTATTATAGGGCCAAGAACCCTACCACTGACTGGTGCAACTACCGGTCTCAGTTTCAAAAAAAGGAAACAAAAATAAAACAAAATAAAAAATACAAAGACAAGAAAACGAAAAGGAAATAAAGCGCATTCGCTTCATACAAATATTTTCAATTCCTTAAGGTCGATGTTAGTGTCCTGCTGTTGGAAGCTGAGTTTCCAGGGGTTCCAAAATAATATAATTTATACCATCACCACTAAGGTCCGGTAACTGGCAGCAGACACATATATTTGAGGTTTTACTGATGATGTTCTGTAAGTCCTAGAAACGTGGGCATTGTACACCTTAACATCCTAGAAGCATAAGCCACACTGAGCTCTTACCTAGTTCTTTTTTTGGTGTATTCACCTAGTGCTACCTCATTCGCAGATTCTCCTTCGTATGTTGCTTGAATCCCAAAAATATAGGACAAGACAACCTGGCCCAAAGAGAGCCTTATAGATCTGTTGACAAATGGGGAGTACTAACGTAGGTGAACGAGCAGTATCAGCATCAGCTCTCGTTAGGGAAATGTTTGATGAAAGAAATGAGAACTTATTGCCAGTTTCTAACTTTAATTTCAATGTTTTGTGCTAAGTCAAGCTTAGCCACTTTCTAAGCCAGAAAAACGGCACTTCTATGAGAACAGTAGCCGTAGAAGTAGATGTAGTGTTAAAAGGGAAAATTCTGCTCAGAAAGTTTCTACGAAATCTGAACAATATTTCTAGTATATTTTATGACACTGGTTTGAGTTCGAATGATTGAGTTTGGTATGAGAAAAAACAGAAAAACAAACAAAGGAACAAGTTAACAAAGGAAAGAAAGAAAGAGTGAGAGAACGAGAGATCTGTAAGATTGAATCAACATTGATAAATTTGATTTATTACGATAAATCACAACTTCATTTCCAAGCTTGAGCTCCATTTTCTCGTAGCATTATCCTTTGGATATTGTTAGCTCAAAGCTTTCAGCAGGAAACTGTATGCTATGTGAAGTATGCTTGAATATAGAAGCGACAAAAACACAAAAGAATTGGGGAATAAAATAGACACCTGAAAATAGTTTGAGAACCTCTGTACACAAACTATCCAGCGAACACCCACCGATAATCAGGTACAAAGTTAGCTGCATTTGGTTTGAAAACCTTTGAGTACAAACTAAATGGCTCAGCTGGGGAAAGCATTGCACTTATTAGGGTTAAGATAAACTTTGGGAAATTAATAACTGACCTACTATATATGAGCGGAAGAGTTAAACAAAGAATGTCAGATTACTTGTGCTTAATGAATTCTCTTAATTTTCTAAAGAAATATTTCTCTCAGATCTGTTTTCAGCAAATTTAAACAAGTTGAAACAAACAGGTTCACTTTATTTTGTTGTATTATGTTTAAGAACACTTGAAAATCGCAAACTTGATATTTTGTTGATTTATTTGTTGACCTATTGTAATAAAACGTTGAGGTCAATTGTTGTTAAAATTTGATAACACTTCCCTGTCGACTCTACGAGCTGGGGTTACAATTTATTGGAATAAAATAATTTTAAACACAACGTAGACAAATTGGGTCCGAAAATCGAAGGTAAATTATTCCTCGAAAATTTTAAAGATGAGCAAAATTCGACAATTTTGAAAAACTATATACAATCACTGGTTATGGTCACAAACGGCTGCTCATCACAGTACCATTACTTAAGATCCATCCTGTTTTTGTTGATTCTGTCAAAAAGTCCAAATTTCAAAAACATGAAATGTGAGTCATCGAACAATTCGAAATAGTGGAGTGTCTAAGGGTTTTGACCTACGACTTCAGTTACAGTGAGTGAAATTAAATAAAAATATATGGAATGTTTAGCTAACAATATTTGTAAAAAAGTTTACCTATTAAAAAATTGTGATCTTTATTAAAAATAATAATAATAATAATAATAATCCGGGTGTTTCAAAATAAAATGCTCATACTTAAGAACCATAATCTTTCAGCGATTTTAAGAAAAAAAATTTTTATCAACATAGGCCTGGAACTGTTTTATTTTTAAGTTACAGGGTCTTGAAAATTAATAAAAAATTTGATTTTTCCTTAAATACTATGAAACCACTCGAAATATTTTTTTCAAATTTTAATAGTTGCTAACTAGGATTAAAGACGCACTTTTTGCTGCAAAAATATTTGCTTTTCTTCCATCAGTGGTGTTCATGCTAATTTGCCTTTGAGTATTCTTAACAAAAAAACTGGTACGTTACTGCTTTTTTACAAACTAAGTACCAATTTAATAAACAACCTCTATTTCTTAGTAAAAATGCTTCCTAGAATTTTTTTCGTCTGATGAACGGTTTACGGTTAAAACAATTATTTAACTTTAAAAACTATGTTTACTTATTTCGTAGCATGGGTTTATTAATTATTAAAAATAGTTATATCGCAAAAATATATAAATCCAACTTACATATTAACATACATTTTCATAAAGAAACACTAAATAACAAAGTTGTCTTAAAACAAGGCATTAAATTTGTAGAAAAGAATATAAAACGCCCATCGAAATGCAAAGAAATGCATTTAATTTTTTTACTTGGAAACCGTTGGTCGGGTGAAAAAAGTTAGGGAGGACTTTTTACTAAAAATAAACAGTCTTACTTAAAGCCACTTTTATTTTGAATAAAAAAAACAGTGGCGCGATTTTTTTAAATTAAAAGGATTCAAAGATATGTTAATCGAAACAACAAAAAAAAGTTGAGGGGGCATTTTTACCAATAAGTGAAAGATGTTTATACAATTGATGCTTATTTTTAAAAAAGTCAGTGGCGTAGCATTTTAATTTAGCTCTTTTATACAGATAGAAGAGTTTAAGAATTTGGGTAAGATAGCCCAAACTGTTTCACTTCCTAAATTGTACCCCTTGGTGGCAGTAAACATGGGGGGGGGGAAGCAAAGGGCATGTGGAGCTGCAATATAGGGTTTGGTAGCCCAAAATAAACCGCCTCCTAAATTGAACCGCAAAACTTTTTCTGTTTTCTTAAATTTTTAGAAAAATTTAAGGGGTTCAATTTAAGCTATCTTACTCCACTAGGTGTACCTTACCCTACTACTTTTACCAAAAAATAAAGGTTGTTTATGAAATTGGTACTGTGTTTAGCAACCATAACCAGTGATTGTATGTAGTTCTTCAAAATTGTCGAATTTGGCTCATCTTTCAAAGAAGTTCGAAGAATAATTTACCTTCGATTTTCGTACCCAATTTATCTACGTTGTGTTTAAATTAATTTAATTCTAATAAATTGTAACCTCAGCTCGTAGAGTCGACAGGGAAGTGTTATCAAATTTAAACAACAATTGACCTGAAAATATTATTACAATAGGTCAAAAAAATAAATCAACAAAATTTCAAGTTTGTGATTTTCAAGTGTTCTTAAACATAACACAACAAAATAAAAGTGAACCCGTTTGTTTCAACTTGTTTAAATTTCGTATGCAAGAAGAATGCAAACCTAGACTACAAATTCATGCAGTCCTCCCTCCAGGCGTGTATAGTGGAATCATAGGTAGCTGGACTACCAACAGTTGAAACACTGCCACCTAGCGAAGCGGTTACTCTCTAGGAGAGTTCCAGGAAACAAGGATTCTATAATGCACAGACCAATTAGATTCAAAGTTTAGAAACCAAATACTGGTTTCGATCTTGTTAGATCTCGTCAGTTTGGTATATCCTACTCGAATGCTAATAAATGTTCCGACAAGTAAGTACTAAAACATTCACAGACGTCAAGCGAGTGACTCTTAATACCTATTGGTCCATAGAGAAACTATGGCCATCGCCAACAATGTCGTATGCAAGAAGAATGCAACCTAGACTACAAATTCATGCAGCCCTCCAGGCGTGTATAGTGAATCATAGGTAGCTGAACTACCAACAGTTGAAACACTGCCACCTAGCGAAGCGGTTGCTCTCTAGGAGAGACCTATTGGTCTGTGCATTATAGAATCCTTGTCTTCTGGGAACTCTTTTAGTTTGTACACAGAAGTTCTCAAACTATTTTACTCAATCACTCGAACTCAAACCAGTGTCATAAAATAGACTAGAAATATTGTTCACATTTCGTAGAAACTTTCTGAGCAGAATTTTTCCCTTCTAACACTACATCTACTTCTACGGCTACTGTTCTCATAGAAGTGGCGTTTTTCTGGCTTAGAAAGTGACTAAGCTTGACTTAGCACAAAACATTGAAATTAAAGTTAGAAACTGGCAAGAAGTTCTCATTTCTTTTATCAAAACATCTTCCTAACGAGAGCTGATGCTGATACTACTCGTTCACCTACGTTAGTACTGCCCATTTGTCAACAGATCTATAAGGCTCTCTTTGGGCCAGGTTGTCTTGTCCTATATTTTTGGGATTCAAGCCACCTACGAAGGAGAATCTGCGAATGAGGTAGCACTAGGTGAATACACCAAAAGAAGAACTAGGTAAGAGCTCATTGTGGCTTATGCTTCTAGGATGTTAAGGTGTACAATGCCCACGTTTCTAAAACTTGCAGAACATCATCAGTAAAACCCCAAATATATGTGTCTGCTGCCAATTACTGGACCTTTGTGATGATGGGTATAAATTATTTTGGAACCCCTGGAAACTCAGCTTCCAACAGCAGAACACTAAAATCGACCTTAAGGAAATGAAAATGTTTGTATGAAGCGAATGCGCTTTATATCCTTTTCTTTTTCTTGTCTGTCTATTTTTGTTTTATCTTTGTTTCCTTTTTTTTCCACATTGATAGTTGCACCAGTCAGCTGTAGGGTTCTTGGCCCTATAATAATTTTCTAACAACGACTTTCTCATTCATTCGCGTTTGTTGCGGAATTTTAAATTCCTTTCTCTTTTTTTACGCCCCCCAATCCCATATTACTCAAAGTTAGGAACAAGTATTTTCTCAAATTTTAGGAAAAGTTAATTAAATCATATAAGAGCGAAAAACCATCAAACAAAATCATTAGACAATTTAAATTTACTTGCCTATTTTTTTTCCGTAGCAAACATCACACAAATGGCACAAGAACTTCACGTTGAACAGAAATTGTTTTTTTTGTGTGTTCATTTACGTTAATTAGCACAAACCAAAGCATTTTTTAAAACTCCCGCATTTCGTACTCGTTTTCACAAGTCCGGGGGTTGACCATAATTTTTTTTAAACTAGTTTTATCGAAGTTCAGTATTTGACTACTTTAAAGTTGGTTTTTTTTTGGGTGTTTTATCTTCTTCTTCCCCTACCCTTAATTTGTACGGACCGAAAGATATCCTCTGCATCTTGCTAGGGGGCATGGGGATGCAGAATTGCTACTAATTTAAATATTTCTACACCAAATTAACCCTTAAATAAATTTTGAAAAGGATTCTTAAAGTGCAAATCAAACTGCAAACCCTTTTGAATAATGTCGTCCTTTTATCTTGCAAGTTTTACTTCGATAATTGAAATTTAAATAACTTACAATTGTACGTGTTTATAAGGGCGTTTTTTGAACGTCAAATTCCTCAAGTCTACCACCACATGGTCTTGCCGATAGATTTGCTACGTTATTGACACTTAACAATTTTAGTGCCCTAATTTATGATATCGGACTTTCAGCAGTCCTTAAAAAGTAACATGTTTATTTACTCAGATATCCGTATTTATGTGTGCTTAAATCATTTTTTTTTAAACAAACCAGGTCTAACAAATAACCCTTATCTAATTTGTGAACTGCTAAGAAATTTGTTTCTCACTCAAAACGGTATGTTACAAAGAATTTTTATAATACAGTATTTGTAGATTTAATATTTCCAAGAAAAAAATTGAATAAAATTCAATTAAATAAAACAAACGAGGAAATAGAACAGTTTAGTAGAACTCGACTCACCACAGTACTTAATTTGAAAAAAAGCAGTGACGCACCATTTTTTTCGTTAAGAATATTCGATGACATATTAGCATGGACGCCTCTGATGGAAGAATAGCAAAATAATTTCCAGCAAAAAATACGTCCTTGTGTCTAGTTGGTAGCTACCAAAATTTAAAAAAAATATTTCAAGAGGTTTCATAGTATTTAAGGAAAAACCAATTTTTTTCCTTATTTTCAAGACCCTGTAACTTGAAAATAAAGCGGCTTTGCGCCTATGTTGATGAAAACTTTTTTTCTTAAAATCGCTCGAAGATTATGCTCCTTAAGTATGAGCACCTTATTTTGAAACTCCCGGATTATTATTAATATTATTATTATTGCTATTGTTAAAAAAGATCACAATTTTTTATTAGGTAAACTTTTTTTGCAAACACTCTTAGCTACACATTCCATATATTTTTGTTTAATTTCACTCACTGTTACTGAAATCCGAGGCTTTTAAATTTTTAATGCTCCAGGTACTCCACTAAAAGTGGACATTTCCAATCCTACAGTCGAAAGAGAAACGAAAAACAATTTAAAAAAAGATACATTTTCAAAATATGTGGCTTCCCTCAACCTTGACTTCTTTTTCACAAATTTTTCCTTTTATTCCTAAAACGTCGACCTTTAATTCAAAATTTCAGCTTTCAACTAGAAATTTTGTCTTTAAATCAAAGTTTCACATTAATTTTTTCTGGTAATGTAGAATTTTTTGTCAATATTTTAATATTGAAGTCGAGGTTTAGAAATTCAACTTAAGGTTTCGAGGTTACAGACGAAACCTTTTTTCGAAATAAACTGTAGATTTTAAAGCTGAAACTGATAATAAAAAGTCGAAACTAAAAGAAGAAAATTCAGAGAAAATTTACTTTAAATGTGTTCTTCGAAATTCGCTTTTCTTTTATAACTTTGAGATCCTTTTCTTAAATTTTCGATTTTAAATTCGGATTTTTGGTTCATTTTTTTTAATTATACGTTTACTGAAAATATTTTAAACTTTGTAAAATGGCACGCAAAATTTCAAAAATAAAATCGAAATTAAGAAATTCGAATTGAAATTGATTTTTCGCGCCCAAGTTGATAAAAGAGTTAGAATTTAAATGTAACAAAAATTGAAACTTTTGATTCACGAAAAATCAATGCTTCGTCGTAAAATTCTCTAAACTTTTTAAAGAAATTAAACTATATTTAAAGATGGAAGTTATTTAATCTAATGAACTGATTTTTCCTATTAATGGTCTATTTTTCAAAATTTTGAGTTTTGTCCTACAATCTCTCAACCTCAAAGTTTAAACTTTTTCTCCATCTTTCGACTTTTTTATAATCATAGTCAATTTTAATATCATTAATCAAAATTTGTGGTTTGAAATATCGCGACTAAAGACAAAATTTTAAGTTTAAAGGAGTAGAAAAAATTAAATAATGTAGCTAGTAGAAATTTTTAAAAATTTCGTAATCACAAAATTTTGATGCGATAGAAAAATAAAAAAATAAAAACAAATTTTGAGAAATTCATTTTAGAAATTGACCTTTCCTTAAAGTTCTGTTTTAAACGAGAAATTCTGACTTTTTGCATAAATTTCAACTTTTTTCAATGTTCATAAAAAAAAGTCTGCCTAAATTGAAATTACAAATCTTGTCCCCTGAAACCAAGAAATCTTAAAAAACCCAACCAAGGTTGGTCTAATGCGTTTCGATAGCCAAGCTCTCATCTGTAGAGAGATATCAGGGTATCTCTCTTCAAAGTATCTCTCTTAAAAGTATCTCTCTTAAAAGTATCTCTCTTCAGAGTATCTCTCTTCAGAATATCTCTCTTCAGAGTATCTCTTAGAGTATCTCTCAGAGAGATATCAGAGTATCTCTCTTCAAAGTATGTCTCTTCAAAGTATCTCTCTGAAGATAATAACTTGACTATCGAAAGGCATTAGAGAAATCTTTGTTGTGTCTTATAATCTTTCTTTGTTTCAGGGGACAAGATTTGTAGTTCAATTTTTGAAGATAACAGGATCAGTTCGTTCCACCAAAAAAGAGTCTGCATTAAAAACTTTCGAATATTTTAATTTAGTCGAAGCAACAAGATCAAACTTTAACAAACAAATGTTATTTTTGAATTTGAAAGGGTTTATTAGCAAAATTTCGGCCATTTTCAAAACTCAAGTTGAAATTTCTAAAAACAGTTTTAAAAATTCAATTTTTAGAAACAGATTTCCTCAAGATTGACTTTTTTAAATTTGAGTCATTCTCCTTTTAACGTGTTTCTTCAAACTAAAAAAATTAATCTTAAAGTCGAAATTATAGCCTTTGTCCAATAATTTTAGAAAAAAAGTATTTTGGAAATTGGGATTTTTCTAATTGAAGAATTTTCCAGTGATTTCGGTGATTTTTTGAAATCTATTTATTTAGTGCAGGCAAGTAGATAAAAAAAGTTCAAATCTAGATAAAATTCCCACAGAGCGAAAAATGTGTAAAAAATAATTAATGTTAGTGAGAATTCCAAAATTGCAGTTTTTAAAATGGCCATAACTTGCGAATGATTGTTCGTAGAAGAAAAAGTGTGAAAACCTTTTTTTTTTATCGGAAATTGCATGCTGTAGTGTATGTATTTTAACAATATAACTAACCGTTTAAGAGATATTTATGAAAACCTGATTTTTATTACCTTTGACCTTGAATTAAAATTTTAGCACATGTTGGAATGATTGGAAGTGACTATTCAAAGGTCTGTACCAATTTTCAGCTCTGTCGGAATTTTATCTAATACCTATTTCGACTGGCTTAATCACAAAAATGAAGTTTTACATAAAATGTTATGAAAAAAGAACAAAATTGGAACGTTTTTAAACTGAAAAGCCTTAAAAATAGAAATTTGTTTAAAAAAATTCGAGTTTTAAAAATTAAAGTTTCCAGAAACAAATTTAAAATTAAAAAAGACTTAATTTTAAAATCAAATAAATATTAGAAAAAGTCAAAATTCCCAAGAAAGTAGTAAGTATAAGTGGCAGAAAATTCTCAGAATTGTAGGTTTACTCTCAAAATATTGACTTAAATAACGAAATTTCGACTTTACATCCAAATATATTCAATTTTGTTCTCGAGATTTCGGGTTTTGTGTAAAAAATTGAAAACGTCAACAGAAAATTAAAAATTTTAGCCCACTTTCAAAAAAAATACTCACCTTTTTTTAAAATGATTTTCACTTGAAATTTCCAAAAGTAAAAGTCGAAATTTCCAAAATATTAAAGTTTCAAGTTTAAATTTAAAATTGAGAAATTTCGAGATTAAATTCGAATTTCCCCGGCTTTTTTTCTGAAAATTTAAACACGACATTCTCTTGCATTTCGAAATCTGACGTCGACATTTCGTGAAAAAGGAATGAACAAGCTTAAGGTTGGAATTTTAAAAAGAAAAAATTTCGAAAAAGAAATCTAAAAAGTTTATTTTTTTTTAGTTTTGCTACCAGAATTCGACTTTTTTCTTAAAAATTTAGATTGTTAAACCCAAATTCGCTCCAAGATTCATTTTTCTTAACTGTTCTAGAAAACATCGAATATGTCTAGAGAAAAATGTTGAATTTAAATCGGTTATTTTAAAAACTTTCATTTTCAATAATTCAGGGGGCAGTGAATCCAGTGGTGGGCACAGATTTTTTCTAAAGAAAATCCTTAAAAATAAATTCTTAAAATTTTACTGCTAAAAACTAACCTAGTAGGCCTTAAATTTCGTAGGAATTCCAGAGTATTTATTTCAGAAGTACAGCGCATCAAGCTCTACAATTAAAAAAAAATCCGGCTAGGATTGCACAATAAAAATTATACAGGGTGTCTCAGAAATAAATAGATTACACTGTATACATTATATTTTTTTAGTATTTTGACTTTTCTAACCAGTAACAATATTAAACACTTATTTTAAGATTTTCTGGCCACTAAAACACATCAAATTTAAAAAATCTGATTTAAAAAGTAACATATTTGAGGTTATAATTCAAGCTGTATGTTGTAATAGCTGTAGGATTAAAAAAAAATCAAATGACGGTACTAGCAGTCCCTTTAATTCTACAAAAGCTCTTTCATTGACATTCCCAAAGTGTTTGCTTTCTACCTTGTACAAATCAAAACTACTGTAACAAAGCTGTGTAACTTTATCTACAAAAAGCAAATAAGCAAGCGATAATTACCCCGTTAGAAGAAAGAAACAAATAATCACGTAAAATTCTATGTCCAGGCGTTAAGGCATCTTTGCGTTTCGAAAAATCGCTCCCGTCCGATGCTAGCATAGCTTTTGTACAAGCATTTTTCGTAGAGCAAAACGGATGTATGTTGTCGATCGTACAGAAGACGACGTGTAACTATCACGTTGGAAGTTTTGCGTGGAAATGCCGGGAAAAGCGGCCAGCGGCGGGAAGCACAGGATAATCAATAACACATTTCGAATTTTATCATTTTAGTCGTATTGTTTGCGTTTTGGCCCCCGCCGAATTAACCTTTATTAATCATTTAAATGACCGCGTTTGCACAAACTCTCGGAGAATGTTGGGCAGTTTGCTGAAATGTTGAAAATTTAACAAGTGGCCGACGAATTATTAAACTGTCAGTGAGTACGTTCACTTATTGATTGGAAACTTAAACTAAACATTGTAAATCCTGAATTTGAAACTATTTCCTGGGCAAGTTATTTGTTTTTGACGTATAGGTCAATTAAATTGGAGGTTGCTGACCAATACAGCCAAAGACTATTGTTCCTATAAGAATGTCAATGCCAATGATCAAAATTACCAAAAGTCTTTGTCAAAATCCCCCAATTTGGAGAGAAGAAAAGCTAGATTCAACCTGTCTGACTGTGAGCATGGATGTTTCCGTAATATTATACTTCGATTTTTACAAAAATTTTTCATAACATTTTGGAGAACAAGAATTTGAACTACTTAAAAAATAAAATTTATTTTATTTAGAGTAAAATGCTTCTAAAATTAATTTTGTTCGGAAGCGTCAGACGTGGGGTGGGATGTAACATCAACGGTGGTCTCAGTTTCTTCAGCTTCTTCCACAATTTTAGAAGCTTTTCTGCCATTGTACATACCAAATAGCCATATCAGATACGTCCTAGTGCTACCTTCGTATTTCAATTTTTCGAAATGGGCGGTTTGTATAAAACGCAACAAGGAGATATCTAAGGCCTTAAAATTAAATAAATCATAAACCACTTGATCCACTATTACAAACTACCTGTAATACCACGTATAAAAACAACTTTCCAATGATACCCCACCCAACCGATTGCTTCTTCTTTCTAATTGAACTGTAGCAACCAGCCGTGGATATACTCAAGTTGTATTCAGGTGTGTACAAGTAGACACTTCCAGTTTTTTCAACGTCGTAATGGATACAAGGATAGGGCGAATTTATCGAACAACAGCTAAATGGTATTTGGCTTTCAGAAGTACTAAAACAAACTTCTTTTGGCTCTGACTATCCAATAACTAGTCAGCAACACTTCAACTTACTTACGACCTTTGCTTATCAAACTTGGGTCGTACCATTTGACGCTGTACCACTCATCGTAATTTTTGCTTCCGCAGCATTGCAAGTCTATTTGCATTCTATCCACCTCGGTTTTTATCCTCGAATTGGTCGAGTAGTTCTTCATAGCATCACTGATCCCATCGTGTAAGCTGAGATGGGCTCCATAAGTATGACTCAGAATGACAATCATCAAAATAAATATAATCGCGATGAGAGCAATACCGAGCAGAACTAAGACGTACATTGCTAGATTTAATTTCCCTTGCTTCTTGGGCGAGTGTGATTTGATAACCATGTAGACAGCGGCTACGTCAATTAGCAAGAAAAACAAACAAGGAACAGCTTGTAAAGTTGGCAAAAAATTTCCTTCACCTTCGGATATGAAGTTAATGTAACGTCCGATGTGCTTCCTGATTTCCACGGCCGAGCTGAACATGCTTATCGTATTGATTAAGTTTACTGTGAACATGATGTAAAAAGCTGTCATTATTAGCTGGAGGGTTTTGTAGGAGACTTCGAAAATGGGGAAGGCGTATTTGATGTCGAGCCATGGGTCTTTGGCTCGCGCGCAATCGATAAATCTTAAGCAGCAACAGATCATGTCCAAGTGACAATTCAGATGAAGCACCCTTAGATCATCGTTCATAACCAATAAACAGTTCGAAAAAGAACTGTATAAATTAGAAAGCTTTTTGACTCTTTACTAACTTAACTAAGCCAAGTTAACTTAACTTTAATCGTAACAAATTCAAAATGTTTTCTCTTAAATATTGAGACTGAAGTCAAAGTGTCGAATTAAAACTCGATAATTTTTATTAAAGTAAACTTCTTCTCCGAAATTTGATTTTATCAGTATTCTGGGTTTAGATTTGAAATTTTAAACACAAAAAAGAAAATAAGATATTTTCGATAAAACGAATTTTTGTTCGGACTATTTCTGAAACTTTGCAGTTTAAATTGAAAATTTATACTTCGTTTTGAAACTTAATAAAATTAAAAAGCAAAATTTAGAGTTAGGTCTCAAATTCATTTTATGAATTACGAATTTTGCTCACAAGTTGAACTTCTATCTCAAAATTCTTAACTTGAAATTTGAAAATTCGATTTTTTTACAAAAATTTCGAGTAGTAACCAATGACACAAACTTTTCATTGAAACCTAGAATTTTAAATGTTTGACAGCACATTTTTACCTTAAAATTGAAATTTCGTTTTTTTAGTGAAAATGTGAACTTTATCTCGAAATTTTATTAACGTTGACACTTCGATTAATTTCAATATAAAATTACAAGATATAGTAGGAAACTCTAATTCTAAGTAAGGTATGGATTCTATATTATCAAACAGAATCGAAAGCAAGCAGAATTGTTATCGTTCATTTCTTTCTTTCCCGATCAGATATTTATTTACAAAAGCTACGATTCGGTATACTGGCCGCCCAGAACCCTAGGGGAGATCGTTCATAATTTAACTTGCCCCCGGGCCCCGAAAGTATCCACTTGTGAAGAAATCTGTGTTAAATATAAAAATTAGGAAAGAATGTGGCAACGTTAGCGAACAAAAAGAAGGACAGTTTCATTCTCAAATTCAAAATGAATTCCCAGTCTCAAACTCAAAAAAAGGACGCAAAATTTATCTGAACATATTTATAATACATTTTTGATGAACAAAAGTCTTTGGACTAAAATCACAATCAGTTATTTTTCTTCTAGTCTTGTCCACTCGCAAAGGAACTGGGATAAATAAAATTAATTTTAATTTTAAAATTTAATAAATGGTCTGAATATCTGTAAACACAGTGGATATAGATTTAAATGTTAAAAAAATACTAAATACAAAGAGCAAAAAACTAATTTTAAATGTACTGGATGAATTGCACAAGTCCCCCTTGCACAAGCAAAGCCAAACCCTGTTATTATTATATTTGGTATACGCACATCGATCTTCGTGATCTGATGGACCTCTTTGGAAGCACAAACGTTGCGTTGCCACCCCATATTCTGAAACAAAAATTATAAAGAAATTTTCAAAATTCCGCAATTGCGCCTAGACTTTCAAAAAAAAAGTCCTTAAACTCTAAAAAGTGATTTCACATTTTTTCCAAATAAAGTAAAATGTTTTGAATTTTAAAAAAAGCCGCAGTTCAGAACTTCTATGATGTTACGATTTAAATAATCGCAAAAATCCACTCGAGATGTCAAATAAAATCATCTAAACTGTGAAGTTTTGTCCAAAAATTGGGACCTCCAAAGTTGGAAGAGAATTTATCTGGAATTCTAAGACCCTGAAACATGGGCACCATGTTACCTTCCCCAAACCTGTTGGAACAGTATCACTCACACTCCTAGGACCTTTTTAAATACATAGTATAAAAGGTAACAAATTATTTCAGTGAGTAGTTCCATTACTTTAACTTATTGTCCAGTTGAACTTAGTCTGGACGTTTAAGGAAATACAATTTACGTTCACACTTAACATTTTTATAAACATCTCGACCTTTTAATATTTTTCTACAAATTCCATGTTTTAATAACCATGTTGCCGAGAATTGAGTGGAGATTAAAATTTTAATTCTTCTAAATGAAAATTAAACATTTAACTTTATACCCAAATCAACTCCATTCCCAAAATTGTGTGACATCAAAATTTCGGTATTAAAGCTGAACTTTCAAATTTAAAATAATTTCAATTTCAAATTTCAAGTTAAAGATGAATAGTTTAGAAAGCTGACAATTTATAAAAAATATTAAAAAATTTAGAATTTAAAGTCAATAATTTTAGAAAAAGGATAAACAGGGAAGATTGATAAATCCTGTAAAAATGAATGAAGCAGTAATGCTATTATACTAGTTATAACATCTTTGGACAGGTCATTGTTTTGAGAATACATACACGAAATTTCATACTGATATTTGAATTAGCATTGCTTTGTAGGTGAATTTGGAATATTGAGAAAATATTACTTTTTACGCAAAAAAACCATCACGGAAACGAAAAAATCTCTTGATAAGTATTATGATAAATCTTCTCCATCACTTAAGATGTTTCACAAGTGGTTTACCGAGTTTCGTTGTGGTAGAACAAGCACGAAAGATGCTCCTCGCTCAGGACGTCCAGTCGAGGTAACCACTCCAGAAATGATCACGAAAATCTACGATATCGTATTAAGAGATCGACAAGTGAAGTTGAGAGAAAAAGCCAACACTGGAAACATCTTATATGAACGAGTTTCCAACACATTGCATGAACATTTGCATATGAAAAAGCCTTCGGCAAGATGGGTGCTGCGTTTGTTGACAATTGACCAAAAACGTGAAAGAGTGACACTTTCCCAGGCTAATTTGCGGCTATTTGAACGAAACCCAGATGAGCTTTTGCGCCGTTTTATCACTGCAGATGAAATATGGATTCATGTTTACACATCAGAGACAAAACAACAATCTAAGCAGTGGGTAGAAGGTGGTGGCAGTGCTTCGAAGAAGGCTAAAGTGGTTCCATCAGCAATCAATATTATGGCTAAGGTTTTCTGGGACGCATAAGGTTCAATCTTAATTGATTTCCTCCAAAAAGGGAAGACAATAAATGAACAGTATTACGCTCACTCTTGGACCAGTTAAATCAAGAAATTAAAACAAAACGTCCTCATCTTGCCAAGGAGAAAGTCCTATTTCACCAGGATAATGCTGCTGCCCATTCTTTCGCCATTCCAAAGGCCAAGCTGGTAGAGTTACGCTAAGAAATTCCCATTCACCATATTCTCCTGGCCTAGCTCCTAGTGATTTCTTCCTTTTTCCAAAATGAAAAAATGTCTTGGAGGACGAGGATTTGGAACTGATTTGGAAGTTATCTCCGAAACTAAGGCGTATTTTGAGGGCCTTGGAAAACATTACTACAAAAAGGGAATGAAAAAACTCCAGCATCGTCTAACCAAGTCGCTCTAAAAAGAGATTAAGTTGAACCATAAATAGCACTCATTCGAAGAAAGTAACTCTTTATTTCATTTCTACCGGACCTATTAATTCTTCCTTGTAAATCCAGACTCAAAATTGCTAGGGAAAATTTAAATATATCAAATACAATTTATTGGCAAATCGCATTTTATGTCGAAAGTTAGAGAAACAAATTCTATAGCAATTTTAAGTATAAAGCAAAAATTTAGAAAATAAGTAAAAACGAGGGATTTTGAAAAAAAAATTAAAATAAAATCGAGCCAAATGTGCTAAATGCATAATTTCAAGTTTGAAGTGAATATTTTGATTAAAAAAAAAAGGTAAAATTTGAAATTTTGAGAATAAAAAATAAAATTATAAAAAAATTTCAATTTTTAAAAACATTTTCGAATTCAAAATTCATTAACAGCTCTAACATTTTAAAAAATATCGTGCAAGATATTTAAGTATCAAGAGCATTCATGTGATATTCTGAATGTCCAAGAAAATTTATTTAGAACATTAAATGATCAAGAAATTACACCCAGAGTCCCAAATTATGAATGAAACCTTTTAAACTTTTTGCTTAAAAGAAACTTTGAAGAAATATCTGAAGTAGTTACCAATTAAAGTTCCGAGAAGATGCAAGCTTCCAATTAACAACAACTAAATTTTCCAGCAAGGCTACAACTGACACTGCCCAACAAATTAGTTAAGAGAAAATCTCAAAATTAGTCTCTCCAAAAAGTCATCCAGGGGTTAAAATCTCGAGAGAACTTATCAACAAAGGAATTTTTCGAAAAGTTTTAACTTCCAAAGGAAACCTATAATGAACATAAAAAATAATTTATGTGGATTTTAAATTTAAATTAAATATTCAGAAGAATTTTAATTAGAGCTCTGAAGTCTTAGCTAATATTTTTTAAAGCTCCAAACTTTAATGAAAAATTAGAGTCCTAAAAATAAAAATAAACTAATCTAGAGCATTCAACTATTAGGTAAGCTTACGAAGAATCCTTAATTGAAGGGAAGTTTCTAAGATTTTTCTGAAGTAAACCAATAAGAGACCACTAAGCTATTAAGTTCTTAAAATAAATCGAATAAACTCTAAATTTTCAGGGCAATGGCTCCAAAGATTCCAAAGAACCCATACAGATCTTAGAATTCTTGCAAATATTTATTTAAAATTCTATAAATCCAAAAAAACTCAAGACCTTTTAATAAACTAGCCACAGAAGTTAAAGGATATAAAAAACACAAAATTTTGAACTAATTTTCATAAAGCTGTAACTCGAAGAAAAATGGTCATACAGAAAAATAAAAACAAAACAAATTGAAGCCCCAAGCTTTCGATTTTCAGATCCTAAAATTAAACATTTTTATTGTTAGCGGTTTTTAAATAATTGTAAAAAACCATCGGTTAAAACGTCTGCTTTTGTTTACTTTTAAAAAGGTCCACGTATCTTCAATATTCTTTATAGTGATCTTATTCTAGGTAAGTTAATCCTCTTTAATTCGACTGGTCTTCGAGTCCTTTAGAATGATTTTTTGCCGAGTTATCTTCGTTCAAAACAAAAACGTTATGTTTGAATTTGGTAAGCAATAACTCGGGAAATAATGATCGTAGTGAAAATGCCACTAAGATTTGAAAGTTGCAAAGCATTTTCCACAAATTCTAATTATTGATTTTTGACAGGAAACAAATTTTTGTATATGAAAATTGATTAAAAAAAGAATAAAAAATGAAGTGAGGAATATTCGCATAACCTGGCATAGCTTTGCAAATAATGGATAGACTAAAAATATTGACTTTATTGTTCAAACTAAAAGGTTCTCCTAAAGAAACTCAAAAATGTTAAAACATTTTAATTAAAACATAAGTGCGTCGGAATGATTGAATTTGTCGTTTTTATTAAAAAAACAATTTAAGTATAAATTATTCATTTTTTAAACATATTTTTTTATGTTGAAAACAATTTTTTGCCAAAAATCCATATTTTCTTTATTAAAAAATGGTAATTCTTGTGAAACAAAGAAATAAGGATTCTGAGGCGATTTTTCGGAAGCAACACTAAAAAACATAAACAGAAAACATACCTTCTTTGAGTGGATTTTCGGTTTCCAAAACCTTTCCGCACCATCCTGAAGCACAAGGGACCACTTGAACTCCACTCTCAGGTTCCGAAGAATTTTTGTATATAAAGGGATCTTTGCAGCTTCCTAGGTCTCCACGCGATCGGCAAACGAAACATCTCTTTAAAACATCTAAAATAAAGAATCTTCAAGGTTACTTTTAATAATGGATATAAAGAAAAATGTCTATTCAAATGCATGAAGTAAAAACGAAATGCAAACTTACTTTATTAATTAAAGGCAGAAAGCAAAGTTAGACATTAGACTAATCAGTGATAGTTCTAGTCAAATGTCTAGGTATTATCACGCTTCAGATACAAGAAGGTGAATGGCCTATTTACAATGAGGATACACAGATTGGAATTTATGTACTCACCAGCACTTGTGGCAACAATAAAAACCATACACAAGCTTAAAATTGAGGGAAGTCCTGAAATCTTGACCATTATTACATTTATTTTTAACAATGTGCTAGATTCGCGTCTGTTGATGTTGTTACTTTCTCTTTTAGTGACGCGAAGTATTTTAACCAGTTACTTCTTTTTCAAGGTATCTTAAATGATATGAAATTGTTATGATTCAGAAGGCGACTTAATGGGAATGCTTAGCTGAAACGTCGATTAAGTATAGATATTATTTCCTAAAATAACAGAATTTATATTGACCTATGACCTAAGTACTTATTTTTTATAATATATTGTTAGTTTCTAGAATTATTTATGCAAGAACTTTTCTCTTCTGTAACACATGACACTCTGACCTAAATTCGGATGTTCTTTCATCAATTTAGTAACAGCACGACTTCAAAAAGAACACATTTTAAAACTACTCACAAAGATGATTAACTGTAGCATAAATCTTGGAAATGTATAAAGATTAGAGACCGACCGAAGTTTTGTTTTCTGTTTCAGCCTGTTTCTACCAAAAACCGGGATTTGTCCTCAGTTTCGGTTTCAGTTTAAAATAGGTCGAAACTTCGGCGGAACCGAAACTTCAAATTTTAAGTTCAAATTGGGACTTTTAAGAAAAAACTTTAAAATTTTCAGAAGAAACTAGTCATTTATAAAATGGAATTCGAAATTTAACTCGATGCCTATTTGGTTTTTAAAGTTGAAATTTTTGAAAGAAATGAATATTTAACTTTAAACTGATAAACTTGAGAAAAAGACGTAATTTACAAATAAAAACTAGAAGTTAAAAATAAAAGCAATTAGCCTGGCGATTGCCGCCACTTTTTCACAAAAGTCGACTTTTAAAAATTTCGATTTTTGTTCTTCGAAATGTCGACACTTTTCGAAAGGTTCGCCTTTTATTTTCGATTAGCCTTTCTGAGTGTTTTTTCAAATATAATTTGAAAATTTGTTACCCCAGCTCATGTAGTTAAGTGAAAGTATACATATACTTAACAGGTAAACAGGCTATTGACGAGACAAAAAATGATTTCGATTGTAAAATGCGCCAGAGGCTTATCAACTGTCTAAACGGTTCCAGGTCCTTTTGGGGAATTGCAAAGACGATTGGAAAGAATTTTACATCTTCAAATTTTCCACCTTTACTCGATGACAACAACAACATTGCAACTACTTCCAAGGAAAAGGCTGACATGCTAGCCTTAATGTTTGCTGGAAATCCCAACCTTGATTCTTGAAACTCAGAACCTCCTATTTTTCCTAAGCTTGGCACTTTGGTGCCTGAAGTTGTTTTCAGGCAACGCACAGTGAGGAAAATTCTCCTCGAGCTCGACAGATCGATGGCCTTGATAGCATCTGGATTCTGGATTCGTTGTGGGTTGTCTAAAGTTTAGGCCAGCACTTAGGCCACCCTTTCCGGGCCCATTGTGCTATCCCCGTGATTGAAGTGTCCTTGGTCATTCATTCGGCCACCCAACCTTGTTGAGAAACTGAAGAACGTCCCTTGGGTGCGCCTCTCTCAAACTGGCCACACTAGGCCAGACGTCCCCCAGTGTGGATCCTCTGATTGATGCTAGTGCCGTGAGTGACACATCACGTGCTCGACACTCTTATCTTCTTCTAAACACCCTCTGCAACTCGGGTCGTTTATAATTCCCATTCTGTGGAGGTGTTTGTTTAATCGGCAGTGACCTGTCCATATGCCTACAAGTTTCCTGAGATTATTCCTTGAGAGTTGTAGGCATAGTTTTGCCCTTTCCCTGCACAGCATTCTAATGAATGCATGAGTTTATCGGCATGTTGTTATTGATGCCCATATGGCTTTGTCTTTACGATAAATTTCTTCGTTAAGATTCCCTTGATAGCATACTGACTATTGTTCTCAAAAAGTGCGCTCCAGAGTTGACTCCTGTCCTAAGCAAATTGTTCACACTTTTTTAAAACAAAGGTGTATTCCCTAACATCTGAAAATTTGAAAGGGTGCAGCCTGTCCCCTTGTTTCCCGTTATATCTGAAGTGATGGAAAAGGTTATTAACGTCGAGATTCTCAAATATCTGGAGGAGAATAGTATCATCTCAGACAGGCAATACGGTTTCAGACAACAACGCTCAACTGGCATATGTTACTCATATCTTTACTCAGCTATGGAAAAATACGGTGAGGCTAAGACTGTGGTATTGCATATCTCAAAGGCCTTCGACAGAGTCTAACACCGATTTCTTCTCGCCAAATTAACATGTTATGGTCTTTCTCCTAGACCTTGTCATTTGATATCCAGTTTTTTCATTGATAGATCTCTTCAGGGCGTCGTTGATGGCGTCTCATCCTAGAAATTTGCAATTAATGCGGAGGTGCCTCAGAGGTCTGTCCTGTCTCCCACTCTGTTCCTATTACACATAAACGATCTCCTCCAATCCGATATACAGCTACGCAGATGATAGTAGCCTTGTATCATCTTTTTTCTCCCACAAACCATTATCCGTCCTCCTAGGAGTGAATGCGAGCACTAACTTCTCTTGGGATGATCATGTGCGCCCATTGTCAAATCCTCCTCTCAGAAGCCAGAGTTTGTTTTTAGAGCTAAAAATTACTTCACATCTCATCAGCTGCTCACTCGATACAAAGCTCAAATTAGGCCAACACTAGAATACTGTTCTGATGTTTGGAGTTCAACTCCAAAGCACACGTTGGCTATTTTGGACTCGATTCAAAGAAGAGCGATTTGTTTATCTGATGACGAGATACTCGCAGGACCTCCAAGGATAAGATTTTTAAAGCATGCAAGACGTCAGTGGCAGCAAATTCCTGTACGGTTCAGCTTGACACAGTGAGGTACTTTTGTCTATGGAGACTTTTATTTATAGAACTTCCAAGCTATGGAATTCGTTACGGAACAAAATTTTTCCCAAAAATTACAACCTATCATTGTTTAAGAAGGCGGTTCATCGCAATCTATCCTTGTTTCCGCATCCTACTCGCAGTGTCTAAAGCCATAATGGAGTTGCCCTTTGCGAGTGGATTGAACTTAAAAGAAAAACTCGCCTGGAAGGTTTTCCGGTTTCTTTCCCATCAATTTTTCAAAATAATTGTTCTACACTTGCACAACTCCGCAGTTGTGAATCAAGTTATAACAGTAATATTCTTCTGAACAATAGTGTTGTAGTGTTATTGTGGTTTGTAGTGTTGTAACTCGGGGGTTAAATAATATAAGACCCAAGTAAAAAATGTTTATTATCCCTTTCACCGACGTTATAAATTGTAATTTACAAATGACAATTGTATAAATAGAAATAAATACATATAGAATCATCACAACTAACAAGAAAACTATATTGGAATGTATGAAAAATATCAAGCTGAAAGTTCCACGATGGATTTACAAAATGAAATTGTTAAAAAGAACGCATTTTTAAGGCACTATTATATTGCACAAATACATAATGAATGTTAAAAATAAATACTGTACAGTTGCTCAATTAAACCTAAATTTGGAAGTGGAATGTATATGAAAACTTAACCTAAACGCATATAACCTAATTCTTTTAAAATATAATACAATTAGACTAAAATTTAATTACACTAATCTGGAATTTGTATCGCTTACACATTGGACGGAAACTTTGGAGCAAATCTTCAATTCTTATCGATAAACCTGCCATAAAATATATATATATTATATACCTATAAAACTTAACATTGCAACTATTTAACGTTCGGCAACGGCCCCACTAATAATAAAGTTTGTGCTCAACCTTTGCACATATACTGAAGATGAAACGGATTAAAACCAAACAAGGCACGTTTTTTAAAAAATTCGTATCACATCGATTAGAGAATTATTGCTTTCGAGTGGTTGTCAGTCCCCAGTATATGTCAAGAGTCGGGTTGGGTTTCATTTGAAGGCACTATCGTTACAATACGATCAATAAGCCAAAATACAAAATATTTTCAATTTTGTAACAATGTGTTAGGTATCCCTAGCTCGTTAACAATTTGAAACTTCAAAATCAACAACCTAATGTATGGAATGGTAAAACTTTGATATCATTGCTGTCAATAGTTATCACATTTTTATTAATAATATAAATTGATTAATTCAGCGATCTGGGACAGGGAAGCATCTCAATACACTTCACTTTATATAACTTACATTCAAATACTCTTCAAACATTCGGAGTACTTTTTGGAGCAGAGACGTATCTCTGCTTTCCCGGCAATATCAAACCTGAGTGCGCAAGTACGAAGATTCGAAAATGTTATCTTTTTCAAATTTTCGACTTTCGTCTCGAATTTAGAAACCTATACCAAATATTCGACTTAAAGAACAAAACAACGTAAAAAAATCGGAAATTCCAGAATGAAGTCGAAATTTTGAAGTTGAATTCAAAGCATAAATTCGCAATTTTAACGTTTTATACAATTTTTTCGAAATGTTGCCTTTCTTTTCGAAATTTCGAATTTAAAACTTTTTCTGTAAAATTCCGGTTCAAAACTGGACTTTATTAAGGTATGTTTTCGTTGCGACAACTGTCGTCTGCGGACGTCCGTGACGTTCCTGCGTCGAGCACTTGTACAATGTTATTCAATGGGAATGATTTCGGAATTTGGAGAAAGGTTTTTGTATACATTTGAAAGTTTCATTTCGATTTATCAACGAATTTACGATTTTAAATTCAAAATTTTGAAAAAGATTAAAATCAAAATTAAATTAAAAATTACGATTTTTAAGTCAAGATTTATAAAAACATTCATTTTGAAGTTTCTTCTTGAAATATCGATTTAATTTCCAAACCTGCATTTTAAACTGAAATTCTAAGAAATAATTTCTATAAAGTTTTCGCCAATTTCTAAATGTTGACATTAAATTTAAAATTTCGACCTTTTTCTCTCGAAATATTGTGTTAAAATTCAATTGCTTATACAAATTTAAAGTTTTTTTCAAAATCTAAGAATTTTTCCCAAATGTTTCAACTTTAAACGTGACTTAACTAAATTTTTATTTTGAAGGACAAAAAATTTGAGTTTAAACTTGAAATGTTGACATTTTTGTCGAAATTTCGACTTTTTTTCGAACTTTCAATTTTGAATAAACCTGAAACTCAAAAGTCAAAGCTGAAATTGTAATACAGAATTTTGACAAGAAAATTCAAAATTTTGACAAAATAATATTTAGCAATTTTACAGACGAAACTCGAAATTTCGTGTCAAAAATGGAATTTTTGAAAAAATCAAAATCTGTTAAAAAAACTAAATTTTGACATCAAACATAGAATTTAGATTGTTTAGTGTTCCGATTTTTTCGAAAGTTTCACTTTTTTCTCGGAATTTGGTTTCAACTAAAAAATTTGCTAAAAATTAGTTTGAATCTCAAATTTTTTGTTATAATTCTAAAATTTACAAAAAAGATTTATAACTGAAAATTAATATTTTGGAGAAACAAAGTTTATTTGAGACAAAAGAAAAGACATTTCAAAAAAGAAATCGAAAGCTCAAAAATTTTTACTTTTTTAAGAAATATTTTCTAGAAAGTCACAAATTTTTTCGCCAATTTCAACATTTCATCTTTAAATTTAAAATTTCGTCCTTTTTCTCAAAACATTCTGTTAAAATACAATTCCTTATACAAATTTAAAATTTTTCTCAAAATCTAGGAATTTTTCCCAAATAGTTCAACTTTAAACATGACTTTAAAGTGTAAAAAATTCGATTTTAAACTTGAAATTTCGATACTTTTGTCGAAGTTTCGACTTTTTTTCGAACTTTCAACTTTGAATAAACCTTAAACTCAAAAGTCAAAGCTGAAATTGTAATACAGAATTCTGACAAGAAAATTCAAAATTTTGACAAAATAATGTTTACCAATTTACAGGCGAAACTCGAAATTTCGTGTAAAAAATGGAACTTTCGAAAAAGTCAAAATCTGTTCAAAAAAAAATAAATTTTGTCATTAAATATACAATTTAGGTTTTTTTGGTATTGTGATTTTTTCGAATGTTCCACTTTTTTCACGAAATTTTCAGTTTCAACTAAAAAATTTGCTAAAAATTAGTCTGAATCTCGAATTTTTTGTTAAAATTCTAAATTTATAAAAATGATTTAAGTTGAAAGTAATAATTTTGGGGAAACAAAGTTTATTTGAGAGAAAAGAAAAAATTTTAAAAAAGAATTCAAAAGCTCCAACCTTTGTAAAAAAAATGTTAGAGAAAGTTAAAAATTTTGACTAAAGTAGGGATTTGTAAAAAACTGAAAATGGTAAAATTTGTTTTTTTTACAAACCTCTTATCGTTTGTGTTCTTTTATACAGTTAACAAAACTTCGGATATTCCCTTGAAATCCAAGTTCTTCAACTGGCATCAGGAAAATTAAAATAAAAAGTCGCAGGTCGTTCAAACAATAAAATATCAAGGACGAAAAAGCAGAAATTTCAAAAAAAAACTTGGATCAGAGACGAAATTTTCAAAAAAAAATTATTAGTGGACATTAAAAATTGGAAGAAATCTGCGAAATTTCGAGAAAAATCGGAATTTGCAAAAACACCGAAATTTGTACGATTTCTTTTTTGTTAATTCGTGACATTTCTGTTCTTTTCTACAGTTAAAAAAATTCGGGGTTTACTTCAAAATCCAAGAGGTAATTTTCCAATTGTTATTAGGAAAAGCTAGTAAGTCACTCGAGAAAAAAATGAAACATGGATGGAAAAGTGGAAATGTCAATAAAGCCTTTGAAAAGAGCTCGGAATTTTCATTAAAAAACTGTTAGATAACCTTGAAAATTTGAAGAAAGTCAAATTTCTAGCAAACTCGGAATTTGTAAAAAAAGGAAATTTCTAAATTTATTTTCTTACAAAATTCGTGTCATTTTCTCTAGTGACAAAATTTAGCCTTAAAATCCAAAAGATAGAACTCACTAATTGGTATCAGAAAACTTTACAAAAAAAATTCTTAAGGTCACTCAAATTCGCCAAAGTTGATAAATTTGATTGAAAAATTCTGATTTGTGCGAAACATTCTGATTTGTTCGAAAAATTCTGACTTGTGCGAAAAATTCTTCCCTTAAGCGTATTTCCACTGAAATGCCCCCCTTTCCCAAAATTTCCCAGCTACTGATGGCTTTTGCTCAGTAAATGCGAATTGAACTCGTAAACGTTGCAACACTGCTCGCCGCAGATATTGCACTTCCAAGGATTGGCATCCGAATGACACCCTTTGTGCAAAAAATAGAGCGTTTGATCCGGAAAAGCGATGCCGCAGAAAATGCATTGTAAACCGCTCAGCGACCGCTTACTGAGCGTCCTCCAAATGGAGGAGTCCGAGGGCTGCTCTGGCCCCGTTGACGTTATCGTACCATTGGTAGTCGTGGCGGATTCATTGGGAGAACTCTCCGGGTTGGGGTTAGGGGAGGCCGTCGATCTACCCCTGGCTGAAGACTGACTCCTGGAGATGATCTTCCGCTTGAGGTCGTCGCGCAACAGACTTTTGAGCGGGGAGACCTTGATTAGTGAGCTTAGGCTGCTGGAGGTGGCGGTTTGCATTTGGATGCTGCCAGATGGGGATGTGCTGGGGTTGACCGGGCCGTTTCTCTTGGACATGTCGTAGGAATCCTCGCCGGGTTCCTGTTTGATTGGAATGAGGGAGATTGAAGGGGTTATGTTCGTTTCTTGGTCTAGACGGAGGGAATTCGATTGCATGTGGCTGCTGGATGGCGCGTTGGAATTCGAATCTGCCGATTGGGGAGATCCGGGGCAGTCGCCATTTATCCTTTGGCTGGACTCGTTGTTTGAATTTGATTGATTCGAAGATCGTTGTTGGTCACACTAAAATACAAAGTGAGAAGTTGTTTTGTGAATTAGAATGTCAAACATAAATTATTTACACAGGTGAAATAGTTAGACATTTTTCTACTAGAATTGGCGAACACTTTAGAAGTTTTTTAAAACAGCGACATATTGCGTGCGTCAGCTGCCTTCAAATTTCAAGAAATAAAAAAGTAACTCTAAATTAATTTATTTTTTGATACATTCAGGCCACTTGCAAGTTGACCGACGGGTGTCGTTTTCTTTAGCTGTTAAATATGTACAATACGCACATTGAAAAAATAACAATTTTACTTTCTGCTTTTTTTTTAACTTTTAGTTAACATTTTCGCTTCAATCACAAAAACCCTTTTTTCGAATTTTAACTTTATTCTCTTAAAATTTCGAGTTTACATTTTAATCCTGGTTTCAATCTCAAAATTTTGTTTTTGTTTTGCTTTATTTTGAAAAGTTGTGGCTTAGAGTCGAAAGTTCGAATTTAATTTTAAAACTTTGTCTTTTTCTCAAAATTAATTTCAAAAATTCGATTTTACTCCCAAAATATTTTCCTACAAGTTCTGATTTTTTTTTTTTTTTCGAAATTGGTAGACTGGAATATAGGAAAAGACACCTACCAGACCCGGAGAAAATACTGGTGGTGGTGCATCAGCCATGGATATTTCCACGTGCGGTGTAAGGAAGTGCATGGGCGGCGTGGCATTATCGGTGGACCTGGCGCCCGTGGAATCTCCAGAATCGCTATAATTGGCCCCCGTTACGCTCACAGACACACTCCCGGTTAAACTACTCAAGGAACTCAAAGCGTTGCTATCAAGGGGAAAACCCTGCTGAGCAGCTGCTGCAAGAATTGAAGCAGAAGAGCCAGCTGGACCAGGGTTATCCAAATCTATGCCGTGCCTGTTGAAAGAAAATCAGTCAGACGCACCGGCAAAAATAAGCATACAGTAAAAGAATTTTCCACTAAAATTAAGTGAACTAGAAGTTATTTCTTTATTATCATCCTGATCATCATAGACAGTATCATAATCATCATCATGGTATCATTACAGCCGGCGTTCTAGATCTCAACTATTCATTACCATCAACATCACCATCACCATCATAATCATCATCATGGTCATCATAGTCATGGACATCATGATCATTGCGGATTATATTCTGAGTCTAAATAAACTAGAAGATATTTCTGGATCATCATCATGCTCATCAGGAACATTATCATCATCATAGTGATGAGCATCATTATTGTGGTCGATCTCCTGAATCAAAATAAACTACAAATTACTTCTATATAACCGTCACCACCATCATGATTAGTGTCATCAAAACCGTGATCATAATTATCACCATTAGAATCGCCATCAGCGTCATCATCACCAGCATCACCATTATCATCGTGATCCTCGTTATTATCATCACCACCATCATCAATATGTCTACCAACTACCAACATTCTAAATGTTGCCCAAATCTAGCTTTCTGTCAGGTGGTAACAGTTTCTGTATGAGATTTTCAATTTATTCTTAGACTTTAGCTTCCAGTATGTCCTTAAATTCCGCAAGACAAAATTTAAGAATAGGACCTTTATTGTCTCAATGTCCTCTCCCTTCTGATGTAAAATCTTCCAAAATATTCTGATGCCCCGACATTAAATTAACTCGAAAGCAAAATTAAATGAAAAATTACCTGTTAAAGAAGTGAACCCTCAAGCTCTTCATTGATCCGGCTCTATAACTACACAACGGACATGACTTGACGAGATCGTGCTGTCCGACGTGTTCGTTCTGGAAGTGCGCCCTCATGGCGATCTGCCTTTGAAAGCCCCGATTGCAAATCGGACAGTGATACGGTAACGTTTTGGTGTGCGTGGTAAAGTGCTCGGCAAGATGATCCTTCCTGAAAAACCTCTTCTGGCAAACCCTGCATTCGTACGGCTTGACCCCCGTATGCCTCATCTTGTGCCTGCGCATGTTGGCCCCATTGGAAAACTTCATGTTGCACACATCGCATTCGAACATCTTCCTGTGCACCCGATCCGGTGGCGGATTATTATTTTCTACTTCCATCTCCACTTCGTTTGTACTATGAGCTTGCATGATATGTGTAGCTAGTGCCAAAGTGCCGCTAGCTTCGAAATCGCATTGGTTGCACCTGTGGCCGCCCTCGCTGGAATCGTAATTGGTTACTGAACCCGTTACGCGTTCGGCGTCGTTTTGCTCGGAATCTTCTTCTTGAGCGGCCGGTTCGTCGGTGGTTGGTAGGCCACAGCTGCCCGAATCTGCCTCATTTTCCGCAGCAGTATCTGCCATGATCACCGCAGATACTTAAAGAAGTGGCGCCCGGCTTCCATCCAGATCTGCAAGGAAAAAGTCGTTCGAGTTCGTCAATGACACGAACAAAGCACATTCAATTTTTCCTCATGTTGCGCGTCTGACCAAAAGGGAACAAAAATTAATTATTTATTTCAGATTGACGACAAAAGATCAAGAATTCATTTTGAAATAAAAAAAAATAAACATTTTAATTCATCTACCCACGATTTCTAATTTTTTGTAACAGGTCTAATTTTTTTGTAACAGATGTTACAAAGTACAGATTGAGAAATTTCTTCATGTTGATTTCGTTCCTATCGCATTTGATTTTATCGTAATTCATATTTCAGGAACAAGAAATCTTCCCGAGTGCTAAAAAGCATAATTTTTTGTAACTATCGGTAATCATCTTGAAGGATCTTTTTCGGATAGAAATTCATCAAGTAATTCAAGTAAAATAGTAATTCAAAATATTTATTTTTCTATTCAATTACAATAAATAATTTATTTTCGAAATTTCGATAAAAATGTCGACATTTCGAGATTCAAATCCAACTTTCCATAAAAACCCAAATTCGAGGTAAAAATATCAAATTTTTTGGAAAATTAATAAATATTGAAACGTAACCTTTAAGAAGAAAAAACGAAATATTGAGAAAAAACTCAAATTAATCAAAAATTTAAAAAAAAAATTTACCAAGATTAAATTTAAAATTTCAAAATTAACTAAAAAATTCGGAAATCAGAAACTGGATGTATGAATTTTGAGAAAAATAAGGAGATTTCAAAAGTATCCACCATTTGTATAAAAGTTCTCGAAATTTGGTTTTTGGAAAAAACGTATTTCCAAAATAGTTATTTTTATACAGTGATCTTAAAACCCTAACCTAAATATCAAATATTTTGATTTGTTGACGGCTGTTTTAAGAATAATTCTTCTATATTTTATGTCAATTTCAATAATGGTAATAAAAATAGGGTGAAAAACTTTGAGTCTGATTATTTCCGCCAAACAACCCTTGAAATACAGGCAACACATTAATCATCAAAATGTTTATGCGTGAAGTTAGCTTTAGTTCTGGTGATTTTTTTTAGTAACATATCTAAAGGTTTTGTTTTTTTTCAATTTATTTAACATTTCATTCGAGAGAAACATCGATGTCCAGTGCTACAACTTTTTTATATTTTCCTAATTTATCAAAAAAACAATTTTTTCCGTATCTAATTTTGGTCTCCTATTTGTCATTATTCCTATTCTATGTAAAATAAACCAACCTCTTAATTTGTGAACTGTCATGAGGTGACGTTTTCAATAAATTTAAATATCACGTAGTCGCATTTCAAAAACTGTTTAGAAAATTGTCAACAAACCATAAAAATTTAAATATTTCCAAACTGGGCCGAAGAAATGTTAAATAAATAAAAAAACATAATATTTCCGGTCAATAAGGGTCTACCATGAAGAATATCTAAAGGTTGATTTAATACTTCACGATCTACTTTTATGTACATTTATCTGAAATGGACTATAGCAATGATTTGGCAGTCACAGAGCTTATAGTCAAAAAAAAAAAAAAATTCAGCCTCCAAAGAAAAATAAGCGGAGTTCACTTTCCTGAGAAAAGGGGACAAACTCCAGCTTCTTGTTTCGATAAAGTCGCGTAGGTGCCCTATTCACTCATTGGTGTATTAATTCAAAAACCAACAGAGTAGTTAAAAAAACCGACTTTTGTTTATGTGTCACAAATAAAATACAGGCAAACAAAAAATGTAACAAAGATTTAGCAATCACAGAGAAAAAAATGTATGGCTTAAAGAAAAATAACTGAAGTTTAGCTTAGTTACCGGAAAAAAACAAACACGAAATCCTTTGATCAACTCGATTTCGACACAATCACCTAGTTATCGGTATTTCATTCAAAAACTAACCTGCTAGTTCAAAAACTAATTATTTTCTCTATTGATCACAGATAAAACACGGACGAAACAGTCACAGAACTTTTCTTCAATAAAAAAAAATAGGACTTTTTAAAGACATAGCGGTGTTATTTTTGCGAAAGAAGTAAACTCAAGCTCACACACCTTGTCAAATTGGATTTCGATAAAATCGCTTACGTGCACTATTTACTCGTTATCGGTGTTTTCATTCAAAAACTTCCCAGGTAGTTCAAAAAATCAAAAACTTCTTTTGTTTATTTATCACAGATAAAACACTGGCAGCAAAGCAGTTAAAAGATTCGGTAGTCACAGAATTTCTCACCTACACTCCGTATTGTAGGTTAAGAACGAAATATGTAAAAATAATGCAATCGCTTTGTACTTTCTTCAGCGATCAATTTCGTAAGCGTTCGAAAATTATTATGTACGCGAATACAAATTATAAAACAGGCACAGGGCAGCCAATTAAATATTTTCCTTACTCGCCTCCCAATCCACCGAATTGTTTATTAAACGAAATACACATAATAACAATTTTTCATAACCTGCTAAGCTCGCGGTTAGCAATAGCAACGTCAACAAATTCGAGTAACGTTACATTTGGGAAAAGATGGAACGAGAACCAATCTATCCCAGGTGTACTACACCGAACTTTATGCACTAAATAACAACGAAATTCAACAATTCATAACCTGTAAACGGTAGAATTTCATCAAACGGCCCTCGACGGTGGCGGATTTCGTGTTCATCTACTCGTAAATGCGAACGTAAAAATTTCAACACCGTACATTCATTTAAAACACACCAACCCAACACACCTGTAAACTGTTTGACCGCTTTTCGGCCATTCCAGGTTGACCTGTCGAAGGAAAAGGAAGTGGGATTGTAGAACAGGGACGGACTTTCCCGATTGCCGCACGGGAATTAATAACAACAGAGCATGGTCTGGATTCGAAATATTCCGATGCCGATGACCCATTCTTTTAAATACGCGAAGATTATGTCCCGTTCCACTACTAGTACATTGCTCGCGTTTTGTGTTAGTTATTTTCTCGCTAAATGGAACGACGATTATGCGATAAATTGCCTCATTACGAGTATGAAAGACTCGATTGAGCATTAAAATTAGAAAGCTGCAAAGAGGATTCTGATTCTTGTTCGGGCAAATTGCCGCAATACCAACTTTTTAATTCTATTTTCCTGACAGCTGTTTATAGAAAAAGAATGCAGCAATCATAGATTCGTTCGTACTTATGACAACAATTGAAGATTCCAAAACGAACAGAGATATAGAGCGATGAATTGATTAGCCATTGTTAACGAAAGTGTACTATAGTCTATTCACGATGACAGGTCGATTACGTAATGGTTTGGTTTTTTGCTACCTTACCGCTAACTTTTAAAATAAGTTAAGTCATAATTAAACTAGGTATATATTATAATTTATAACTAAAATGTATCTTTAATAATATGATTAAAATCAATTTTAGATTTTACTACAGCTCAACATCTTTATAAATTATTCAGTGGCGGCTGGTCTTAAAGAGCGCAAGAGCGCGCGCTCCTCGTTAAATGAGCGACCTATTCTTTTCTATTTAATGTAAAATACTTGGATTTATCACACAAAATAATGGTATACTAATTAACTAATAATACTTGTGAGTGATTTGGAATAAAGTACGCAAACGTTTGATTTCATTATATTAAATATTATAAGGACATTTAAACAAGTTGGTGCGCGCAGAATTATGCACCTAGCGTGGCTGCCGTGCGACGCCTATCAGCGGCCTCCACGGGATACGGAGAAATAAACTACAGCTTGTTAAAGCTAACCCGCGGTACGCCGCTCCGCCGAATGGTGTGTACGAGTCAGAGTTTGGAATGTGTATTTACGGTTTTTGATGCTAAATGCGTAAATGCTGGCTGATCTGATTGCAATTGCTAATCATATATGTAATACTTCTATATGGACAGCTCCCTATTCTCTTCACGAGTTTGTTCCAACCAAATTCGATAAAGATGGAACATGAATAAATGGCGAGTATTGCGCATGAATTGAACAAAATGAACCAATCGCTACGCGCGGGTTAAACGGGTGTTTAGTGTTTGGCCGTGCACAGCTGACTTTGGCCATGCACAGATGATTTGTAGCACCTGCGCATTGCGACTCATTAATTCGTGTGAAGGTCAGCGAGAAAGAGAAGTCTTTCCCATAAGAAACGAGTAACTGGCCATATAGAAGTATTACATATATGTTGCTAATTGTGCCCCTTACAGGTCTAACTGCCAATAGTACCACTATTCACAAAGAGATAGCAGCACCCATTCTAGGGTCTAATTATTAATTTGTAAATTTGGATTTAAATAATTTTGATAAGAAAGTAATGAACACTTTATTTCTTTACAAGATCGTAGAGCGGATTTTGTTTACAATTTTTTTTTTTTTTTGGTGTGTGTTTGTAGAGTTTAATTAGAACTTTGTAATAAAATATACTTTATTTTCAAATAAAGTTTTCATGAGAAAGTGATATAATTTTATTCCTATGAAAGCAAACAACTTTTATTAAGTAACCCAGAGCCGTAGCGACGTGCAACCGTACAGAGTACTTTAAAGGGGCTCAGAAATATCGATAATGTTTTTTTTTTATACTTGATAAAAATAATTTAGAGATGATAACCTAAAAATATTTTGGAGGTTATAAGATGTTAATTAAATTTAATTCGTAAAAAATACTATTAAATATCACACCTTTTGTATCACTTTTGTTTCTCTTAAATTTAATACCTTGCTATGGCACTGGGGTCACCTAACTCTTAACTACTACCCCTATCAAAAAGTCACCAGTCGCCACTGAAATTATTATATTATTAATTAATAATAAAAAGTCTCTGATGGAAGTGATACAAAAAAAATATTTAGGTTAAAGTGAAGAAAGGCAACTAAAAAAACGACCTCAGAACTGGGCAAATTACTTTTAAAAAGAAATCATTACATTGCCCATTATTTGTTCAGAAAAAGGAATGAAATTACTTCGAATTACACCACCACTAGTTAAAAAGTAACACAATTACCCATTGCTTAAAAAAAGAAATTAATTACATTTTCAATTACTTGTAAGTTTTACAATATAACCATGGCTACCACAGTATTTTTTTTCTAGTCTAGAATTTTTTTCAACATTGGAACATTTTCAATAAACTTTTTAGTAAAAATTGGGAATTTTTTACTCTTCTTCTAACACATCGACCTTAAGGTAGAAATTTTTGACTTTTTCTTGAAAATATGAATAAGAAGTTAAAATTAGGTTTTTTCTAAAATTTTTCACAGGTTGAAATTTCAAAACGGAATATTGTAGTTTAAAGACCAAATTTTGAAATTAAGGTTGAAATTTCCAGATTAATTTTAAAATGGTTGCCAAAATTCCATGTTTATTTTAATTTTCAAATTTTTGCGAAAACTTCGTCTCTTTTTCAAGATTTCGTTTTTAGTCTGGAAATTGCAAGTTCCTGTAATTTTTTTTTTTTTTTGTTATAAGTCGAAATTTCGTTTTTTCTAAAAGATTTCACTTTTTTATTACAAATTATTGATTTCAATTTAAAAATATCGACACAAGTTAATATCCGATTTTATAAAGTTCCAGTTTCTCAAAATTTTAACTTTTTTCATGAAGTGTTTAGCTAAAACTGGAAAGCTATTATCTTAATTTCCCTAAAATTTCGGCTCTTTTAAATAGAAAACTGAATTTTCTTTTGGAAATGTTGTCGTTGATTCAGAATTTCAATTTTTTTCATAGAAAACTCAAGACTTGAAATTTGAACTCTTAAAATTCGAAATTGTGATTAATTAAAATAAAAATTTAGAATTTTTGCTCAAATATCTACTTCAAAATTTCAAATTTTAATTTGAACAGACAGTTAAGATTTGTTTTCCTACAATCAACTTATGCAACATTTTACGTCTCCCTAATGTAAGTTTATTACTTCAATCGAACTAAATTTAAAACATTTTCTGTGAAAAGTTTATAATAGACTGATACATGTGTAAGATTTATTAATAAATAAGCTTTGATCATGAACAAATTTACAATTAAAAATTTCTTAAAAATAAAGGTGCTAGATTCAAAAATTTATATAATATATACAAGCAGATTAGCAAAAAAAAACCAAGTCTTTTAAAATCTAATATATATATAATGTATACAATAATTCTGTTAAATAAGATAATAAAAAATTATATTAGCTCATTATATAATCAATGATACAAAACATATTGCACACATAACCATTTTGCTCATTTAAACAGTGTATTTACAGTTTACAACTTAACTATCTAAGGTACTTCAGTAAGCGATTCTGCTAGACGCTTTGTCCGTATGAGCTTGACTAAGCCCAACTTGGATGTGTTTCATATGCACCTCCACATTATCCTGAAACACCAACTGATTGCTTGGACATAGCTTTCGTTTAATATTCTCCATGGTGCCCTGTAAAACCTGCAGCTCATAGGCGTTCTGATCCGAATCCGCCAAACTCTTCACTTGGAGCATCAACGCTGTCAACTCAGTTATCAAATCAAGAATAGAATCACCTTCTTCGCAACTTCTCTCGACAGTGTTATACCTTTCAACCATAATGCCCGCCTCCTCCCTACACTTCTCCCGGAGATGGCTAGGGGCCAACATAGCCGCCACGCTCGGCTCAGGAGCGATCTCTTGACAGTAACTCTGCATCTCGTCCAGGTAGATTTGCAGATCGGCATTCAACTTCTCCAGATCGATTAGTGTGTTGGCATATTTTTTTTGGAAATCTTCAGGGAGATCCATCTCAAACGACTTAAGTTTTTCCGCTTCTGTGTTCATGTGGCGCAGCTGCTTGATCCTAGACTTCTTTACATTTAAGATCTTAGTCACCAAGACCATTTTCTCTAAAAGTTTGGTAGGGAAACCCCCCAGTCGGCCGTCGCTTTCTGCCAGAATCGGCTTGTTCACCATTGCACCACTCAATAGAGGGTCTTTCTTATGCTTCAGGTTATTAAATGGGGGACTCCTCGGGTTAGGCGAGAATAGGGAAAAACCGTTCCTAGGTCGAAATTTGCTTTGGAATGTCGACAAACTTATTGTCTCTGGAGGTTCATTTGATAAAACCTCGTAATCAGGAACCGAATGGGTCCCCAACCCAGATCGTTCGAAGGTAATTCTGTAGGTGTTGTTGGAGGTGTCAACTGCATCTATGCTCCCGGTGAATAAACCATCCTGAGGCTTCCTCAGTCGCGCCGTCACCTTCGTCCCAATGACCAACTGCATTGGCACCTCCGAAGGTAAGTCTTTAAAACTCGCCAAGTCTGTCGCTTTCCTCTGCTGCAGCGCCCGAATCTTTTTTCTCTTCTTCTCCAGCTCCAACCGTTCCTCGTTGAAGAACGCCTGCGAGCATCTCCTCGGCTTTCCCATCATCCGCCGGATCTTAGTCCATTCGACACGAGTCAGCTCAGTTCCTTTTCAGCTCCGGAAACGACTCCTTCAAACATATAGTGAAATCGTTATCACCAGAAAACAAACACCGATCAATATCACTATAAAACCACTCGAAACAAACCCATTTATGGGCTTTGGGCAACTTCAGCACATTTCTCAATCTCAGGCCTATCTTCTGCCCAATTTTCCTGTCAGGGGACTGCAGCGGACAACTGCGGATTCTGTTTCGAATGCGCTTTTCTACTTCCTGATCTGTCCTTGTACTTAGGCAGGTGATGAAGTTCTGGGTTTTTTTGCAGGGGAGCTCCTTTGTTTTTTCGATGGTTGCCTATGATGAGGCGTATTGACGATATCATCATCGTAGAACATACGATTCTTCTTCCTGATTCGGGCGGGCATGCCCCTAGCGTTTAGCACTTGTGTTGGGGTCGTTGGCGGCTGCTTTGGTGTCATTGGGGTTCCCACTCGTTGTAACCCTAACGCCGCAGGCCCCAACGTCGGCTCTTCGTCCTCTTGTTGATTCTCGATGCCGTCGTCGTCTTCCGCCATCTCCTCCTTAACTTTAACCTGACTCCCCATCTTAAACGGGCATTTCGAATCCACTTTATCAACACCAAAACCGCCTATAAATAAAATAATCCATTAACACGCATTTGAACCTCCCGAAAAATACTATTTCACCGCTTATTCAACTTCTACTCATAAACTATCCAATCTGAACAAACTAAATTCTAATTTAAATTTGGCATTTGTGGTCACCTTTCAAATTCAAACCGAAACATTCCCACCAAAACAATCGAAAAGATTTACAGATTTCGGTGACGCCAACACAGAATTGCGCACTTCTATGGCGTTTCAACTAACCGCCTACCAATTTTTAAACGTTATTACCCAAAATACCGTGAATCGGTAACACAATACCACGAATTTAATTAAAGTTATTTACTTACTTTCCATTTCGTCTGCGTCCGCCATATTAACGTCGATTTAAATGTATTGTGGGTAAAATGATAAACAATGCGCAACCGTCGACCAATTCAAAGCGATTTGTCGCAAAAATAATTTTTTAAGCGTTCGAGGACGAAAACTTCCGCTTAAGCAGTAATTTGTAAACTTTACAATTATTATGCGTTAATTAACATTTTTAAAAATACCGGAGAAGTTAAATCGGGGGCCACCGTCGCGTGCGCAAGATGTCAAAGCTGCCGCGCAATTGGTGGGGTAAATTGAAATTTGAATACTAATCGATTGATAAACATCCGCTCGGTACCGAAATCTGTAAAATGTGCGCTTTGACTTTAAATACTAGATTTTCCTCACAAACCTTACCGTTAACTGTTACAAATTTCCCAGTGAGAAATTTTTCAATATTTCGAATTGAAAACATCGCAATTGGGAATTTTCCTTACAAAGGCAATCTTTCGCTTTTAACCGGTAGTTTGTTTTGCTCACCCTCAAGTTGTATGTATGTTGCTTCCATTCATGTATAACACCAGAAATCTATCATAGTCATTCGACCAGTGGCGGCTGGTGCTAATAAAATTTGGTGGTTGCAAAGAGATATTTGCAAAAATGTGCCGAAACTGGAAATTTTCAATTAAGCTGGAGGAATTAAGAGATATTTTATTTTTATTTTCGCAAAAAACAAAAAGAAAAACAAGAAAAAGTCCATCTTTGGCATCTTTTGCCATTTTTGGAACTTTGGCAGCTGCAAATTTATCAATAACTTTTTACTGAAGTCGAGTATTCCTTGGATTAAGTCCTTTTCTTTGAAGACACCGTTAATGCGGACAATCTTTCCTGGCATAATGTATTTTTTAAAATAGTTTTTATTCTTTCCAGACTGGGGAAGCACCATTCTGCTTCACCAGAAGGAAGAAGAAGAATTTTTAAAAGATTTAGAGTTTCACTAAGCTCACTATTTTCTGAAATAATGTACAAGTAAACCAAAAGCCGATTTAAACTTTTCTGTTTCGTAAATTAGGGTTAGTTTAGTTCTTAGTTTTTGTAAATTAAAAAATGGATGAACCTTGGCGGTTTCTTTAAAATTCTTTTCAGGAATAGTGATTCTATGTTGGGTAAACTTTTCAGAAAAATAATAATATAATAAGGTTGCTGCAATTAAAAGGCTAGTGAAGCTGAATCGTTTTTTAGCTTAGCAGATAACAATGTCGCATAGGTACTCCTTTAGCTTCGCGAACTACTTCTGTTAAAACTTCGCTTTTTACAAAACACCGTCTGCACAATATTTAAGTCTGGAATAGGTCATCCACGTCGCTTAATTTCCACTTTTTTCGACACAAATCGGTTACAGAATGGCTGTGCAATTAAACTTTGCACTGAATTCATTTTTATTTGTGTTTCAAGACTCAGAACATTGCCCGATGACAGATTTTAATAGCGAATCGGTATTTGGTTTGCACCCACAAGTGCAACCTAATGCTTGCTTATGGGCAAGTATTTTAAGCGAACAAAATATAAGTTAAGGCGCAGGTGCATATGTGTAAAGCAAAGTTTGCAGTCTAGCCTGCAAACTTTGCAAACCATGGACCCAATATGTCATCAAACGCTTACGAATCGGCGGAATCCGCAATATTCAGCAGTATGGTTGGTAGCAATAAATCTGTTATCAATAAATAAAATAAACAACATAAAGAACAATTTACTTTCTTTTTTATCCCAACGTTTTTTTGGAGGTTGCGCAAACCTGCAAACCTTAGCACTAGCCGCCACTGCATTCGACTTGTTTAAGCGGATGAAATTCGACTTGCCTATGTTTATATGTGAGTGAAACTTAAGAGAGCCACAAGATTAAGGAACGTTCAAATAAAAAAATAATCAAGTTGGCTGTGAAAATTATTTAGGTATTTAAATATCAAGTGCACAGAAAATTTTCTAATCTAGTGTGTTGCTGTCATTGCTTGACATATTTACGTATGTTCCTTACTTGATTTGTACTCGCCAAATTGACATTTAACCTTGACATAAAAATTCTGCAGTACTATCAAGAGTAGAAGAGATTATTTACGACTGCTTTTTGGGTTTTTACAATGTAGCATTCGAAAATAAAAGATATTTTGTCCATTATAACGTCAAATGAATAAAATATTTTTTGAGGTTATGTTAGTTCACCTGTCTATTTAAAATAACCGATTAAGTAAGGAACATACGTAAACATGATAAAAAAATGACAGCAACACATTAGATTAAAAAACTTTTTGTACACACGTACATTATCAGCGATTGACAACTGTAAGTTTTTAACTCATTTAAATTACTATCATAACGAACTTACTGATGGAAAGCTGCTCACTCTTTTATGAATTTGTGTATCTCATTAGTTCAAATTATATTTTATCAAAGTAAATACCTTTCCTAAAGGGTTTTCTTTGGCCTTAGAATCTTCCTAACATCTTTCCATAAAACAAAACGTCGTTGACAAAACAACACTACTGCTTGCACATGATCCTCAGACTTAGATTTTTGACTTCTGACTGACGAGCACAATCAGAGAGATAGTTAATTATGCCCCAAATGACTTAGCTTCCTTTAAACAACGACAGTAAATTATAGACGAAAATGATTTTAACTCATTTTCACGAAAGATTGACTTAACTCCTTTTACACGGGCAGCAGCGTATTATGCTGTTAAAACGAGAAACACATATTATAACAATTAAGAAGTCCTTCCTGATATGTAAATATTTAAACAATGTTTGCAACAACGACACAATAGTAGCAGTGAAATTGTATAAAAGATACAAAACGTGATTTCCATATTGCTTTGCCCGCGTTTGGGAGTTTTCACTCAAGTACTTTCGAGGTGACCTCATGATATACCAAAAGTGTTTATAAACGAAAGGACGGCTGTAAAAATTGACGATTGACATTTGACACCTATTCAATTTAAAAATATTCTATGATCTGTAATTGTTGTAATGTGAAGTTTGTAAATTCGTCCTGGATTTCTGCGTTTTTAATATTTATGCATTTCAATAAACACACCGTAACGCGAATTGGACTTGCGAAAAATCGACTTAATGATTAAAGCAGTTAGACGCGTTTAAAAGAAAGAAGTTTAATTTCGTGTTCCTTAACCTAAAATTTCACAGTGATGGCTGGCAAACGGAACGCAACTTCTGATATAAATCACGAAAATTGGGATCAAGAGGACGAACCTGAAGAAGCGGGAATTTTTAAGAAGGCCCCAGAAGATGTTCTGAAGAGTAGGGTTATTAAAACCGCCAAGAGAAGAAACCCTATTCATTCGTCTGAGGTGTGTGATGTAAAATTTGTATTTTCATCTGAGAATTCGGCATTCGTTTTAATTATATTATAATACTGGAATAGTAATATTACTAGAACTTCTAGAATAGTAGTGTCGCCAAGACTGAAGAATATTTAAGGAATGTTTACGACAGAGGTCAAAAATGTTAACCCTTGTTACATTATAAGTGGAATGAAACTGCCTAATTAAGTGAAGATTTTTTACCGAAAATGTTATCCGCTGTATTTGTTTCTATTTTTATTCTGAATTATTTATACTACAAATGCCAAAATTTTGGAAAATGTTTGGAACAGCGATTTTTACCAACATAACCTCACTTTATATCAATAAAATTTTAATCGTTTTTAAACTATAACTCCGCCGTATTTATATGTATTGATGTTTGTAATGTAAAATTTAGCAGCAATGGAGGCAATGCTAGGTCTAACTCCTCTTCACCTTTTAGTGAAGAGAGAAGCGATCAAAGGAACCTCAAGATTACTGCAATTAAAACAATTTTAAGAAGGAGACTTTGCTGGTCACATGGGAATCCTCAAGGAATGTAGCCCGGTGAATTTGATCATTCCTTTGAGGTGAACTTAGATAGCCACACTGACGCTCAATCAGTACCTGAAGAAAAACACAAATTATCCATCTGGTTTACAGATGGATTAAAGACAGCACATGGGACTGGAGTGGGAATTTATGGCCCTAACTATAGGTTTTCTAAAGCCTTGGGAAAAGACCCCACTGTCTTTCAAACTGAAATACATACAATAGAACTCTGCGCCTACGAGTGTCTTCGAAGAAGCCTAAAAGGAACAAAGATCCACATTAACTCTGACAGCCAAACGGCAATAAAAGCTCTCAGCAGCTGCCTTGTCAAATCCAAATTAGTTTGGGACTGTCAACAAACGTTAAAGCAACTGGCTAAACACAACAGGATCAGCCTTAAGTGGGTGCCAGGGCACAAAGGAATACAAGGAAATGAAGTTGCGGACCAACTCGCTAGAGAAGGATCTGCATCCTCATTTCTTGGACCTGAACCAGCTTTTGGTTTTTTCTAAAAGTCAAATCAACAATGAGGTCAAAAAATGGCAAACAAGGTCAAGAATCTCCCACTGGAGATTATATCCAGGACTATGGCAGGCGAAAAGATTCATATCTGGAATGCTTGAAAAGACAAAGGTCTACTTAGAACTCAGCAAATCCGAATTTAAGATCCTAAGCGGCCTCTTAACAGGACATTGCCCTATGAGGTACCACCTCAAGAAAATAGGTCAGGCTGAAACAGACCTATGTCGCTTTTGCGCAGTAGCTGCGGAGACTGCGAACATGTGCTATGCAAGTGCGATGTGCTTGCGCGCAAAAGGCATGGATGGGCGTCCTTAGAGCCCTCAGATGTGGAAAAACTCAATCCTAGGTCCATAATAAACTTCTACAAGAGTTTGAACCTGGGAACTACACATCATGGTATACACAAAAGATCTCCTTAGGTCGAGGTGCGGGGTGGACGAAGAGAAACACGAAACGACCCATATATAATCTAATCTAATGTAAAATTGTGTTAAATTACCAAACCATTGTTAACCTAATTTTTCTTTGTCATTGGAATTTTTGAATTGAATTATTATTTTATTTTTTGATCATTTCAACTCTAAAGGTAAAATTTTGACCTTTTCCAGAAATATTAATTTTTATTTTTTAAAATGCGTTTAATTACTGCAAATGTTTGTAAACAATTTGCTTTTTTTAATTTTGAGTTTTTTTAAATAAAATTTCGGCTTTAGTCTTGAAACGTCGTCTTTTTTGATCAAAATTTCGATTTAAATTCTAGATTTTTATGTAAAATTCTGGGTTTTCTTTCAATTTCAACGCTTAAAGTTGAAATTGATTCTTTAACTTCAAATTATATCTTTCAGTACACATTTTGTTTCTTCATTTTGGACATTTCAACTATAATTTCTAAATATCCAGTTTCAATACTTAAAATTTTTGTTAATGTTTTTTGATGGTTTTGATGTTTTTTTTTTGGAATTTTGAATCTAAAAATGTTGATTCTTGTATTAAAATGACTAAATTAAATAAAGTTTTTGTTTTAGGGAGGTGCAAAAAATGTTTTCCAATCATTCTCCGGATTTACCAAGACAGCCCCACCAGCAAACGCGGCTTTCGGATTTTTATCAAATTTAAAACCTGCTAATAGCCCCAAAGTGAATGGAACCAGCGAGAAGCCTGAAGCCGCTTCCACTACAAAGCAGGATCAAAACAAAACCAGTATCCCAAATGATTCTGTCAAAGTAAATGACGATGCCAAACTTAGTGATGAACAATACTATTCCAAGCTCAAAGGCTTGAACGAGAGTGTATCGAATTGGATCAAGACTCACGTTGACGCAAATCCCCTGATTAATTTACAACCAATTTTTAAAGACTATGAGAAGTATTTTGCTGATTTGGAGAAAGAGAAATCTAACAGTCAGACAGAAAATAAAGATTCATCCATATCTAACTTTGTATTCAAAGCAGCTGACAAAGTTCCCGACAAAACGCCCTCTAAAGATTTTGTTTTTAAACCCTCGGACGTTAACCCCAGCACTAGTAAAGCGCTATTCAGCTTTAGTACTTCCACAGATACCAATGGCACTGAATCTGGATATAAAGCGGGGGTTGGTTCATCCGAGTCACCTAAGTTTTCCTTCGGTGGCTGCAGCAGCACGGGGACGACAACGACAACAACAGACGCGCTCAAGTTCTCGTTTGGTGGCGCTACCAACTCGGTGGATGCCTCCAAGTTTCCGTTTGGATCTACCTCGAACGCCAAGTTTTCATTTGGTAGCATGAATTCGACCCCGTTTACGTTTAGTAACGTATCAAAACCCCCCAGTGAAGACACCAATGCAAAAAAAGATGCTGAAGAAGACGAGGACAGTCCACCAAAAGTGGAAGTCGTACCAGTTAAGGAAGAAGGTTACGTTTACTCGATCCGGTGCAAGGTCTTTGTTAAAAAGGAGGATGGTAGTTTTGGGGATCGAGGGGTGGGGAATCTCTACCTCAAGCCGGTTCCTAATAGTGAAAAAGTTCAATTAATTGTTAGGGCTGATACGAATTTAGGGAATCTCTTAGCCAACTTTATTCTCTCCGAAAGCATACCAATGCAGAGGAAGGGGAAAAATAATGTTATGTTGGTGTGTGTACCGACGCCGGAAGCGAAGCCTCCGCCAGTTCCCATTTTGTTCAGGGTTAAGACAGCTGAAGATGCAGATGGACTTTTAGAAACATTGCAAAAATATAAGAAATAAGTTGCTGTTATGCTTTTGAATCCTGTTCCAATTATACTTAGTCAATAAAGTTAATTTGATTTTTTAACGCTTTTGTTCCCTTGGATTGAGTAAATTATGTTTATTAATTAAAAAATGGCCAATTTTAGATTAGATAGATATACCATAAATATTTATCCTTGCCCCTAACTATATCATTGTGCATATATCATTACATATCAGATTGTTACTTTATTTTTATATGATCATTGATTTAATTTGTTTAGTATAATTTTAAGTTTAATAAAATCTAGAATTGAAGGTATCGCCGCGGCATCAAATCGGTAACAATAATATGCAATTAATTTATTTAAAGCTGCAAGTTACAACTTTTGGCGAAAACTATCGTTTTGGCATCAAAAATCATTAACGTTTCAAAGTACAATGTCAGTTGCTGTAGCAAACCTTTAAATGTAACAAAAAATGTTAGGTGTATCATTTTAGAAAATTTCACAATTACAAATTGAAATATTAAAAAAAGGCAGCCTCTGAACTGCTGTCAATTGAAAATTCCTTAAATGGAGTTATACAGTCGACTTCCGTTAAAGTTGTCCGCTCGTTAAAGTTGATCGCTGAAGTTGTACGGAAATTCCCCCACTCTAATTTTCGAACAACGAATTAGACTTCCGAGTTTTAGCACCACTTTTGAATAACCCACTCAACCGCACAAGGAGCAATAAAACATATATATTTTTTCACAATGGTAGGGATAACGGGGAGTATCAACTTTAACGGTCGGTCCAGTCCGGGGAGCGCAACTTTAGCGGGAGTAGACTCTAATTCGTATTCTTCTAAATGGTCGTGTAACAAACACAGTGGTTAAGGTGACAGATTTTGTTTCATAGGTCTGATAAGTCACCGATTTAAATTTCGCTGTCATCAACCCGTTTTTTAATTTTATTACACGTCTTGCACCTACAGAGTGTTGTTAATATTAGGGCATGTTGGTAACACAAATCAGCGTGACTGTAACGCGAAACCATAAGTTTCTCCCTCTATCTACAAATCATCCAACCCGTTTAAAGAAGTTTTAGCTTCAAAAATTTATACACGATAAAGAAAGTAATAAGTGGGGTCGAGTGACATCAGCTACTTTCTAAATAAAAAATTACAGAAAAAAAATACAAAAGCAAAATGAACTTCTAGTTAAAAAATCGTGCATTTAGGAAATAGTTAATAAAATTGATGACAACAGTAGAATACTGTAACGCAATGTAAATAGATGGAATAGAATTTAGAATAGAATTGTATAATTTAGTAAATAAAAAAAGTTTCTAGAAGGATCTGATAAGGGGAAAGCGGCTGCGATAACGAAACAAATGGCAGATAAGCGTTCCAGAAATTTCGGCAAACGATAAGCCTTATCTGCCGAAAAGTTCTAGAAGCCGGGGGCCAAAAAGGCGGTCAGCTTTCTCTCGAGTCAGTCAGTTAGAATCAAAGTAATTAGTGAGTTAGTAGAAGTTAATAATAAGTGAGTTAATTGTCAATTGTGTAATTGTGGTGATCCAAGTTGAGTTCAGTAATAAAGTGGGTATAATCAATCACGTGTAATCAATTCGAACCGATAAGCCTTAACAATACGTTAGTAACGCGTGATGGTCGCGTGTGATGGTAACACGAAACCATAGTTATACATGCATTACGAGTTGCGAAACTTGCATCATTACGCAACCCGAAATTCACTAATTTATCTGAACGCGTGAGCTCGGCATGTTGGTGTGTGTGGCATAAGCTGGTACGGCCTGGTACAGCCAGTGCTCGGGGATTCACAATTCACGGTGCGGTTTTGATGGTGTAATTTATCAATTATATTCAATTTATTTAGTTACTAATCGGCGGTCGAGGTGTTCGGATGATTGTGATCGAGACGGCAGTGAATGCAGTCAACTTTCTTCCTCATTAGTTAATGTGCCAGGTACCGCTTTCATGCGGGAGAGTGTAGCCCTTGGTGTGCGCTAATACCTTCTCAATAAAGAGGGTTAGCACCTTTAAGGGGTATGTATATACAAAGTTTTCTTTTGTGGAAGTTTGTCACCTGATGGCAATAAAAGAATTGCTTACACCTCATCTCCTTTGCTACCATCGCTTCACTCATAAATTACCAAGGAGCGCGTAAACAATGATCGTAGTGCCATGAAGATGTATTGGTAAGGTTTTTATTTGTAATATTTATTTATTTTTAAATTTTGTTCGCAGGTACTACATATTTCCTTATAATTATGCATGCAGCTGTTTAGCTTACCAATTATCAGTTTTCTAGTCTCATGTTCGTTATATGAAGAGATCATGGACTGTGTTGTTGTCTTTTGTGTTGTGTGTTTGAATTCTTCTTTGTTTGCAGATTGTGCTCCAAGATTCCACCAGTAGGGAATAATTTTGACATTTTGTATTCGTATTTCTTTATATTGAAGTTTTTATATGTATTTTATAGTGTTTCTAATTTTTTACTGTTAGTTTGTAGATTGTTGTTATTTAGTGGCATGTCACAGTTTTAGAAAAATGTATTAGGAACAGAATTTGCTATTTTATTTGGTTAATTTCAGCTTTCTAATAATCAATTTCTTTTTTAATTAGGTTATATTTAACATTGTTTTACAAGCGTCAAAACGATTTTTTAAATTTCATTCATATATTGACTATTTAATTAAGAACGTATGACATTTACGTTTTATTGTATTGCTGTTCTTTTAAGCATTATGTAGTTATGTATTAATATTTTTATTCTAGTAAAAGTTTATTTTTGTCCCATTTTCTATTACTTTGTTCGTCTGTATGTATATTTTATAGTTTCATTAAAAACAGTATGCTTTAAATGTTTAGTTATTGCTTAATGTTTGTTATGGTTTTATTGTACTATTGTACAGAATGCGAAATCGATTTCTTATTCTTTTGTGTGTAACAGGGCTTGGAACCGTTATTATTTTCGTTCCGGTTTTCGGTTTTCGTTCCGGAAAAAAAATTATATAGGTTCAGTTCAGGTTTTCGCTCCGACAAAAATAACGGTTTTTTTCGGTTTTTGGTTCAGCCTCGAGTGACTCATTTTTAATTTTTTATTTAAAAGAAAGAAAATATTTCTGGTAATCTCGAAACAAAAGTCCAAATTTCAAAAAAAGGATGTGAAATTTAAGAAAAAATTTAAAATTTCCATTTAGGTTAAAATTTTGAGTACAAAGTGAATTTTTTTAGAAAATGTAGAAACTATAAACTTGTATTCTAACTTTTAAAATAAATAGAATTTAAAATTAAAAATTTTAGATTTCAAAATTTTGAGTTAAACTATTTAGAAATAATGTTAACACTTTTTAAGTTTAAACAGAAAATGTTTAGAAAAGTTATATATAAAGCGAAGTTATTTCTAAAAAAAAAACGTCTACATCTGAATTTGAAGTAAAATTTTAGGCTAAGAAAATAACAATTTTAAAATTCTGCAAATAATTCAAAATTTACAAAAAAGTATTAAGTTGCAAAATTCCGACTTATACTAAGGATTTTAAGTTTCGAGAAGATACTCGAACAATCGAGTTGAAAATCAAATGAAACCTTTAAATTTTTTTTTACATAAAAAGATTTTTTTTCAAATTTTGACTACTTAAAAGTGTGGGTTAAAACTTGACAATTTTTTTTAATGTCGTGTGTCAATTCAATATTTCCAAGAAATTATTTAAACTTAGGGGACACAGTGTCCTAGGAACTAAAATTTTGATTCAATTAACGATCAAAGTTCGAAAAAACAATTCTTTCATAAATAAAAATTTCTCAAGATTTCAACTACTTCTAGTAATTATGAGTCCTTTAAACATTCGAATTTAAAGATTACTGCGTAAATATCAAAAAGTCATAACTTTAAAAAAAGACTACATTTCATGTTTTAGTCAAAATTTTAGAAAAAAAATTGCAATTTAAATATAAAATTTTAAGAAAAAAGTACAAATTTCGAAAAAAAGTTAAATCTCTCTTTACCATCTTTGATCAAAATTTCGAATTCCTTTTAGACATTTTCAAGATTTTAGGAAATTTGGACCTTTCGAAATTACTCTTCATGGTGGACGGAAATATTAGTAATCCTATTTCAAAAACTGTTTTAGAATGTTGTCAACAAACAATAAAAAATTTAAATATTTCCAAACAGGGTGGTAGAAATATTAAATAAAATGATTAAACATTTCGAAGTTATGTCCTGAATAATCCAAGTTCAAATTTGAAATCTGAATTTTTTAAAGATAAAAATAGCCTAAATTTAAAGAGAAAACTATCATCTTTTTTTGAAATAGTCAAATTTTGATTGAAAGTGGAAAATGTTTGTCAAAGATTAAAATTTTATAACTAATGAGATTTCCATTTTTCTAGAAACTTTGAATTTTTAAGCAAATGTTAAGGATTCCAAATTTTATCAAAATTTCGGGTTATCATTTTTAAATTGAAAAATTGATAAAAATGTTTCATAAACTTTTAAGTTTTTTTTTTACCAAAAGTTTTAAAGTCGAATCTCGTAAATAATAAAGGTTGAAATTTACTGATTAAAGTTGAAATTTTTTGATTAAGGTGAAATTTTGTTTTCTTTCTTTTTTTTTCGAAGTTTTAATCTTAGAAAGTTTGAAATTAAAGTCGAAATAAAGTTGATATTTTGATTCTAAAGTTGAAACTTTAGGAAAAAAGTAAAAATTTAAATTTCAAATTAAACATTTTGAAAGAGAACTCGAAGTTTGAACAAAAACCAAAGATTTTAAGAAATTTTGGTACTTTCGATTTTAAAAATTTGAAGCTCCTAATAGCGTGGGTGAACTTCCAAATTATAAAAAAGCAGTTTTAACCAAAACCTTTAAATAAATTCAGGTTTCTTAGAAAGTTTGTATCAAAATAAAAACATTATTTACTAAAAATTTTCGAAAACTTATCGAAATTTCATGTTTAAACTTGACATTTACAAACTTGAAAGTTTATAGTAAAACTAAATTATAAATTTCTATTTTCTCTTAAAATGTTTGAATTTTTCTCATAATTTCTCGTTAACTTGAAATTTGTTTTTATCAATTTTAAGCCTCTTTGGACGTTTAAACTTTTTTTTCCAATGTAACTATTAGGTTTGACATTTCAAGGTTAAAATCGACATTTCGAGGAAAAAGGTTAACATTTCCAAAAAGGTGCGATTTATTAAAGAAAAATCTTTCACAAAAATTCTAATTTGACATTTTAGCCATTTCATCGAATTTTTTACTTTATTCTCAAAATTCGAGAATAAGGCCGAAATTTTAAGATTTTCTTAGGAGAGTTTCTTCTGAAAATCCCGAGTTAAACTTGAACCTTAATATTTTTTTCTAAAATTTTGTTACAAGACTCGAAATCTAATCTTTCTTTTAAAAATTTTGTTTCAAAATGTTGACCATTTCAAGGTTCGAACTTTTTTCTTCTTCCTTAAAATTTGGACATTTTTCTCGAAATTTCGTGTTAGAACTAAATTCTTGTGAATGACTTTTAGTTTTTGTTCAAAATTTGGATATTTTCTCAAAATTATGTGTTTAAATTTTATAATTGAAAATTCGATAATATTTTTGTTTTAAGAGTTTTTTATCCTTTCAAAGTTTTGCATAACGTTTTTTATTTAAAGTTAAAAATTATATTTCTTAAAATTCCACTTATACATTTCCAGTTTTTTTTTTCAAAATTTCGTGTTTAATTTAAACTCTGACAATTGGATTCGTTAAAATAAATTTATTTCGATAATTTTTTTTTATTTTTTTCGTTTTTAAAATTGAAATTTTGACTTTTTTTAGAAATTTCGATTTTATTCTGAAAACCTGAATTTGCTAAATAAAATAGGATGTCTCTTTTCTTTATAGGCACCTCAGGTCACAATCAAAAATTACTGCAAGCCATATGTGGCTCTCGAGCTACGGATCAGGCATCAATTGTTTAGAACGATTGAAATAATAGGAAAAAAATGAAATTGTAAACCCAGAATTTTGAGATTAAAGGTGAAATTGAAGAAAATATTCGAAATTTATTTTACAAAAATTCTACATAATGTTGATTCAAATGCTAGTAATAAATGTCGAAATATTTTAAAATAAACATCAATATTTCTAGAAAAATTCATAATTTTAAATTTAAAGCTGACCTTTATGGGAAAATAAAAATAAGTTTAAATTCAAAATTTTAATTAAAAAACTCCAAGTTTTAAAAAGACTCGTGAACAATACAATAATAAAAATAATCGAGCGAAAATATTGGGTTGTTATTCGAGACTTTCAATGTTAAGTTGAAATTGAAGTAGGGAGGTTTTGTCAACTGTAGACTTTTGAATCTTCACTGAACCGAAATAAACCGATATTTTCTTTTCGGTTCAGTTCCGATTTTCATTCCGACAGAAATAACGGTTTTTTTCGGTTTCCGGTTTGCGGTTTAGTTCCGGTTCGAAGCCCTGGTGTCTAATATATTTTATATTTTTATTTTAACACTTCTATACATTGACGTTCATGTTTGTTTTTTAATTTTCCCAATTTCGATGTTTTAATGTTTTAATGAAAGATTGTGGCCACTCTTTTGAAGATATGTCAAAGTTTCAGCAGCTAAATGTAAAAATAGGTTTTGTAGCAACTATTTCTCTTTACCATTGTTGTATTTAAGAAGTGTTATTTGCAATTTGTCTTATTCTGTTTAACAGGCACCAACGACCAGTGATACCGCCGAGCCTAATACTTGGTACATTTGTACTCAGGATAGGTGGATGTTTCTCAACTTTATGTTGAAGAAGTGAGTCTTGAAAATTCGGTATCACCTCCCGAAATCCCGGGAGTCAAGAAAATAAAACCAGAAGCCAAACTACTGCGTTGGAGAATTAAGAAAGGGTGAGTCTGTGAAAATTCTTGCCATTTGACACAAAGCTAAATGCAGTTTCTATACTTTTGACAGATATTTACTTAACTAATAAGGATTGTATTATTTTTGCTTCTAGGACAAGATGTGTAGCTTTTTTTTTAGCTTGGTTACATTTGGTAAACTGAAAGGTCAAATTTCGATATTTGAATTTTTATCCCTTTTTGCTTCGATAATTTTTATTATTTGTCTAATATTAAATTTTCCAATAATAAAACGGATACTATTTTATAACAAGACAAGGTTACTTTTAAAGAAAAGTTTCTATTAAGAGGCACAAAATAAAAGACGAAAAGCAAAGCTTTAGTTAAAGGCAGAAAATAAAGATAGTTTAATAAAAGCAAAAACCAAAAATGCTTTACTAGTAAAAGACAGAAAGCAAAGTTACTCTAGTAAAAGGCAAAAAGCAAAGAAAACAAAATCATTTTAATAGAAACGTTAAAGCGAGTATACTTTAGTAAAGGGCAGAAACGTGGATTACTTCAGTGAAAGGCAGAAGAGTGGGTTACTTAATAATTTTTTAAACTTGGTTATATTTTGTTATCTAAAACGTTGAATTTTGATATATGTATTTTTATTCTTTTTTTTTCGGTAATCTTTATTATGATATTATTATTTTATTAAATTGTCTTATTCTGCTTAATTTTGAATAAGAGGCACGAATGACCAGTGATACCGAGCCTAATTCTTTCATTTGTTGCACCCAGGATAGGTGAATATTTCTCAACTTTATGTTGATAAGTAGGTCTTGGAGATTCGCGATCGCCCTCCCCCGGGATTCGGTGAGGCCAAAAAATAAACAAGAAGCCAAACTACTGCGTTGGAGAATCAGCGAAGGGGGAGTCGATTCATAAGTCAAAAATGTAAATAATAATCTATTTTGTTTAAATAATATCACAGGTCCACAAAATAAAAAAGAGGCATGTGCCGGGACTGGATTATGATTTTTTGGGTTATTTTTTCTTGATGAACATAAATCTGAAGGCAAAATTGGGGGTCAATGAGCAAATAATCGAGAAAAACCAAAAAACCCATGTGACGATACTTTTCTCGGTTTTTTGGGTTTTTCTAAATTATTTGCTCATTGACCCCCAATTTTGACTTCAGATTCGTGTTCAGTGGGAAAAAATACCCTAGAAAATTATAGTCCGGCCCCCAGCAATGTTTTGGGTACGAGGAGGTTGTGGACATGATATTGAAAGTTTTGAACATTATTTTGGCCGTGGCGAGTTTTTTTCAGTCTTCAAATATATTGCAGACATGACATGGAAGGTTTTACAATATTTTCATGGAGATTCCCACCACTGTGGGGCATATGGCCCAGAACAAGCTTAATCCACCAAGTTTGAGATTCTTCTTGGTAATCTGAGTTAATACCACACAAGTTTGGCTGGTTTGCGGATTTAGTTAAGAGGAGTAATCAAATCTAAATGAGAACCACAAAGTTTAGTACCTAGTGGGCATTAAAAAGAATTGTTTAATAATAAAAGATAAGAGCATTTTTATCACGCTATTTCTAATAATGATGCACCTTCATCATACGTTTAGAAATGCTGTAGTGACCGAAGTCATCAATATAAAAACAGTATAACTGGGTACTGCTGATGACGAAATCATGTATGATATAAATGGCGACGTTTTGAAAGTGGATGGTTTGCTGTAGTAACTCAATCCAGTGGAAGTTTTTGCTACTAGTCTAATTTTATATTCTGTGTTTTCTTCAAGACCTGTTAAAACGTGGAGTCCATCTGCAAAATAATATTTAATAATTATTAATTCGTTATTATACAATCTGAAATAGAATAACAACCTTTGGATATAAAAACTTGGGATTACTTTGCTAAAATGGTTGTTCAAAATTTTAAAATATAAATCTACTTGTATAATACCATATTCTGAAAAAATTGTATTAGATATTTAAAATAATTAAAAAATCAACATCGAACTATCCAGATTTGAATTGTGAATCAACATGTTATAACATATTGGTTGCAATTAAACAATATCCTCTTTTCCACCATATTTAGAGTAAAGTGAAAATTTGTATGAATGCAAAATCCTCAAAAATATGATGGATAATGAAATGATGATTCCTGGCTGTTGGATGAATAGCCAACGTTCAATGAGTGGTCTCCTCAATTAGGTAAAAGTTTTCCTAAGATTTAATTAAGTCGATGGCATCTCATCCGAGACATTTGCGATTAATGCAGGGATGCCTCAGGGGTCTGTCCTGTCTCCTACTCTGTTTCTGTTACACTTAAACGATCTCTTAGCTTCAATTTCCAATCCTTTATGCAGCTACGCAGATAATAGTAGCCTTGTGTCATCTTTTTCCTCCGACAATCCATTATCCGTCGCTGTTTCAGATCGACTAAGGAAACAGCAGATACAGATTATTAATCGGGATCTTGAAATGATTCCGGAATGGAGAAAGAAAAATTTGGTCGATTTCAACGCTTCAAAAACTCAGGCCGCGGTTTTCTCTAAGAAAACATCAAGGGATAATGCAACAAACATTCTAATGGACGGTAAAATACTTCTGATGGGATATAATCTATCTATCCTAGAAATGAATGCAAGCACTAACTTCTCTTGAGACGATCATGTGCCCGTCATTGCCAAATCCGCCTCTCGGAAGCTAGGCTTTCTTTTTAGGGCGGAAAAGTACTTTTCATCTCATCAGCTACTCACACTATACAAAGCTTAAGTTAGACTAACAGTAGAATACTGTTCTTATGGTTGGAGTTCACTCCCAAGGCACACTTTAGCTCTTTTGGATTCAATTCAAAGAAGAGCGATTCGCCTAATTGATGACGAGAGTTTGACCGATTCTCTCGAAACACTAGAGCACAGGCGGATGGTTGGTGACTTGTCTCTTTTTTACAAGTACTATCATGGAAGATGTTCGCAGGAACTAATAGGATTGATCCCACCAAGGGCAAGATTCTTGAGTCATACAAGACAGTCGGAGGCAGCAAATTCCTGTGCGGTCCAGCTTGACACAGTGAAGATTTCTGCCTGCGGAGACTTTTTTTCTATATAACTTCCAAGCTGTGGAACGCGTTACCGAAAGGAATTTTCCCCAAAAATTACAACCTATCCTTATTTAAGAAGGCGGTTCATCGCCATCTATACTTGTTTCTGCATCCTACTCGCAGTGCTTTGAAGGCATAATGGGGTTACCCTTTGCGAGTGGACTAAACTTTAAAAAAAAGTTGGGACTCTTACTTGTTGATGTGACTTCTTGGCTGTTCCACTCTTTGTCAATAATCGGAATTCTATATTCGATTCTAAATTCGCTTACATTAGAATCCTTGGGAAAATAACTTTTAAAGTTATTGTTCTCTATGTTAAAATCCAATGAATTCGAATTTATTTTGTTCAAATTAAGATTGATCAGATCTGGATACAGTGAAGCGTCCAAAATCTTGAAGGACTTTTTTAGTTCCTCCATTGAAGTATCAGAAAGGCAAGAGTATACGCCCATTGTAGCTTCTCGTACGTACAGCTGCACAGAAAACATATCTTATAAAATATGTATGTAGTTAAAAAAAATCTTGTACCTGTAGAATTGATATCCGAGAGGATAAACCTGATTTTATATTTATTTCTTCAGTGTTATTTAACAGTTGAGTTCCTAGGAACCACTTAAAATTGGGCATCAATTCAGTATCAAATTCGCAAGTTAAGCTAATAACTGATCCTTTATATGCCAAAACCCTTTCAGCGGCTTCTTGCCTATATTTTGGTTGTTTGAAAGAATCTAAAAAATGAATTACCCTGGCAACAAACAAAGTAAATTAAGAGGACTAAGCTGCCGGATCTGTATCAGAAGCTTCTTTATAACATCTGATTTCTATCTATTATTAATTTTTCAGCAGAAGAAGGAACTAGCTAGATTAATGCTTTTAACTCTAATCTACATTAGATCTTCTGCTCAAATAAGAACGAAATATTTATGTCTAATTGCTTCTTTCCAACTTCTACTGCAATATTTTTTCCTAATAATATTTTTTAAAAATTTTTTATTTTATCAGATCTGACAGATCTAGATAGAAATGACAGTTTTAGTGATGGATTACGAATCATGCAATAATCCCTAACTATGAAGTAATGCAGTAGGAAACGAGACAAAAGCTTGTGGATCTGTTGGTAGTTTGAATAGTAGTGATGATCTTTAAATTTTAAATGCAATGTTGAAGCCTTCCTAGGTCCATTTCGCGAGTTATTTTAAGGATCATTTTACTTGATATTAACTGACAAAATACTTACTGGTCACTGTAAGGTTAAAATATTTCTTATCTGAAAGAGAATAGCATTCGTAAATGCCTGTATCGCTTGCTTTCGCCAGAGTAAATAATATCGAGGTACCATATAAAGTTTTGATCATTCTGGGTTGTGTATAGTACGTCAAAGGGCCATTGGAACCGTTCCATCTTACTTGTCCCCCATTTTCATCATGGCAAGTTACAAGAAATGTATCTCCTACTTGCTTTATTGCAGCTTCTTGTGTAATGGACACTGATGAAGCTAACTCTGAAAAGACGACGTTCTTTAATTTGATCTGTAACATTTAGTTGATTATTCTTTGAACATTTTTTAACGAATCATAAACTACTTGTTAGTGTTTTATACTCATCATGTTTAATAAGCACCGCTGAAGAAAAGGAAAGTTAAAAACCCCCAACTACTAACCATAAGAATGAGTTTGAATAAAACAAACTCCTTTTTTTTAATATCACATCAATTTCCACAAAGGTGTTTTTTTAATTTTAACTTATTAATATCGAATATCATGGAATCACGTATTACTATTAGAATTTTTCCAAGTTCAGTTATCACTAAATTAAGTGCCTTGCACCACCAAAATATACTTCCACCTTTTTTTTTTAACACAAGAAAAGTACGCAAAAGGAAGACAATTAACCCCTTTAGACACTCCCAGTACTTAAGGCCAAACTTGAACTTGCAAATTACCAAAAAAGGTTTTAAAATTCGCAGAAATAATGCACCTTGTTTGTATTTTTTTTGATGGCGGTTATGTTCTTAAAATGTACAACTTACCCAAATATATTGCAACAGAAAACAGCGCAACGTAGAAAAAACTAGTGGAATGAAGTTTCATACCTCCCAAAAATGAATGTACTAATTTCAGGAATATTTAAGAATTAATAACAAATAAATGGTTAATCGGTTGTTACTATTGAATAGTATGCGGATTGTAAAGTAAATTTATTATTCATATAACTTTGGGAACTAATTTGCCGTGCTTTGCAGATAACCTTTTACCACTAATATACAAATAGTAACATCCGCATTAAAAATTTAAGCCTAAGTCAAGTTTCCATTTACTTATCGGCCTACGATTTCGCATAAAAGCGGTGATAAAATTTCACTTTAAAGCAATGATGTAATTTCGCCTTAAAGTCTCAGATCTCATATTTAAAAATCTTCTAACTGTGATCCGCAACTTCGTCAGTGAACTTGAAAAAGTAACTGCAATAAATGAAAATTTCAAAACAATTTTATTTAATTTTAAGTAAAATTTGTAATTAATTTTCAGTTCAAATTATAAGGCAGTAACGTAATAATCCTGAAATCGATAATACAGATCACCACTTTTATGGTAATAATTCGAGGATCTAAGAAGAGAGGCCGCTGTCAAAATAAAGATGTCAGAGTTGACACTTTTCTTTATGATTGTTTACATCGTATACTCAGACGTAGCTAAAATAGGGTAAGGCGCTTGCCTCCCCCCCCCCCCGGCTCACCAGCTCCAGCAGCTAAACGAAAATTTATGTTCCACTGAGGAGATGTTTTCTAAAAAACATTTTTTCTTTAAAATTCGTCCTTTCCTTGAGATATCGAAATTTTCTCGAAATTTTGATTTATTTCTCAAAATTCGTCTTTTTTCAGATATTTGTTTTTTTTTTCTTTTGAAATTCCAAATTTATTCTTAAAATTCGATTTCCTTTATCGAAATTCGGCTTGGTCAAAATTTCGAATTTTTCTCTCCAAAATTATCGTTTTCTTTTTTCGATATGTTACCATTTCTCAAAATTCGTTTTTCCGAAAATTTCGGTATTATTTTGATTTTCTGCAAATTTCGACTTGTTTATTAAGATTTACTTTTTTTCTCTAAATTTGGTCGATCTTTTGATAAAGATTAAAAATATTTATCTGGAAATTTTGTAAAAAGACGAAAATTTCGAGAATATTTTTCCTTACGGCTCTTTCACACGGAGAGCCGTAAGGCTCGCACTCGCGAGCGAGCGGACGGCTCCCAAGATTGAAATGCAAAGAGTACAATGGAGCTTTCACATGGGACGCAGGGGCCTTTAGGGCGCGCGAATGAGAGCCGGTAAGGCTCGTGCATTTTGAGCCTTCCGCTTAGAAGGGAGTCACGTTTCTTGCTCCAAATGCAAAGGAAGGAATGACAGCATTCACAGGAGAAGAGCGACAATCGCACACGGCTCTCGCTCCCTAGCGTTAAGTCGAAATGGATTTTGATGTAGAATTGTTAATTAATTCAATCAGTATCCGACCCACCAGTCACGACTTGGACGGGACAGTCCCGATCAAAATTTCGTGTGTCTGGATTTTGCGCAATATTGCCAACTGATTTTTTTTGTAATAAAAATGTTTGGGTATTGATAGAGTACCCCAACTTTTTCGACACAAAAGATGACAACACTGATCCGATCCGCCCTTTGATACAAAAATGTCAAGTCATACAAAAACCACGATAACGTAAAAATTGGAGGAAAGTTTCCGAAGTTTTGAACAGGGATTTTTTAACATTATCCGGGACTGATTAATTGCAATAAACGACGGACGCAATGTTTAGCGCTCGAGCCGAAAAGCTCTCCGTGTGAAAGCCTGGAAGGTAGGAGTGGAAAAAGCTCGCGCTCGCGAGTGCGAGCCTTACGGCTCTCCGTGTGAAAGAACCGTTACTCTATAATTTGAAATATAACTTTCTGGAAATGCCAACTTGTTTCTCAAAGTTTCAACGTTTATATTCTACAGCGGACATTTTATGAATTTGGGCGGAGCGCACGTCTACCTCTGATTCAAGCAGTCAAGAGAAAAATTGGTTAATTTCATTTTTTTTAAATTCGTCCTTTTTCCAAAATTTCGATAAAATGTGACTCTCTGGGGAATTTCGAGTGTAGTTAGTTAAATTTCGCCATTTTCTCAAAATTTCGATCTTGTTTTTTATTTTTTTTTTAAATTCGTTTTTGTTTTTCAAAATTCCAAGGCAAAAATCGAAATTTCCAGAAAAAAAAAGGAATTTAAAAAATCGCAATTTAGATATTTTCCTCAAAATTCGTCTTTTTCGAAAATTCGACTTTTATTTCACAATCCTATCCTGTGTATTCCTAGAAATTTGAGTATTTTTCCCCAAAATTCGTCTTTTTCTTAAAATTTTGTTTTTTCAAGATTAGGTTTTTTATTTTAAGTTTGATTTTCTAAAGATTCTGACTTTTCCAAAGTTGTTCTTGTTTGTAGACTCTTATTGAACAGATATATTGCCATTATTAATTTTATTTTAACATTTTTTCGACCTAGTTTCGAAATATTTTAAATTTATTCCTATATTTGTTTTTGGAAATTGCGACTTTATTCTTAAAAACCATATTTACTTCTCTCAAAATTTAACTTTTTCTCGGAAATATTGAATTTTCGTTGAAAATTCGACATTTTAAAATTTTTGATTTTTTTCCATATTTTGGCTTTAAAACCAAAATTCGACTTTCTAGAACTTTCGACCTTAATTTTGAATTTTCGACAAGTTGCAACACGAATCTACAAAATGAAGAAGAGCTGCTTTAATTTTAAGCAGGGTAATAGATTAGCGTCACCATCATAAGCAGAATTAGGTGGTTGTACCTTTAAATTTGGAAAAACGTTACTTGTTTTTTTTTTCGATCAGCTTCCCCAGGACGCAACACGCCGCTGATGTAAACAAAAACTGTGGGATTAAGGTTTTAATTTTAAAAACATGCATTTACAGTTTCCTACAGCTTTTTTCGACCTTATACAGTTTTACTCTCACTAGTAATCTCCCTAGTATTTGAATTACTACCAGAAATATTTCCGAGGGGGATATTTTCTGTAGTAATTCAAGAAAGAGAGAGATTCGGTAATAAAATGTCACACCAAAATAACATAAAAATTATCGCATGACATAATGTCATTAATATCATAAAAATCGCTTTTCTATATACTTTTATATTTTGCTAAGTAAGGAAAGATAGAAATATCTTATTAATAGCATTTTAGCTTTGTAAAGATAAAGGATAAAGGTAACAATAATTATTTAACAAGTGTATAGATGAGTGTCTGGAAATTTGTCAGAAAAACTATCACTGTAATCACACCCAGGCTACCCAAGAGAAAAAACTATCGGGAAGTTTTGTGGTTGCTATAGTAACGAGCTGAAATGAAAGCATTTTAGAATAGTGGTGTGAAATTTTCACTAGAGGATCCCGATTACTGAGGTAAGAATATTTAATTTATAGCAATTAGTAGTAAGCCTAGTGTGTCTCCATTAAAAGTGCTTGTCTTCTGGATTCGTTGTTTGTTGCCTAAAGTTTAGGCCAGCACTTAGGCCACCCTTTCCGGGCCCATTGTGCTATCCCCGTGATTGAGGTGTCCTTGGTCATTCATTCAGCCACCCAACCTTGTTGAGAAACTGAAGAACGTCCCTTGGATGCGCCTCTCTCAAACTGGCCACACTAGGCCAGAAGTCCCCCAGCGTGGATCCTCTGATTGATGCTAGTGCCGGGCAGTGACACATCACGTGCTCGACACTCTCATCTTCTTCTAAACACCCTCTGCAGCTCAGGTCGTTTATAATTCCCATTTTGTGGAGATGTTTGTTTAATCGACAGTGACCTGTCCATATCCCTACAAGTTTCCTGAGATTATTCCTTAAGAGTTGTAGGCATAGTTTTGGCCTTTCCCTGCACGGCATTCTAATGAATGCGTGAGATATTGATGCCCATAAGGCTTTGTGTTTACGATAAATTTCTTCGTTAAGTAGGGATCTTACGGTTGATCTTGCCAGGGGAAGGGTTGGTTCTGGTCCAACGAATTGTCCCTCCGAACCCTTCCTCGCCAGTTTGTCAGTGCGTTCGTTTCCCTCTTTTCCAGAATGACCTTTGATCCATATTAGATGAATTGCATTCTCTTGTGATAGACGTTCTAGAGCTAGGTGGCAATTTCATACCAGCACTGAGTTTGTTTTCACATTCCTCAGGGCCTTAAGGGCTGCCTGGCTGTCCGTCTTTATTTGGATATATTTTCCTGTAATATTCAGTTGCGTCATTTGTTCGGCGGTATATAAAATTCCCAACATCTCCGCTTGAAAGATTGTTGAGTATTTATCTAGCTTAATACTTACATTTAGGTTCAGGTCTTCCGAGAAGAGTCTTGTTCCAGTGCCCGTATTTGTTTTCGATCCATCCGTGTATATACTTACGTCTGGTATCCTTGCTTGTAGTTCATCCATTTTTATACGGTCGGATTTTGTGAAGTTATATTTCACCGGTAGATGGTCCACCGGCGCATCCAGAATAGGTACCTTTTGGAGCGCCTCCTCCATTATGCACCGGTGACCCACCATTTTACCTACCGTATTCCACATTCCTCCTACTCGCAAACGGAGAGCAGAAGCCTGTGCCACCCCCTCAAGAATTATATCGAGAGGTGGCGGACACAAGATCGCCTCCATTGCTGCTGTTGGAGTGGATTTCATTGCTCCTATCACTGCCAGACACGTCACCTTGAGGTTTACCCCGTTTTGGAATAAAAATTACTTTGACTTCCCTCCATTCTCGGGGTATGTATTTAAAGGCAATACACGCCCTGAAAATTTGCACCAGGTATTTTTGTATCCACACCATTCCCCACTGAAGCAGGGCAGGGTAGATACCATCCAACCCAGGCGATCTGAAGGGAGCAAACGATTGTACGGCCCAGTTTACTTTTGCGTCAGTTACCATCTGAACAGCCAGCTCCCAATCCCTATTTCTAGGGTGAGAGGCTGAGTGCCCTTGCCACTTATGGCCTGGTATAACACGGCATCCTGGAAAGTGCATGTTCAAGAGCTCTGAAGCTGTTTGCGCGGGTGTACTGGTATATGTACCGTCGGCCCGCTTTATCATGCTCACCTGTTGGTTTGGATCTTTCGAGAGTATCTTTTTCAGTCGGGAAACTGATGTAGTAGACTCTACGTCACTACAGAATTCTCTCTACTTTTTCCTTTGTCTCTTGCGAATAAGTTTCTTGTATTGTTTCCGGTGGTTGTGGTAAGCCTCCCAGTCACATACCAGTTTTGTCTTCTTCGCTTTGTTGAAGAGCTTGTTTGCCTGAGATCTAAGTTTTTCGAGTTGCCCGTTCCACCAAGGGGTTGCCCGGGTTTCTCGAAGTTCAGTTCTCATTAAACAAGCCTTCTCATATGCTGTAATGATATTTTTTTGCACTAAAGTGACGTATTTTTCGATCAATTCAACTGTCCGATTCTCTGTGGGGTTTCTACAGTCCCTAGGAGCCTTTCCAGATGGGTATTATAGTCCTCCCTATTAATGCTTCTGGGATTCCTGTACGGTTTGGGTTCCAACCTACAACATAAAATATTGAATTTTATATATTGATGGTCAGACATTGTTGCATCCTTAGATACATGCCAGCCATTTATAATTTTGGTAATACTCATAGACGCCAGGGTGATGTCGATAACACTCTGGCATCTGGAGGTAGCAAAGGTAGCTTCACTGCCTTTATTGAGTATATCTAATTTGGTACTACTTAAGTATTGTAGTAAAGATGTACCTTGAGGGTTGTTTGTTTCGCTCCCCCAAGCTGTATGGTGGGCGTTTGTGTCACATCCAATTATAAGATCTACATTACCTGCCTCACAAAAGTTGATCACTCCTGTCATTTTCTCGGAGGGTGGTGGTCCTTTCGAATCTATTGGTAGGTAGGTCGATGCTATTACAAGTGATATTTTCCCTTCTTGACGCGCAAGTTTCACTCGGAGAGCTGTTTGATCTCCGGAGCAGAATTAGGGTAGGATATTCGTTTGCAGTAGTTTCGGGACATATATGACAGCTCTTGGCTTGTCCCCATTTTTGAGGTAGAAAACTATTCCACTTAATTTGAGTAAACCGCAGACTATATTGTTATATATCCACGGTTCTTGTATAAGGGCTATAATTTCCCCATGTCTGTCGAGAAAACGACATAGGTTAGCAGTCGGCGCTCGACAGTGTTCGAGGTTTTTTTGTATAAAGCCTATACCACTCCCAGAAGCCATGGCCACCAGAACGGCATAGACATTCAGTTCTTGCCCCCCCAGTTTCAAGAAACGAACGCCCGGTTTCCCGGGTGTTCTAGTTTCCTAAAGCTGGGGGTGGTTGTGGTGTCACCGTCCCTGGGTCGGGGGGTAACGGCTCCCCTACCTCCATAGAGGACGGAGCCCCCACCTCCCGACTCAGTGACGAGGATGAGTAGTGAAGTTTTGCCCTTAGGAAGAGAAGAGGTGACTTACCCTACCCTGGCGTTCTTCTAAAATTTTCCGGGTGCTTTCCCCAACTCCAAAAACAAGGATGGTACCCTTAGGCTCCTCCTTGCTGGCGTTGTGGAAAACAACCCAGTCGTCTACCTTGGCCCAGGGATTTTGAGCCGTCAGTCGGCTTAGGATGACCTGCGGGTCCCCGGTTGATTCGGGAACCCACAACTTAGGCAGCTGATCCACTGGGAGAAGGTCAAGATTTGCACCCTCCCATAAAGGGGGGAGCCCCCTAACTGTAGTCCCTAGCCAGGCTAAGGAGTGTTCGTTGCCGCAGGAAAATTTAAGTATTTCCTGCGAGTAAATGCAGTTCTGGAACGTAGGAGGGTTCGCCGGGTACCGGGACAGTTCAATGTCCAGGAGCTCGGCCAACCGTTCCTTTACCAGTTTAGCTTGGTGGGCTGTAAGCCGGCCAAGTGCACTGGAGTTCCAGTCCTTTTTGTCAATGATGGCCACCCTTAGGTGGTTGGTCACCATTTCGCTGAATGTGGTTTTAGAAGAGCCTGCGGCCGGCCTCTGCCTACCCGGTCCCTTCTTGGCAACATTCCCAGGAGAGGGGCCAGGAGACGATTTCGATCGTGCTCTCTTCATACCGGGTCTTGAGGTCGGCCGGCGATCAGCACCCTGAAGCGCATGGTCGCCGGCTCGTCCTGAAGGGCCGGGTTTGTTTTGTTCGGCAGAGGTGCTGCAGGTGGCAATAGTTTTTGCTGCCTGCCTCTCTCTCTGCCTTTTCCTTTGTTAAGCCCTGGAAATTCTTTTCCGGACTCTGAGGATTTGGGGTGGATCGTTGGATCCGCCCGGTGCTGTTTCGCCAGTAGTTCTTGTAGACACCTCAGCTTGGCTACTCGCCGAGGGTGTCCCGCGGTCGCTGGATGACGGTCGGCTGGGGCCCGCTTGACAACCACCGGTCCCGACCGGGAGCGAGGTTCCGTCCCTCTGCTCCGGTGTAAATTTGTTTGGATCGTTCTCCATGGGAATTGGATTTGGGGTGGGGGATGGTTTGGCCTAAAGCCAGGTTTACGGCCGCCCGATCCGGGTCAGACGCCGACCATGGAGCCGCCCACTATGGAACAGACGCTCCATGGGTTTTTTGGGTTGGAGTGTTTTATTTTGGTCCGCGGGGGACAATTTACCCCTACCTCCCATATCTGGGAGGCATTCCCCTATCCGCCACCTGGGGACGCGCCCGATGGGGGAAAAACACTCCTAAATAGCCCCACAAGTGCTTGTTAAATAGAAGGCAATAATTTTTTAAACTGCTGAAGCAGCTGTATGTAAAATTGCAATAATAGTCGAAATCGCCAACATAAAAATGCTATATGTGGTATTGCTGCTGTCGAAGGTGTAAAATGCGACATTTTGAGAATGGAAGAAAATTAAACCAAAGAAAGATTTTGCTACTACCCTAATTTCATATACTTCTTCTTCTTCTTCTGTCATGCCTTTTAAAGCGTAGGTTCTATCTTAAAAACAAAAGTACCCTCCTTTTTTTGTTTCGTTATTTTGCAGTTTGAAACATACATAAATTTCTCCCAAATGCTGAAATGTATTGTTGCGCGTTATTGGTTCGAATGATTATTAACACTTGTTAAATTGTATCCAATTTACTTTCAAACTAAACTCGGAACACTACAACTGAATAATTAACTTACTTATACATTGACTTCTAACTACTAACTCACTAACTAACTACCCTGACTGACTTCTGAGGGAAAAATGACCGCCTTATAAAGGTCCCGATCCGGGTTCTAGAAGAATGGCAGATAAGGCTTATCGTTTGCCGAAATTTCTGGAACGCTTATCTGCCGTTTGCTTTATTATCGCGGCTTCTTTCCCTTATCAGATTTTTCTAGAAAATTTCCTTACATTCTTAATTCTATAATTACATTTCGTTACAGTATTATATCCATTTTTATGCTTACTTGGGGATTTATCAAATTCTTGGTTCTCAAATTTGTGCCATTCGTCATTGGTATTTTGAAATCTATATTCGATTCCAAACAAAGTAATAGTGGAATTTTTGAAAATACTTTCTTTGAAACTGTCGTCGTCTTTCTTCAGAACTATTCCATCTGAAGTTTTGTCGATCAGACTCATCTTGAAGTATGCTGAGTACTTCGAAGCGTCTATAACTCTAAAAAATGTTTCCCTTTAATCTTCTAGGTAGCAACTTGGCAAAAGTAATCGTTAAAGATATCGTCCCATAGATCAAGCTATGCAAACATCTTATTAACAGTATTCGCTGATTTAAAATGTTAATCTCACCTACAAACTCTTTGTATCCGAAGTAGTTCGGATATACGAAATTGATTGACGAATACTTTTATCCTTAAATAATACTTCAAGTTTTCCTTTAAACCCCAGAAAATGGGGTATCTACTGGGCTTTATATTTACAAAATCATCATCTTCAAATTGATAGTACACCCCGGATATGTCAAAACTAGTTTATCGACCAATTTTGGCCGATTTCGAACTGGAAAATCAAGGAAGTTTGCTGATGTAAATGCAATTCTAGAGATTTAGATTTCATTAAGTTATAACATGAACTTTACTTACTACAAAATTAAGTAATGAGTTCTCCAAAGCAGATTAAGTTGGATAAAAGTTACTTATTGTTGAGATTGTAATATTCGTATTAAAATAATAAAAACTGGTAAATTAGAGAAAAGTATTTATTTTTAAAAAATGTTTGAATTTTATTGCTGGTCTAGTTGGTAATACTCATCAGCAACTGTAAGATTAAAGTATTTGCTGTCTGAATCGAATAGCATTCGTATAATGCCTCCGTTGTTTGCCTTCACTGCGAAAGATAAGAAAATTTATCTTTTGGCTGGTACATAGTGAAGCCTTTGGGATTGTACATGGATTGTTAAAGTGCCATTTGCATCTTTCTCAACTGAATTTTCCCTAATTGGACCTTTTCAGTACAATAGTTCATTGCGTTCACCCACGCATGACACATTAAATTCGTCTCTTACTTATTTTTTGACATTCTTTATTAAAATAACCACCGAAAAAGATGGACCCCCTAAAACACAGCTTTACTCATTGTTTCTAAAATTTGAAGACTTTTATTTATGGGTTCAACATTTCAATGAAAAATCGCAATTTCTAAAAAACGCTTTTTTAATTTTGTGCAATTTCTTAAGATTTAGACAATTTTTTCAAAGAAAATAGTCTTCAGATACAGTTTATCTGAAAATTAGGACGTACGTTTAAATATTAATGAACTTTTTATAAGTTTCGGTTCCGGTTGAAATCAAATCAGAAGCCAAAATTTGGTTTCGACCAAAAATGTAGGTTTCGATGGCTCTCTGCTTTATATCCTTCTTTTCCAAACTTTCGATTTGAAACTTAAAGTGTCCACATTTTCTTTCAACTTCAAGCTGAAACTTGAAATTTCGAGTTTTTTCTAAAAAATCGAGTTTTTTTTCGAAATTATAAGCGGGAGTAGAAAGTATTTTTTTTTTAATTTTGACTGCATAAAATTTGGGCTGGTTTCTATTAATTTTTATTTTTGTCCCAAAAGTTTGATTTGATTATTTTTTTCAAAATTAGGTCTTGGAAATTTGGGGGTGTTTTTTTGACCGCTGTTCTAACCTAAATTTTGGAATTGTCGAAAATGTAGTTTTTTTGAAGAGAGAAGCTTTTGGAATGTTTTTTCCTCAACATTCAGTGTTTATGTTTACGCTTTTGATTTACATTTTTTGTTTCAAAATATTTTGATTGCAAATTGGCGATTTTATTTATTAAATCTTAATTTAATTTTTTTTGCGATATTTGTTTCATTTTTTTGATCTTTTGCGATAATTTCAAGTGTTCATTTTCAATTTTTACTTTTTCTCTAACATTTCAACTTTAAAGCCAATTTTTTAATATAAAGTTGGAAGTATTAAAGTGTTAAAACATGCAACTTACCTAAATACGAAACGATGAAAAACAAATTAATAAAAATGTAACCAAACTTACCCATTAATTTTATAACACTTTTTGAATTGAAATATCTTAGGATTGTTAGGATATATTAAAATAAGGGAAGTTGATCAACAATGTTTTTATTACTTTTATTGAACAAATAGATAAAATACGAGTAGAATGGCGAACAGTTTGAATTTTTCTCGGAGACAAAAATTTCATGTTTTGCTACGACAGATAATCTTTCATTGATAAAAAAAGTATTTTGCTTATTCTTATGTCAGACGCTGCTACGTTTACGTTTTGTAGTATATTAGTATATACACACACACAATTAAATTTGGTAACAACATCTTTCGTGTATTTCAACCAAAATAAAATAATTAGAATTACTGGACTGACGTTTACACAGGAATTAATTAAAACATCTTAAATGAAAACAAACAGTATAATTAAATTAATATACAGAAAATGGCACATTTATCATCTTATGAATATTTACATCGTATAATACGCGTTATAAATATACAGTATGTAACAAAAATTTCAACATTAACAATGTCCAATGAAGAATTAAGAATTACATTTATATACATACAGATAAAGGAATGCTAACACCATAAAATAGACAAAACATAGTTTGAACCTATTTTTGAAAGCTTCAACTTGGCAATAAATTCAATAATGTAAATATTGGGTTTAGAGGATGTATTTATTATTGCAATTAATAGGATATATTTTATGCTTCTATTTATAATGTTCTAAAGTATTGTCTCATATATTTCTTTAAGATAGAAATCAATGATTTATTGAACACCACAGATATGATGACAATAATGATTAAGTTTGTATTTATTCATCAAATAACTATACAAAGCTGGCTCATTTCAAAATTATTGCCGACAATTTATTGACTAAATTAATCTTCCACTATTCGTTTATTAAACTAATGTTTCCCTAATAGTTAGTTATCACATCCTTTCAGCTATCCCCAGTCGGCAATAATAATAATTAATAGACGATTTGCGAATTTGTAAACAGTTTGATTAAAAAAGGTACAACGAAGTTTTCAGACTTTATCGACAAACATACAATCGAGTTATTTTTTTCCAACAATCGACAACTTATGAAATACTCTGATCAGTTCGCTACATTTTAAGGCCTTAATATGTATATCAGTAGCAGATTCGCTAATACGACGACAACCAGCGAGGGGGTGCCGGTTGCAAGCTGGGCACCATTCGGATCGGGCTCCAACGTAACGAAATTTGATGAATTGCTGTAGTCGCTCAAACCGGCCAAATTTCTTGCCGCCGCCCTCACTTCGTACTCAGTTTCGCTCTGGAGATCCTTCAAAACGTAGATTTCATCTATAAAAGAAAATTTTGGAAAATTTATGCTTTTATTTATAAGTTAGGTAATTTTTCGTTAATTTGTTACAACCAATTAAAGTTAGTACAGCTTAGAGGAGGTTTACGATGGATTTTAATTGAACTTATAGTTTTAAAATGTGGATGTAACATACCTTCAGACTTGTCGAACTCTTGATTGTACCAGTCACTTTCGTTGACTACATCCCTGTATTCGATTCTATACCCGACGATTTCCATCGCCTCAGGCAGTGGATCAGTAGTATTATCGTCAAATATTTTTAAAGCAAGCTTATCAGAATAGGCTTCCTCTAATTCGACCAGTAGGGGTCTTGGTGGTTTCGAGCCTTCGGCGACAGTAAAATATTTTTCCAACGTCCCCAAATGATTCGTAGCGATGCATTTGTAGTCAGAAAACGTAGACTTCTGGACATACAGCTACCAAAACGACATTCATAAATGAATTCGTTTTTATTTACAAATCTTAATCCAAGCAAATGAAAAATTGAAATACAAATCTTGTCCCCTGAAACCAAGAATGATTGAAAAACCCAACAGAGGTTGCTCTAAAGTATTTCGATAGCCAAGCTATCATCTTCAGAGGGATACTAAGTATCTTCTTGGTTTCAGGGAACAAGATTTGTATTTTAATTTTTGAAGATAACCAAGGACCAGTCCATTCCACCAAAAAAAAAACCAAACAAATGAGTCTATGGGTAAAAATACCGATCTAGGCAAGTCCCATTTCAGGAACCTTTTTGCCTTCTTTTATTGACATTATTCTTAAGCTGATTTAATTGTTGTAAAATTAAATATTGAAATAATAGTCGACTAACCTTATATTTAGGAAGTGTTATAAGTTTTCTCTCAAAATTTTGCCTTTCAGCAATTTCCTACTTAATTTGGAAATTTTGGAAATCAAAATAGGTATTACAATAAATAATAATAAGAAATTTTGAAAAACAAATCCAAATTTCTAAAAATTATTGCGACATTTTAAAGAAAACTAAGGAAGTTAAATTTCTACTTAAATTTTTGTTCCAAATTTTGAAATATTTAATTATGTTTATTAATTTTAAATATCTGCGACCCAGTTTGGAAATATTTAAATTTTTCAAAACTATGTCACAGAAACGTTAAATGAAATTAATAAATATAAAGTCTAACAAAAAGAATAATATTTAATTTTATTTAAAAAAAAATAGCAAATTTTGAATTTTGTCAAAATTTCGAAATTCTAAGAAAAAATAATAAATGAATTCTAAAAATATGAAACTTCCTAAAGTTTTGTTTTACAAAGTGAATACAAGCTCGAAGTTTAGAGATAAAAATGAAAAATTCCATTCTGAGAAAATTGTCGAATAGGATTCTTTTAGACACCTTCAAAGTTTGACTTTTTTCTTGAAATGTTTACTCTATTTTTTAGCACTTTATTTTATGAACATTCCTAGCTGATTTTAAATCGATAAAAAATAAAAGTTCGAAATTTCACTTCAAAACTCTTAGAAATTTGGATATTTTAAATTTTTCGCGAAAAAGGACGAAAAATCGACTTCTTTTCCTTTAAAATGTTTTCAGGTTATTTAAATTCAACATGCGTGGTTTTAATTCAAACATGCGTAACTTCAATTCAAAATTTCGACATCTTGAACCTATTTCTCCTTTGAAATTTTAATTGTAGAAAAACTACAATTTCAAGTTTAAACTAACCCAAGTCTAAATTTGAAATAAAATTTAACATTTTTTTTACAAATTTCGAATTTTTGAGGATAAATTTTAAGATTCAAATTTTATATCTAACATTCCAAAAAAAGTTGAAATTTCGACGAAAAAATATTCAAAATTCCTAAAACAGTAAGTTTTAGTTTGGATTTTTCTCGAAATTTCCATTTTAAAATTGAGTTTTTAACATGGGCTTAGGCAGAATTTCCTTTAAGGCGGACGGGGACAAAAATCATTTATGGGCAAAAATAGAAAATCTTCCAACTAAGTTGTATGTATGTATATTTTAACTTAAAAACTACACGAATCTTAGGAGATCGAATTTTTAGATTAAAGTAGAAATTTCGTCAAGTGCGAAACTGTAAAAGAACCTTACGGAGAATTTCCAAAAATGTGGAAATTTCAAAAAAGTCGAAATTTCAAAAAAAGACGAATTTCCAAAAATCGTAAAGTGGGGATTTCCAGAACAAGCTGAATTCAGTTAAAAAAAATTGCAACTTTGAAACATATTACCCTCAGAATTTTTATTTTTATTAAAATTTTAATCCAACTTTCGACAAATCAACGAATTTTGTGAAGAAGTCGAAATCTTCAGAAAAAATTCAATTTTAAATGATAATGTTCAAAACAAAAAATATCGAATTTTGAGATAAAAGACAAAGTTTGGAAAATAAGATAAATGTCGAACAACTTACCGGGAACAAAATTTAAAAAAGAAATTCATAAAAAACGGATTCATTAACAAAATGGACTTCGAAAGAAAATCGCAATTTTTGAAAATTATGTTTCAATTTCAAAAAAAAAGATCACGAATTTTGTGACAGTCTAAATTTTCAGAAAAAAATCAATTTTGAATGGAAATGTCCAGAAACAAAAAATATCGAAATTTGAGATAAAAGACAAATTTTGGACAAGATAAATCTCGAATAAAAAGTTGAAGTTATCGCAAACCAAATTTGAAAAAGAAATTCAGATAAAACAGATTAATTAACAAAGCGTACTTCGAAAGAAAATCACGATTTTTGAAACAATTGTTACATTTGCGAAAAAAAATCACACTTTTTAGAAAATATTCCAAACTTCCAAAAAAATGTCCAATTTTAAGAGCAAAATTGGAATTTTTGAGAATGAACTAGTAGTTTCGAAAAAGACGAATTTTGAAAAAAAAATTGAAAAAGTCGGAATTTCCAGTAAATCAAACCGAAAATAAAAATCTTAACCTTTCTCAAAAGCTCGAAAAATATCCAAATTTGGAAAAAAGTCTAAATTTTTAGAGGTGTTATTTTTGGAACAGACGAAATTTTCAAAAAAAAAAATCGCAGTTTCCAAAAATTTTCTTCTTACAATTTGAAGGTCAATAAAAAAATGAATTTACTAGAAATCTTTTTCTCGAAATCCCTAAAAATATTTTTATCGACATTTTTATTAATATTCCGATCTAATTTAGAGAAAAGTAAGCATTTTCAGAGCCATAAAACATCACATTTTGTCGAAAGCCGAAATTTATTGAAAAAGACAAAAATATTCAAAATTTTGAATTAAATAAATGATTTTTGAAACAAAAGGTCAAAAAGTACAATTTTTAAAATAAAATTGAAATTTCGAAAAAGTTAATTTTGGGGAAAAAGCCATTTTTAGGAAAAAGACTGTTTCAAGAGAAAAGGTCAAAATTTTGAAAAAAAAGACGAATTTATCAAGGAAGTAAGAAATATCAAATATTGAGATAAAAATTAAAATTTCATGAAAAAGGCAAACTTTAAGAAAACAGTTAAAATTTCTAAAAAATCAGTTTCTACAAGAACGAAATTTTCAGAAAGAGCTATGTTCAGAAAAATATAATTTGGAAAAAGAGCCTAATTTCGAGAAAACTTTGAAATGGGCAAAAACTTCAAAATTTTCCTGAGAAAGTCAAATTTAAAAAAAAGTCGAAATTTAAAAAATAATAATCGAAACTGAGAAAAAGAGGAAATTACGAGAAAATGATCGACATTTGGCGAAAAAGATCTAACTTTTCAGAAAAAGCACCTAATCTTAGTTAAAATTCAAAATTTTTCAAAATCAGATTTTATCGAAATTTAGGAAAAAAGCGAATTTTAAGAACAAAACTCAAAATTTTAAGAAAAAAAATTGAAATTTCCTAAGGAAATATTTATTGTGTCTTAATTACTCGACTCAGAGAAGACAGGTGCTCTGCTTTGCCTCAATGCGGCTTCAAAAAATGTCCAATATTGTGATACACGTCGAAAATTTGAAAAACAAGTTGGAACTTCCAAAAAAGTTGAAATTTACGAAGAAATTGTTTCTTAATGTTTGTCCTTTTACAAATATTTTAAATTTCAAAAAAAATTATATATTTTTTTGCAGAAGATCGACCAACTTTCGAAGAAAAGGCAAATTTTAATAAACAAGCTGAAATTTTCCGAATTAAAAATAATCGAAATTCTCAAAAAAGTCGAATTTTGAGAAATGGCAAAAGGACCAACTTTTTAATATAAATTTGAAATTTTGTCGTGTTTGATAAAATAAGTTGAATTTTATGAATAAATGCGAAATTTAAAAAAAAACAAATTTTGCAAAAACAATGCGAAATTTTAAAAAAAGTCGAAATTTCTAAAAAATGTTTCAAGGAAAGGATGAATTCTAAAGAAGAGAAAAGTTTTGAAAAATTTCCCCAGTTGAATACATTTAAATTTTCGATTTGCTGCATGAACCAGAGAGGAAGGAAATGTCCTAAATGCTCTATTCTAGCTACGGCTATGGTTTTTAAAAAGAACAGTTGGAATCCAAAATTTAAACCTGATATCAGAAACATCAAAATGTGGAAATACATTATTAATTTTGGAAAAGAAACCTAGGATTTCCGAAATAAAAATTCGAAACTTGTCTTAAACTTCCAATTCAATTTCAAAATTTCGATTTCAAAGTACATTTCGACTTTAAGCTCGCAGTTTTAAGTAAGTATGTAAGTGTAAACTTTAAAAAATTAAAAAACTCTCAATTTCGTCAAAAAAGTCCAACTTGAATCTCGAAATGTTAAGAAAAAAGTTTGTAGCTTGGAATTTTAAGAAAATACATGAAAGTTCCAAAAATATACTTTTTATTTATATTATTTTAATAAGTAAGTATGTAAGTGTAAACTTTAAAAAATTAAAAAACTCTCAATTTCGTCAAAAAAATCCAACTTGAATCTCGAAATGTTAAGAAAAAAGTTTGTAGCTTGGAATTTTAAGAAAATACATGAAAGTTCCAAAAATATACTTTTTAGATAATTTAAGTTTTTCTCAAAATTTCGAGTAAAATGGAAACATATTCGCGAAATTTTGACTTTAATACATTTACATTCGACTGTTACCTTCAATAGTACCTCAACCTTAAAACCCACATTCTAAAAATTAAATTTACATTTCAAGTGACAACGCGAAAATTTATGAAAACAATACTCATGTCAACTAGTAATTTATAAAAAAATGTTGCCAGAATTCTGAATGCAGTCATATTTGGCCATAAAGAGACGCAACCATTAATCGTTTATTGCACTATACTACGTACTACTAAATAATTAAATAATGAGGCTTTCTTGCAAACGGTTTCACAAAAGACAATAAATCCAAAATGGAAAAATTCCAAGACACCAAATGCTTACCTGAAGCACCGACGTTCGAGGATTAGGATTGAACAAAAGCCCCACGTTTCCGCTTTTGTGTAATTTTCTATTTCGCTTGAACCATTCGAATTTGGGCGGTGGCTCGGCTTCAACTTCGCAGGTCAAATTGAGGGTTGATCCCAAATACCCGAAAACTTGATCCTGCTCAGCGTAAACTTGCGGTTTTAGGGATGGTTGATCTAAAAACGTAAAAAGTAAAGTAAAATAAGTGTTACCAACTAAAACTGTTACTTAACAAATCATCCTCGTACCTAGTAGTTACGGGAATGATTTGATAAGTAACAATTCTCATAACGACTTGGTACGAGCGTGGATTGAACGGGGGTACGATTTGACTTTTTTTAAACCACCAAAGTTCCCAGTTGGTACGAGGATGATTATAATTTGACTTTGGTAACGTTTCTTATGTTTACATTATTTCCTCTAAATTCGAGCCACAACAGTATCAGATTATCACAAATAATCGAAAAAGTTAAATAAATTGAACGTAAGTAAAAAAAAAGACTGATAATATCAAATTGTAAGTCGCACTAGTTTTGCTGTCTGTTTCATTATTATATAACAACGGAGCTTTTTCGTTGATTCCACGTTCCATTATTAATATTTTAACAGTTTCCTAATTTGATATGAATCATTTCTCAGACTTAATTACATTTTTGTCAGTTTTTGTTGGGACGGAAGACGTAGAAAAGTTGCAGTAATTCGGGCAATTTAGGGAACACGAACATTTTATCTTATTTATCAAGCAAGAGCTCGACGTCTATTAACTACTCGAATTCTTTATGCCGCAAAGATCTTTTCCTCCAGAGAGAAATTTAACATGTACAGGACTTTTAAAACGTAGCTCTGGGGTTTCGAGTTATTTAATTAAAGGGCGTTTTCTGCAGATATTACGCACCCTTATAATTTTCAACGAATAATAAAACAAAGACCACTTACGTTGAACGACTAATTTAATTTTTCTTTCGTTTACGATCCCGGTGGATTCCTGTACCGCCCTACAAACGTAAGTTTTGCTGTCGGTTCTGTTTACATTTATTATTGATAAGCCATCACCGAGTATACTGAAACGTTCATCTGAAAAATATGCCATTATACACACCGGCGTTTTTAGAATTTTCAAGGGGGTTACCATTTGTGTCGTCTCCGTCAAAAGACCACGTAGCTTTTCCACCCTTGACCTCACACCGAAGGGTGACATTCGATCCTTCCACTCCGTATTGCTCTTGAGGCGTATCCATAAAAGTTAAAGGTTCTGAAAATGAAATCATAATTTAGTGTGCTTCATCTGGATTATTTTATGAAATCACCATTAAGTTTTCTCGTCAGGTATTTTATGCAATCAATTGGTTGACCTTTCGATTTTTTATGCAACTACGTAATGAACTGAAATTATTAAATTTTTTGTTTTTAGCTTTAGAATATTGGCTGAATTGGTTATTCTGGATAAGTGAATTGCATACACAGAACCCTGAAAAAGTTAATGTTTGGGCAGGGATTATTGGAGATCTTGTCATTGGTCCATTTTTCATTGATGAAAATTTTAATGGAGATGATTATTTAGCATTGCTCCAAAACAATATTGTACCAGCTTTGATAAACTTATATCCACACGTTCCAGCTAATGTAATATGGTTCCAGCAAGATGGAACACCACGACACTACCAAGTCAATATCCGGCAATATCTCGATTTTACATTTCCAAATCGGTGGATAGGGAGACGAGGTACGGTAGAATGGCCACCACAATTACCAAACCTGAGGCTTCTGGACTTTTTTTATGGGGTTATGAAAAAAGTACAGTGTATAAAACCAAAGCCCGCGACGTAGCTGACTTACGAGCCAGAATAACGCTTGCGATGAGGCTCGGTGACACCAGAGATGTTGAATAATATCAGGAGACATTTTTATTCACGATTAGGATGCTGCCAAGATATTGGAGGTGCCCATTTTGAACATCTCCTACATTAAGTAACTTTTTTTTTTAATTTTATTAGAAGAAAATATTAGATTTATATTTTGTTGTTGAAAATTGAAATTATTTTTTTTTACTGTTTTTAAAACAAATACAGCAATCATGACATTTTTGAATAGAAAATGAAAAGATTTTTCAAATGAGATATATCAAGTCCCTACTTTCGGTTTAAAAATTTAGGTGTTACAACTGTCACTCGAAGAGGGTTGCATCTAAGAATGAAGTTTTTACGTGAAGGATGTCATTTTATAATCCAAAATTGACGTGTCTCGAGATTTTTTATAAATTTGTAGAATCACTGCGACATGGAATTTATTCCATTTGGATGTTCCACACTGTATACACGTACAGGGTGAGCGAAACTCGATGTCTCAGCTCTACTGTAAGAAAGGAAAAACAATAAAAACAATCCGAAAACAGGTTTTTAATTGGGGTTGAGTAAGGTCCATTTTAAGCCAAATCTGTATATTTGGAAACCGAAGTAATGACGTCATTAAATGATTTTTCTCCAGAAACATACCTCAACTTCTGTACATTTAAAAGGAGCTAATTTTTCTAAACAAATTTTGCAAATAAAAAAAATTTGCTATTTTTTCTGTTAAACAGTTGTAATAAAATTTATTGTAAAAAAAATATTATTAAAAATTCGCAATCGTTACGTTTTAGTCAAACAGCCTTTAGAAACAAGGAACAACAACGAAAATATCAAGAAAACAAACGAATATTTAACTTCAAAAGACAATACTTTCTGCTTAAAATATTGGGAATATTGGAAATTTTTTGATATTTTCTTTAAATTGTTAACTATTTTCTCAAAATTCCGAGTTTCGTCATAAGTTGTTAAATTTTAAGTTTTAAATATTTGTATTTTCTTTAAATTTTATAAAAATATCGACGTTTTGAAGGATATCGTAAAAGTTAAAAAAAATTAGATAATAAATCATCTTCAAAATGTTTACATAATACTTTAGTTTTGAAATTTGGCCTCTTCCAAAAGTTTTTCAGCAAAAAGTAAATACTTGTAATTCTATCAAAATTTTAAGTTTATCTGACATTTGGATAATTATTTATTATTAAACTTTTTTCAATTTCCGAAAATCTTGACTTATTTCTAGAAATTTCATGCTAAATTTGAATTTTATTTTTTATAAATTTTGAGTCTTGCAAAAAGTAAACGCTTTGCTCGGAACACGGTGTTAAAGCTGGACATTTTTTAAATAAAAAAAATGTACAATTTTTATGATAAATTTTCAGTTTAAAGTCAAAATTGGCAAAAAAGTTAAGTTTTGATCATTTTTTCTCAAATTAGAAGATTTGGGCATAAATTCGACATTTAAAAAGCATTTATTATAAATGAAGCTTTTTTGCAAAATTCGAAAAATACTAGGTTAAAATTATAAATTTTTAAATTTTTTCTCTAAAATTTCGACTTAAGGACTCGAAATGTAAACTTTTTTGGAAACTTTGATTTCTTTTTTTCAAAACTTGTTAAAGAGCGTCAAAACTTGAATTGGTTTAAAAAAAAAAATTATATTGTTTCATATTTTAAGTTCAAAGGCAAAATTTCGAGGGCAAAAAGGCACAACTTCGAAAAAGTTTCATTTATTTTTTATTTTAAATTTTATCTCGAAGTAATGAATTTTCCCACAAATCTTCTATGTTAAATTCAACATCTTTAATTTTTCGCTTTAAAAACTCGAATTTAAACGTAAGAACTTAAAAAAAATCCAATTTTCTGTTTGAAATCAAATTTTCAAGATTAAAATCAAATATATAACATAAACTCTAAATTTTAATTATTTTTGTTACATAAACTATGATTTTTTTTTGAAACGTTAAGTTCCTTTGCAAATTTTTTTTTCGGAATTTCACCTTAAAGCTTGAACTGCTGAGTTTTTTTGAAAATTTTGGAAAATTTTCAACATTTCTCGACTTTTTGAAATATGTAACATTATTTTCAAATCTTCATTCATAAAATTAAAATGTTTTTAAAATCTTTAAGATATTTTTTCTTGGACTGTTTTCCAAGATCTCATTGTTCATCTTTTAAATTCAAAAATTTGAGAATATTATCATATTTTTAATTTCTAGTTTTTGAAGTGAAAACTTCAACTTAGTTTTGGGCGATTTTAGATAGGAGGAAAAATTTTGGTTTTGCGTCACCATCACGCTAACTTGCGTTACCAAATGCTCTAATGTTAACACCATTGTTGCCGATTTTTCGATTGTAAAATTTTTATCTTATTTTAACAATATTGAAATTTCAAGTTTCTATTAAAAGTAGGCAAAAAAAATCAAATTTTCAAGAAAAAATTCTGTAGATAAAAACCAAAATTTTGCAAACAAAAAAATAGAAACTTTGAGCAATTTTTTGCAAAATTTCACTTTAATTTTCAACAAAATTTTAAAAATCGAAATTATGCCTTGTGTTGTAAAATTTTGGACCTTTCTCTAAACGGGTTTTTATGGAAATTTTGTTTTATTTATGAAATTTCAATATTTTCAGCAAAATGTCAATTTTTCTGTAAACGTTTTTAAAGAAATTTAGAGCTTTTCCGCAAAATTTTAACCAAGGTAGCTATGAATAAGACGTGTATTAGTATTAAAAGACGCGTAGTCAAGACCAGGGTTTGAACCTGCGACCTATCAGACTTATGAAGCAAAATCTGCCACCTTAACTAAACTAAGCTATACTGACTGATGACAATAATATGAATTTAAATTGGATTTAAGAAGATTGGGGCTGAATGGTCCTAGCAAAACGTAAACAATATTTTCAGTGGAAACTATTTCCTAGTTTTCACTTCTGTCAGCAGTACCCAGACTGCCTAATTTTTTTTTAAAACTCCTTAATTTAAACATAAAAATTAAATCCACTTATTTTTAAAATTTTATTTTACAAACGAAATAGGTATCTAGTTAAATTTCACATTCATTTTATAAATGACGAGTTTTTTCTGACAAGTGCGAATTTATACTTAAAACTGGCCGAAAGAGAAACCTAAACTGGAAGTCCGTTCGGTTTCTAGTTTTGATACAATTTTTTTATTGAAATTTATCTTTCTCTAACACGCGTCATTAGAAATAGTCATTTTTTGCTAGAAATGTTCGCTGAGTATCAATTTTTCTGCAAACATTTTTTAAAGGAAATTTTGAATTTTGTCTCGAAGTTTAACTTTTTTTCGATTTTCTGTTGCATCCATTATGTTTCAAAATAAAATAAAAAATTGAATTTTTATTTTACTTTGTGTTTACGAAAAAAGATCATTCCTTGTAAAAACGGACAATAAATCATATTTAAGCCTTTTTTGAAGTTTTTTAAACTACATTTTTTGACAATATGGCAGTTCATTTTTAGTTATTTTTTTTTTAATTTGCAAATAATTGAACTTCTGCTTCAAAAAACAAAGTAATATAATGATTTTCTCATAAAACTCCAATAAATAAATTCCCTCTTCAATACTATGTCTTAGGACATTATAAAAAATATTTAAATCCTCAATTTTTCGATTGCAAAAATTTTTGTCTTTTATTTAAACAATTTTTGATAAAGTTTCGAGTTTCGTCTCTATAAAACTATTCAAAAATATCAAATTTTCGAGAAAAAATTGAGTAGATAAAATAAAAAATTTTACAAACAAAAAATGAAAACTTTGAGCAATTTTTTGCAAAATTTCGTTTTTATTTTCAACAAAATATTTAAAAACTGAAATTATGCCTTGTGTTGTAAAATTTCGACCTTTATTTAAACAGACTTTTATAGAAATTTTGTTTTATTTTTGGAATTTCAATCTTTTCAGAAAAAATGTCAATTTTTCGGTAAACGTTTTTAAAGAAATTTCGAGCTCTTCTGCAAAATTTTAACTTTTTTTGCATTTTCGATTTATATTTCCCCAAAATTTTGATGTTTTTGTAAATATTTTATAGGAATTTCGAATGTATTTAAAACTTTCGCAATTTCGCCTTCTTTTTATAAAATTTAGTCTTTACTCTAAAAATTTTTATAGACTTTATTTTTCGAAATTTCTATAATTTTATGTCAAAGTAGATTAGATTGAACTTATTAGTTCAAGCTACAATTACAACACTGGTCAACACTGATTTTGTCACACGAACTCTGGTAGGTTATTGTATTTGGACTACCTACCCCCATTATGAAACCGTACTTATTTTTTTCCATCACCCCCACTTTCCTTGTGACAAAGTAAAATTTATTTTTGGAAATGTAGCCTTCTCAAATACTGTTCGTTTTTATGGAGGTCCATAAATTATTTACATCTTAAAAACTTTTATTAGAAATAATACATAATATCATGATCATATTAATTCTTCATTTGAAGTCTTTTTTATCATTAAAATTTGGGTACTTTTTATATGAATGGGACATCAGGGATCGAGAAAATCACAATTAGGAAAAAGTTTGTCCTACACGTAGATCTATAATTTGTAAAAAGAAAACTGTAAACGATTTACACTTGTAAAGCTCTCTGGTGTATTTCTACAACTACTTCATATCAAATTAAGCTTACCAAAAATCTTCATGGTTTTTTGTATTTCAAAGAGAAATTCCCCAGAATGGGTGAAGTATTAGTAGTAGTAGAACCTCAAATTAAGAAAATTAATAAAAGACTCGTTGCTTAAGTAAAAATTAAATGTTTTGACAAAATCACCATGAAGATGCTTCAAAAATTTAATTGGATATTTTTTGGTTTACCATAAGAGTGACATCTAAAGATCTTTGATTAAAAAGATTTTATTGGAGTATTAAACTTTGGGTTGCGATATAAAGATCAAGATTCATTTTTTAGACACATATATTGACTTTATTGCTACGAATTAGGGGGTTCTAAGTGATAAGAACTGATAAAAGTTTTATGCCGACATTCCAATTATGGAAAAACTTTATCAGGGCACATTAAACTCAAGGGTGTTGATTGACTACTACTTCTTGATCAAGAGGGACCAATTAAAAGCTGGATAATCTAGAAAAACAAAGATTATAAGTTCCTAATGCACCGGGTGCCCAATTAAGAAAGGACGCCGGCTATATCTCAGCAACGAACCATCCCACAGTTTTTGGAAAAAAATTTCAATAAGAAAAGTGGCCCTAAAAAATCGCTGGAAAATATTTTTGAGGTTTTAAAATGACCGCTAGGTGGCATAATATGTGGAGCTAAATAGAAAATTAGAATTTTCTCGAAATTTTGCTTAATTAAGGTATATCGAAAATTCAAGCATTGTAATCCTAGAGTAGTTTTGATATGTTTTTGTTCTACACTGTTTCTTCTATCTTTAAAAATAAAGTGGTGGGGAGACATCAAAAAAAAATTTTTTTAATACCATTTACTTCAGTTAGTCTCAATAAAATTTAACAAATTTAGTCTCTATAGAAAGAGTGTTATTTAGTCTATCGAAAGTACTTTCATATGTTTTTATTTTAAAATTATTGTCGTTGCTACATCGCGTTATATAAAATGGTAACAAATTTCGCTATTTTTCTAAAAAATATTAAATAGGATGATATGTTAATTTTGATATCTTAAAATAGAGAATTGAAAGCCTTAGATATCAGTGAAAACCGCAACTCGATACCTTTTGTCTAACCGGAGATATTGACAAATAAAATTTCAGTAACGTAAAAGCTTGTTGACGTTGTTTACCATTTAGAATACGAAATCAGAGGAGGTTTAGAATGTGTCTTACATAATATAAAAATAAGTAAATAACATACCTACAATGATCTAATAGTAATAACAGTAAATAATGTAAAAAAATTAACCGAAGAAACAATTTAATATTTAAAAAATTAAAAAAAAGACACTGCATTACCTTAAAAATGTTAAATTAATAACGTCTATTGACTGGAGCCCTATATGTTCAAACTGACTACAGCCTATCATTTTCATGCAGTGAATCCTCTGACGAATGAACAACACTGCAATTTTAACTTTTACCATTGACCATTCTACCAATCTAAATACTGTTTCTTATTCTTTCGATCATGTCGCTTTTGTAGGCTTGTTGGCAAAAACAAGGTCCTCTATCCGCCTGACAAATAAAATTCAAGGCAAGTCAGATCTGGGGATCTTGATGGCCAAGAAAACTGACTTCCACTTCCTATCTACCTGCCACATGGGCCTGGTTTTGAACGGTGGTTCAGCATATCCCCAAGTAATTAGCTATTGTTCTAGCACTTGAATCAGGATTAAATTTCACATACTCTAAAACATTTATGATATTTAGCTCGATAAACGTACGTACGTTATCTTCTGAACACAGCAACATGCACATTTCCTGTGGTGCGTATGCGATGTATCAGTCGAAGGAAAACTCTTTCACTTTGATTACGTTTTTCGGGATACTGCACGCGTAGATTTAGCAGCATCACTTGCATTTTCATGCATTCGAAATAAGTGGTTAGTTAGCATGTCAAATGCTTCTTCATTTGTTTAAATCTCTTTAATTTTAAAAATTAAAATACAAATTTTGTCCCCTGAAACCAATTTTTTATTTTATAAAGAAATATAAAAGCGAAAATAACAATTCACTTAGAAGAGCAGATAGTAAACACATTTGCAACCTTAAAGATTTGCATTTTTTTATTTCATTTTCGCAGTTAACTTTTTTCAAGGGCCACTTTACCAGTTTTGTAAACAAACTATGTGATTATTCTAACTTAAACTTTGTTTGCCAATATCTTCGATTAGACAAAAGATATCGAGTTGCGATTTTTGCTGATATTTAGGACTTTTAATTCTCTATTTTAAGATATCCAAATTGACATATCATTCTATTTAATTTTTTTTAGAAAAACGGCAAAATTTTTTACCAGTTTATATAACGCGCTGTAGCAGCGACAAAAATTTGAAAATGAACACACGTGAAAGTGCCGTCGATAAACTAAATAGCACTCTTTTTATAGAGACTAAATTTGTTAAATTTCCTTAAGGGTAACTGAAGTAAATGGTATTTAAAAAAATTTTTTTTCGTCGTCTCCCCGCCGCTTTATTTTTAAGACAGAACAAAAAGTGTAAAGCAAAATAAATCAAAATTATTCTAGGATCATAATGCATGTTTCAATATACGTGAATTAAGCAAAATTTCGAGAAAATCCTAATTTTCTATTTAGTCTTACCTATTACGCCATCTAGCGGTCATTTAAGCATTTCAAAAATATTTTCCAGCGATTTTTCAAGGCCACTTTTCTTATTGAAATTTTTTTCCCAAAGCTGTGAAGTGATTCGTTGCTGAGATATAGCCGGCGTCCTATTTTAGTTGGTCAAGCGGTACATTTTTTATGTAATATTTCTGGAGATCCATCGTTTTTCAAACATTTAACAAACAAATGTCGTGGGCGATGAAAATTTCAAAACTTCTTATTTTAAATGACTACAACTAACACTATTAAAAATACAAAAGAAGTTCATGTGATATGACAAAACTTCAATTTTGTTGACCAGTGATTATTAGTATTATTGAATTTCTATTCATTGCTTACCAGTTACGGTAAGATTAAAGTACTTTCTATCAGTGTGCGATGAACATACATAAACCCCAGCGTCGCTCGGCACCACCGATTCGAATATTATCGATGTGCCGTAGGATGCGGTCGTCATCTTGGGCCTCGTGCGTGGTCCCAATGGTCCGTGTGGGCCCTTCCATTGTACGGCTTGCCCATTTTCATCCTTGCATATCACTAAAAACGTCTGATTTATGTTTTTTGTTGCTCTTTCCTGTGTAATAGTCAACGAATACGTAAAATCTGAAACAAAAACACACCAGTTAATTCGATTCCCAAAATGTTTAAAGTATGATAGTTAGAAAAATTAATTGGTGAAACACGCAACAAATTCTTTTCATAAAGATGCAAATCAATATAATTACAGAAGTGAAAACTTTGTCTGCGCACAATTTGCTGGTTGATGAATAAGTGAAGGTGAAATTTCAATATTAAACAATTCTGGCGGATGCGCCGGAGTATTGTTGTATCTTGGTGGTATTAATACGATGGTGACATTTATGACAACATTCATCGATAGAAGCATCATGAAGCATTTCGTACGCTATTTAAATAACAATTTTCAGTTGGTCTTATACAAATATCGTGCACTCGAAGGAATTAAACAAAAACATGTATGTTTAAAATGATATATCGCCGTTTTATTAAAAAGCTTATCTCTCTGTTGGAAAAGCAACATTTGCTCAACTGGCATTTTATGATATATATTGGTCTTTTATACATTTCATAGAACGAGGTAAAAGTTTCTTTCATTCAAAGTGAACACAAACAAATTTCTCCTCCACTATATTGAATAAACTTCCACAAATACATCTTGGTAACATAACTTTTGAAAACCTGACCCTTATACTCGAACGCTGCTTGAAATTTAAACATCGCGAGGTAAAAAATGAGTTAACTTGGGCACTTAAACTTCAGCCTTTGTGGGGTGAAGCAAAGCGCACGAATGGCAAAGAATTTTATATTATATATATTTTATTCGAATCGGAATGTCGACTGAACGTCTTAATATCAATAAATCCATATTCGATATACTTCCAAATTTCAAAACAAATAATTAATAACACAATTTTTTTTTAGTTTAACGCACTCGCAAAGGACAACCCCATTATGCCTTCAAAGCACTGCGAAACAAGGATAGATGGCGATGAACAGCCTTCTTAAACAATAATAAGTTGTAATTTTTGGGGAAACCTCCTTTGGCAAAGAATTCCATAGCATGGAAGTTCTGTAGAAAAAAGTCTTCACAGATAGAAGTCCACACTCTGTCAAGCTGGACCGCACTGGAATTTGCTCTCTCCGACTGTCTTGTATGCCTCAAAAATCTTCCCCTTAGGAGGATCAATCCTATTAGTTCTTGCGAGCATCTCCCATGATAGTACTTGTAGAAAAGAGATAAGTCACCAACCATTCGCCTGTGCTCGTGTTTCGAGAGAATCGGTCAAATTACCGTCATAAAATTAATCACGGAATGATTAAAATATGTAATGTTTTACAATTTGCGAAACCAATTATATGGGATGCCTTCAGGGCTCGAACTCAAAAAGGTTCAAGTCTTTCAGGAATTTTAGCTTTGCGAAAAGTATGCACGAAAAACATCCTAACTGATCATATAAATCGTTGATTTTTCGTGCCCTTTCCATTAATTATTTTTGCGGCAAGTACACCTCGATGGCGGTTTTGCAAGATGAGATTAAAGTGATATATAGGATGTCGATTGAGGCGAAATTGGTGATTTGCCGACATTTCTGTTGGCTCGTAATAGATAGTCGTAAACTGTCATCAATTATCCCGAGTGATGGCTGCTCCATGTTTAATTTGGTTTAACCTTGTCGATGGAAGATAAATGCCTCACCGTTTTGCGTTTTAATGGAATCATGTAAATTCGCGATTAAAACCTGTAACATAATATTTCGATTGAAATCGAAACTGACGCGCGCTTGACCAGCAGAGTTAATCAAATTTTTTAGCTGTCACTTTTCGATCCTTTTGATGTTGCTCGTTTACCGCCCCAAATTCGTACTTTTAGTAAAAGCTTTCTAGTTCGCTATTAAAATGTTGTGTAGATCGGACGCTAGCGACAGAATGGGAGATAAATCAATTGTATTGTCTGATATTCGAAAGTCAATAACATGTAACATGTTCATGGAGATTTCTCTAAAGGCTTTGATACAACCCGGACGTTAAATGTAAAAATTCTTTGATTTTATTGTACATCAAGTGTTTTGGCATTTCTTATTTCGTTTTGTACTTGTTTGTACCTACATCAATTGTCGGATTATTCACCGAAGCGAGCAGAACGGAAGGACGTAGATGCATAATTTTTTTATATCATTTAAGGGCCTTTTCAATTGATGCGGAATCGGCTCCAAAGAGTATATGAACAAATAATTAACATTTCGATGTTAAAGTCAAAATTTCAAAAAAAAAGGTCAACGGAACCGAAATTTTATGTTTCAAAAAAAAGTAAAATGTCCAAAATCACATTTAATAAAGTTGAAGAGCTCCGAAATCCGAGTTTAAATTCCAAAATTCGACCTAATTTCTCGAATTTAAAATTTAATTGTTTCACGATGCCGCGCTTCTATTAAAATTTCGATAATTTTATCAGGCTTCAGATTTTTTATATTTTCTAAAATGTCGAAATTTTGATTGATTTTCCAAAATTTCGTTTGAAATAACTATATTTTAATTTGTTCTGCAAAGCGATTTCAAAGTCAAAATTTCGAGAAAAAAAAAGGTCAACAGAATCGAAATTTTGGATTTCAAAATAAGAAAAAAGTCAAAGTTTCCAAAATCACATTCAATTAAGTTGAAGAGCTCCGAAATCAGAATTTAAATTTCAAAATTCGACCTAATTTTTCGAATTTAAAATTCAATTGTTTGACGATGCCGTGTTTCTATTAAAATTTCGACAATTTTATTAGGCTTTATATTTTCCAAAATGTCGAAATTTTGATTGATTTCTCATAATTTCGTCTGAAATATCCATATTTTGAATTTGTTCTGCAAAGCGATTTTAAAGTCAAAATTTCGAGAAAACAAATGTAACTCCTATTTTCTTTTGAAAAAAAAGTAAATTTTGAGAGATAACTTGAAATAGTAATTTTTTTTTTAAATTTCCAATTTAAGTTTCCAATTTTTAGATTTTTTTTGTGAAATAGACTGGTGCTTGGTTATCTTCAAAATTTGAAATACAAATCTTGTCCCCTGAAACCCAGTATCTCTTTTAAGATAATAGCTTGGCTATTGAAACGCATTAGAGCAACCTTTATTGTGTTTCTTAATCTTTCTTGGTTTCAGGGAACAAGATTGGTATTTCAGTTTTTCAATTTTTAGATGTCAATCTAAGATTTTGATGGTTTTTTTAATTTCGACATTTTTTCGAGTTTTTGACTTTAGACAGTATAAGTTTTTGTTTGGATTTTTTGGATTTAAAAAGTCGGGGTGTTATTTTTTTAAACATTTTCTTTTTTGACTTTTTTCTCATACAAATGTTGATTTTACTTACTGACTAATTTATAACAGGTTTAATTTCTTTTTTGAAATTTCTGCTTTAAACTGGAACATCTTTTTGCTCGAACGTGACATTTCAAATTTTTATAAAACATTACAGATGTTGCGAAAAAAATATTTGGAATTGAAGATTGTTTATGCTACTGTTTTCCTGAAATATAAACTTTAATCTATAAATATGGACTTTTTGCTCAAATATTTGAAATTTTTTTTCAATCTCTAATTTCAAAATCCGAAATTATATTGGGATTTTTTTATCTTAAGTTAAATATTCAAGTTAAACCTTTAATTTTAAATTTCATTTTCTTCGAGCTTAAATCGAAATTCTGTAGAAAAGTCGAAGTTTAGAGTATAAAGTTATATAAAAATGTCGGCCAAAAAAGTATGTTTTATAAAACAATTTCTAACAAAAGTTACAGCAATAGTTGAATCTATTAATAAAAACCCCCTCAAAAATTAGACTTTCTCTAAAAATGTTGACATTTTAAGGAATATTTCCAGAAAAAAATCAAATATTCGAGTTTAAAAACATAATTTTAAAATAAGAGTAAAAATAAACTTTTTTTTATAGATAAAATGCGAGTTTGGTTCGAAATTTTTGCTCCTTTCTCAAACTCTAAGCTATTTTTTGTAATTTCGTGTTTTAACTCGAAACTTCTAGAAAATAGATAAGAAAAATTGAGTGAAAATTTTAAAAAGTCCAAATTACAAGTTATAGTGAATAATTTGAAAAAGAGATTTTTGGGAGTGGATTGAACTGAAAAAAAAATCTCTTAAAATTTCCAGGGGAAATTTAAAATTTTTGGCCACGATCATCTCTATTTTTTTTATAAATTCAAACTCCAAATATTGACTACTCTCCGAAAATTTATTGCAAAACTTGGGTTTTTCTCGAAATTTGAATTTACTTTTCAAAATTTAGCGTTTGAGCTTAAAATTTTTAAAATCGAAAATTACAAATCTGTAGATGAACGCTGAACCTTTGTGTAAAAAATTCGATATTTGGAAAAATGCTTAATGTATTAAAAGAAATTCAAATCTTCACGTTGATCTTGAAATGTTGGGAAGTTTGTCTTTAGTTTACTAATATAATCCCGAAATTTCGATTTTTTTCTAAAACATTTAACTTAAAGCCAAGCCGGTTTCAAGATTTGAAATTCTGACAAAATTTTGAATAATTCCCAGTTTGAAACCAAAAATTAGTTAATAAACTTCAAATTGTAAGGTGTTTTTTATAAAATTGTCTGCTTGATACTTAAAAATTTTTTGATTAGTTTTCTAGATATTTCGAAAATATCCAATTACTCTCGAGGCACCTGGAGCTCCTTCTGATAACCCAATTTTCCGTGTGTAAGGGGCACTGCTCACAGCGACTTTTATTTGCTCCATACTCGTGGGACCAAAAATGGAAACCAAAGATATTGAAGAAAAGTCAAAAATCTAAGGGGAAGGGAACTCTGAAAAGACGGACCCATCCAAAAGATCATCAGGCGCAACTGGAAGGAAGCCGAAAAAAGAGCCACTACTTTAACAGCAAGAAACTGGAAAACTCGTTGAAAAATGGAGAACAGCCACAAGAAATCAACAAGAGCCTAGCACTAGAAACCAACTGGGCCTAGCACTAGAAAACAATCGGGGCCTAGCACTAGAAAGAAATCGGACCTGGCACCAGAAACTAACGGGAACCCAACACTGGAAACCAACCAGGACCCAGTAGTGGAAACCAATCGGGACCAGTAGAAGGAACAACAACTGAGGTCGAGGGCTCAAAACGTTTACGCTCAGAAGGCAGTATACCATCAAGGCGTATACAGCCGAGGAAGAAGAGTAAAATGTCAAAGACGACTTCATCTTACTTACGCGTCGGCTGTGAAAGATATCCGATTAGCCATCGTACCAGAAGGATATCCAGAAGTCACAATAAGTGAAGAGCAAGGGGACCTTATTAAGGAGACTCCAATCGAAGAGCTGGGGAAAATGACCGAATAGCCACCACCAAGGTTATCCGGAGTAAACTACAAAGGGAGCAAGGAATGGTTGAACTGGACTCTCGCAGGAAACACTACCTTGACAAATACGAAACCTTTCATCGTAGATACAAACAACGTACCAAAACCAATAAGAGTCTTGGAATGGATTCCGGAACCAAAAATAGCACCAAAAGTGATCTTCAAGAGGTTTGTGTACTAAAATCCCGTACTCCATACAGATACTTGGACAGTGTTGGACAGAAAACCCAACAGCAAAGGGCAGCAACTAATTCTCCTTACGGACGAAAGTTCATGACAGACAATCCAGGGGTTACAAGGAAGACCCTACTTCAACCTTTCTTAGGCGATCTTTGGGTCAGTGGGGAGAGAGAAGACAGGGAAACAAAAGAAACTTAAGGAGATCAAGGCTGACAAAGAAGGGATTGAAAAGGAAACTACAGCATCGACCTATTCAGGGTAAACTCTTGAGAACTAAAGTAGGCATATTCAAAGCACTACAAATAAATCTACATCACTGCAAGGCAGCTACATCTGCCTTACAGAGATATGTACGCATGAACATTTAATAAATATTGTACTGATACAGGAACCATTGGTTTATAAGGGCCAGATCAGAGAACTGTGGATGGAAGATGACTGGTCTTTAATCAGCCCATCATCGGACCATCCACGAGCTTGTATACTATTTTTTTTAAATTTTAATCCACTCGCAAAGGGCAACCGCACTACGAGTAGGATGCGGAAACAAGGTTACATGGCGATGAACCGCCTTCTTAAACAAGGATAGATTCTAATTTTTGGGGAAAATTTCTTTCGGTAACAAGTCCCATAACTTGGAAGTTCTATAGAAAAAACAGTCTCCGTAGACAGAAGTCCTCACTGTGTCAAGCTGAACCGCACAGGAATTTGCTGTCTCCGACTGTCTAGTACGCCTCAAGAATCTGGCTCTTGGGGGATTAATCCTATTAGTTCGTGCGAGCATCTTCCATGATAGTACTTGTAGAAAAGAGACAGGTCACCAACCATACGTCTGTGCTCTAGTGTTTCGAGAGAATCGGTCAGACTCTCGTCATCAATTAGGCGAATCGCTCTTCTTTGAATTGAATCCAAGAGAGCTAAAGTGTGTTTTGGGGCTGAACTCCAAACTCCAAAAAAAAAACTCCAAAATGAGAACAGTATTCTAGTGTTGGCCTAACTTGAGCTTTGTATAGTGTTAATAGCTGATGACATATGAAGTACTTTTTAGCTTTAAAAAGAAAGCCTAGCTTCTGAGAAGCGGATTTGGCAATGGCGCGCACATGATCGTCTTAAGAGAAGTTAGTGCTCGCATTCACTCCTAGGATAGATAGATTAGATCCCATCGGAAGGAGTTTACCGTCCATTAGTATGTTTGTTGCATTATCCCTTGATGTTTTCTTAGAGAAAACCGCGGCTTGAGTTTTTGAAGCGTTGAAGTCGACCAAATTGTTCTTACCCCATAATGGTATGTCGGAGAAAAAATCGTAAATGTCTCGGATGAGATGCCATCGACGACGACCTGAAGAGATCTGTCAGCGAGAAAATTGGATATCAAATGACAGAGTCCAGGAGGAAGATCATAAGATGTAAATTTGGCGAAAAGAGATCGGTGCCAGACTCTGTTGAAAGCCTTTGAGATATCCAATGCCACAATCCTAGCCTCACCATGTTTTTCCATAGCTGAGTTACAGATATGAGTAACATATGGCAGTAGATCGCCAGGGGAACGTTGTTGTCTAAAACCGTATTGCCTGTCGGAGATAATTCTATTTTCCTCCAGATATTTGAGAATTTCGATGTTAGTAACCTTTTCCATCACTTTAGATATAACGGGTAACAAAGATATAGGGCCATAGTTGTTAGCCAGATTCCTTTTTCCCTTTTTAGGGACAGGCTGCACTCTAGCAGATTTCCAGATGTTAGGGAATACACCTTTATTGTAAGTGAGTATGAACAATTTGCTTAGGACAGGAGTCAACTCTGGGGCGCACTTATTAAGAACAATAGCGGAAATGCCATCAAGGCCAGAAGCTTTCGAGGTGTCGAGCTCAAGGAGAATCTTCCTGATTGTGCGTTGTCCGAAAACAACTTCAGGCATCGAGGTGCCAACCTTAGGAAGAATAGGAGGTTCTGCGTTTCGAGAATCAAGATTGGAATTTTCAGCAAACATTAAGGGTAACGTGTCAGCCTTTTCCTTCGAGGTAGTAGCAATATTGCTATTTTTATCGAATAAAGGTGGAAAATTTGTAGATGTAAAATTCTTTCCAATCGACTTTGCAAATCCCCAAAAGGACCTGGAACCGTTCAGACAGTTGATAAGCCTCTGGCGCATTTCACGATCGAAATCGTCAATAACCTGTTTACAAGAATTTCCTGCATCTACAAATATGGTCCGAGTCTCGACTGAGGGATTATTTCGCCAACGACGATATGCGCAATTTTTGCAGGAGACAGCCTAGACTAACAAAGAGAGGAACTGCAACAGCCTGAAAACAAGAGGATCCTGATCTACAGCGACAACCAAGCAACCCTAAATGCGCTGAGAGCTTACGAAGTTAACTCCAGAACGGTCAAAGATTGTGTTGACAAGCTAAGCAAATTGGCCCAGCACAATACAATTATACTTCGATGGGGGGGGGGGGGGGGGATTAAAGGAAATGAAAGAGCAGGTCTTCTAGCCAAAAGGGGAGCCGAATTTCTTCTAGTAGGACTGGAACCTACTTGTCCGCTTGCTTACAGGGCGGTAAAAGAGATCATAAAGGAACAACTAAGGAGAGAACACAGCATTTACTGGAGGAGTGACAATGGCCTGAGGTAATCGTGGATGTTCATTGAAGGTCCATCAAAAAGAGAGTCAGGGAACTCTTAAAGTTAAGCCTAAATCAGTTTAGGTGAACAGTTGGATTAGGTGGACAGTTGGACTATTTACATTGTGACCTAATGAAACATCTTACAACAATAGGCGTAAAAGAAAATTCTATTTGTAGAATGTATGGGGAGGAAAAAGAAACTCTTTTACACATATTATGTGAATGTCCGGCTCTGGCAATAAACAGACATTCCAGCTTTGGAAACGCTCTGACTAAACCAAGGATAATCTGGAATTCTTCAAAAGAACCGGCCTAATATGAGTTAATCGTGAGGGGTATAATAAGCGAAAAATTCAGTGCTGAAGGGATAACCGATCCCAAATTCAATAATAATCTTGAAATTTAGTGTTTGAATTAGTTTTTTTTCCGTAAATTCACAGTTTTTCTAAATCTAACATTTTTTCCCCAAATTTCAAGTTTACATTTTAATTTTAATTTTTAGTTTCCAAAAATTCGATTGTAAAATTTATTACTTTTATAAATATAATTTTTATTCAAAATTTTGACTCAAGACTCAAAATTTTGAGACATTTTGTTTTTTTAAAAGACTTTAATCTTACCTATCGACTGCTACAGTTCAAACTTATTGTTAAAGATAAGTTTTTTCGTTGATATTGAGGTTTATTGAAATTTTAACTTGAATCACGAGATTATGACATGACATTTTCTTTAAACCCTATTTTAACAGAAAATTTTAACTATAAATTTGAAATTTTGAGAAGAAATTTCCAAATGTCTAAAAATATGTTCCCCTACATTTCGATTTAAACATCCAAAGTACCAAATTAATGCCAAAATTTCGAGTTTAAACTGTAATGTTTAGAGATTTATAGTAATCAAAAAGAACCCAAACAGAACTCATTTAAAGACAAATATGCACATTTGGAAAAATTTTGATAAACTCGTGTAACGACGTATTCATCAACGATGTCAGATCTCAACAAGTATACACAAGTATAAATACAATCACTGGTGTTATTCATTGCATATATTTTTGGTGGTTTTTAATGCCCATTTTTATCACCTCAGAGGCTAAATTTTGAAAAATGTTCCTTAGTGCTCACTTACGTACTGCGGGAAACGCCTGTGTAAAATATCATGTTCTTAGACCGCTTTAGACTGTGAGTTGTCTGTCAGTCGATGCTTAGAAATTTATTTAAGTAGATTTTAATTTAAGTTTTCTCTAATTGTAGTCAGATGAGTTAGTTGAAGCTACTAAATGTATCATAGTCTACAAATTACAGTTCAAAAACCAATCACCTGACTGTTTCACTTTCTTAATTATTTCTCAAAGAGTTATTAATGGTGTTATAACAAGATTTATACATTTACGTTAAGTCGGAGGATTTTGCGGCTTATGATATAGTTATTACAATAAATCACAAGAAGCAAGATGAATTTTACTTTAATCTTGTTCTAAATAAACTTCCAACACTAAGTATTTGTGACAAAACTTTGATACTCTACAGCAAGCTTAAACCACCCCGACAAACAACCCTTTGTTACATGTGTTCCAATCTGCAACACTTTACAATGCACTCATCCGTAATAACCCCCAGTTATCAACGACTAAATACTACGATGCATTACAGAAATAAAAAATTGTCCATCGTAATTCATTTTTAAATACGTTTTAAACTCGGCAGCTTAAGCCAATAATGCCGCATTTTTAAGCAAAATACTCATTTCAACCCACCCGGAAAAATTCCCCGTTTCAGCGTAACAGCCCCGAAAGATGATTTATAAAATTCGCATTAACGAATCGATAGCATCTGCTGAAAACATTATCCTGAAAGATGCTTCATAATGTCGAGTGAACGTTAGAGAAATATTCCGATGGCGCTTGATTCGGTAACATTTCGGATTTTAATTAAAACGAAACGAATGGCGAACTCTAAAAGCTCGCGACGTTAACGAGAAATATCCGACGATACCGAGAACTGAAAATGCAAAATGTAAATTATAAAACCGCAAAACAAAAATAAGATTTAAACGCGATATCTCGAGAATAAGGCGACTTCTGGCTAATGCTAATTGAAATCGCAAATCTTGCCACTTTTTTATCATTTTTCCCGCAGCTGTATATCCCATGTTGATGTGCTTTTATAGGGTAACAGTAGACGGGGTTGGAAACTTTTAGTTTTAAACGGGTAGCAATGTCGTTTCCGGCTTCGTGGGTTCGGGTTTTTTTTAAATGGATCCGCCGTCACCTGTTTTACTTTCGGCGGTTTTTTTGATCACGGCCAGTCGGGAGATTTATTTTACAGTTCGGAAACGATAAAAATCTTTGAAGAGATTGAGGCCATTACGGGGCTACAAAAGGTGGATATTGGGATTTCGTTCTCTCGACCGCAATTAAAGCAAAATGTTTGAAATTGTAAAAACTTACCTAAATATGCTAGAATGAGAAATAGGTCGCCAAAGAGGAGAAAATCCGTAGAGTGAAACTTCATATCTGCAACAGAAGTTAAATTCGAGTCAGATTTAATCGTTCCAGGTAATTACGACCAATTTTATTTCGTTTGTTTTCAACTTATTTCGGTCGCTGTTCTAAATGAGTTTTTTTGATTTGTTTCGCGCAAAGTTAAATTAAATAATATGGGGGATATCCGCCAGTTTATCTTTTTACGTATGTATATTTCGCCTTAAGCGATAAACTTTTGATACGCAAATTTGAATAATAATTTATTTATAAATTGCTTATGCTAAACAAATTTGTATTATCAGGAAGAAAAATTGAAAAAACAAAAAAAAATTAAAAAAAATTCCTTGAAGATTATTTTATCACGACACAAATTACATGGTGGTAACAGAGGACATAATTGTCTTATTCCTAGAATTTTGAAAGATTCCATCACATCAGGAGCTAAATTTTTCATTATAGTGAAAATGGTAACACTTCAAAAATATTACAATTGCAAATTCAATCTTCTTCATTTCCTCTATTGCTTTTCTATCGAAGTTTTGTAGCATAGATTACCAAAGTGGTCTATATGGGCCCCTAGGGGTCGATGGAGACTTGCAGGTGGCGTTCCTCATTGGGGCCCGCTTAAAGTTTCGAAAAAAAAGTTGCTTTTAAAAAATCGAATTTAATTAAAAATTAAAAAAAAAGTAAAAACCCTCGTATACAAGTGGTAGTTTTAAAAAAGATTGACTTCGTAGTAATAGTTTCAGAAATATGTAATACGTTGAATGTAAAAAATTAGGCAGTTATTAGAACTGCCAACAGAAGTGAACACTTAAAACTCTGATTTAATAGTTTTTTTTTAATTTTTAATTCTGTTAACATTTGAGCATGTTGGTAACCAAACCTAGCGCGATGGTCATAGGAATTAGCGTGATGGTCACACGAAATCTTAAGTTTTCTCCCTGTTAAAAGTTGCTGAACGCACCTAAAGAAGTTTTCACTTGAAAAAACAAACAAAAAAATTAAAGTGCAAACTTAAGTATAAAAAAAATCAAAATTTCTAAACAACCCTTAATTTATAAAAAAAAGTAGAATGTAGATAAAACATTTCGTAAATAAAATAGGATTTTCGAAAAAGAAGACGTTGAGATTCCAATTGAACTTCTGAAAACAAAAAGTAAAAACTAAAAGCGAAAACTCGGAATTTTAGGAAGAAAGTTTCAAAAAATATGTCATTAATTTTACACAAAAAATCGTTTTTAAAATATCAGTAAAAAAGTCGAACTTTCGAAATTAACGTAAACTTTTCTTAAAGAGAGTTCCAAGAAAAAACTGATTTATACATAATTTTTTTTATTAACATCGCAATTCCGATAAAAATTATGGAATTTTTAAGTTTACTTTATGAAAATACAAAGGCAAATTAAGAATGATTAGAAAAGGAAACAAATTTTAAAAAATAAAATAGAAAATTACACCTAAATCGAGCATATTTCATAAGGATGGAAATTTCAAGATTGCGATTGAATTCTCGATAAAAAAGTTAAAATCTTCAGAATAAGTCGAAGTTTCCATTTTAAAGAATGAAATATTTTATATTTTAACAGAAAATAATAATTATTAGAAAAAAGTGTAGAACTTGAAACTGAAGTAAACATTTTGGGAAACATTATAAACATTTCAAGTTCAAATTGGAAAGTTTGAGGAAAAAATCGAAATTAAAAAATCTAACTTTCTAGATTTTTAGTTTGAAAACGCATCTTTGCAAACAAATTAACAGTTTAAAATTTAACTTGAAAAATTTGGGGAACTATCAAGATACCTGCTTATCAATAAAAAGTAAAACCTGAAAGTTTGACAAAAATATAAAAATATCGATCAAAATTTAGAAACATTTCGACAATTTAAAAAAATACAAAAAAAAAATGGGATGAGCTCCTAATAGTAGTATAAACTTGAAATCTTATCTTTAGAATTAAAATTACCTCAAATTTTTGACCTCATCGACAATTTGCTTGACGTATTTCAACTTTGAAATCGAGATTTGCTTTGAAAAATTTAGAAATTTCAAGTCTAAACATAACATTTAAACTTAGACTTAGATTTTTGAATATTTGATTTCTAACGTCTCGTCCTTCAACTCTAAAATAAAAAAAAATGTTTACAGAAATTAGATAATTCAACCCTAAGCTTGAAATTTCAAATTCAAACGTCGAAAATTTGAGATTTAAAATTTCAAGTCTATACTTGAAGTTGAACGTTTTCGACTTTCTTTTCTAATTATTTCATATAAATGTTCAAACAGGAAATTTTATTTTTAGAATTAAAATGATCTCAAATTTTTGACCTCATCGACAATTTGTTTTGACGTATTTCAACTTTGAAATCAAGATTTGCTTTGAAAAAATTATAAATTTCGAGTCTAAACATAAAATTTAAACTTACGACTTAGATTTTTGAATATTTGAATATTCTAACGCCTCGTCCTTCAGCTCTAAGATCGAAGGAAAACTTGATATTTTAACTCTAAAAACTTGATATTTTAACCCTAAACTTGAAATTTGAAATTCAAACGTCGAAAATTTGAGATCCTAAAATTTCAAGTTTAAACTTGAACGTTTTCGACTTTCCGTTCTATCTAATTGTTTCATGTAAATGCTCAAATGGAAAAGTACTTTAAACTTCTTAAAAAGGAAAGTCGAATACCTTCAAATTAAAACTTGAAATTTTAGGATCCCAAATTTTCGACGTTCTCTACATTTCAACTTATTAAAATCGAAAGTTTTTAAAAAATGAGATATTTGAAGATTACACTTGAGTTTAGTATTCTTTCAACCTTCTTGACATTTTAACCGACTCTCTAGAATTTTTGACTTAGAGGCTTCAACTTGAAAATTAAAATGAACAAAAAATCGAAATTTAAATGTCCAAATTTGAAAATTGGAAACAAACATTGGAAATTACGACTTCCTCGGCATTTTAGCTTTCAAATCAAAATTTTGAGACATGCCTCAAAAAATGTAATCCTGAAATTAAATTTTTTTTATTTAGGATTGAAAATTGGAAGTTTATCTTAAATTGACTTCATCGGCATTGCCATTTTACGATTAAATTTTTAAGAAAAAAGTTGGAAAGTTCGAGCTCTTCTTCGAAATTTCAGTTTTCAAATCGAAAATTAAAAAAAATAGAAATTTCAACTGCAAACTCTTAAACTTGAAACTTCAATTTAGACTTTAAACTTTGACTTCCTCTACATTTCAACTTTTACATAAACATTTTTAGCAAGAGAGAGATAAAAATTCGCGACATAAACCTCAAAATTTTAAGTGTATACCTAAAACTTGAAATTTCAAGTTTAGACTTGAAATTTGGAGAAATATTTTGACATTTCAACTTTAAAATCAATAATATTTGGAAAATTAGAACCGTAACCTGAATTTTCAAGTTGAAATTTGGAATTTCGACTTGCTCAAGATTTCATGTTTAGAAATGTTTAGAAAGCAATTATAAAAGAGAGTTGAAAATTCGACATGAATCTCGAAATTTCAAATCTACACCTAAAATTTGAAATTTCAAGTTTAGGTTTGAAATTAAGTTTAGACTTGAAATTTGGAGAAATGTTACGATGTTTTCATCATTTTAACTTTAAAATCGATAATATTTGGAAAATTAGAAATTTCAAGTATAAACTTGAATTTTCAAGTTGAAATTTGAAATTACGACTTCCTCACATTTCAACTTTATTATCGAAATATTTAGAAAGCAATTACAGAAGCAAGTTAAAACTCCACATAAACTTCGAAATTTCAAGTCGCCACCTAAAACTTGAAATTTCAAGTTTAGACTTGAAATTAAGTTTAGATTTGAAATTTAGTGAAATGTTACAACGTTCTCGACATTTCAACTTAAAAATCAATAATATTTGGAAAATTAGAAATTTCAAGTGAAAACTTGAATTTTCAAGTTGAAATTTGCAATTACGACTTTCCCGACATTTCAACTTTTTCATCGAAATATTTAGAAAGCAATTACAGAAGCAACTTGAACCTCCAAATAAACTTCGAAATTTCAAGTCTACACCTAAAATTTGAAATTTCAAGTTTAGACTTGAAATTAAGTTTGAACTTGAAATTAAGTTCGAACTTGAAATTAGTTTTAGACTTGAAATTTAGTGAAATGTTACGACGTTCTCGACATTTCAAATTTAAAATCGATAATATTTTGAAAATTGGAAATTTCGAGTGTAAACTTGAATTTTAAAGTTAAGATTTTAAATTTAAATTTCCTCAAGACTTTATGGCTTACAACGATTTTTTAAAAAATCAATCGCGAAAAAAGGAAAAAATTTTATATAAACTTTGAAATTTTAATTCTACACCTAAAAATTGAAATTTCAAGTTTAGACTTGAAATTTCGAAAAAATGTTCAAAGTTTTTGACATTTCAACTTTAAAATGGAAAATTGTAAGTTTTAGGTAAAAAGTTGAATTTTTAAGTTGAGACTTGACATTTCGGCTTTCTTGACATTTGACGTTTCGACTGAAATAAATGGTTACCTCGCGTTTGCTACTTCCTCACCAGTTTAACTATAAAATCGAAAGTTTTAGATATTTTTTAAATTCGAACTCTAAATTTGAAATTTCAAACTGAGACTTGAATTTTCGACATTTCAACTTCCACGCCGAAATTTTTACATTAATTTTTTCTTCAAATTGGCTAACGAAAAAGTATTTAAAAAATTTGAGTGGCTTTTTACATTCCATAAAGCAGGATTACTATCTATCAATCAACTTCACAATACAGCGCGATGAAACTTGGGCGACCAATAATTCGATTGGATTATGGTAGCTAATGTAAGGCGTATTCACTGAGAGATAATGAAGGGAAGTTCAAGTCAACGCCGTTTTAGCGAGGAGAGGTTAATTAGGAAATGTAGCCCACATTAACTGTCGACAGTTCGGTGAAGTGAAATAAATGATTGATGGCGGCAGTAAGGCGAATGCCTCCATAATTCTGTTAAACAGAAATTCACAATATGTACGTGCGTAATCATACGTTGTAAATCATAATTAAAATAAACGTGCATTTGTTTAAATAAAACTGTTCTCACTGACACACAATTAATTTAACCGCAAATTCAGTTGCGACTTGCGAGCAATAAAATTGTGTTAGTGTTCATCAAGTTTTCCTATGTAGCAGACACCTTTGTATTTTACTATCATAATTTGGATAAATTGTATGCGATTTGATTAGTTAATATAAACAAATGGACAAATTAAACTTAATTTTTGACGAATTACAACAACTTTGTTGTGGAACAATATGATGACCAATACGATAAAATTAAAAGGTAATTAAAATTTAGCAACTTGAAATTACCCACCTTGTAATCGACGACGAAAAGATTTTACCAAATTGTTTTTGATTCTAACGTTGAAAATTCGAGGAAATTGAAAATTCAAGATAAACCAGTTTAAACTTAAATGTCAAACTTGGACTTCAAATTTTCAATTTTTTTAATATCTATTTTAAAACTAAAATGTCAAGGCGGTCAGTCAAAAATTTAAGATAAAACCTAGAAGTTTCAACTTAAAATTTCAGTCTAAATATGAAACTTGAAATTTTAAGTTTAGACTTGAAATTTCAAGGTTTATATCAGGCGCGGATACAGGATTTTGTTGAGGTAGGGGCAATTTTTTTTATGAATTTACCAATTCTAAAGACTGTGACCTAGATAACTTTTCGATGGGGGGAAGTTCTACTATTATCAATAAAAATCATTTCTCATGTTTGAAAAAACAAGCTCAACAATTGTTTATATTTAATATTTAATAAACAAAATACAGGTAACTAGGACTTTAAGCCAGAACTGAATCAAAAACAAAAGAATTGAAATACAAATCTTGTCCCCTGAAACCAAGAAAGATTAAAAAACACAACAAAGGTTGCGCTAACGCGTTTCGATAGCTTGGCTATCGAAACGCGTATCATTCAGTACCTCTCTGAAGAAACGCGTTAGAGCAACCTTTCTTGTGTTTCTTAATCTTGCTTGGTTTCAGGGGACAAGATTTGTATTTCAATTTTTGTAGATAACCAATGACCAGTCCGTTCCACAAAAACTTTAAAATCAAAAGTTAAAAAAATAGAAATTTCAACTTTAGACTTGAAATTTCAAATTTAGATTTTTTCGCCTTTCAAATCGAAAAGTGTACACTAGCTCCTTTCCAAGCTAACAATAATATACTTCGAAGCATACATGCATACGTGCAATTAAAAAAACTTAATTTTTACAGTCCCCAAGCAGAATTATGACATCACTCAATATTGCATTGGAGTGCGATGGAACTTTGAAATAAATTTTCGATTTCAAATCTAAACTTCAAATTTCAAGTTCTCGTTTTAGGCGATGTTTACCTCGAATTATAGATCTCCTTATTTAACTCTTTTCTAAAAATGTTTATTTGAAATATCGTGAAAACGGGAATTTCAAGTCTGAATTTGAAATTTCAAGTCTGAATTTAAAATTTCAAATTTAGACTTGAAATTTGTAACTTTACAGTAGAAATATCGAGGATATCAAGAATTCTTTAAAAATTTTGAGCCTTACCTCGAAAATTTCAGATAAACCACAAAATCCCAAGAGGAAGCTTCAAATTCGATTTAATGGAAAAAATTGGTTTTTGTTGTCAAGGTGTGTTTTCACGCTTCCATCACGGATTATTATTAAATTGAAAACATGGATTTTCATCGGGATGAAATGTCCTTTTACATCAGCCGCGTTGTTTGGTGTATTGCACATTCTCTTTTATATGCGTGACGTAATTTTCCGCTAGTTAACTTTAATCATGTTTATAGTTCCAGAAGAATGTGTCGACATTAACCGCGTAACATTTCGGGCTGGGTAACATCAGCACATTTCCACCATGTCATTCGAAGCCCCATACGGAATAAGAGTTGGAACTAATTGGAACGTATATGATGGAATAAGTTTTCGGATGCGGAAGTTCGAGCTTAATTTAGCGAATAATATCGGTGTGGCATATGATTCCGGTTGAAATTTCAACTGGCTGCATTCGCATGTGTACAAACGCTTGCACTTGCTCATTTTACGATGAAAATTACATCCAAAGTCCGAGCGTTGTTTAACGAAAAAGCCAACCCCGGCTTCCTCTGGGAGCCGTAACAGGGTTTGTCCATAAGGCGTGTGTGCATAAAATAGAGTTAAACTGTGTGGTATTGTAGGTATTGTTTTCAATTCAAATAATAGCGCTTGGGTTAGCGTTTTCTCCGCTTTAGTCTTTGTTGAAAAAAAAACAGTGGATTTCGTGAAGAGTCTGACAACTCTATTTACATGAACCGAAGCTTTATTATCTCCAATGGAAATGAAGTAATGGCTCCAAAGCACTGAACAAATACTAGTTCAGAATAAGCTTTTATTCCTTAATAACACTGGTAATTAGTAACAATTAGGGTATTGGGGAACAGACGAACTTGCTTGTTTAGTGTTTAGAGTTAAGCATTCGAATTGACACAATAGGTTCCATAAAAATTAAAATGTTTAAATAGTCTGAATAGTTGCTGAAAGATTTCAATTCGTCTCTGTATACCACATGAATTCTAAAGTATGTTTAAACGGACCACTCGACGTGATACTCGTTAAAAATGTAACCTAATTACCTCGTAAAGTAACTTGATCGATAAATTCTAAATTAAGACATCAGTTTCTCATTGAAGTTGGTTCATCTAAAGCAAGAGAATGCAAATAACTATTCCTACCATCCTAAAGTTTGTTGGGAACTTGGAAAGCCTATAATGAAGGTTTTAATAGAATTTGCTTTGTTGCAAATAAATCAGAACAAGTGGAAACCGAGCCACCATTTGAGCTTTTTTACTTGGAAGTTTTCAAGCAACATAAATCAATATTGCAGAAGCTCCTTGTTCTAATTATCTATTAAATACGCAACGAGCTTACAATGCAGCATGAATTCTGGTGCACTTTTGTCAACATCATTAGCCAAGAAAAATGCGAACTTATATCAAAATTATTTGAACCGAGAGAGTTTTCAATGCTGCAAACTTTCCCCAATATTAACTTTGCAAACGAGGAGAATCTATCCATCATCATCTGGCTCAAAATTTGCTTGATTTGTACATACTATCGATCCCCCAATGATTCCTCGTTGTATATATCACCGCCACTTACAGATTTGTCAATCTTTGAATAATCCTAGAGACCTTTTTTTTTATTTTTCACAGGATTTATCTCGCACAAGAGAATCCTTTGAGATTAATCAATATCCATTAGTTGCAAAATTATGCCAAGTTAAGGGTTGACTGGTTTGGATGTATATAAGCCGAAGAATTAAATTAGTGCGTCATTTTTACACCAAGCTAACATAATTCCAGAATTCAACCCTTCTGTTCCACACGAAAACCGCTTTAGGTCTCTCATTGTGACATTGTTAAGTGAATTTAAACGCTACTAAATCTAGAATACTCAAGTGCATTAAATAACTTACCAACAATCAAGAGGCGAACCGATCTCTCACATGCAAAACGAAAGCTTTTAGCAACTTTTAACAGGATCACCAAGTTTCCCTCGAAATTCGTGGTTAACTGCCCCGGGATACATTGGTTAAGTCGCCTGAAACAAATAGTACGAAATTGTACACTGCCCTCCATTTTTTTAGCATCTCTCTTATTTCTTTATGAAAAATTAAACCCCTTGTGGCTCATTAGACGTGCCTCGAATTCGAATTGTCTAATGAACTTGTGTAGTTAATTTAAATTGTCGGTGTAGCTTGTAATTTGAATTAACCGGGAGGGCCTGAAACGCCTAACAAATCGAGCATTGTCTGTGTGGGTAACATCGTTTTCAGGCGTGTGTTAGAAGAGTAAGTAAGGCGAATGATAAATTTATTACGTTGAAAAAGACAGAGTCGGATTCCTGTGGGAGATTCGCATTTATTTTCACTGTGGGATATAACTGGGAAAAATGGCGTGAACATCAATCGTCTGGTATTGATGGAATTCCCAAGAAAAGATTATCTTGTAACGACGACCGCAAATTGTTGTATGGTCATGTCAGATGGTGACCATTACTTTTATTGTACGAGGATGCCCTAAGTGAACGAAGCGTCAGAACCACTTCATTCGAAGTTAACTGGAAATAGAATGCAGTATGCAGCCCTCGAAACATATGGAGTGGATCATAAGTGGTCGAACTACCAACAATTATACCACAAACCTTTAGCAAGCAGCCGCTCTCTGGGAAAGCTCAGGTGGCCTAATTCTAAGCCACAGACCAATAGCTCTGAACATTAATCAGATTCATAGTTTGGAAACCAAAGACCGGTTTCCATCTTAATAGCTCTCGTCAGTTTGGTATTTCGACTAAATTTTGACTAAACTTCACGAAAACCTCCACAGGTTTAAACATCAGTTTGGTATTTGGACGAGATCTTACAACATCGAAACCGTTCTTTGGTTTCCAAATTCCGAATCTAATAAATGTTCAAACCTGTCTGTGGAGGTTTTGTCAAGTTTAGTCAAAATTGGATATACTGCACTTTGAAGAGTATTTTGAAAAATTCGTGAAATTGTCGGGTGTTTGAAATCTAAAAAGTGCACGACTAATAAATACAATTAAAACAACATTACAATTCCAAAACCAACAAAACCGAATTTAGTTGCTTTATCCATATTTTTTAACCTTCCTTTTAAGGTTTTGTATATATTTTTAACAATATGAAGTTTTGAAATTTAGAAAATTTGTAACCCTAAAAAGTTCTATTAAAACTTCCCTCTTTGGTTTTATTTCTATTCATGTTTTATTGGCTTTTTCTTCGCAAGTTACTCCTTTCACAATTCTAAATTTTCAGTAACTTCTGCAATCTATAACAGACTGCCAATCCATTCTGCATTATATAACAGATTGCCAATCCTTAACCGAACGTTACTGAAAATTTAGTATTGTGAAAGGAGTAACTGGCGAAGAAAAAGCCAATAAAACATGAATAGAAATACCAATACTTCGTAAAGAACATACAGATAATATCTTTTGTTTTAATTTGTACTTACAGAAATTTGATTTTTTTTTATTTGTTGGGAATAAGATAACTTAAAATATCTGCAGTTCTGATGACGAATAAGCCAAATTTATTTTATTAAAATTAAAATAAAACAAAAAGTAGAAGAAAAAATAAATAAAAAGAAGTAAGTAACATTTTAATTGGTGATTTCTTGCCTATTGACATATTATAACAGTTTAATATATAAAAGTAAAAAGAAATGGGAAGAACCAGAACGTTAAAAGTAATCGAGAAACTGAGAAAAAGAATGGGACAATTTAAATCTTGCAAAGTTTGTAATCCAGAGGGGATAATCGACGTCAATTCCATTAAATTCTTTGAATTCTACTTCTAATCCTCTGGTAATAATCGAGTGAAAAAGCAACATTTAATATTCAAAAATATGCCATTTTAAACATCGAAAGATTCCCTAATTAAGTTTATCCAATAAAAATTCTTTCCGAATAATTAGAATTAACCAAATTTCGTACAACGAAAAAACGGATGTTAATTTCATCGAGATAACTTCGAATTCATATATTAACATAACAGAAAAACGAAAAGCCTGAAATTTAGCTACCTGAATTTGTATGCGAACATTCTTGAACTCAGGCGAGCGATTTTTTCCATTTTTACTTCTGTTCCCGAATAAGCATCGTTTAGATATTATACAGTAATTAGATTTCGCCCATTATTACGACGAAACAAAATTATGGAAATTTAAAGTAAAGCCTGTATTATGCCGAGCCGGCATTTAAATCCGAAATTTGCATATTATTATGATGCATCTTTTGACTTTAAAACTCGATTAAACTTTTGAAGAAAATAATTAGTTTTGGGCAACTTCTGAAATTAACTTCGAATCCTATATATTCGGAGCATTAAATCTGTTGTCGAGTGGACAATGAAGAAATATAATGTCATTTTTAAATTTTTTGGGAGAAATTACGCCCCGGTGTTACTTATACACGAGAATAAGTCATTTATAAACTTTGAACTAAGTTCTCTTTTTAACTGATTCATTAGGATCAGTTTAGACTTTAAACGCTTAGAATCAAAAAAAGGTAGAAATTTTTAAAGGTTGATTTAATAAAAGTTTTTTCCAGATTTAAACTTTTTCCAAACATTTTCAAGTTTATGTAAAATTTCTAGAAAAAGTCAATATTCGACGTTTAAAGCAATTTTTTATAAAAGTGGAAATTTGGATATTTTTTTTGCAAAAAATTCGAATTTTATTCGAAGTTTTGGCCACTTCTCAGAAATTTCAAGTTTGATCTTAGAACTTTTTTTTTTCAATATTGAATTAAGATCCCGAAATTCTTCAGAATTGAGAGAGAAAAGTGCTAGAAAAAAATTCAAATTTTAAGTCGGTTAAAGCTTAAAAAAAAAACAAAGTTAGCTATTTTCAAAAAGAAATTTTTTTATGCAGTCGATAGCAACATTTATGGAACCGTTCTTCTAAAATATTCATCTCAACAGGTGCAAGATGTGCAACCGTACAAGGACCTACTATATACAGGGACCCAGGAAACCCGATGGTTATTCATCGTTTTTGTACAAAAAGGCTTAAATTCTAAAAAAAAAACTGTATGAAAAATAAATCACCAAGAGCATGTAAGTGTAGTTCAATGTCAGAAGGGGCATTAATCCTCGGAGTAAGGTCCATTGACCTGGGATCCGACCACATCCAAAAAATAAATTATTGATACCAGTATTTTGTACTATTTTTGTACCTTTTTTTACCGCTAAAGAAATGTTTTGTACCGCAATCCAAAAACAGAAAATGGCAATTTACAATTCAGACCCTAGATCATCGTGCAAATCACCACTACCTTCATAATCGAATCTGATTATGCCATATTTTTGTACCATTTTTGTACCTTTTTGTATCATAAATTTTAAATTTTATACCCTTTTAGTTTCCAAGAAAAAAAACTCGTATCCCAGGTCAACGTAAAGATCACGACCACTTTAAAAATTAAATTTTATTATACCAAATTTTAGTACTATTTTTGTACCTTTTTGTACCATCAACCCAAAATTTTATTCCACCACTCCAACTAAGAAAATAATATTTTAAATTTTTTGGATCCCCAGTCCATGTGATAAACTTAAGTACATATCTACATCAAAAATACATTCTGACTATACCATAGTTTTGTACTATTTTTGTACCCTTTTGTACCATCAATTAAAAATTTGGTACCGCCACTCCAACTAAGAAAAAAAATATTTAAAATTTTTCGGATGACCAGTCAATGTACTGAAATACATATCTCCATCAAAAATAAAATCTGACTTTACCATAGTTTTGTACTATTTTGGTACCCTATTGTACCATCAATTAAAAATTTTGTACCACCACCCCAACTAAGAAAAAAAATATTTTAATTTTTTTGGATCCCAAGTCCAGGTGATAAACTGACTAACTACTTCAAAAATAAAATCTGACCATACCATAATTTTGTACTGTTTTTGTACCCTTTTTCACCAATAATTAGAAATTTTGTACCATCACCCTAACCAAGTAAAACAGTATTGTAAAATTTTTCGGATTTCAAGCCAACGTGACAAACTCAAGTACATATTCTACTACATCAAAAATGAAATCTGGCTATATCCCAATTTTGTACTATTTTTGTACCCTTTTTATCATTAATAAAAAGATTTGTAGCACCACCTTAATTAAGAAAAAAATATTTTAAATTTTTCGGATCCTAAGTCAACGTGACAAACTCAAAAACATATCTACATCAAAAATAAAATCTGACCATACCATAATCTTGTACTATTTTTGTACCCTTTTTTGCTATCAATTAAAAATTTCGTACCATCATCATCACCACAACTAAGAAAAAAAATATTTTACATATTTCGGATCACAAGTCAACGTGACAAAAACAAGTACATATCAACATCAAAAATGAAATATGACTATACTTTAATTTTGTACTAGTTTTGTATCCCTTTTTTAATATAAAATGAAAATTTTGTACCACCACCCCAACTAAGAAAAAAAAAACATATTTTTAAGTCAACGTGACAAACTTAGGAATAAAATCTGATCATACCATAATTTTGTATCATTTTTGTATCCTTTTGGAACATCAATTAAAAATTGTGTACCATTCCAACTAAGAAAAAAATTATTTTAAATTTTTTCGATCCCAATTCAACGTGACAAACTCAAGTCAATAACCCATATTGATCATACGTTGACCCTTGAAATATCTCGTTTATTTTTCAAGATACGAAAAATGTTGAATATTTTTTTCTTAGGTCACAAACTAATAAATTGATGGCAAAAAAGGGTAGAAAATAGTATAAAATTATGATATATTTAGATTTGATTTTTAAAGCAGATCTATACTTGTGTTTTTGATGTTGTCTTGGAAAACGAAAAATTTCAAATATTTTTTTACCTAGTTGGGGTGGTGGTACAAAATTTTTAATTAATGGTGCAGAAAGGTACAAAAATAGTTCTAAAATTTGATATAATCAAATTGGATTTTTAAAGTGATTGTGATTTTCACGTTGACCTGAGATGCGAGTTTTAATATCGTTTTTCTTAAAAATTAAAAGGGTACAAACATTAAAACTTATGGTACAAAAAGGTACAAAAATAGTACAAAATTTTGGCATAGTCAGATTTGATTTTGAAGGTAGGCGTGGTTTTCACGTTGACCTAGGATCCGAATTGTAAACTGCCATTTTCTGTTTTTGGGTTCGGATATAAAAATTTTTTTGTCGGTACAAAAAGGTACAAAAATAGTACAAAATTCTGGTATCAATAATTTATTCTTCGGACATGGTCGGATCCAAGATCAATGGACCTCTCGGAGTAGCTGTTTCTTATGGATTGGGAATTAAATTTTTATCAGCAAATTATTGATAAAATGTCTATTCAAGTTAAAAATGTTTTATATATTTCAATTATTTTAAGTACTTTTTCCTCCCTTATTGTTTCCTTTCCTTTTATACACTGCTAACGAGCTCAAATAAGAATGAAACATCGATATCCAGTGCCACAATCCTTTTTTTGCATTTTTTTACCTTTTTTTTTAATTTTCATAACTTATTTTTTTTAAAATGTTTGTGTCTAATTTTAGTCTTCTATATTTTATTTTTTTTCTATTCTATGGAAAATAAAGTAACCTATTTTTTGTCAACTGTCATTAGGTGACGTTTAAGAAAAATTTAGATATCACGTAGTCATATTTCAAAAAATGTCAGAATATTGTCAACTGGGTCGTAGAAATGTTAAATAAAATTAATAAACATAATGTTTCCGACGAATAAGAATCTACCATGAAGAATAACCTTATTACAAATTTCTGAAGAAAAACAAATATTGAAGGGAACAATTATATTTCTATAAAAAAAGTGAGTTTTAAACTCAAAATTTTCTGAGAAACGTCGATGAGTATGAATTCGGATTTTCGAGATAAAAGTGGAAATTTTGCGATCAAATTTAAAATTTTGAAAAACCGAGTGAAATTCTAAAAAAAGTCAATATTTTAAGTTGAAATTTTAAAGAAAAAATTAAAAGTTTCTTGTCTGAACTCAGAATTTTAAAAACAAAGTCGACATTTCGAAACAAATTCGCAATTTATATGGAAAAAGTTCTTTAACAATCGAGTTTATTTTCGAAATTTTCACTGTAAACTTAAATCTTTTTTCCTCGTTTTTTCTTGACATAAAGAATTCTGTGTCCTACTGCAGCTATAAACTCGAATATCGGAGCTTAATCTTAAGAATTTCGACTTTTAAACCGTCAACATTTTGAAATCAAAGTCGAAATTTAAAAAAAAAACAAGATTTTCAAGTCCAGTCCCAATTGAAATTTTGGGAAAAATTGTTTCAATAAATTAAACTCTTTTTTTGAAATTTCCATTAATATCCCAAGAAATTTTGACCTTAATCTTCTTTTGTAAAAAATGTTCGAATTTAAAATTTCAAGTTTTACTTTGTATTTTAAGAGAGAAAAAAATAAATACATTTGGAGAAAAACTTAAATTTTATACAAACGAATTTTAGCTTTAACTTGAAATTTTGAAAAATAGGTCCAAATTTCCAGCAGAACTTCAAATTCGTATTTTTTACAAATGTTTTGATTTGAAGATGTCGAAGTTAAATGCGGAATTTTGATAAAATGTTAAATATTTTATTTTCTGTTCATTCAATCCAATTTTTAAATTTGATCTCAAAATTTCGAATTTCAGATATTGTTTTTAACTTGAAATTTCGACTATTTTCTGGGAAATTTTGTCTTTCGAGATAAAAAACGAAATATTTGGAAGGTCAAAATGTCCAAGTGTCCACAAAATGTTGAAATTTGTTATTTAAATTTTCAACAAAATACACACTTTATGAGATTTAATCTCGGATATTAAAAAAAGATCCAAATCTTAAAAAATTTTCGAGAGTGGGAAAGAGAGAGGGAGAAAGAAGGAAAAAAAAATAAACAACAGAAAGAAAGGAACGAAGAAAGAAAGAAAGAGAAAGAAAGAGAGAGAGAGAGACCATCCTATTCGGCTTGTGATTCATTAAATTTAAATATTAACACATAGTTTCACCCCTTTAGGGGTTATATTTCAAAAATTCCTTTTTTAGCGAATGCTTGTATTCCTACGAGGAATTTATTTGTCCCATTTTAAGTTTGTAAATTTAATGGTTTCGAGGATAGATTTCGTGATGAATATGCGAGTGAATGAATAGTATTTCGCATCTATATCAGCTACCAAAAGCAATCTCTTTGCCCGCACCGATTCAAAACAGACTCTAAAAATGTTTAAACACATTTTTTATTCCACATTCAGATTATTTTGTCTTCAATTTTTTGTTCAATTTCGAAATTTACAATCTTTTATGGAGTATTTTTACGAGATGAACATGATGAGGAATTCTTACCTAACATATTTTTCAAGGTCGCTATATCAAACGCAAACAGTGGTACACGCAATTAGCGAGTAATGAGGAAAGTTGCCGCCCGCAAATTGAACTTTAAACGAATCTTCTCGCGAAACTTTGACGTAACTACGTAGAATATGCTTTGGCGTATTAAGAGTGTCGGGGTTGGAAAATTCTCATCTCATCGCATCGCGCTGTTGCGTGGATGAATCGTAACTGGATGCCGCGAATACAGAGAGAGAGGACTCAGGAACGAGCTGTTTTACATCGATTGCACATGGCTATGATGCCGCACTAGACTGCCCTTTTGTTAATAACATAATATGCCCTAATCTCTCCGGTGATCCTTTTTATCCTTATGACGATACACTGGGCTAATACGCCACCTTTATCACATTAACAGCAAGTGGGAATTTGCCCAATCAGGTGGAAGTTGTTCAGAGTTGATCCCTTGGATATTCACTAGTTAAGACAAAAGTCAGATGTGGTGAGGTTAGTCGAGGTCATCAGATATCAGAAAGAAATTAAACGTTTTGAGGAAAAATTCGATTGGAATTCTATCGACTGATTGAAGCTTTCCAAACTTTGTTTTGGGACGCATCAGCTGCGCTTCATCTCAACTTTAACACGACGCTACCTCTTCGTTACCCCTAAACTCTAAAACTATATTCGCAATTGAGGCCGTTGAGGCACCAACATAAGGTTACTTGAGGAACTTCAACAGCACTTGTGCGTAATTATTGTGATGAGTTTTGGTTCTTAAAGACTTGAAGAATCTTTGAATGAATCCCACCAGAACTGTTCTCCTTACAGAGAAGCGCATCTCCAATAGTTCAGTCGGCTTAACAACCTTGATCGAGACTGGCACATTTTAAGATCTTTTAACCATTTTAAGTACTAAATAAATAGATACAATTGAACGTCTACATCAAAGCATCTGATATGATTGAAATGTTTTACAATCCATCTCAATGTAATAAAGAGAGAACTCCTGATCCTAATCATCAACGCAGAATCGTCAAGTCAGAAGCACAAAATATGAAAACACCATTTCATGGTAAACCTAAGCAACAAAAGGGGATTTTTGGAAACTCGTTCTATACGGTGGTAAAAATGGGGCGAAATAGATTTTCGAAATCAGCAGGAAGAAAGTTAGTACCGTTTTGTAATTAAAAAAGAATTAATATTTTTTGAATGCATTACAGTCGAAAGCAAAAGAGTAAATAAATCGAATATTGTTAAAAGGTGCTAAGTAGATTTTTCTAAATTTTTTTCTTCATTTTAATGTCATGTTATTTGCTGTATTTGGCATCTTTCGACCACAAATGACAGCTAAATTCTACCAGGCAACCAATAAAGATCATGCGGTTTTTTTATTGTCTACTTTTATGAATTATATTCAGTAAACAGGATCTAGTGGTGGGGTAATTTTAAATATAGGTTAAAACTTATTTCAAGGAGTATCATTCAGTGTATTTGATAAGTTAGATTACTTTGAATTAAAGTGCAAAATCTTTACTAGAGTATGACCGTGTCAAATGCAATAATTCGTGCTTGTTTACTTTATGAATTCAAACTTGGTACCAAGGCTGCAGAAGCTTCTCCTAAGATATGCGCTGATTTTGGAGAAGGGACTGTAGTTGAACGGACGGGTCAGAAGTGGTTTAAGTAATTTGCCTCTGGAGATGAAAATCTGGAAGATGAACCTCGCTCCGGAAGACCATCAACCATCAACAACGACGATATCAAGTTGGCGATCGAGCAGGATTCAAGTCAGACATGTTAAGCTCTTGCCTTAAGATTCAATGTGAGTCATGAAACTGTTTGCATACATTTGCACCTGCTTGGGAAAGATGGAAGTTAAGCAAAAGGGTACCACATGAATTGAGTGAAACGAACAAGTTACAGCGCTTAACAATCTGTTTATCCTTGCTTTCCCGCCACAACTTAATGTCGTTTTTTGATCGGATGTTGACGTGTGATGAAAAATGAACTATGTACTACAACAATAAGCGCTCATGTCTTTGGCTATCCAGTAAAGATCCGTTGATGTTGACTGCTAAACCAAACATTCACCAACAAAAGATTCTGTTATGTGTATGGTGGACTACAGCAGGTGTAGTTCACTATGAGCTTCTGCTAAGTGAACAAAGCATTACTGCTGAAATCTACTCAGCACAGCTTAACAGAGATGCGGTCGCCCTAAGTCAAAAACAGCATGCTTTGGCGAACAGAAAAGGTGTTGTCTTTTATCAGGACAACGCAAAACCACACACAGCAAGAATCACGCAGGAAACTATAGCGTGACTACAATGGGAAGTTCTCCCTCATCCTCGGTATTCACCAGACCTTGCTCCAAGTGACTACCACCTGTTTTTGGCCTTGGACAACCACATGCGGAATCGGCGATTTGAAAATAGAGTGTTTTTGGAAAACGAGGTGATACACTTCTTCAATTCCCAAAAGCAAAATTTTTACAAAAATGGGGTATGTGATCTTGTGTCTAGATGGGAAAGGGTAAGGGTGTTAGTATTTCTTAACCTTCAAAACCGCACGAATTTTTTTGGTTGCCTGGTAGAAAATATTTACATTTCGGGTATAGTAAATGTAGCCCCAATCAACACCAAGTGATTGCTATACCTTCAAAACGTCAGACTGCTGATAATACGAGGGTGAATCAAATATGAACCGGAATCTGTTTTTAAAAATTTATTGCTACAAGATACATATATGAAAGTTATTAACTATTTTTCTACATAATCTCCAGATCTTTTTATGCATTTTTCCCAACGGATTGGAAGTTTTTTAATGCCATCATGATAAAAAGAAAGGAGGCGTGTTTGCAGCCAATCGGGCACAAATGTCTCAACAGCAGCATCATCGTAGAGTCGTTCACCTCCTAGAGCTTCTTTCAATGGCCCAAACATATGATAATAGCATGGTGATAAGTCGCATATAAATTCTAATGTTGCCAAATGCATTTCCTTTAATTTTTGTTATGTCAGACTGGCTGAGGGGGGCGGGCATTGTCGTGAAGCAAAATCACATTTCTGATCGAAAATTCGCCCAACTTCCATCGATATGCACGTTTTGCTTCATCCAATAACTGGCAGTAGTAGGCAGCATTAACCATACGACGTTCATGCAGAAAAAGAAAATCGACGTGTATAACTCCTTTAAAATCCTAATCCTGTCGCAAGAACCGACGACGAGCCTGGGGATTATTTTTAACTTGAGTTCGTCGTTCCAAAAATATTTTGCGCCATTCATACATTTGAGTTTTCTTCAAACAAGTATCCCCAAACTGTGCTTCTAGTCTACGAAGAATTTCGGCAGGCTTTACACCTTCAACGGCAAGAAATTTAATAATAATGCGCTGCGCAACGTGAGGAGGAACCTCTTGCTCACTCATTGCATTTATAATTGACGAACGACGAGAACGGAATTCGCTTGAGCGCAGAAAGTCACGTGATATCCTCACCTAACAATTCTAAGAGTATGCGTCCACTCCCGACGCCCTCATGGCGACATGATAGAAATTCTGGTTCATATTTGATTTAACCTCGTATAATATATTTAATAAAAATGCGCTTTGTATCTAATATTCATGTTACATCTAGTCTATCCCACATAATATTTGCTGCAGTCACGTCATGGTATTTTATGTACACCCGCCAGTTATATTTCAAAATTCTATTGCCTAATAAGTTCGTTAATTTAGATTTTAAAATATTGTAAACTCAACCTGAAACAGCGTTGATGAAGATGAAGCCAAGTTATTGACGAGTTTTCAGCTTCCACTCGTAGAAAATTGGTTAAAATGAAAGTTCTACATTTTATTGCTTAACATAATTACTCATAAAATTACCCTTTTTCATGGATGTTATTAGATTAATTAGAAAGCAGCTGCTCTTTACGACGCCGAAAAGGCAGTCGAGGGAAAAGTTCCATTTTGTGCTGCCTTGTTGTGTTTTTAATGTCTAACGCAGATTTTATCTGTTCCCGATCGTTCATTTTATTATTCTATGCACATATTTCGCAACTTGTTCGATCATGTTTTAATGGAAGCAAAATGGTACTCAACTCCACGCTCATAATCTACATAATTTTATCAATTTCAACGGCAGAAACACAGGACACGAGTGACATATTTCGCGATATGTAAATGGGACAATAGTATGCACATCTGCAGATTATTTGCATTCCCAATTACGGAAACATGTTTTAACGTTGTTGTGTGCCGGTTCGATTTTTACTCGGAAAATGTTTTATCCGGATTTATGTTTAAATCATTCGCTTTTTTAGCCATGTACATTATTTGGATTTTTTTTTGTTTTTATTGAATGCCACAAAGTGCGGACCCCCAAAGGAAGACTTTTTTTTTAGGTGTGTTAACTTGGAAATTTCATCACTGTAAAATTTCACTTACTTTCCACATTCGGTTTAATAGACCTGTTGTTTGTTTGCTTACTTGAGCAATTAATCCTCTGAATTACGTAAAGAAATGACACTATGATGAAGAAGAAGTAGTAGAAATAATATTTTTTTAGGAATCTCTGAATATCGAGAGTGGATATTTCAAGATAAACATCAAAGTTTGATTTTGAATTTGACATGTCTTATTACTCGAAATTTAAACAGAAAGAAATTTTGAAGAGAAAGTTCAAATTAAATTAGACTAAAAATTTGGGCAGTTGGAAAAAGAAAAACTTGCAAAAAAATGTTCTGGCTTAAACACAACAGTTTTTCGATCCACACAATTTTAAAGTTCAAATTAAAATTTTGAAGACTCCGAAATTTATGAACTTGATTTTAGGTGTTTGACTCTTAAAGGTCCGAATTCGCAATTTCGAGATGAAATCAAAATGTAAAAAATCTAAATTTTTAGAAGTCGAAATTTTAAGATTCCAAAACTTCACGAAAAAATGTAATAATACAGAACTAAAAAAAATCAAGCCGAAAGTGGAAACTCGGATTTTTAAATTTAAAATCAAAACAAAGCTTTGAAGATTAATCTTTAATATTAGACTGGAGGGTCAAAAACACTATCCAGAAAAATTCTAAAATAAACATTTTTTTAAAAAGTCAATTTTGAAAAAAGATGAATTTTCGATAAAAATTTCGATATTTCCAGATAGTATTTGATTTTGGAAACTTAAACAAATTATTTCAGAACTTTACAGCAAAATGAATTGGAAATTCCAGAATTTTTTAAAAGCCTCAATTTGTTTGGAAAATTTTTAATTTCAAATTAAAAAAACTAGTTTAAACATTAAATTCAGAGAAGAAAGTCAAAATTTTAGAACATTTTCAATTTGGATTTCCAAAATATTAATTTTTTTTATATGTTTTGACTTTACTGTCGAAATTTTAGGAAACAAAATTATTTTTTAGTTTAAATTTGATATTCTAAAAAGAGGGCAAATCATTAAATATAAAAAAAATAAAAATCTTACAAACATTTTAGGGATGTCGAATTGTTCACGTTCATCATAATCACGTTTATCATAAAGTCGAAACTTAATGAATCAAATTAGAAATGTCAGACGGAGAAATTGGAGACCTGAGAAAGTCAAAATTTTAACAACAAAGATTAAAAATTTCTGAAATTCCATTCAGAAATTTTGAAAGTCCTTTTCCAAATTTTTAACTTGAAAATTTATATTTTAGTAAATTCAAAATTATAAGTTTCAACTAAAAGTGCAGACAATAAAAAAGTTGACAGTTAAAAAGAATCGAACTTTCTGAAAATAAATGTTGATAAATCCCGAAATTTTTTCTCGAAATGTTAACATAAAATTCTAAATTTAAAAAGCTGGAATTTGCAAGTTGTAATATGATATAGAGAGAAAGATTTTCAGAAAATAGACGTTTTCGAAAAACATGTTCTAGTTCTAATTATTGTATTTGAATTTTCAAAATTTTAGATTTGTAGATAGATATTAAAAGTCGAAACTTAACACTCTTGATAAGAGAGTATTGAAGTTTAAAAAATAAAATAAATAAAATAATGAACGTCCTACAGGTCTATTATTTTACAATAACAGCCCCATTTTGAGATACCTTATTCGTAGGAGTCTGTGATCCATGGAGCTTGTTAGCATAACAACGGCTCAACAAATTGCTGGTATGACCGCCGATGATGCAGTAATGCGAAACCTGGTCCGATGTTAGCAAAGATTTATCGAAAACCTTATGGAAGTTTTAAATTTTGTTGCGTTTTTATCGTTAATGAAGTTTATTAGTTATCAAATCATTTGGACATAATAGATGTCACAAATTAATTAATCGTAAATGTCAAAAAAAAAAATTGAATTAAATAGCAAATTTAAAGGACATTAAACGTTGAAGACACCACGGGTGTTACAGGATAATAACGCCCCCAGTCGATGTAAATCTCTCAGAGCAGAGGCCCTTGGGAAGTACACTGTCGACCTCGGTGTGTTATTATCCTTATAATCCTCTTGGTACATTAGTAACTGTAAAAGCTTGTAAATATTTTTTATACAAATTTCGACTTTCCTCGAAATTTTAAATTTGAAATTTTGAAGACCAAATTCTGATAAAAGAAAGTAATAATTCGAAAAAGGTCTAAAAAAAGGTTAACCTATTTTTTTCGTCAAATGTCATGAAGTAACGTTTTAAGAATTTTAAACATCTTACAATCGTGTTTCAAAAAATGTTTTCAAATGTAAACAATTTCATTTACTTAAATAACAACAGTGGCGCTGCGGAACTGCAGCACCCTCAACTTCCATCTATAAATAACCTTTAACATGAGGCCTTTTTTCTTTTGCTATTTCTTTATGTTATTTGTACAATATACATATAACCCTTAAGGCTAATATTAGTAGCAATGACCCAATTCATGAAAAGAGATGCAAACGTAAGTCTTTGTATGGAGTAAGGAATTGTACGCTTCACAGTTTCAACGACGAGATATGCAGCCAATTTCAAAACTGCTATTTTAGAATTAAGAAATTCAAAGTACTGTGAGAATCCTTCAAAAACACTGATGGCAGAAGCTAAAGAAGTGTGTGACTGTATAATTGTTGACATATTGGACAGATGCTTGTAAGAATTAACATCTTACAGAAAGAATAGTACTGACAACTAATGCATATCCTATGATTGGCAAAGAAAAGCTTTCATCTGAACTAAAAGTATTTTATTCTAGGTTTTATGTTTATTGTAAATTAATTGATCTGCTGAAATTTATCTTTAAAAATAATCTAGATGATGTTTTTAGTGAAATTACAAAATTAGTTAAAATTTCTTTAGTTCTCATCCAGAGATCAAAGAGAAAATTATTGAAATTTTCGCACAAATTAAAACAAGAAGAATAGATTTTACTTTTAAATGAAAGTTTAAACTGTAACCATTTAATATGTAAAAAATATTGATTTGATTATTTTAGGATCTTATCAAGTTTTCAAATAAATTTTCTTTACAGACAGCATAATTTTAAAATATAGGCTCAACATTTTCTGAAGCAGCACCCCTATTAATTTTAGTCACGAGCCGCCACTGAATAACGAAGCTCAGTGATTTTAAAATGAATTTAGTGTATTTCATGACGAGTCAATAAGAATCCCAAATAATCTTTAGGAAAGTTGAAATTTTGAGAATTTTTTCAATAAAAAATCTATTAAAGAAATCGAATTTAAAAATTTCAAAACCTAAGTTCATTATTGTGAGAAAAAGGCTCACATCTCAAGAGAAATTATAGTAAACATTTATCGATTTTTAACATGTAATCTCTAGAAAAACTCGAAATTTGGAAAAAAACTTAAACTTTATAAAGTGATTTTACAAAATTTCCAGTTTAAAATGTCAATTTTAAACTGCGAATTTTGAGAAAAGTTTTAACGGTTAATCTTTTTATTCTCAATTTCAAAACTTCTAAGACAGTCAACATTCCTGAACTGAAGTCAAAATTTTGAGACTTTTTTATTTCCTTTATTTTATTTTTCAATAAAGGCGTCTCTTTTAAAATTTTCATTTTGGCTCAGAATTTGAAATTTAATTCCAAAAGTTTGATTTTGTCAGGGAATTAATAGTTTAAATTTTTTTCCCAAGTTAAGGTTAAAGTTCAATTTTTGGATCTCAAAATTTCGAATTTGTTACATAAATTTTAGATTTCTTATTAAAATTTCGATTTCATCATAAAGCTTTTTTTAATTTAAACTTGAAATTTTAAACCTTTTTCTAAAACTTTAGGCTTACGACCTATTTTTCGACATTTCTGTTTTGATTCTGAAATGTTCACTTTCTTCTCGACACGAGTTTTGAATCAAAACTTCGAAAAAAAACTGAAATCGACTTCAATAATCATAACAAGTTTAATCCGGAAATTTCGAAACTAATTACGAAATTTTGATTTTAAACTCAAAATCCTGAATTTAGGCCGAAATTTTGGATTGAATCGTGAAATTTCAAGAAAAAATTAAAATTTTCAAAAGACTTTGGGAGATGTTGGAATTTCCTAAGGCAAAAAAAAATCCTTTGAAAAGTTATATTCTTTAACGATATATTATTTTAGTTAATGAGACACACAAATTCATAAAAAAATAGTGAGTCGTTTTAAGGTCTTCGAATGATCGTATAAAAAATCTCTGGACTGTTTTATCAGTAGGTTAGTAGTTCAAATGTACTAGAAACTTCCAATTGTCAATCTGACAATAAAAATAAGAGGAAATTCATTGGGCAACATTATTAAGTAGTATACTCCCGACTTATTACCATGCGATTGTCATATGTTTAGCCCACTGAAAGAAGTTCTAGGAGGTGAGCGATTCCATGATGATGCTGTTGAGATATTTGTGCGCAATTGGCTGCAAATACGCCTCCCTTTTTTTATCATGATGGCATTAAAAAACTCCCAGTCCGTTGGCAAAAATGCATAACAAAATCAGGAGATTATGTAAAAAAATAGATAATAACTTTTATATATGTATCTTGTATCAATAAATTTTTAAAAACAAATTCCGGTTCATATTTGATTACCCTCGTATATAACTTCTTTAAGACATACGTAAAAAACAATACATGACTTTGTCATTTGAACACCCGATATATATTTAAAAATATATATCATGTTTCAAATGATTGTTAAGTTTTGTGGAGGAATATTTTTCAATATGAGCCAGGATATTGGTATATCTATCGAACAACTATTCCATTAATAAGTTTGAGAGATAGCCAAACGTTATCGAGATCAGTTGTAGGGGTAAGCGGCCGCAAGGGATGGAGGATTCCAGGCGCCGATATCCCAGTCTTGTGGGCGCCGTTGTGTCCGCAAGACACAGTTTCAAAAACAGATCAATGACGAGAAAGTTACATATTGCGTTACGTCTTCCCCATCCGGGGCCTAATTTATTTGTTGATCTTCTCAAATATTTACACCTGCTTAGACGGATTTGAAAAGAGGCCCCAAAAAATCTAATTTTTTGCCTTAGGACAGTATAATCAATGCTGGATTTACGTATAAGCTATGCAAGCTATAGCTTAGGGCCCCTACTAACTTAGGGGCTCGCAAATACTGTTCAGGACCATTTTTTTGGTCACCAAAATTCTTGAGCCCCCTTGAAACATTAGGAAATTTAGGTGACCAGGAATTCTGGAGGCAGCGAGGTAGTGTGATGACTAGAGACCGGATAATATGCATTTGATATTTGCACATGCAAATGCATATTCAATCCATTTTTACCGGTTTTTGCATAGTTCACCTAAAATCGAATCATGGTGCAAATTTTTAGATGGGTGGAACTAAATCTATTCAGTTAATGAATAAAACTGGCCAAATGAACTTAGCATTGCTAGAAGTAGGCACGCAGAACTTGAAGTAAATTTTGAAAACATTTTGAAAAATTTCCCAGCTTTGAGATATTGTGTCTTTTGTGACTTTTGCAGAAAGAAACCAAGCCACAAATTTTGAAATATTGGTCTTTGGCATATTGTTCAAAAGAACTATAATCTTTGCTGAAAAAAAAGCGAACCTCATTTTAGTACCTAGCAACCAAAGAACCAATCAAATGAACTAGTTGGGTAGGTACATATCCTGCAGAATGCTCCCAAATGCTGTGGTTTCGTTCTCCAAGACAAAAAGTTAATAATATAATAAATAATACATTAACATTAACATAGGCACTGGGTAGAGCATTTACTTTCCTTGGTTAAAGCAGTCGATCAGTCGATCTAAAATTTATAATCAACTAAGTAGGCTTTTCCAGAAGTTACCATTTTTCATTTCAATCAAAATATTGACTTTTTTTCAAAATTCTTTTTTTCCGCAAAATTACTATAAATTTTAATAGTCAAATAAATAGGCTTTTCCAGAAGTTACCATTTTTCATTTCATTTCGTTTCAATCGAAATATTGACTTTTTTCTCAAAATTCCTCTTTTTTCGCAAAATTTGTCTTTTTGTTTTGAAAGTTAAATTCATTGTTAAAATGTGACTTCTTTTTTATCAAAATCAACAAATTCTAAAAAATCTAAAATCTAAAAATCTATAATTCTGAATTTTTATCTCAACATTTTTCATTTTTTTTTCTTCAAAATTTCGATTTTTCAAATTCGATCTTTTTTGGAAATTTCCACTGTTTCTAAAATCCGAATTTCTGCAAATTTCGAACTGTTTATCAAATTTTACCTTTTTCCTTCAAATTTGGACGATCTTTTGATAGAAAACTGGAAACCTTGAAAAAAATTCTTTTGTAAATTCTGAATTTTTTTAGAAAGTCAAAAATTCTAGAAAACTTTCTTTTTCAATTTCAAAATTTTCGAGATTTTCGTGCGTTGGATCTTTGTCAATCAAAATTTTTGTTCTGAAAGTGGCCCACAGTCCTAAAAAAATTGCCGACCACTGGTATACATATACGTCCCAATTCTCAGAAATTATAGCATATGCTCCATTAGAAAACGTCGACGAAAAAGGAGCAATAGTAAGTTTGACAGATGTGTTTGCAGTTATAATTCTAATTCATCGACTACAATAAGTTATTCATGCATGAGCTTCCGCAAAAATATGAAACCGCCGAGGCAGACGAGTTGCGGAAAATACAATGTCATATGAGACGGCTGTTCGAAAGGCGCCCGCGATAAAGCGTAGAATATTACTTTTGAAATTTTATATAACATATCGCCATGACTTATGACGAGAATCCACTATAAGCTTAGAAAGGGGTTGGGGTTTCTCACGAAACAGGCAGGAGGTTGGAGGTGTCCGTGTCATCTCAACGGAGAGATACTATCGATTTGATTCATATGGAAATAGCGGATCAATTGATGTGCGGAACGACGAAAAAATCCCTCTACAAGAAGCACAGCTGAAAGCCCCAAAAATTTAAATTTAATTCCGCTGAAAATTTATCTAGTCCTTGCTGGCGTGCAAAATTACTGAAAAATATCTTATGCATAAGATATCGAATAAATACTACCTTTTTCCTTATATTTCAGAAATGCTTTACACATTCATTAAAGCATAATACTCTCCATAAAATTTTAATCTAAGTAAGACTGTTTTAAATTCAATAATTTTTGTAACCTTTACAATGCATTGTCAAAAAAGTTATTTGGAATTCGATCTTCGCTTTGCTATTAAAAACGTGCCAACCTAACATTTACACCAAGTTTTGCAAACGATTATCAACTTTCAAATCTCCAGATCTTTATTTACAATTTTTACCAAAAAACAGCAAATATTTCCAACCAGTAGACAGATAGGCAGACATACATCTGTCTGTATAGCTATCTGTCTGTCTGTCTGTCTCTCTGTCTGTATGTCCATCGGTCTGTCTGCCTCTCCATCGATCCATCTGTCTGTCTATCTGCCTGTCTAGCCGTCTGTAATTTGGCTGTTAATATATCTAGCAATCTGTCTGTCAACTTATCAAACTGTCTTTCTATATGTCTGCTTGCCTGTCTATATACGTCTGTGTGAGTTACCAACAAATCATAGATATGGATGTACACAGAGCTGGACAAATTACTTTTAAAAAGAGATTATTACATTCCTCATTAGTTTTTCAGAAAAAGGAATAAAATCACTTTGAATTACATTACCATTGGTTAAAAATTAATTCAATTACCAATTACTTAGAAAAAGGAATTAATTACATTGTCAATTACTTGTAAGTCTTACAATATAACATATAACAATAAAAAAAATTTCAACATTGCAACATTTTAAATAAGCTTTTTAGCGAGAATTGGAAATTTATATTCTTCTTCTAATATATCGACTTTAAGATAAAAATGTTTGATTTTTCCTTAAAAATGTGAAATAAGAAATTAAAATTAAATTTTTTTCTAAATTTCAACTTTAAACATTCAATTTCACTTTATCTAAAAATGTTGAACTCTCGAGTAAAAAATACGAGGGTAAATCAAATATGAATCGGAAATTCTATCATGTCGGCTTGAGGGCGCCGGGAGTGTGCGCTTACTCTTAGGCATGTTAGGTGGTGATATCATGTGATTTGCTGCGCTTAAGCGAATTCCGGTCTCACCGTTCGTCAGTTGTAAATACCATGAGTGAGCAAGAGATTCATCCGCACGTTGCGCAGCGCATTATAATTAAATTTCTTGCCGTCGAAGGTGTAAAGCCCGCCAAAATTTTTCGTAGACTAAAAGCACAATTTGGCGAAACTTGTTTGAAGAAAACTCAAGTGTATGAATAACACAACAAATTTTTGGAAGGACGAACTCAAGTTGAAAATGGACCCCATGCCTGTCGTCCTCGGACCAGTGTGACTGCGGACACGCTGTTCAACGCCTTTTGGAAGGTGATCGCCATTTAACTGTTGGTGAAATTACAGCTCAGATAGGGATAAGTTTTAGAAGTGCTTAATCCATCTTTACAGATAAGCTGGGGTTTCGAAAAATTTCTGCCAGGTGGGTACCTCTTTTGACTGAAGAACAGAAACAACGTCTGGAGATTTGTCAGCGCCATCTTGGGCGTTTTCAACGTAAAAGCGATTTTTTGCAAACGTATCGTTACGTGTGATAAAACTTGAGCCAGTGGCGTACAGTGCCATTTGAGACAGGGTAAGCAAATAGATGTCCGATGATTCCAATACAGACAAAATTTGGAGTTGGAGTAAATGTAATGTAGCAAAAGTTATCGTGTTCTTACAGAGCAGAAAGTCGTTGCAAGAATCCTATTCGCACATTTGAAAATGGAACTAAACTTTATGAATTATTAAACTTTTTAGTCCACGTATTTTTTCTTTTGAAAATAATAATCTATTTGTAATTGTCACACATTTTTTTTACCAAAATATCCAAACACAAGTTTAAGTAGAGGAATAAGAGGTCCTATGGCGGTAATTTGGTGTTTATGAACACCAATGAAAGTTGTTTAGCCACTGTAAGCAGTTTTCACCATGATCGCATTTTCACGGCATTTTCATCACTAACAGTCCAATAAACTAACAGTAACAGTAACAGAACAATTCAATCCCATTTATATATTAAATGTCTTGAATAAAACTTGTTATAAAATAAAACGAATGAATTCGGTTTGTACCAAAAAAACACTACAAAACACACACGGAACGTAGACGTTGACAACAAGACTAACAAATTGCATTATAAGTTAATATCTAGGGGATTTACCAAAATGGAAAGTTCTAATGTAATGTACGTCCACTGTAATAAAGATGTCGCTGCAATAAACACATTAGCAAATAAAAAGTGCTGCCTTTACATCTCCATATAAGCGCTATGGTATTGTTGTTATCTCCCTATGCCGTTGACTTACGGGCCACCTACAGGGGAATATTGTGATGGGGTGTGACTGTTTACTGGAATATTACAGTATTCGTGATAACTTTGCAATAACCTTGAATTAATTTTAAAAGTTTGTACCCTTTTTTAATGATCGAAAAGGGAAACAAAGTATTAATAAAGCGAAATACTGTGTCTGCTAAAAAATTAATTTTATTTAGGAGTAATTATATTTTCTTTTATGATTTTGCTAGGTAGGCAATGCCTTTTTGCCAAATTTGCATGCACGCCACTGCTTGGGTCCATTACACCCCTGAATCTAAACAAGCAAGCATGCAGTAAAAAAGAAAGGGAGACGGTGCACCCGTCAAAGCCAAAACTCGCCTCTTACCTGAAAAGATTCTTGCGACAGTGTTTTGGGATTTTAAAGCAATTCTTCACATCGATTTTCTGCATGAACGTCGTACGGTTAATACTGCCTACTACTGCCGCCAGCTGTTGGATGAAGCAAAACGTGCACATCGGCGAAAGAGGAGCGAATTTTGGATCAGAAATATGATTTTGCTTCACGACAATGCCCGCCCCCACTCATCCCATCTTACACATCAAAAATTAGAGGAAATGCATAGGACAACATTAGAACATCCTGCTTATAGTCTTGACTTATTACCATGCGATGATCTTATGTTTGGGCCACTGAAAGAAGCTAGATACGAAACCCTAAAAATACCCAGTCCAGAGCAAAAAACGTTTGTGAAATACTCCTTTAGACTATGTAGATTCTTGCAGGCTCTTTACATTTATTCCCAAGACCTTAGTCATAATTTTTTACTGATTTATGACTTTGAAGGTGACTTTAATAATATAACACAGTAAGCTAAGGAAAAAAACACGTTATTATCTCCGCCACTGATTGCCCCAAGCAAAAATATTCACTGGAAAATGCGAGTAATTTTATCCCCGTCTCCGTTCAAATAAATATCTTAGCGTAAATCTTGTTTTAATTAAACAGTTCTATCTGACGCAAAACGGGATTCTTTATTGCGATGATATTTCTCATTCCGTTCTGGTATTTTCCCGATTTCAAAACTACAATCTTTTTATGGAAATATAAATGATGAACAATCTCTCGTAACGAAAAACATGTTTTGCATACCAGGGACACCAGGGTGAAAACAACGGAATGCGGATTTATTTTTATTGACACGCCATAAGAAGCGTGCCTGAAAAATTGTTATTGTTTGAAAAACATATTGAATTTTAGATGAAACAAATTCTTTTCGGGCAACGGTATTTCAGAGATGCGAAGCGGATTACAACTAGCGATATTGATAACTCGTTAAGTGGCAAAAAATTGCTAGTTATTGTAGGAAAAGTACGCGAACCTGGAAAATGGTTTAAACTGATATGAATCGGGCGAAATGAAATTTTTTGTCTTTTTTCCGCGTAATGTGCAGTTAAAGAGGACGATCACGGTCGATATACTCGTCCACATGTTACCGTTCCTGCTTCAAATTACCATAGGGAACATCAGGTCAGAGGAATTTGCCGCCGTGAATTGATCTCGTTACAAACAGTTGGCCGGCGGCGAAATTTATGGCAGATTTCACATCATAAACGTCCCAAGCTTAAAATCAACGCTGAAGTTGTGAAAAATGAGCCCTTATTCCAGTAGCGCCCCCAAAGGGGGAAAATTTTGTTGTGTTATTAATCTTTCTTGGTTTCATGGGACAAGATTTGTATTTTAGTATTTGAAGGTAACCAAAGACCAGTCCGTTCCACCAAAAAAAAAAAATAAAAAGGTTGAAATATGCATGCAAATATGCAAGCAAAATGCTTCAAATATGCATGAAAAGTGTCAAAATATGCAACTTTAAATAATAATAACAACTTTGTTTCTGATTTGAAGAATTTTTCTTTTCTTTTAAACAAATTTCCTTCTAATTGATTTTAATTTCAATAAGTTTGCTTCTAATTCGAATAGGTTTGATTCTAATTGAAACAAATTTGCTATTGATTTGAATAAGCTAGTATGAACAAATTTGTTTCTAATTTGAATAAATTTGCTTCTAATTTGTACAAATTTGCTGTCAGTTTCAACAAATGTGCTTCCAATTTTGATAAATTTCTAGTACGTGCTTACCCAAATTTAAAAGATTTTCTCGAAATTAGTTTTAATAAATTTTGAATTTTGTTCTGTTCTAAGTTTGTTCATCTTTAAATTTGAACATTTTTGCAAAACTTTAAGTTTAGATTTAAAAGTTTTTTTATCAAATTTCAGAATGAATTGACTTTTTAAAAATTTTGACTTTTTTCCAAAAATTTTATTTTTTTAAAAATTTCGACGAGAAAGTAGAATTTTGAGATTAAAGTACACACTTATTTTAAGAGCAACGGACAAAATTTCGTGAAAAAGATCAATTTCGAGAAAAAAGTTGAAATATCTAGAATCTTTAGCAATCGAATCAAAATATCTGGAAATTCAGATTCTAAAAGAGTTAAATTAAAAAAAAACTAAAATAACGGAATTTCGGGAAAAAGGCAAAATATCGAGGAAAACGGTCGAAATTTCAAAAAAAAACTGGAAAATTTTCGAAAGAAGGTTAATTTTAAAAAGGAGTCAAATTATAAAATAAAATGCAAATTTGAGAAACAAAAACGAATTTTGAAAAAATAGTCAAAAATTCCGAAAAAGACGTATTTTGAGCAAAGAGGTGAAGAATCGAGAAAACAATGGAAAACCCCAGATGGCTAAAGAACAGATAAATTTTGAACAAAAAACTCGAATTTTGAAAAAAAAAAGAATAATTTCGAAGAAAAAGTTGAGATTTCGAGGGCAATAATGGATATGACGTTTTGACGTAAAAGTCGAAATTTCTAAAAGATGATTTTTGAGAAAAATGTCTAAATTTCAAGAAAAACACGAATTTCAAGGAAAAATTCTAAATTTTTAAAAACAAATTTTAAAAACGTTAGAGAAAATGTCGAAAAAAAAATCAAATTTTGAAGAAAAAGTCATCTTTTCTGGAAGTATGAAGTATTGAATTTTGAAATGAACATGAACATTTGGAGAAAACGTCAAATTTTGAGCAAACTTGAAATTTGAAAGTTCTGATTCTCTAGCAGATAGAAAATTTCAAAAAGGATCCTATGTTAAAAAAAATATCGTTTCGAAAAAGACGACATTTCGAAAAAAAACCCGGACATTGAGCAACAAAATTTTAAGAGAAAGTCTAATTTTAAGAAATAAATTTTTAGGAAAAAGACAAAACATAGTAGAAATTCAAAACATTTCAGAGACTTGAATTTTGAAAAAAAAATGGACAAATTTTGAGAAAAACTTTAAATTTTCCGGTTGAATATTTATTTTCTCTTGACTGCTTAAGTCAGAGGGAGACAAAAGTGCCCCATTAAGAAGTTAGAATATGTCCAATATTGAGATAAATGTTAACATTTGGGGAAACAAAAGTTGGAATTTTTAAAAAACTTGAATTTAAAAAAATCTCGAAAACCTTGAAATTTTCAAAATAAATTGGCTACGGCTTTTGTTTTTTTACACAAATTCATAAATTCCAAAAAAAATATTTCAAAGTTTTTACTTTTTTATCAAAAGATCGACCAAATTTTGAGGAATGGGCAAATTTTGATAAACAAGTTAAAATTTGCACAAATTCGGATTTTAAAAGAGTGGAAATTTTTAGAAAGGGACAAAATTTGAAAAATGGAATGTTTAAAGAAAAAAAAATTCAAAATCTTTAAAAGTTCAGATTTTGATAAGAAGTTACATTTTAATAATAAATTCGAAATTTTAAAATAAAAGACACATTTTGCAAAATAAGCAGAATTTTGAAAAAAAAATGGCACCAATCTAGTTGAATATAAATTGTCGATCGACTATTTTAACCAAGGAGAGTAAACGCCCTACACAGCGCTTAGGACTTCAATCATGAAGTACCCATCGAAAAAGATTGTAAATATAGCGAAAATATGCATCATCATTGCATTTTAGATGAAATATGTAGTAACCGGTGAAAATGGGTTAGTTTGATGCAAATATGCAAATGCAAATAATCGGATCTCTAATTATCACTAATTTTATTTGACATAAATTGACTCCATAAACCTTTAAACCGTTGATTGAATACATATACTATAATATAATATAATACTATATTCAATCAACGTTTAAACTGTCATAACTTTGAAAAATTAAGAAAAAATTGCAACGTTTTAAAAAAACTTTACTTCTGTAAAAGATATTGAAATTGTAAGATTGCAATTGGAATCACATTATACTTTTTGCAAAAGGAAATTTATGCCAAGAAATTACTTGCAGTAATATTGTAAAAATAAATTAAAAAAAGAATGCCGGTTTATATTTCATTTCTCCTCTCAAGTTGTTACATTTAATGTAACCGGATTTTTTATCCTCTGTCTCTTCTTCCCTATTGCTGGATCCTGAAGTTGTTTAAACGGAGAGATGTGGAAGAAGAGACAACCGACAAAAAAGCCAAATAAAATGAGTATAATTAGTCGCGATGTTTTTTGAGAAAGACCTTGACGATTTGGAAATAATTGTTCAGCTTTTACAATACGTTTAATCGGACAAAGGATGTAGCAATTTAATATTAAAAGTTGGGAGAATATAAATACCCCAGCTATTTTTTCGCTGGGTATTTTTTTTCAATATATATTCCATTCTGCGTGAGACACATTCTGGCAGTTCGTATTTTCCGCTTCGTGCTTCTACTAAATTCGGTAATACAATTTATTGATTCTTTCTTTGGCATCATGAATGGATTCTGTTTGATTTAGTAATGGGGATTATACGAAACACGTAAAATAAAATGGAGCGATTTATTTGGTAACCAACTTGGCTGTACACTATCCCGCAAAATTAACACGTTCAGAAGATATTTCCTTTAATATTTGAAATAAAAAATAAATGGTGTGTTGAAACTAAATCAGATTATGAGTCTATAAGAAAACCATATACGAGCAAATTGGAAACAATACAAATTGTGTGGTTTATGTTACTCTATTAATAAAAATAAGTTTCATCGAGGCGAATATGCTCAGGATGAGTTTTGATAAAATTTAATTCTCGGCGTTTATCCCTTCTGACTACTATTTCATTTTCACTGTGAATGTACGTACCTACATAACAAAAAATAAAACCTTTCAAATAAAAGCATTTGTGTCTGGTATTTTAAGCAAACGAAATCCGGATTTCACTAAAAGCAATTTTTATTACGTTTAACCTCATTTTATTTCATTTCTTACAGAATATTAAATTAAAAAAAAATTTAGAAAAACTTTCTTTTGTGAAACTCATTATTTTACATAAACAAATAAATAGGTATGAAAATTTCATAATATCCGAACATCTTAGATATTCTTGACCGGTTTCGCTTCACAACATCGTCGCCAGTAGTTTGGCAGTTGTTATGCCATATAGTTTCATCGATCACCGACTCGTAGATGAATATTCTGTTTAATCGAAACTCTCACCTACAGCTTCTGTTAAAGGTATGTTCAGAAGTTCCAGCTCTTCATTCTAAAGTGCAGGTGCAGATTGTCGCGACTGTAACTATTTGTGAATTTCTATGGCTTCCGAAAAAATTAAATTTTTGAGCAATATTGCTAATTTGTTGGCGTTTGTTTTAATAAATTTAATCTTTCCGGATGTTTATTTATAAAAGTAGGAAGATGTTCATTATAACTTATATTTGCTTGATATCTGACCTATGTAAACAGCATTATACTCAAAGCAATTCAAACACCAGATTTGAGTAGTGAAATTTTTTTTAAGTTAAGATTTTCTCTTGAAATTTTGAGTTTTTTAGAAACTTTTCACAAAAAGAAAAATATTTACAAAAATTTCGAATTTAATATTGAAACTTTGTCCTGAAAAGATAAAAATTTTCAAAAAAAAAGTTAAAGTTCAGGTTTTTTTGATAAAATTTTTAAACATTCTACTTTTTTCTCACAATGTTGATTTTAATATTTGAATCTTAAGTTTAAATAAGAGTTTCTAAACCTCTTTGAGGAAAAACTGTTTACAACAATTGTCCTTATTTCTTAAAATGTCAACTTATCTCGGAAACTTGATCTTCACAAAAAAAATCCGAAATTTCCACTTTCAAGATGAAACCTTAAAATTTTCGAAATTTCGCCTTCAAATTTTCAAAAATTGAAGAATTCAAGTTAATTCACCTTTTGAGTAACAAATGAAAATATCTGGCTTTTCTAAAACTGTATTTAGAATTCTGTACCTTAAAAGGCAAAACGGACCATTACAATATCACCCTCGTCTCTCCATTCGTTCGTCTGTCGCAGAAGTTTTTCTTGAAAACTGCGGAACGCAGGAATCTGAAATTTGGCACAAGAGTATTTTTCGTTAACGCGCACATAAAATCGCCAGTCAACGATCAGAAAAGAAAAGATAGATTAAAATGGGGTGTTAGTTTGGTTCCTAAAAAAAATATATCGTGTGAGGTATCATTTGGAAGAGCTACCTTTGGGGACCCTAAAATATATTTTTTTAAATTATTTTCGTTCCAGTGGTCTTAACTACATAGCTCAAAGATAATTTATCAAAAATTTGGTGCAAAATTTAGACCGAAATACTTTTTTTAGAATATAATGTTCGGCCTTTCTTCGATGTTGTGACGTCAGTTTTTATATTTCCTTTTAAGAGTTAACATTTTTTATAGAACAATTTATAGAAAAAATTCCAAATCATTTTAGGAAAAAATAACCGAATTAAAAGATAAACCTGCAGTTTTGAGAAATTTCACAGAAAAGTCAATATACAGAGTGGACCATAAGTAATGGTACACAGAGCAATGGTGGATTTTTCTAATAAAAATAATGTGATTTAGCTACATTTACCTTATACCAAAACTTGATATTAACAGGGTGTCAAAGCTGAAAAAACATTTTTTTTTATAACCATGGAATGAATTTTGACAAATGACCAATTAAATGTTCTGTAATTAAACAGTTAAACGTGCTTAAAATTGAAAATATGTACAACCGCAACCATAGACTAGTTTCGGCCTTCCTTGGCCTCGTCAGCATGGTACGGTGGTTGTATACACTTCCAATTTAAAGCCGTTAGTCAGTCGTATAAGTACCTAAGAGAGCAAACCTCCATCGGGTGACTTGTAACTGACTTTTAACTGTTTATTACGCAAACATTTTCGCTACATGCTAATTGAAGCATTACTCTCTGCTGAGATAATAAGCCTTGTATATACGAATATATACACGTTTATTACGATGCAATTGAAATCTAATTTCATTAGAATCTAATGAAAATTAGACTGCAATTGCAAAGTTCACGTAGGTGAGGCAAAGCTTGTATCACGGGTTGCATCGCAACATCCATAGATACAAACGTCCTCGGCGTGACTTTACTTTCATCTAGTTTTGACAAATGACCAATTAAATGTTCTGTAATTAAACAGTTAAACGTGCTTAAAATTGAAAATATGTACAACCGCAACCATAGACTAGTTTCGGCCTTCCTTGGCCTCGTCAGCATGGTACGGTGGTTGTATACACTTCCAATTTAAAGCCGTTAGTCAGTCGAGGCCAAGGAAGGCCGAAACTAGTCTATGGTTGCGGTTGTACATATTTTCAATTTTAAGCACGTTTAACTGTTTAATTACAGAACATTTAATTGGTCATTTGTCAAAACTAGATGAAAGTAAAGTCACGCCGAGGACGTTTGTATCTATGGATGTTGCGATGCAACCCGTGATACAAGCTTTGCCTCACCTACGTGAACTTTGCAATTGCAGTCTAATTTTCATTAGATTCTAATGAAATTAGATTTCAATTGCATCGTAATAAACTTGTATATATTCGTATATACAAGGCTTATTATCTCAGCATGGAATGAATTGTAATATGGGCACGAAATTTGGCACAAGGGGGTTTCTTAAGTTGACAAACTCTAATTTGCTAACGTATTACAAATAGCTGATAGGGGGCGCTATCTGCGCTATCCTGCATAATTCTAAATCATCATAACTTTTTTGTGCACCCACGTATATTAATTTTAAATGGGTTATTTTATTTCCCCATAAATATCTTGAAAACGGTTGCTTGTACCAACATTTAGAAAGTACACCTTTTTTACGTAAAAAATGTAGTTAAATAACTGTACATAAAGGCACAAAAAAGTTATCATGCTTTAGAATAATACAAGTTAGCGAAGGTAGCGCCCCCTATGAGTTACTGGCAATCTGTTGGCAAATTAGAATTTCTTGACCAAAGAAACCCCCCTATGTTAAATTTCTTGTCTATAGTGAAATGTGTTTATCGGTTATGTGAAAAAATCACAATTTTTTTTTCAAATTTGACACCCTGTATCTCTGTTAATATCAACTTTTGGTATAAGGTAAATGTGGCTAAATCACGTTATTTTTATACGAGTAATCTACTCTTGCTCTATGTATCATTACTTATGGTTCATCCTGTATATTAAAACAAAATCTTGTCCGTCTTGCGCTTAAACTGAAAAATTTAAAATTTGAGAAAATAAATGTGAAAACCTTTAAAAAATTTTGAAATTTTGATGTTAGTAATCCAAAACTTTAGAGAAACATAAGATTGCAAGTTGAAGCTTGGAATTTTTAGAAGGAAGAGGACAAGAATTCAAAATAAATATTAAACATTGCAAAAACAAAATTAAAATAAAATTTGCCAGTTTAAATTAAATATTTCGCAAAGAATGTCAATGTCGAGAATTAAAGAAAAATATTAAGCAAAGAAAAATAGTTTAAACAGTTTTAAGAAAAAAGTGATAACAATTATTTTCAATTTTTTCTCAAAATTTTAAGTTTTTTTCAACTTTGGCCAAGAGAAACTGACCTGGAAATAGGTTATTTTATTTATTTTTTGTTACCAATGTTAGACAGTAATATCCAGTGCTGGGTTTGCATATAAGTTACACAAACCTTAGCTTGGAGCCCCGACTGTATTGGGGACCCCAAAAAAAATCATATCTGTCACCAATCTATAACCTCTGGTCTTATAAAGGGCCCCATATCTCAATTAGCTTAGGCCTTATCAAGTCTAAATCTTGCCCTAGTAATATCTCTTAAGTGGATTACTTTGAAGTTAAAAGTTGAAATAATTAAAACAATTGAAATTTTATAGCTTTTAATAGTGTTCATTCCAATAAACAATGACTTAAACATGAAACAATTCTTGAAGAAAAAAACAAAGAATGTATATTTCACATAGAATAATTGGGGATATTTATTCAGTTCTGAAAGTTCTGAATAAGTGTTATAACATTGAGTCTTCTGGTAATCTTCAATATATTTATAATAAAGGCATTATTAACTTAAAACCAGTACCCAGTTTAATAATCAAAAGAAGCTGCAGATGTAATAAATGTCAACTGTTTTTAGCATCACAAAACATCCAATCTTCATTATAAATCTTAATAGTGTTCAATTTCTCTTTAAAAACAATCTCTTCTAGCCCATTCCACTCATCATCAGATGGGGTTATTCCCTCAAATTTTGGTCTTGTTGGTTCCACCTCATCCCAACACTCTTCAGTTTCAACAAAAGTTCTATCACCTTCCAGTTTATTCTCATCATAGGAAACATTTGAATATGAGTCTTCAGATTCTGAAGAAAGATCAGAAATACTTTCATCGCAGTCAGACAGCTCTCGAGGACCATCCATTCTAAGTTTGTTCAGCTTCCTATAAGCATTCTTCTTCTCTTGGTAACTCCCATCTAAACCAATAGTATCAAACGCATTCTGCTCTAAATCTACATATTTAAGGCAACTTAAGTCTCCATCAAATTCTGTGATACAATTATGGTACAAATCAAGCTCTTCTAAACTCGTCAGACCTGCCAACGATACAACCTCTAACAGGTTGAAAGAAGCCCGAAGGCTACGCAAGTTTTCCAGCCACAACAACTTCTCTGGGATTTTGCAGAGATTATTCTCGGATAAATCTATAACTTTCAAATTGACCAAAAATTCAAGCCCGTTCTCAGGCAGCCAATGCAAATAGTTTCCGGCAACATACAACTCCACCAAAGACTCCAACCAGCAAATACCATCTGGAAAAATCGATAAAACCAAATTATTCAATTTAAGGACCGACAAACCGCTCCAAAGTGGTTTAACAAAAAGAACATCAATGTCTAAAAAATTGTTTTTATTTTTGTCTACACCTCGCTCATTACTAATATCTAAATATTCTAAACTGTGCAAGTTTTTAAAGAAGTTGAAATCGCAATTTCGCAGCATGCAATTCCGCATAATAATACTTCTTATCTTCAGTTTTTCTGTATTGTCAAATAAGCATCGTAATCGATCGACACTATTTTGACTGAAATCGAATTGTTGTAAATTGACGCCTCGCAGAGCTAAGATCCATTGTGGTACATGCCCAAGCTTGTTACATTCTAATTTTAAAATTTTTAAGCTTTGTCGACACAAGGGTTCCATATCGAAGTCATTTATCAAATTGTGGGATAAATCCAACTCTTCTAAAGCTTCTAAGCCCAAGTACAAGCACTTGGGCACCTTCTCTAACTTATTGTTAGATAAATTTAAATGTTTCAAATTCGGTAACTTTACATTTAGAGGTAATTCATTCAAATCACAATTCGATAAGTCAATGGTGCACAAAAGCGTATTTCTAGCGTTTGTACTGTTTAGTGTTAAGTCATATGTTATGGTGGAACCAGAAAGTATCAAACCATCTTTTTGTTTGTGATCTCCTCTGGCTAGAAAGCTAATTAGGGCTTTTTTCTGTGAAATCACATCTGTAAATTTAAGTTATATATGAAACAGGAACACCAGAAACATTTCATTTACATACCCATGACGTATAATATGCGGTCATTCACTTTTTGACTAGTCTTTGTAACTTTCCAGCACTTTAAACCGCATTCTTAAGAAGTTTGTAAATGGCATTCTAACCTAAACAATTGTTTACATTTTTGCTTTTTTCATCGATGCTACAAATAATCTACTTCTTGTTCTATGCTCTTGTCAGACTGCATTTTTTTTCCTTACGTCATTTTGGGATGCACAAAATTTTTGAAACATCGATAAGGTGTCCATTTGATGTATCGAAAAACATATATCGATATGTTTTAATACATCAGTGAATATATTTCGATATTCGGCATATGTTCCACGGCAAAATTTTTGAATAATTCCCCAAAATAACTTTTGACGACGAGAAAAAAAAATAATTCCACCTGCAGAATTTTAAGATTATACACTTACCCGTCATAGCGATAGAGCGAAAAGAAATATATTCGTACCCTTTCGATATATCGTAACAAAAGTATTGTTGCAAAAATATCGAACATCGAAACGAAAACTTCGATGGTTTCGATACATCGTGTGCATCCACGTCATTTTAATTAGAATGAAGTGTGGCAACTCACAATTTTGACTTTTTTTGAAAAATCCTACTTTTTAAAAATAGAGCTTCTTAAAAATTTTTTTTGGAATCTTTGCCGTTAAAAATTTCCAATTTTCGGGAATTTTATTTAAATTTCAATCTTCTAAATTTGACCATTTTTCGAAATTAGAACTTTTGAAAATTTCGACACTTCTTCAAAAATTGGCTGTTTTTTTTGGAAAATTTGATTTCAACATTTTTTTCTTTTCCACGAATTGTACGAGGTCCTACAGCCTAGATATAGTTTCTTTGTTTTAAATATCACTTTACACTAAATAAAAACTTCTTTTAACATGACAACCCAGGTGTTAAGAATGATTAATTAGCTTTGCAAAGAACTCTTGCTGCCCCTGATTCATGGAAAAATTGTCAAATTGATTGTTTTTTTTTTTACCTATTGTGGGGCCTGTTATAGGCCCTGTCACATAGATTTAAAATCCTTTGTAACTTCCATAAGTTTGTTCGAGTTCAGTTAGCATTATAGTATATCTCGGCCTCTTCAGCCAGGTTCAACTTCTAAATTACACTCATTCCTCCCAATCTTTTGGTGTTAATGTTTCTTTGCCAGTTAGATTATCTCTCTATCTCGCAAGGTTTGGACAATCACATAAACTTGTTTCCTTTTCAGTCCCACAGTCAATATTGGTCACTTTCTGCTAGGTCGAGTTTAACCAGATGTGCTTTAAAGTTCCCCTGGCCAGTGAGCAATACTGCATTGCAATGTTTGATATTAAACACCTCAAAATTGTCAAAAAATTCATTTACAGTTCTTGAATCGTAAAAAAATAGTTTTTCTAGTTCTGTACAAAATAAAAACTTCATTTATTATTAAAGCAAATATATTACGGACAGATTTCGCAAGTATACAATAAACGTCTGCAAATGGGATCAAGAAACTGCACCAAAATTAAAACCATTATATAAAAAACAAATGAGAAATATATGGAATTTTATTATGAAACAATTTAACATTCATTAGCAGAACAAAAACAAGTTTATTTGAAAATCTTGCCCTGATTGAACTTCCTTCCCTGCTTGTCTGTGCCAGTCCAAGAGAAGTATTGCTCCACTAATTTCTTCGTCTCTTCGGATTTCGCATCGAGTTTCTTCCAATCGTAAGATTCATAATCGATTTGCCAATCCGGACTCAACTAAAAATGGCCATTAATGATTCCATTAAGAGTACAAAAAACGCATAAACGTACAGTGAAGGCTAATTCCTGACCCCTCCACACCCAAATGCCAGATATGCTGCTGTTGTTATCTTCACCAAACAGGCAAACTGAGGCGAACGCCTGCTTGCGCATTTTGTCCAGTCGTTGATACATTCCCGTGATGAGATTACAGCTCATGAAAACCTTGGATAATTCTTCAGGATATTTGTATTCACCATACCAGATGGAGTAGTTTTCTGGGTCGAATTTCTCCCAGAAGTAGGGGATCGATTTAGCTTCTTCCTCATTGGAGTACACGCGTTTGAAGTCATCTATGTTGAAGGTTCTGTAATTTGTTAATTATAATATTTGTGAGGAATGAGGTGGCTGCACTTACCCTTTGGGAAGTGAATCAAAGGGATCTTTGCTTTTAGGTTCTAAGGCGAGAGCGGCATCAGCTGCGTCAAGTTCTTCCTCAGGCTCTTTCTCTTTTTTTGCCTCTTTCTTGGGCTGTTGTTGCTGCTGTTTTTTGTCTTTTTTCTCATCCTTCTTTTTCTTACCTGGAAAAATAAAAATGAAGTTTCCATCGCAGTTGTTAAATTTAAATCGCCTACTCTTTTTTTTACCAGTTTTCTCTGATGAACTATTATTAACGGCAGCTTGTAAAAGAATACATTTGATATAAATGGTGCAAAAGTGATTTCAGTTAATTGTTGTGGGTCGTATGATAAATACTTACTGTCACCAGATGCAGCAGGACTGGCACCAATAGGGGCGACCTTCGAACATAAGACAACATCCCCTAGGACATTCTTGAATTCTGGCTGATTGATTAGTGTGTTGAACCACCTAACGACATTGCCCAGGGGTTTCCTGTAGGTAGGATCTATTACGTATCTAAATCCATACAAAAGATCACATGCTGTTACAATGTCTGCCAAGGAGACACGTTCCCCAACTAAGTAGGTGTGATTGAGTAAATGACTATTGAGAACATTTAACGCTGCTGCCAAATCGGCTTTGGCCCTTTTGATACCCTATAATAAACAAACAGTATTAGTTACATATTATGATCGTTTATCATGTCACACTTTTGCATTATCCTCAAAGCAGGACTTGGGAAAGTAAGATCACGGAAATTGGGCTGTTAAATTTCATCAACACTTTCAACAGATGAAAAATGTCCTACGACAACCACAAAGCGTACTTATGAATTAAGCTACTAGCTCGCGATGCCACAGTGATAATTTTTCTCCCTATGTTACAAATCATGCAAACAATGCACATAACTTGCCTTTGAGAGAGAATGTATTGTCGTTTATTAGTGATGTCGATAATGTGAAAGAATCCGCACAACTCAAAGTTTAGCGGTAGACTTACCTCCTCGCTGTTATCCGTTAGTTTAAGGATACCTATCACGGGGAATACCCAAGAGCAAAGAGGTGCCAATAAGTCAGTCTCAGCGAATCCTATCCACTGCAAAATCTGCGCTTTTTCATAGTCAGTTTTTCCTCTTAGTTGCTCGTTAGCAACGTAATATGCGATAGCGTTGCTATCCTGAAGATATTTACCATCGTCGGACTCGAAAGCTGGCACCTAAAAACACATAACCTCAAATTCAACTGTCAAAAGTAACAATTCGAATTTCTCAAATTTTTTCGTAATTAAATTACCTTGCCAGTGGGGAACTTCTTTAAGTATTCCTTGGTCTTGTTGGTTTCGCCCAATACAAAGTTGTGGGCCACTCTGACGTTAGATTTGGCATATTGTGCAGCTATCAAGGCTTTAGCGGCACGAAAGTTATCGGAATAAGTGTATAAAGTCTGAAAAATATCAACGGACACGTGAACATATGTATCGAAGGGGACATTTTATGTATATTTTAACAGATGATGATGTTAAATTATGGAAATTTATCTGAATATTATTGAAAAACTTACGCCAGAAGCCATGGTTCACTTTATCAGCACAAAACCCAAGAAAAGGAAGGGAGATACAGCCAACTGTCAAAATAAGGATTCTGTGAGTTTGATTTAGTAACTTTTATTTTTAAACATTAATAGTTTGGTTGCTTTGGGCATAGACAATTAAACTAATAGAATAGATTCTATAATGCACAGACCACGGGGGTTCTACTTTGGCACGAAATTCAAATATACTGTTTGTAGCGCCCTCCCACAGTGACCGGAACTACCGCCCATTTATACATATATATGTAAATTCAATATATGCGCATAGTTCCTAAATTTGTGTGCGGTGGCGCCTGAGAACGTAAACAAATTTAACTGTCGTTGGATTTGGATGGAATGGAGGACGAAAACATCAGTCATCTTCGAGCAAAATTTTAAATAGTGTTGAAAATAAGGTAAGTGATCTCTGCGAGAATTGCTGGTAAGTAAAAAATATTATTTATTTGTAGAAATGAAGTATCAATCAGAATGACATCCCCAACTTCGGGAAAAAACTGCTGAATCCCAAGCTGCCTGAATGTTTATAGAAATGGCGACTATAACAATAAACAGTTTTGTGATTACCAAAAGCAAAATAAGAAAAAGGTAACATTTTAAAAAACAAGATTTAATGTAATCCGAATATGCACTGTTTGCACATTAACAAAGTTAATGATGCTAAAATTCACTTCTAACGTTTTGTAAAATATCTGTAGGAATTTGTGGGATCGTTTGCTTAATAATATGTCGGAGACTATTATATATGATACTTTCTTTCTAATGAGAATATTATTATTACTACTTTACAGTGAAATTACAGTGATAAATAAATGTATCCAAAATATCTTATTAGTGCCCGAACAAATACCTCCAGATATTTGAAAAAATGTTAGAAATTTTATTGTCACTATGGACTTTGTCAACATGCAAATGGAGCATACATGGACCTCGTTAACATTAAAAACTACTTTATTTTTATTTTTGTCTTTGATGATTAGATATTCAACCAAGGGATTCAAGATATTTCATTTGCAAAAAAAAGAATTCAGGTTTTTTCTCACCTCCTGTAGTGAGCAAAATGCAAAATCTATCTGTTTCGGCAGGCACACCCCCTCGTAGTAAGAAAATTGTACCCTAAAAGGTGTCAAACTTTCAACAAAAATCAACCAGATATTATGTTGAAACACTTTTCGCTGCTTTACTTGATTTATTTTAGTGAAATTCACTATCCAGTATATTATAGGTAATCTGTATCAATATTTAACTTCTAGAGAAATCTTGAAGCAGTTGAACTGATAAATATATTTTAAAATTATTACAAATATTTAAATATGAACTTATATACATGTATAAATATACATATTTAATAAAAATATTGAAGGTTAAAATGGCAGTTTATTTTTTTACACCTCATTCTTGAAATTGTTTTGAAATTTCCATTCACGTTGGTCACTTTTGTTTAATCTTTAAAAACACTAGTGCAATCCAACTGAATGAACATTTCAAAACAGTTTAAAATTAATTTTGGATTTAAATTTATAAGTCGGTAATACAAGGTAACTGTAACGTGGCTACAGTCGATAATACAGGTTCCTAATTTTATGGTAATAGTTCCGGTCCCTGCGTGGGATGGCCGTTTTCAAAATAAAAAGCACAGAGTTGACACTCTTAACCTTTCTCTATGGCACAGACCAATAGGTTTGAACATTTATTAGATTCGAAGTTTGGAAACCAAATACCGGTTTCGATCTTGTTAGATCTCGTCAGTTTGCATCAGTTCTTGCATATTAGAATGGAAATGAATATTCGATACGTTGATAGAATACATCAACGCTCGACAGAAATATTTTCGGCCATTTTGAATGAAAAATGTAAATTAGAATAGTTAAATAGGAGGCTTGCGTATAAATTAATCACTGCACTACTGAATCAGCGAAATGTTGCAAAATTTCCAGTCACTTTTTGAATTTTACTATTGAAGTGAAAGAATATTCATAACTAATAAAATAATATTAACAATAAATACTAAAAATTTCCCATTGGATGAAATTTTTAAAATTTATCGAAGAATTTTACAAAGTAGGGATAAATATATCAATTATGTGATGGGATATTGTTAAAAAAAATTAATAAAATAATACATTTAAGATTTGTATCCCTTTGTGATTGCTATCCAAGACGCTGTTAAAAGTAAAAAAATGAAATTGTTTGAAGTGTTATGTCCGTAAGAACTAATAACAATAACATACGTTTTATTTAAAAAAGAACAGTTGAATTGGAGGAGAAAGTAAATTCTTTTTATTCTCGTTTCCAATATTGTATTTCCCAAGCAAAAGTGATATTTCTTTAAATCATAGAATATAAGACGAAAGTAACCAAGTATATGACATTTCTAAAAGTTAAGTAATATATGAATCGTAATATATTGGCAAGACCAAATGATACACTGTTATTCAATGTAACAACCGTTTTTAATGCTTTACTTCTTTTAAAAAAGAAAAAGGAATACTGCACTTGCCTGCTCCATCTTTCCAATATTTAAATACAATACGGGAAGCTGATAGGGCATAATATGGCGGACGATAATATATGTTTAGACGTAGCTCTACACTTTTTACTTTATTTTTAAGAATTAATCGATGTTCGATTCTGGAGAATTTATTTTTGGTTCCTTTTTATTGACATCGCATATTCTATGTTTCACTCTAACCTATAATTTATAATTGACAGTTATTTAGTATCTCGTCTTTGTTAGTAATTTTAACAAATCTTAAACATTACTTATAGTCGAAGATTCTAATGAAATGTGTGAAAATTTTTTACAAATCAATATATTTGATTGAATTGAATGTTGACTAGCAATTACTACACGTAGAATCTTTTTCCAAATGGGACAAATTCAAGGAACTCCTTTTCAAGAATTCGTCGAGTCAGTACCAACTTTCTTCAGTGAACTCTTCTCAGAAGAACCCCAAACAGAGTTGGAAAACTTAACTTACAATCACCTTGTTAAAGCTTTAGGCGAACTCAATTTACTGTACTTCATTCCAGCGCTAGTAAACTTTCTTTTAGCACAGTTTTGTTGCAGGTCAAAGAAATGCTTAGATAAAAATGGGAAACAGCTAGTTTTCGCAATTGAGAAATGCGTCGACGACCCCACAATTTCGTGGAAGTCTTCGGTTTTAATAGCTTGCGTGAGGTTTGATCCTGTGACAAAGAAAGCTGAAACTGGTCGACTGCTTACGTTGTCAGAGTTTTTAAAGGTTTACAAAAATTTGAAATGTCAGAGTTCCGCCGTAGAACAAAGCCACAGGTAAGCTTAGAGATGTAGTCACTACAGCATAGCATATTCTAAAATTGGAATGATATAAAGAAGACTATCTTGCCCCCTCAACAAAGATGTCATGCAAAGTTATAAAGCATTTCATATGTAAAATTAAGGAGGGTAGAGGCGTATTCTTTTTTCAAACAAAAATTCCATAATTATAAGTTCATCATTAACCCAATAGATGATGTCCACTTATAATGAACCTCAAAGGATCTAAGAAAGCAGTTTTTTAAAGCAAGGTCCCCATTTAACGATACATGCTAATCAACACAATTATAGTAATTTAATCAATCTGTACCATACAAATTAGTTCGTTATAAGGAAAAGTTAGTAGCAAAGGAGTTTGTTATAAGTGAACATTTGTGTTGTTAACCAATGATACGTAAAGCAAATTCAGGTTGGACAAATAAAAATTTTATTTAGATATTGTAGAATTTTCATATTTATTTATGTATTGTTTTAAATGTATTTTATGAGTTATGCTTTTAGTCAGTTGAGTATGTCAACATGTTTTGAAAATTTGGACGAGACTGATCCCACAACCAGTCGTGAGTGCTGCATTTGTCTGGAAAGAACGCAGGAAGTTATTCTCCCTTGCACACATGGCTATTGTGAAAACTGTATTGATGCTTGGTAACTTTCGAATGTAATATTATTCTGTGTGTAGTCAGATTTTCTCTTTTAGGCATAAGATACACAAAACTTGTCCAATATGTCGGGATAGGTTAAGAAATAGTGAGGATTCTTGGATCGTTTATGATGTGCCAAAAGCGGAAGAAATAAGTGATGAAATAAGGACACTTTTGGCTGAATTGACAGAATAAATCAAAATGCGTAAAAAAATCTAGTACTTAAGTGTTACTGAGAGTGTATTATTTTTATATTTATGTTGCGACGCTATTTAATAATTTTAGGAAATAAATAATTTTATGTGTTATTTGTTTCTGTATGTTGGTGATCATCTACTTCGAGAGGCCATTTGGCATAATCTTGATTGGGAAAAGTTGTCAGTACAACAAGGGGAAAAATTGTAATTATATATTTTTTAAATAATAAAAATAAAAAATTTACAAAATACATAATTCTAAAGCCTACGAATAATTAATAATTATTTCAGTGCCATCTTTTATAATTATGGCATTATGTTTCACTCTCTTATGAAGCTTAAGTGCTGATTCTGATTTACATTTAAAGCCACAAATATTACATGCAAACGGTCGTTTAGTTTGATGCACTGTGTTATGCTTGTAGAGAGACGAATACTCCGTAAATCTTTTCCCACAACCCTAAAAATAGAAACAAATTAATAATAGGCAACTAGAAAAAAAACTAAGCATTTCATCTGATAAAATATCAGCAACTCGTTTCTTAACTAAGTAATTTCTACAAAATCTTACTTCCACTGCACAAAGGTAAGGTTTCTCCCCCGAGTGAATCCGGATGTGGTTCTTGTAATTTGTCGCTGAAGAAAAAGCTTTACCACAGTTAGGGTGGTCGCAGCTGTAGGGTCTTTCACCTGTATGGGACCTAATGTGCACCTTTCGGATGTTGGAGGTCGTAAAAGATTTACCGCAGCCTTCCACTGGACAAAGAAAAGGTCTAATACCTTTGTGTATCCTTACATGCTTCAGAAGGTCCCCAGAGGTCTTAAAATGTTTACCACAGTAATCACAGCCATAAGGCTTCTCTCCAGTGTGGGTTCTAACATGGGCTTTCAACGAGTAACTGGTAGAGAATTTCTTGTCACAGCCCTCTATCAAACACATGTAAAACTTACTCTTACTGTGGGTTTTCAAATGGGACTAAAACATGAAGTAGTAGGGAAAATTAAAATTTGAGTAGTTCATATGTACCTTCAAGTAATGTGCAGATGTAAACGCTTTATCGCACCCTTTGTAAGTACAAATGTAAGCCGGGTTCGCATCTGCATCGTTGATTTCAATTTCTTCATTATTCAAAAGAACGGCTTGACTTCCATCTGGTAATTGGATAATTTGGCAATTTACTCCTACAAATTAATAGAAAGTTACAGTAGTTAACAGCTGAGTCTACTTTGATGAAATCTGTTCTAGGCGCCAAAAGTTTATCAATTCTAGTTGGCTATGCGATATCACGCGGTTGGCTTCCTAGACCGGAACTCAAAGTACGAGTTATCTCATAGTTGGTGTGGTCAAGTTTCGAAAAATGTAGAGATAGTTATTGGAACAAGATATTCAGTAAAAAACACGACCCTTGCGTTATCAAACAGAAATAATTTCTACCAGAGTCGAGTTTCAATACTTACCTTCTGGATTTAATACGGCTTGCACATGCCCATCACCAAGCTCTTTTTCTTTATCGCCCTCAATAACTTCCGTTATTAAATGTGGTTGAATGGCATCAAAATGTTCCTCTATGAAAAATAAATTCGTCCTAGTGGTGTATACTAATGTTCCGCACATTTGATTTACCCTCAGAAGTCATAAGCATCGTCCCATCCTCTAAAGTGATCAATTTCACGTTCGTCGTTAGACCATTTTCATCGTTTACATTGCCCATAAGACCTTTCTGTTCATGGCCTTCTTCGAATGTAAAATACAGAACAGATTTATCACTTTCGTCGTCTTCATTTTGGTGAGCCCCATCAGGCGTTTTCAATTCGTAAGATTGGTAAATCAACTCTTCCCCCGAATTTGAATCTAAGGAAAGCAAACAACATTATGGGCGGTTTTGGGACCGTTGGTTTATGTAAGTTAAGAAAATGAAAACAAACGAAAAGACTGCTTGTAAACAATAAATACATAATAAAAGTAAGAAACGTAGAATAGAAAATTTGTGAAATTAAATCCCGATTCAAATCTAAATAACATGGGAAATTACCCATAATGAACTATAACTGTCAGAAATCCACCATTTTTCGTTAATGGATAAATGTCAAAGTTGACAAATGACATTTGATTACAAATCTCAGAATTAATCGTTTGCGTTATTACATAGACTTTTTACATATTTGTTTCCGCGTATAGACTACTATCAGATCCGCCAGGATAGTAAATAGTTTTGTCTTCTCGTTCGCCATTTTAAGTCCTATTCATGCTATCAGTAACTTACCGTAATTTTTCTTTATTTCTGCCTCCAATTCACAGATATTAAGACATTATAAAATACCCATTATATATGAAAATATTGTGTTTCTAGAGTAATTTCTCGTTTTAATTTCAAAAATCTCGAATTTTTTTCTGAACATTTCCATAGGAAAAAGCTACTGCTTCAAATTTTTGAAAACGATTAAAATTTTAATTTTCTTCTAATAATTTTGGCATTAGTTTCTCTCCGAGAACCGATCATCTCATGGATTTCCATTGTGCCGTTTAACAACCAGTAATATCCAGATCTTCATCATTTTATATCCAGTCTCAATAAAGAAATAACCTTACGAATAATACTTGATCTTTTACGATTAATGCAAGACTTTCCAAGAACTTTTACCCTTATCATCTCATGGACTTCCATTCTACCATTCGATATGCAGCATCATAAATAACAGAAGCCTGACAATTAGGGCAGGAGTTCCCTAGGACTAGGCTCCCTCGGAGGGTCTCTGATCAGAAGTTATAAAAGGCGCCATCTGCCATCATTACGTATTACAAGTTACGTAAAATGTCATAATGATAAACATATTGTCAAAGTATTTTGTCACTTTGACAATACCAAATTTGATTTGTATTACGACCAAACCAGGCTTCTTTTTGAGATGATTGTGGCTAGCTCGAAATTACTGTTTCTGCTCAAAAATTGCGGCCATATTTTAAGAAGCCCCTTCAACATCTTAAACTCGCCAAAGCCTAGAATTTGGATGAAACCTTCCAAAAGAAAAGCGGCTTCGTTTAAATTACCTTTGGACCCGCGCCCAATTCAGAGCGAATCGAAATTAACCAAACTGAATCTTCCGTTGACGAACAGAACGAATCAATTTTTTTTCTCAAGCGAAAACGAAATTACCAAAGCGGAAACCTCATGCAAAAAGAGCACGATCTGCATCAGACACAGATACGCCAAGGAACTGGAGGATGCTGTGAACGAGCAGATTTTGGCCGAATTCAATGCCAGTTTTGCTTATCTGTCGATGGCCGTGTATTTTGGAAGGATCGAGGTCGCTCTTCCGGGATGTCAAGGTTTTTTCATGAATATGTTTCTTGAAGAGCAAGAGCACGCGACGATATTTATTAATTATCAGTTGATGAGGGGCGGCCAGGTTACTTTGTTTCCGGTATCTGTGCCGGAGAATATTGAGTGGGATTGTATTGAAAAAGCTTTTTGCGTTGGTGTGGAAATGGAGAAACTTGTAAAAGAGGTATGTAATTGGGGCTCCATCTAGTGAAGAAAAAACATTTTAAAAAACTATACCTCAGTCATAAAATCTGCGTAACTAAGCCATTACCATATATTTAATATTAAATTACTAGAAACACTTGCGGCTTTTAGTAGATAGCAAAAAATAGTTTTATCTTTTTAATACATAGGTAAATAGTGATAATTTCGTGATAAATACTTCTTCAGCAAAATGGATTACCAAGTATATTAATTTAATTAGTCTTGAGATGAAAAAAAGTGATGTATGGCTTAAGCTACCAGCTCATACTCAAGAAGCACAAGAAAGATAGTTGGTTTATCAAGTTCATATTTATTTCAGAAGATCGAGCATCTTTCTACACTGGCTGAAAAGAACAAGGATTTTCAATTAGTAGATTTTCTTGCTGAGTTTCTGGAAGAACAAGTAAGCAATTTAAAATATAATATGTTCAAATATAATTCCCTTTCCAAAATTTCGTTTCAGAATAGATCAATCTGCAAATTTGGTAGATTGTTGGCCAAAATTAACAGAATGGGTAAAAATCCGGTAGGAGAGCATTTATTTGATAAATTATTATTTGACAATTATATTAAATCAGATAATTTCATGTATAAGGATAAGCCACCTAGTGATATTGACACTAAATATATGTAAAAAATGTAGTCACTGTCTTTTATTAAACTTTGACTCTAAACCAAGATGTAATATATGCTTATATATAAAATTAAAAGACTAATTTTGGAAGAAATGCAAAATTTGAGCCAAATTCGAGTTTATAATAGAAAATTTTGAAAATAATAATATATGTATAACGAACTGATGTGTTAAAAATCGTTTAGTATTTGCATCCCTTTATGGAACGTGCCAGAAAGTTATTATGAAGTGACTTGTGCAGATCTCCTGACCACACCATCTAGAACAGGGTTTCTTTACCTGGGGTCCATAAACCCTTGAGGGGTCCATAGCATGAGTTCCAACTTCATGGCTAGCCTACTTTACGTCATTTATTAAAAGTAGATGGGTTCGCTGTAGAAAAAGATTTCGGTACGATGAACTTCTTTTTGTCATCACAGAGATCGTAACACAACGTGGAAGGTTTTGCAACCTCATTTGGAGCATGTTGAGCTTCTCTTCTTATTTTAGTAGTCATTATATTGCAGACACGATATAAAATGTTTTGTAACATTATTTTAAGCATGTTGAGTTTTTTTAGTTGTCAAAAATATCGTGAACAACACGACATCGCCTTCCATGTCATGTTGTTCACGATATTTTTTATAACATTAACATGGAAGAGGATTCCATGAGATTAATAAAATTTTGAGAAAAAAAGTCCAATTTCCAAATCAAAATGTCGAAAATAGTTAATGTTTCTCTTTTTGCTTTTTGAGATTCTTAATTTAATTCCAAAGAACCTTCGATCATATTGCTTACATCATTAGGAATTTGCTGGAACAAATACGTTTCCACATAGTCCAATAATAACCCTTCTGATCAGAGATTTTAGTTTCTCTATGCCTTTATTGAAGGGAACTCGCTCCTCCTTAAAGATTTAATCGCGACCGGGAAAACGGCGAGTGCGCAAGTCGCCTAACGCGCACCTAAAATAAACATTTCCATCATTTTCAATAAGTATCGGCAGAACAGAAATTCAGACCAGCGAAAATAGATCTATTGAAATGGCACACTCTCAGGTCCGCCAGAACTTCCACAAAGACTGCGAAGATGCAATTAACAAACAAATAAATGTAGAATTATACGCCAGTTACGTGTACCTTTCATTGGTAAGTGAAAAAAAATAATTAAAATCGATCTCACTGTTAATGTGTTATTCTTTACGTTAATACCTATGCATAATTAATGTTATTGATTTATTTACGTAGCTTTTAAGGAAGAGGAATGCTGCTGTTATTTTATGTTATATGTAAACAATTTTGTCATTGCAATATTGCAAACCCAATTAACTGCTAATGCGTATATTTTATTAACAGCTTTACCTATACAACTACCGCACAGAGAACAGTCCAGAATTACTTATCTTTAATAAGCTTGATTAACGTTATTTTAAGGCGTACTAAAAAGAAACATAAAAAATTTTGTCTGTGACACAACATCAAAGAAATGGTCTCAATAAATTGTTGAAATTTTATATCATTGTTTGTGTTTGCTATATCGCATTTTTCATGTATCGTAAAAAATATTCAACAAAAATCATAACTCATAAACTATATTTAGCAAAAAATAAAACAAATAGAATAAGAAAATCGTCAATTAAATGTTATGTAAGTAAAACAGTCGAACGTATGACAGTTGGAAATATTTGCAACCAACAACATTGACCAGTTTCGTAATTCTCAGCAATAGTTGCTTCTATTGGCATATAGAAAAAAATCTTAAATTTTTTCGAATCGGTTTCGCTTTACAGCATCTTCAGTGAATTAGGTCAGTGGACTCAGTAGTTTATTTGCCAGTATTATGTCAACCGTTCTGAATATTATAATATAATTAATATTTAATTAATGTGTCAATTCATTTCACGCAACTGCAATATTTGTGAATTTTATGGAGCTTAGATTAAACGAATATGTGATTAATGAAATGAGTTGTCATAACAGTGGCTAAATAAATTACTCATAATTCGCCGACGACAATACTGCAAAGCGGAACTGATTTAAAAAATCTAAGATTTTATAGCTCCATTGAGGAACTGTTTACCTATTTATACTTATTATTAAATGTACTTTGAGTTATGAAACGACAATTGTCATTTAAACTCAAAATATTAGGAAGAATTTTTGGTTTAAAACATGATCCATGAATGACACCAGGAGATTAAAAACAAAAATTACTTGAGAAAAAAATGCGAGCAAGTTTCTAATTAATGGAAGTTTACCGTCATTAATTTATTTACAAGACAAAGTGCGTTGCAAATGTTTATCTCTATTTAGATTTTTAATATTGGCCATACTGACCCTTGATCTGCTTTGTATTGTTATCGCAAAGTATGTGCAAGAAGTCACTTAATAAACAAGCGCTTTAGTGGCGCTAGCAGACATTTTTTAAATTGTTCCCCAAGGAAATAATTATCTGCGTAACACAGACGACCTATTTTAGATAAGACAGTTTTGAACTGCTGTTTATAATCTGTAATAGTCAAAGAACCACTTGAAGGAATTTTTTCATCAGTTTATCACAAATGCGATGACATTATTGTGTCACTTGTGTCATACCTTGTATGGGAAAATAATAAAATTGCAACAGCAATCATCTATTATGTTGTTACTTCTACGACTGAGACTTTTTAACTTTTACTTGTGGATATTTTTTTGTCTTCTGCAGATAATTACATAATTAGACTCTCTTAAAATTAACAATATAAAAACAGAATATTTTGGTTCGTTTCTTGGTGACCTTACTACGCCAATTGGAATAAAAAGTGTTAAATACGAGGGAATTCAAATCATAATGAAATTAATTTCTCTATTTTAAAATAATTTTTCATTTTTGAGTAACTCACGGACGATATCTATTTTAATGCACAAACCAATGGATTTGAAAATTTATCACGTTGAAAGTTTTTGGGAACCAAATACCGGTTTCGATCTTGTTAGATTTAGTCTCGTTGTAACTGATATTTTGAATCTTTTACTGCATGGAACAATCTTAATCTTAATACAAATTGCCTTCCAGGCATATTATTTCGACAGGGACGATGTGGCCCTCCATGGACATTTCAAATATTTCAAAACTTGCTCAGAAGAAGAACGGGAACACGCATACAAATTTATGGAATACATGAATAAGCGAGGTGGACGAATTATTCTGACTGAAATCAGCGCCCCCGAGAAGCAAGAATGGGGAGCCGCCGTTGAAGCAATGAATTCCGCCTTAGAATTGGAGAAAAAAGTCAATGAGGTAATTTCATTCCCCTAGGAATGCCCAAATAAGTTTTTTACCTTGCAGTCCTATTAAATAGTTATTTTGTCCCTTTTTTTAGTTTTTTGTCAAGCTTCTACATATTTCCTAGGCGTTCTATGGCCGCCTAAATTGTTTTGGAATATTTTAAGTACTATTGGGACTTTCTAAGCGGCCATGAAGGTTTTAAAACACTCTAGAGACTTCCATGTCGCTTCTGAAGCCTTTAAGTGCCACTTAAGAACTTCAAAGTTCAGAAGATTTTAAAGTGAACACTTTAAAACTTTGGAATCTTTGAAATTTCTTCAGAACTTCATAAATGAAAGGCTTTTGAAATCATACTAGCACCTGAAAGCTTCCAAAGTTCAGAAGATATTTAAAGTGAAAACTTTAAAACTTTGGAATCTTTGAAATTTCTTCAGAACTTCATAAACGAAGGCTTTTGAAATCATACTACCACCTGAAAGCTTTACAGCTCTGGCAACTCTCACGATCTCTTGCTAAAGTCATACAGAGGCTCCCAAAGCACCCTAAAATCTCTCAAAGAGCTCTTAAGGTCTCCAAAGTACCCTTTAGGCTCTCAAAGTCTATTGAAGGCTTCCAAAACTGTTCTTAGAGAACATTATAAGCTTAAAAAATACTTGGGAGGCCTTCAAAGCTACTACAGATTTCTACTGCGATCTTGAAACCTATTTTTGGAACTCTGGATGCTTCTAAGACTTTAAAGAAGCATCCCGAAGTTTCCAATTTCCAAAAAAACTGTTCCTCAAAAGTTTTCAAATTACTTTAAAGCTTCGACACAAAGAGTCTTACTGTCAAATTGAAATATATCCTATCCAAAAAAGATCATCTTCGTGCTTTTTAAAACTGCGGGAGATACAATTAAAGCATTTTTCTGACCGAAATATACAAACATGTAAAAATACGGAACATTAACAATCCTACATGTAAACCACACTTTTATGTCATTAAAAATAGTCAAAATTTCGAGTGTAATTTAATTTTAACCTTTGAGATTAAATTAAAATATCGTGAAAAATTTTATTTCTAAAAACATTAATAAAATGAAATAAATGAAAATTTCGAGAAAAAAGTCGAAGTAAAACCGAAATTTCTAATTTAAAATGACTTTTTTAAGGAAGTCGAAATTTTGAGTTTAATTTTGAAGTTTAATTCCGAAATTTAGGCTTTATAAATTTCAAATTGTCGAAAAAATTCAACTTCTAAGGAAAAAGTACAAGTTTTGTCAAAAAAATTGAAATTTCAGGATTAAAGATGTAACAGAATTTTGAATTTAATCTGAACATTACTTTGTATTATTTTTCTGTAATAATTTTTACAATACGTTCTTGACTCAAATGAAACAAATATAAATTGCGGTTTCTAAGGAATTCAGCTTCGCGTACGGGAATTGACGCAGATCTAGTATCTGTATACATAAAACAAAGTCGTGCTAGTTAGTTTATAACTCCAGAACGGCTGGACGGATTTTTATGATCTTTGCTTTGTTGAATTTGTCTCGGCCTCGAATAGCAGAATAAGGACTAAAATATTGAAAAAATTAACGAAAAAATGTTTTATAAGTTATCCGTGTACAGCGTCATCCGTGATTCATAATAGGAACATGACAGAAATGTATCGTAACGTACACCAGTAGATGGCGCTGTATCTCCTTTAATTATGGCTCTTTTTTTGCTTAGGATTCACTCGGAAAAGGGCATAGGGGTTTGTCGCGAAGCAATAAAGCTTATATGCGAGCATATAAAATATTTTAATGTAAAAATTTAAAATTGAAAACAAAACTTGTCCCCTGAAACCAAGAAAGATTAAAAAACACAACACAGGTTGCTCTAACGCGTTTCGACCGCCATGCTATTATCTTCAGAGAGATACTGAAAAATTTAGTTCAGCTAAGAGAGGTAATATTTATTAATTCTGAGGCAGTACGAAGTTCGCCAGGGCCAGCAAGTTGTAATTTATATTCCAGACATAAAATTGTGGCTTAATCTGTTAAATATTGTTTAGTATTAAAAATGTGTCGTTATTAGGAGTATTCGGTATTACGGAACGCAGCCGTAACTATCTATGATTCTCTCATAAATGTCACTCATGTCATTGTCATTAATTACATAACCTTAAATTAGATACCAAAGTACTTGTTTTAGTTAAGCGTTTGGTTTGCAGTAATTTTTACTTACTTGGGATTTTACTTTTTCTAAAATAATATTGAATTGAACTTTCGAGTGCTATACGTGTGTTAAATTGGTGCATAAACATATTTTTCTTAGAGTTAATCATACTATATTTTGTAATTCTCTCGATTTTAATGAAGTGCGATACTTGTGAAAATTTAACTAATGTAAATGGAAATATAGTAACCATACTTTCGTACATATCCGAAGCAGTTATTAATTGAAAGAACACTGAAAACTGGGCATTAAGAAAATCCCCCAAGTGCAACCCATTATGCCTTTCTGGGATGATTACGAGCACCCCGATGACGCTTTAGAATATTTACCGGAGTGTTGGCTCACCGAAAACATAGATGAATTATTGAGTGTCGAATTTCCCGGATGTACTTGCACTGGAATCTGCTCCCCAACTACCTGCGAATGCTTATCCAGAAGCGGAGTTCACTACAGTTTCCAAAACATAAACGAGCCAAAATCCTACATATTTCAAAGTAATTCCACCGGTCAACCAGCATACGAGTGCAACAGAAATTGCTCATGCCAAGAATTCTGCGGCAACAGACTTGTTCAGTTCGGCCCCAGAAAGAACTTGAAAATTATCAAATGTGAAAGTGTTGGAGGAGTTTCGTATAAAACTGTTTCACGCGAAGTTGTCTCCTGTAAAGGTGACCTACGTGAAGGTGTTTTCTGTGAAGGTGACACACGCAAAGGTATTTTATGTGAAGGCAACTCAGGCGAAGGTATTTTATGTAAAGGTAACCAACGCGAAGGTATGCTATGTGAAGGTAACCCACGCGTAGGTATTTTATGTGAAGGTAACCCACGCGAAGGTGTTTTATGTCAAGGTGGCCCATGCGAAGGTGTTTCATGTGAATGTGGCCCATGCATTCGTGACCAACGCATTAGTGAACCATACCAAACGAACTCGCCCGTGGGTGTCTCGTGCAAAGGTAACCCTTGCATGGATAACTCACTTAAAGGTGACCCACAAAGTGACCCAAACAAAGGTGGCCCATCCCAAATTGTCTCGAAGTAAAGGTGGCTTACGCAGAGACATTGTACTGAGCAAAGGTTTGGGGGTAGAAACCGAAGAACGGATTCCAACAGGTGGTTTTATTTGTGAATACGCTGGTGAAATTTTGACAAAAACTGACGCCAAACGACGTATTGAGAAATATAGGACTTTAGGGTATTCAAATTATGTGTTTTGCGTCAATGAGAATTTCGGTCAGACGAAATATCAACATTTTATAGATCCTACACTTAGGGGTAATATAGGGAGGTATCTCAACCACAGCTGCGATCCCAATTGTGGTTTAGTCCTTATTAGGGTTAACGAGTTTATACCAAAGTTGTGTATTTTTGCAATAAGGGACATTGAGAAAGGCGAGGAACTAACTTTTGACTATGGCAGCATGGAAGATTCCAGTACAAGGGGTTATGAAGCGTCTGGAAATTTGGATGTGTCAAAAGAAAAGGTTACTAGGACGCCCTGTTTGTGTCTGAAATCGAATTGTAGAAAATATTTACCGTTTGATTTCTTTGCTTTCTAATTATTTTATTGAAGATTGTTTATTTACTTTTGAATATTCATTGCTGTATTGTGTCTAAACAATGAAATAATAAGTCGTAGGAAACATGATTCCAAATAAAAATAAGTTATTAAATATGTGGATTTTTATTTGCCATAAATCTGTCTGTAAGCGTTTAAATTGCTGCAGCAGAGGCTTGCAAAATAATTTATAAGCTTCACACCCTCTTGAAAGGACACCCTTTCGAGACAGCAGACGCTTTCAAAGCGCTTTAAAGGCCCCTCCAAAACCTTCATAGATCAATAGAGTTGCAAATTTTCAAAAGACTTGAAGCAACTAATAAGATTTAATTATTTAATATAAATGAACTCCCTGTTTCAGTAATTTTGTCCGCTTTGTCTTTTGTTTACATTTCAGATTTTTACACATACGATGCTGAACTTTTCTCGAAGACGCAATTTTCAAGGCATTTGACTTTTTCTAGTAGTTTAGGAACCTCTAGAAGTTAGGAAAAGTGTCAAGTGAGGACACTGCAGAGTCTTCCAAAGTCCTCTAAATAATTTAAAAGCCGTAGTAAATTATTGAGCTTTCTACAACGCCTTGTAGCAGATCTCGAAGTTTTTAATGACGTCTAAAAATATTATAATTTCTCTGACGCAGTTTTACCCTTTTTAGAAGCTATTCTAGAAGCTTCCAAAGTCATCTCCGGCTTACAGTCATCTAAAGCTTTTCAAAAGCTTTTAAAGTCTTCTAAAAGCTTTCAGCGTCCTCTAAAGCACTTTTAAGCCCTCTAGAGGCAAACAAAGCTCTTTGAAGCCTTCCAAACCCTCCTAAATGTTTTAAAAAGTTTTTTAGGCTTTCAAAGGTCTGATCTCACCTGATCATCAGCTAAATTTAAATATGTGTTCCAGGTTCCATAGATTTATTTGCTTAGTCGCTTGTTTCCATTCCATTTGTGTGACTATTACAAAACTGCCTCCGTTTCATATTTAGGATGAAACAAAACCAGCATATATTGGTTCCGCTTTAGCATATTTAAGCAATATGCAGCTGAATTTCAGTGTGAATGTATTAAGTAAGTTAGAAACACGTAGAAGCTGTGTTATGTTAATAACCAAGCCAGAGCTCCCTTTATTGTAAAATTTTATGAGAAGCTATTAACTGAGAAAGGAAGCCTGCATCAAAATCTAAATTGTATTTAGGCACAGTCCACATTGATAAAATTTTGGCGCACACGAGTAAATTTGCATTGGTGTAGATCTACTTTAATACAACACAGAATTGTAAAATGCAGACATATGCGTAGAACAGTAATTAATTTTAAATGGTCACGTGACCCTCTATGCAAAACCCACTGATAAATGTAACTCACGTTTATTACGTTGAATACACATTCAATAGAACGTATTAAAAACAGATTCTCTTAATCAACTCTCTAAAGCAATTTTCGCCCTTAAAATGTTTCAATCCCCAAGACCCAATAACAGGAAATAATTCTGTTTCTGTCCATTTCTTTGTAATAACACTTGTTATTTTTCGCAGAATTTGTTAACTTTACACAGCATCGCCTCCGGCCATATGGATGTCAATTTGTGCGATTTCTTGGAGACTCACTACCTCCAAGAGCAAGTAGACGCTATCAAAGAAATCGGCGACAATGTAACCAACCTCAAGAGAGTTGGAGAGGGCTTAGGAGTATACATGTTTGACCAAAAACTGGCCTCCTAAACGAAAAACGTGATAAAAATATATTTAGTTTCGTTTTATATGTAGCTTATACCAAACGTTACAATATGAAAAATAATTATACGTAAAATCTCCAGTTACACCGTAAATTTGGTTTGTCGAAAGCGTGGCTGTAAGAAATTGTATTACTACTGCGGTTTTAAAAATATGTGATTAAAGGAATATAAAAAATATTTATGTATAATAAAAACTGTTATATTACTATATTTATATTTAGGTATACATTATACGTTCATTTAATGTAAGTTATATTTTTAGATTAATAAATACCGAAAAATGCTTCTTCAATCTTTTTATCACGTTAAAAACCCGTTACAGCAATATCTAACGCTATTTGTCTTAAAATTCTCATTTTAATATATTTTGATTGAAATAAGTATAATCTCATGCAAACAAGCATTAAAATTTAAACGAACGTCAAAAACCAGCAAAACATTTTTATTCGTCTATTGTAGTTTGCAACACAACTCCAGATGACGCGTTGTTCTTTGGGTTAGCTAATCCATATCATTCCTCAAATGTCATTCATCAGACACCATTTCTTGACAGTTATTGTTCTGTGGTTAGACATTTCAACCTAACCTTAGATGTTTAGGTTGTCATAAAATAAAATGTCAATTTCTGTTATTTGTTGTGTTTAAAATGGTGAATTCTAAATTATTTGTTATTGTTGTTTTGTTTGGTAACTTACTATGTGAAGTTTGTGCTGTCACACATTGGATTGTTACCGAAAATGGAAAGATTGAGTCTCACGTAGGTTTTATTTGGTGGTTACCCATATTACTGCTTAGTGCTATATTTAATTTATTTGTAACTTTGTTGTATATTTTGACTATGTAAACGTTTATTTTTATTCAATTATATTGTTGTTGATGCCCCATTGGTGGTTTGGTGTATTTTCCTTACGATTTTACCTTTGTTTTGTTTTATTTTCTACTCTCTGGAGTAGTTTCTGTGCTTGCTTACGAATACATTTCCATTATATTAGCGAAGGAACCTGAATAAAATAGTCAATGAAAGTAAATGAGTACTACATATTAGTGAAAATTCCTATTATGCTAACATTAATAAGTCAATTACTGGGCGAAACTGCCCATGATTTATGTCTGTATAGTCATTCAGTTTTCTGCTCTGGACAGTTGTAAATTTAAGGAATACCTGATTAAAAAGTAATTAATTTGAGGCTGCTTTAATAATAATTAGATTTTTCGATTGTATTCGCAGGTACACATTTAAAATGTGCAACTGCCCAATTAAAAGCTTTAATTTTATTTGTTTTTATTTTAACAAGTGATACATATGATAAAGTTATGATGCATAGGATAAAAAATTGATGATTGACATTATGCAGGGCATAATAATTTACATATTTGGTAACCACATATTTTATTATTAATTTTTGTACGTAATTAAATTTTTTGGAAAATATCAAGTGTACAAAAAGTTTTCTAATCTAGTGCGCTGCTGTCATTTTTTGACATTTTCACGTATGTTCCTTAATTAATTCGTACTTACCAAATTGACATTTAACCTTGACATAAACATTCTGCAGTACTATCAGGAATAGATGAAATTCATTCACGATTGCTTTTTTGGACTGTTCGAAAATATGATTCAACAATAAAAGATTTTTCTTCCATTGTAACTTCAAATCAATAAAATATTTTTTTAAGGTTATGTTTCTTCACCTGTCGGTCGATCAAGTAAGGAACATACGTAAACATGACTAAAAATGACAGCAGCACTCTAGATTAGAAAACTTTTTATACGCACGATAAATTTCTTCCTATAATTGAGAACCACAGACAAATTTCCTAAAAACGTCAAATTTTGATACACGATCACCATAATATAGTCCATTTCAGATAAATGTGCATCAGAGTGATGTTCTGTGTTCTTAAAATTCTAAACTAAATATCATTAAATATTTTGATTTGTTGTCGGTTGCTTTAAAAGCGATTCTTTTATATTTTATGTCAATTTCTTCTGAAACATATTAAAGTGTTAATTATGAATATAAAAATAATGTGGAAAACATTTAGTCCGATTATTGCTGCTAAACAACCCCTGAAATATAGGCAACCCAATAATCATCAAAATGTTTACACGTGGAGGCAGCTTTAGTTCTGGTGATTTTTTTAATTAATTTATCTAAAGGTTGATTTAATACTTCACGGCCTAAGCTTATGCACATTTAACTGAAATACCTAACTGTTATAAGAATATTGTCAAAGATATTTATACAAACCACCATTTCCATTCTATGACAAAAAAGAAAGATGGTATTCTTCAAAGAACATGAAAGAAAAAATAGTGATCAAGCAAAGCTTAAAGATATAATTAAAAAAGATGATACATCTTTAAATATTATTAACGTAGATATTAAAGTAAAAGTATGAAGGCTGTCGTAGCAATTGGACGTCGATGTTTCGATTTTACTAAAACTCATCAACTGCCTTCATATTTAATAAAATTGTTTTATGGATCAAATTTTGCTAGATTACCTTTTATCCTTTTGAATTTTTATGTATATTTTAAAAATAAAATCATCTTAATAAAGCATTGCAACTGTAAAACGTTTTACAGGCGGAATCACCGTTTAACATCAGACGCCCGTATGACTTAATGGCCCTTTTAGAGCAAGAAAACCGTCGTAACGATTTAAACAACTTGTATCAGGACCTGTTGTCCCGTAAAACACGAATAGACGAAAGATTGGCGAAAGTGGAAGCCTCCACCAAAAACGAGGGCCCTTTCAGTCTAGACAACGAATGTCTCTCCAACGAACAACTTTTTCCAAACGTAGATTTCTACGCCAAACACGCTTTAAACGGAAGCGACCGATTGGAGATAAATATGCCTCATTTGGATAAAGATTCGTTATCCGCGTATCAGAGTCCCGACTGCAGCAAATACGCCGATTTGGATCAAGTGTACGTTTCATACGACGACTTGGATCCTGTGAAAAACCGAGATAACGTCACAGTTTCGCCAGATGAGAGTTTGGCGGCGCTGCTGCCGTACGAATCTATCAAGTTATTCGGCCACGCCATCGCGGAGGCTCTGAGTACTAATAAAAGTTCTTGGGTGCATTATAATTTGGGCACGATATTCTGGAGGATGATGGGTTTCGGTTCTAAGGCCATGGAATGCAACAGGAGGGCGCTACATTTTGTCCCATCGTAAGTAATGTGATGAGGGGCTGAAAGTAGCACTCGCAGGATGATAATTTAGTTATTTATTTTTTATTTATGGATCCATTTTTTATTTAAGGATCAATTTTTTTCCTACGTTCTTACTAGTTTTGATGAATTTTGAATTCTTTTTAGCAATCTCGCTTTTGAGTCGACAGGGAAATGTTATCGACATAACAGACCTTATGACTGTGACTAAATTTTAGGTCTCTTTAGTGGTCTTTATCAAAGACAATTTCCAATAACCGCTTAAAAATATTTTTCCATTCCTGCTGATTGGCATTTTCTTCGCCAGTTGCTTCTTACAGACGTCCAAATTTTCAATTACCTCTTTTGTTAAGGAATGGCAATCTTTTATAGATTGTCCCAAACAGCTATTGCGTTAAATCTATCAGAATTATTTCTGTCAGTAGATAAATTTTGTAGAGCGAAAAATTTAAAATCATTTTTATTTCTGATGACGGGCATAGAGGTGAACTGCCCGAAACGTTAAATTTAATATCATTTATTTTTATCGTTGATTTTTACAATGGTTTTTAAGTGTTTTTTAGTGAGTGTTAGGTCACAAACAGCGATTGACAAACTAAGATCTAACGCAATCGCTGTTTGAGGCAATTTATAAAAGATTGCCATTCCTTAACAAAAATAAGGCAACTGAAAATTTCGACGTCTGTAAGAAGTAACTGGCGAAGAAAATGCCAATCAGCAGGAATGGAATTAACGAAACTTTGCAAAGATGATACAGAGAATATCTATAGAGATATATACTATATTGAAATAAATTTCAGAGAATCAAAAGTTTGGAAATTTTGAGAAAAGAGTTAAAATTTTGAGAAAACAGGCAATATTTTAGGTAGATTTTTTTAGAAGCTTAGATTATTTTTCTGTAGTTTATATTTTTGTTTCGAAATTGAAAGTTTAATTTCAAATTTTATATTTTTTACTTAAAACATCTACTCCAGGTCCATTTTCTGCTGAAATTATGAGTGTAAACTCGAACATTTTTGGTTAAAAGCGAAATTTCAAGATGACTCGAAACTTCAAATTTTGTAAAAATAAATGAATTTTCAAATTTAAGTTGTAAATTTTGGTATGTTTATCAATTTCGGTAGTTTTCTCATTTTTTTCTATAAATTTGAAGTTTTGTAACGAAGACTTCCACGGTCAGTCAGTACAGGAAACTTCTTCCGGGATTGGATCGTGTCAAAGAACTACTAAAAGTGTTCGCCCACCATCGTAGGGGACTTCTTCAGGAACAAAGAAAAGAAACAATAAATGAAAAGAGGAATATGAGGGAATATGCAAAAATGAAATAATGAAACGGCCGATTTCAAAACATCAGAACATTGGTTCCAGAGGGGAAACTCTTCTGAAGAAGAGTTTCGCCTCTGGTATAGTGGACATACTGAGTTACCGTGGTCTTCTGTCTAAACTTTCTTATCCTTTGTACCAATTTTCAATTCAGAAGAGTTTCGCCTCTGGAATGGTGGACATAATGAGTTACCGTGCTCTGATGTTTTGAAATTGGCTGTTTCATTATTTCGTTTTTGCAAATTCCCTCATATTCCTCTTTTCATTTACTTTCTTTTCTTTGTTTCTGAAGAAGCCCCCTACGATGGTGGGCGAAACGTCGAACACTTTTAGTAGTTTTTTGACACGGTCCAAATTTGAAGTTTACACTTCAAATCTTTAATTTTTTTTTACTTAACATTTCAAACCAAAGATTAATTTCAAATTGTCGAATTTATGTAGGAATTTCCGAGTATAAAGCCAAAATTCTGTGTTTTAAAAGTCGGAAGTGTTTTTAGACCATCGTCTGAACTTTGTGAAAGTTTGGCGAATCTTTCAATTATTTTTTTTATTCTGTATTGATCACGTGCTGGATATTGACAAAGTTTTTGAGGAGATCAAAAAAGCGTTTGTTGCGAGTAATGCAACGGTTTGAAGGGAATGGTGGGCTTGTTCAGATATTATTTTATTTGCAGACAGTACAAAGATATCCCGTTGTATAATTTGGCCGGAATCTTACACAACTCGGATCATTCAGTAGACGCTATTGGGGTCATGCTATCGGCGCTGGAAACTTCCCCCGATTATCCCCCTCACCATTTGGCCATTGGTAACATTTTTGCCGCTTTGGGCTTCTACAATGTCTCCGTCACGTATTACACCAGATATCTCGAGTTGCAACCTAACCAAGATGTGGTGGCCACCAAACAGGCAGTAGTTTGCATTTGGAAGTTAGAAACTGGATTTCGTCAAGTGCACGAGTAAGTTGCGGAGGCGCTACGGCCCGAATTTCATCGATGTGTTGCAGCTCCCTGGAAAGCATCTTGTCAGATCTTCACGATTTCCACAGCCAGCAACAGCAGTGGTTACGTTTGCAGGAAAAATTTCTATGGGAACAATCCTCTTTCGATGTTCAGTTGATTGGTTTTAATTCCAAACACTTGGGAGCGTTGCTCAATAAGCCTGATCAGGAATGTTTGGGAAAGCCTGGTAAACCATGCTTCGTTTCAGATTATCATTTAGCAAATTTCGACTCGTTGAATACCCAAAACATATTTCACCTGATCGAAAAAAAGACGAAAAATCTAAATGCGGAAATGGCAAAGCAGCCTTTTTTTGATGGTGATTTGAAAAAGTTTAAAAGGCAGGGTAAAGCTGAGGATAAGCCAGTTGGTGACAGCTCTAATCCAACACCTCCCCTTCATCCTAAATACCCAACTACCATGACTACCAACGGTGATCTTTATTTTGATGCGACGGGGTGGCCTACAAAGTCTGAATGTTTGAAGTGGAACTTGCCTGTTGATGGGAAGGAAGATTTAAATATTCCAGTGTTTTTGCCGCCTGAAAACAAGGGCTTTCAGTAAGTATTTGAGAATGTTCACTCAACTGATAACATCTATTTTAAACAATTGCTTAATTTTGTTATTAAAATTTTGAACCCAAATTCGAATGTCGAAAAAAAAAAGAAATTTTCTAAAAAGTCAGAAATTGTAAAATAAAGAGTATTGCAAACTAGGGTTTTTATTTAAAAATTTCGAACTTTTTTTGGCATAATTTGAATTTAAAATGCTGTATCATTTATTTGAAAATGAGGTAGAACAATTATAATACTCATCAGAAATATTTTTCAAAAACATACTTTCGTTTTACAGAGTGAATAAAATTTTGTCCGAATACATTGGCGTACCTGAAAGCGATGAGTACCCTCTACCCTGGTACCCACCTCTTTGCGAAGAGCCTGATGTTTCTGGGGAAAGGTTTATTCCCGAATCGGAACGCCAAGCCCTCAATGTTCAATTTGAAGCTAACAGCTACTTAAGAAATCATCTGCTACAGTACGTCAATCAAGGCCGGTCCAATGAGGCCGAGATTGGACAAAGAATAATCACAGCCATGAAAAAGGTAATTTTGATATCTAACATCAAGTTTATTGGTTATGTAGGTGACGTTTTAACAGGAAATTCTTAAACTTTTTGCCCACCTCTGAAGCTAACTCTTTCTCATTTCTGCAACAAGTGTTTTATTAAAAAATATAAACCATTTATCTGTGTATTATGCAAAAATTTATGACACCAACCAATATTCGTTTGGAAAATTTGATGACCAAATCAAAGGACAGTTTGTAGAAAATATTCTTGCTATATTTTCATTTGACTAGTGGGACACATTGTCTTACTGTCGCTACGCTCATGCGAGGTTATGTTTCTACATTGCCATCTATATTTCACTCGCGTGCTCCAATGGCATAATGGGGTTATTGTTCATCAAATATTTAATGGGGTGCAGTGCTGATAGCATTGCTGCTATAAGCAAGAACGTTTCAATTTGGCACACTCCTACTGCTTGCCATATCAAGTATTTATTGAATAATACCTTTTGCTAATTAATTAATCTGAAGAAATATTAATGTTACAAATTTTGTTTCAGAAAGCAGCACCTTCGTGGATCTTGGCCACTTTAGCTAGCTTGTACTGGCGAGTTCGAAATAACCAAAGAAAAGCCTTGAATTGCCTTGATTTGGCGTTCAAAAGTGTCCCCAAAGAATACACTGACGTTGTTCTAGTCTCCATTGGTTCTATCGTTAACCAGCTGGGTTTTGTCGACCATGCTCTAAAATTTGCTAATTTGGCTTTCAAGCTGAACAACGTCGAACCGAGTACAAATTTTCTACTGGCTTTGCTTCATTATAAAAGTAACAACCCCCTGATGGCCATGTATTATATGAAGAGTGTGCTTAGGGCGGACCCCGAGTACTACAACGGCCAAGCGGAGCATTTACTGAAAACCTGGGGCTGTAGGATAAAGGTGGGGAGCGGAATTTATAAAATCCCAGAAAAGACGTGCAGCGATAAGGAGTCGTTTAATGGCGAAGGCGTTATATGCTCCGAGAACGGGGAATATTGCAAAACTACTTCAGTCCAGTGCTTCAAGACTGACAAGGCGCCCCCTTCAAGTAAGTTACACGCCAGCAATTTATATGATATCCAACTGAATTCAAAGATGTTTTAATTCAATCAATTTCTACAAATTCTACAGATTAAATATGGCGATGCTCTGCTCGATAAAATTTAAGAAATTTGATTGAGTCGCAGAGCACCGTAGATCTTTCTCCATTTAAAAACGATTCTCTTATGAACTGATTTTTGTAGATGGGGAGACGATAAAAATACATGCAAAGGCTGGTTTGTTATCTTCAAGTTGTGGTGGTCAAAAAGGCAACAAAATATATTCGTTTATGTCTTCCCTCCTGTCGGAAGTTTCCAACGCGGAACCGCTCGAGCAAGTCGATAAAATAACCAACGGTGCCCATTCTGCTTTCCACATGAGAATCTCGTTGGGTGATAATTACGCCTCCACTGGTAGATAAACCATATTTGTTAATGTTTGAAGTTTCCTTTAGCATTTTTTATAGTTTCAGTCGCTTTGACTGATGATCCAGTACCTGACGCCCTATTACAAATCTACGATTCATCCGGAACCTTACTTTTATCGCCAAAACGATGCAGAGAGATCAAAGACGCGGATTGGATACATTTCACGTCGATGTGGCAATCAATAGCTGCGAGAAATGTCGAGTAAGATTTTCGTGAATTTTTAACGAAATAAAAAAAGGAATTATTACCATTGATGATTTTATGCAATGGCTACGATAAACTTATACCGGATGCCGAGGCGCAGCTTGTGACGTAGTACGCGATGCAAAAGAAAAGTTGGGGAGTCAAGTTGAAATATATAAAAAAGAAAAATGGCAAGGGGCGGTTACACGAGGGGGGGGGAATGGATGTTAGTCGCCGTCCTTAATTATTTCTAATTTTCCTCAACTGGGTCATAGTTTTAAGTTTTCACTTCTGTCGGCAGTCCTCATAACTGCCTAATTTTCTTGTTTTATTTATAATTTATCAATTATTATCTAGAAATATCTACTAACTTCGAATTTTCCATTAAAAAAATGATTTCCAGCATTGGATCCTTTTTGAAATCACATTCAAAATCTGTCAACGATAATTTGAAACCATACTGCTCTCGGAGTATACCGATGTCGTCGATGACTATGGACCATATAACCACTGTGATAACGAAGAATAATTTGCCGCCCATTCCAGATAAGACTCTCTCAGAGTGGCTCGGTTTGGTGGCTGGGGATCAAGGTGGGTCAGTGAGAGAGCTTGGAGCCAAAATTGGATTTGCTTTAAAAGAGGTAACATTTTCGCACATGGCGACTGGTGATTGATTAACACATTATTTGTTTAGCATGCCACCTCGTGGTTACTAGCTAATGCCGGCGCCATCTATTGGAGAATTATAGGCAACGCGGAAGAAGCTATAGTTTGTCTTCGACATGCATTGTACTACGTGCCGGACGATATGAGGGATATTCCGCTGATTAGTTTGGCTAATGTACTTCACAGGTGATTATCAATTGTTATTATAGTTGAATGACTAGGCATTTAATGGAGTATTTTAAAATATATTTAAAAGATGAAGTTGCTTACATTACATGGCATTTTAATATTGTTCGGCTGGTTTTAGATGTTTAGTCCATTATTAGTAGCAATATTATTTTTGATCAGGCATTTTTGATTGCTAAAGGTGTTAGACATTATTGAAATTTTGTGAGACATAACCAATGTAGTCTTTATATTGTTGCGCGCGTTACCGGTTCGAGTGATTAACACGTGAATTATAACCACTTTATTTCTAAACTGAACTTGGAATACTACAATTGCAATTCACTAACACTGTTTAACTAACTTATTCATTGACTTCTAACTAACTTGACTAACTGATTGACTGACCAAGGAAAAGCCAACCGGACCCCCCTATATATATAGATCCTGATTTGGGTTCTTGAAAAATCAAGCAGATAAGGCTTATCGTTTGCCGAAATTTCTGGAACGCTTATCGCGGCCGCTTCCCTTTATCAAATTTTCTAGAAACTTTCCAACTAAATTTTATAATTACATTTTTGTTACAATATATTCGTTAGTGGTGCTAGTTTTGATTTAAAATGTTTTTTTCAATGAAATTATATTTAAAGGCTGGGTAATCATGATGGAGCGTTGGAAGCAGCATATACAGCTTTAAAAACTCATCCTGATTATGTCTATAATCACTTCACAGCTGGAAACATACATACTGATATGGTACGTATAAATACATTTTTTATCACCGTTGTGTCTACGAAGTGAATCTGGCTTCCAGTTATTTGAATTTTCCTTTTTTGGTAACGAATTTGAACTATGAATTCGATTCTTTAAATCAGTCCTAGAAAAATCGAAACCTCACCTTATGCATCAGATTCAATGCTTTGCGCCTCACTTTCCTGAGACTGAAAATTCATGATTCTAGGTTAAGGTTTTAATTTTTTCTAATATTTTTTCTATACAGGTATTGCATTCATGGAATACATTCATGCATACATTTAGATGGACGGAAATTTTGATAATATATATGATAAACTTGTTATAATTTCAGGGGGATTTTGAGAAAGCCATTTCTTTTTATCGCTCATCTTTGGTACTGGATGCTAATTTTGCTCCGGCTAGAAACAGGCTCCTGGCTATTTCCTGCACCCTTCTCTTCGATGAATTAGGATCCTTGAGGGATTTGGGGGATGAATCTGACGGTTAGGAATCCTTGTCCAAACTCAATTAAATGAATATATATTTTATTTCCAAAAAAATGCTATTGTAATGTTACAATGTTTTAAATTTTATTCCTATTTCAGACTGTTAGTGTTCAGTGTTCATATAAATATAATATTATCGTTTTTATTTGACTCTAAACATTCTATTTTTTATATTATACTGACAAATGTACATTCCAATTAATATATTTATTTATGTATTACTTGTAGTTTTATTCTGTTTACAAATCTGCCAGGTTAATTATATAGATCGGACATTTTGGTGCCTTAATTAATATTCTATATTACAATTCTTCCAATGGTTGAAATTCCAAGAATTGCAAAATCCTAATATTTTAATCAAAAAGATAAAAGTTAGGAAGTTACGATACCCAAAATTGAAATTACAGAAAATATTTTTATTTTAAAGAATTACTTTAGGAAGGTTACGTTGCAACTCAAATCGCAAAGGTCACAAGTAGAGACAAAATTTTCTTGTATTATGGGTTACATCCATTAAATACAAGTGCGCACTAACCGCACTTTGCATTTAGAGATTTTATTTACCAGTTATTTTTTTAGCTTAAATTAACTTCGCTTTAAAATCATTTAATATGGCGCGACCTGAGTCGCTCCTCTCCAAATATATTGCTAAATTACAAATATTTATTATACAACAATAATTAGTGGATGAGAACAATCAATGCTTTAGTGAAGTGTTAAGTATAGTGGTTAAATATTACAGTTGTAGTTGAAATGCCTTCAAAAACGACGCAAAAGCAATCAAAGACCTTAATACTCGCATGGTCTAGCTACAGGAGCATTTCTCTAGTGAAATTAACAAATTTAAAGGCCAATTTATATCCACCAACGTCGCTGATGATCCCAAATCTACAACTTGGACAGATCTAATTACCAGGTTTGAAAACATCGAGTCATTTGTAAAGAAAGAAATCAAAGATCTGCAGATGCATATCATGCAAATCAACAATTTATAAGTAATACATCTTGTGAAGTGGAATATAATAATCGTCTGCAAAATCAACAAAAAATTGTGGTATATGGAATCACAGAAGTTAGTAACGAAAATCTAATTGAATCTACGTTAAATATTATACAAGATAAACTACAAATTCCAATAGAAAAACGGGATATCAAAGTAAGTTATTGCTTGGGTAAAAAAAAATCCGGCGAATAAACGAACGCTTTCAATGGTAATCGAATTTAACAACACCTGGCTAAGAAACGATGTGTTCTCCAAAAAAAACTAAGCTCTCGGGATCACCGTATATAATATCAGAAATGCTTACGAAAAGTAATCTTTTAATTTATAAAGAAGCCCGTAAAAAGTATAAAAACAATTGCTGGACCGTAAATAGCAATGTGTTTATTAAACAAGAAGATGAAAAAAAAAATAATTAGAACTTTAGAAGATCTGGTATCGCCATAACCATTATGTATAATTGTAATTTATAGGGGAGCGCGAATTAGTGCTATCATAGTATTTTGTTATTAAAATTTAAAAAAAGAATAAGAAATAATTTAAAAATAATAATAAAAAAAAAAAGATTTTTTTTTATTTTGTACTGTTTCGTGGTAATATTAGTATGAAGAAACTGTCATTTTCGTTTCTAAATGTTAGATCTCTTACAAACCATTTTGCATCTTTTAAAACTTTGGTACTGCAGGAAAACTTTGACTTTGTAGGCATTAGTGAAACATGGTTAACGGAAAGTTTTGTTGGGGATAGAATTTGCGTTGTCTGATACAATTTTGCAAGAAAAGATAGGGGTGACAGAGGAGGGGGTGTAGGATTTTATATAAAAATTCAATCAATAATTAATCTTCCATCAACTGCGGCCCTAGAACAGGTATGGATAAAAGTTAGATTATCAGGTAAAAATTATGCTTTTGGGTCACTATATAAGCCCCCTAATAGTAATTTTGGAGAATTCAAACATATATTTGAAGATTCTCTATCTCAGCTCGTGATATAATGTGATGTAGTTATCTGTGGAGGAGATGTGAACATAAATTTTTTAGATTGTGATAATAAGAGAGTAATAAGCTTTCTCGATTTAGTTGGCTTGTTTAATTTAAAGCCAAGTGTGGATTACCCTACTAGAATTAGTGAAAAGTCTACTAGATATAATTTTGATTCCCAATGATTGGAAAGGATGCAGCTGCATTGTAAGAGAAATTTCACAAATTTCGGATCACTGTCTAATTAAATGTTTAATAAATAATGCAAATGAAAAGATGCCAGACAATAATTTAGTAGTACGTAATTTGAAGAGAATAGATAAAAATTTACTGCAGGAGATCCTGGCAGTGACACCGCTTACGAATATAATCTATATTCAAGATATTAATGAGAAGGTTAGGTATTTTAATAATGTATTAATTAATATCTTTGATGTATTAGCTCCTTTACATTCCATTAAAAGTAAAAAAATCAAGCCTTCATGGCTGACATACCATTATGCAGCTTATAAAACTAAAAGATGACGCTTTTAAGAAAGTAAAAACCAATAAGTCAGAGAACTCCTGAAATTATTATAAACAAGTTAGAAATCAGTGTAATGTTGCAATTATTAATGAAAAAATGAGTTATTTAGAGTTCTGTGTACGTAACAATAAAGATAAAAGTAAATTATTATGGAAAAAAAACTAAAAGAACTTAACATACATAACAGAAATATAAAACATCCACTTGCTTCTAATTTGGATATTCCCAATGATATAAATGATCATTTTCTTCAAATATCACGTACTGTAGCTCCGGCTGACAATAACCTAGTAATTTTTTATCAACAAAACCTAAAAATGAATTTTGATGAGTTTTTGGATTTTTCAACAGTAACTAGAGCGGAGGTTAAAAAACATCTCTTGAATATAAAGTCCTTAGCAACAGACTCAGATATGATTAATTTAGAAATGGTTTTTCTCTGTTGCCCGATTATATTGCCATATCTTACAAATATCGTAAATTCTTGTTTATTAGATAATACCTTTCCCAGTAATTGGAAAATTGCTGGTGTATTACCTCTACCTAAAAAACCCAATATATCGGAATACAACGATCTAAGACCTATATGTATATTGCCTTGTTTGTAGGTACTCGAAAAAATCCTGTATGATCAAATTAGAAGACATGTAAATAAATATCAACTGCTACCCTCTCGACAATCAGGATTTAGATTTATGCATAGTTGCGCGACCACTCTGTTAGATGTTACATATGATATAATTAGAGCAACAGACTCTGGTAAAATAACAGTTCTAATACTCCTCGACTATTCTAAAGCGTTCGACACCATAAGCCATGAACTATTAGCGGCTATTTTACACTATCTGGGATTCTCTTATAACGCCGTTAATCTTATGAAAAGTTATCTGCAAAATAGAGTACAATATGTTCAGACTAATAAAGGTACGTCCACAGCTAAAAGTGTACATTGTGGTGTTCCTCAGGGCTCAATTTTAGGGCCTCTGTTATTTAGCATGTATACAAACCGTTTATCAGGTTTAAAACATTGCAAAGGGAACCTTTATGCCGATGACACGCAAGTGTACTATTCTTTTAAACCAAATAATTTAATGATGGCAGAAAATTTTCTATTTGATATCGATATCAGCTAAACATAATCTAAAAATAAATCCCTCAAAGTCATCTCTAATGGTATTTGGAAAAAATAGGGGGGAAATTGAAAGAAAAATAAAAATAAAACTCAATGGCAACTTGGTGGAATGTACCAATAGCAAACGTAATTTAGGCCTAATTGTAGATACCGATTTACGCTTTAAAAGTCACGTCAATAAATGCATTAGATCAGTATACACCTCTTTGAAAATATCGTATCCGCAACGACATGTTTTGTCACAACAGTTAAAAAAGTTACTTGCTGGTAGTTTGGTTTTAAGTGATTTTAATTTCAGCGATGTGGTGTATGGTCCATGTCTTGATAAAGAATATGTTAATAAAATACAAAAAGTACAAAAATCCTGCCTAAGATTTATATATGGCATTAGAAAATATCAACCTGTTTCATTTAAATTAAAAGATGCAAATTGGCTAAATATGAAGCAAAGACGCATGTTACACTCTCTGGTTTTATATCACAGTTTGCAAATTAATGACACACCCAGTTACCTACATACATTGAATTTAAGATTTAAGGGTCAAATTTCACCACCTTCTTACAAAAGTCTGTGTCATAGGTCGTTTACGTATAATATTTATATTCTATACTGTACCATCCCGTCTAAAAAACTTAAATTATTTAAAGTAGCAGTAAGAAAAATGTTTTTAGCTGAAAATGTTTAAAATCCTGGCGTTGTAAATATCTGTATTTCATTTCTTCCTGTCCTTAATTTTATTTATAGTTAAATAATTAATCTAAAAATACCACGACAGACTGTGGCGGATCCAGGGGGGGAGAGCACCAGGGGCAAGTGCCCCCCTCCCGAGATGCTCAAGAAGTTTAAAATAAATAATTGAAAAATACAAAATAAAATAAAAAAGTTGTAGAAATATTCTTATGCTAAATTGATATCTCATTGTATATCCATATATTTTAACAGTTAATCTGACAAAGACATAACATCCGGTGCTATAATTCGTAATACTTTTGCTGATTAGATTACTTGGGGCATAGCGGCACCTTCTTTGGTACTGTGATGAGCAGCCGTGATGATTAAATCCAGGTAAAGTCGATTAAATGTGATGCGCGACCAAAACCAGTGATTGTAGGTAGTTTTTCAAAATCGTCGCATTTTGCTCATCTTTAAAAATTTTCGAAGAATAATTTACCTTCGATTTTCGGACCCAATTTGTCTACGTTGTGTTTAAAATTATTTTATTTCATTAAATTGTAACCCCAGCTCGTAGAGTCGACAGGGAAGTGTTATCAAATTTAAACAACAATTGACCTCAACGTTTTATTACAATTGGTCAAAAAATAAACCAACAAAATCTCAAGTTTGTGATTTTCAAGTGTTCTTGAACATAATACAACAAAATAAAAGTGAACCTGTTTGTTTCAACTTGTTTAAAATTTACTGGAACACAGATCTGAGAGAAATATTTCTTTAGAAAATGAAGAGAATTCATTAAGCACAAGTAATCTGACATTCTTTGTCTAACTCTTTCGCTCGTATATGGTGCGTCGGTTATTAATTTCCCAAAGCTGGGCCATTTAGTTTGTACTCGAAGGTTTTCAAACCAAATGCAGCTAACTTTGTACCTGATTATCGGTGGGCGCTCGCTGGTTAGTTTGTACACAGAGGTTCTCAAACTATTTTCAGGGTCTGTTTTTATTCCCCAATTTTTTTGTTTTTGTCGTTTCTTAATGCAAGCATACTTCACATAGCATACAGTTTCCTGTTAAAGCTTTGAGCTAACAATATCCAAAGGATAATGCTACGAGAAAATGGAGCTCAAGCTTGGAAATGAAGTTGTGATTTATCGTAATAAATCAAATTTATAAATGTTGATTCAATCTTACAGATCTCTCGTTCTTTCACTCTTTCTTTCTTTCCTTTGTTAACTTGTTCCTTTGTTTGTTTTTCTGTTTTTCTCATATCAAACTCAATCACTCGAACTCGAACCAGTGTCATAAAATAGACTAGAAATATTGTTCAAATTTCGTAGAAGCTTTCTGAGCAGAATTTCCCTTCCAACACTACATCTACTTCTACGGCTACTGTTCTAATTAGAAGGGGCGATTTCTGGCTTAGAAAGTGGCTAAACTTGACTTAGCACAAAAAAATTAAAATCAAAGTTAGAAACTGGCAAGAAGTTCTCATTTCTTTCGTCAAAACATCTCCCTAACGAGAGCTTATGCTGATACTGCTCGTTCACCTACGTTAGTACTCCTCATTTGTCAACAGATCTATAAGGCTCTCTTTGGGCCAGGTTGTCTTGTCCTATATTTTTGGGATTCAAGCAACCTACGAAGGAGAATCTGCGAATGAGGTAGCACTAGGTGAATACACCAAAACAAGAACTAGGTAAGAGCTCATTGTGGCTTATGCTTCTAGGATGTTAAGGTGTACAATGCCCACGTTTCTAGTACTTGCAGAACATCATCAGTAAAACCCAAATATATGTGTCTGCTGCCAGTTACCGGACCTTTGTGGTGATGGGTATAAATTATTTTGGAACCCCTGGAAACTCAGCTTCCAACAGCAGAACACTAACATCGACCTTAAGGAAATGAAAATGTTTGTATGAAGCGAATGCGCTTTATTTCCTTATCGTTTTCTTGTCTTTGTATTTTTATTTTGTTTTATTTTTGTTTCCTTTTTTGAAACTGAGATTGGTAGTTGCACCAATTAGCGGTAGGGTTCTTGGCCCAATAATAATTTTCTAACAACGGCTTTCTCATTCATTCGGTTTGTTGTGGAAATTTACATTCCTTTCTCTTTTTTTTTGTGTACGCCCCCCAACCCCATATTGATCAAAATTAGAAACAAGTATTTTTCAAATTTTAGGAAAAGTTAATTAAATCATATAAGAGCGAAAAACCATCAAACAAAATCATCGGACAATTTAAAATTTACTTGCCTATTTATCCCGTAGCAAACATCACACAAATGGCACAAGAACTTCACGTTGAACAGAAATAGAAGTTGTTTTTTTTTGTGTTCATTCACGTTAATTAGCACAAACAGAAGCAATTTTTTATTTTTAAACTCCCGTATTTCGTACTCGTTTGCATAACTAGTTTCATCGAAGTTCCGTCTTTGACTAGCATTTTTAAACTAATTTCATCGAAGTTTAGTTCTTGACTATAATTTTTAAACTAATTTCATCGAAGTTTGGCACTTGACCAGAATTTTTAAACCAATTTCATCGAAGTTGAGTTCTTGACTATAATTTTTAAACTAATTTCATCGAAGTTTAGTTCTTGACTATAATTTTTAAACTAATTTCCTCGAAGGGTAGTACCGGACTATTTTAAAATTGGTCTTTCGTGTTTTATGTTCACACCCCCTACCCTTAACTTCTGGGGACCGAAAGACATCCTCTGCATCTCGCTAGAGGGCATGAGAATGCAGAATTTCTACTAATTTAAATATTTCTAATCCAAATTAACCCTTAAATAAATTTTGAAAAGGATTCTAAAGTGCATATCAAACTGCAAACCCCTTTTGAATGCTGTCGTCCCTTTATCTTGCAAGTTTTACTTCGATAATTGAAATTTAAATAACTTACAATTGTACGTGTTTATAAGGGCGTTTTTTGAACGTAAAATTTCTCCAGTCTAACACCACATGGCCTTGCCGAGATCTTTGCTACGGTCGCCGTTATCGGCACTTTTACCCTTATTCATTACTCTACCTTTCAGCGGTACTTCAAAACTAACATGTTAATTTACTCAGTTTAGGTATCTGTGCTTGAAACAAACCAGGCCTAACAAATAACCCTTATCTAATTGTGAACGCTAAGAAATCTGTTTCTCACGCAAAACGCTGTTACAAAAAATTTTTAATGATACCAGTATTTGTAGATCTAATATTTCCAAGAAAATATTGAATAAAATTCAATTCAATAAAACAAACGAGGAAATAGAACAGTTTAGTAGAACTCGACTCACCACAGTACATTTTCGCGAATTTTAAAGTAAACATCGCCCAGGATTTGATATTGTCGAATGTGCAACTATTTATGTTTTCAAGCATTTAAATGTTTACCACTCAAATCATTGACTTCAGCAAATTCAAGAAAATTTATTTTCTGCAGCTGGATTGTTATGCACGAAATTTAGATCTTCATGAAGTGATAAAAAATATCTACTTATTATTTAATTTATTTGTATAACTCAGTTAAGCTTTGTAGGCTTACATTTTTATAATGGTGTATTTTTTATGAATCTTTCAGCAAGACATTTATAAACTGCTTCTTAAAAAGTACATTTATCATTAAATGTTTAACGATATCTAAACGATTACATCAATTACTAGAGGTTAGAGCCCAGATCGTAAGGCAAAGGAAATCATCAAAATAGAGAAAAGAAACAGGTAATTGAACAAATTAAAAGATATGTTCTCCCAAAGTACTGATTACCTGAAACACTCTGGTTTGAATACGTTCCCCAAAAGAGCACCCATAACTCCAGACAAAAATTTGTTTGAGCTGGTCTCTTCTACAACACAATTAATAACAGTTTAGAAATTAATTTTATTTTAGTTTTTTTAATTCCAATTTCAACTTTTTTCGTAAAATTTTAATTTCAAATACGAAACGTCAATTTTTTAGGAAATTTGTGTTTGTTGTTTTTCTTTTCAAAACTTTAATGTCAATATTTCGAGCTTCAACCCATTTCTAAATGAATTTTATGAATTTGCAAGAAATTTCGATACTTTTCTCAAAGTTACAGGTTTACACTTTTGTTTTTATTTTTTTTTTATTCCACGGCGGTTTTTGGCGCCGGAAACCCATTTGGAGTATTAAAAAACGTAATTCTTAAATCGATTTATAATTAATTGGATATAATTAATTTAAGCCGACTGCCTTTGTATGTATGTGCAAATGCAAACTGTACGACATATACCGGGATATAATAATTTAAATTAAAAAAAAGTCTAAACAAAGCCTTTCATAATGATATTCGAATATTGATAAAATGTAATTTAAAATGACTAATTTTTTACTCTCTGGGTTTCGTTACATACATTTTTTGAAGTCTGCTTTAAACTCCATAACAGAACCAAGGCTGTTAATACATGGATTATCGCCTCGCAGAAATTCTTCTAATAAATAATCGACTTGATTTTATGGGCTTTGTGCTTTGTAACCAGTGATTTTCTTATTTAGAAATGTAATCTGATGCTGTGACGAATAAATAACTTATTTTGTGGTGATGCTAGACTTAATAATTATTGCTTACAAAAGTTCCCAGAATTTATCAAACAACCAAAACCAAAACAAAGCAAAATGTTATCTCAAATCGCACATTGATTTTTTTTAGTCAGTCTTTTAGTTTTCCTTCCCTATTCATATACTCTATACAGTGAGATAGTTTTAAAATAAAAAAAAAACATTTAGTTTTGTGTGTGTATCACTGGTTTTATTTGTTTTTTCAAAATGTTTGACTAAGACAAAAAAAATATCTGGCTAGCAAAATTTTATAAGGAAATGAAATGAAAGAGGAGCTTTGCAAAAATACCGAAATGAATGGGTATGTTATGAAATTTGTTTTTTAAATTTAAAGAAAAATTTCTTTTCGTGAATTATGAATTTTTTAAACTATATCATTTTCTCAAAATTGGCACTGCCAAGTTTTTATTACTTTTGTACTATTTCGATTTTAAATTCGAAATTTTAACACTGATCTCGAAATTTTAAATTCTTTACTCTTTTTCTGGTACAAATTAGGAGTTTCTTTTTCGAAATTTTGACCATTTTTTAAATTTACTTTATTATTATAAACAAGCAGTTTAACGAAAAACAATATTGAATTTTATGGTTTTTGTTCTATTATGTCAACCTTTTAGTTGCGTAATTTTGTAGTTTTATTTATGTTATATGGCATATACTTGACAATTTTCAGTTTGAAATAAAAATTATATTTTGTTTTTCGTTTCTACTAGATTCTTATATATTTTTAGTCCAAATAAAATGTTTATTTATGCAATATGGTGGTTGAATTTTGATCTTGGTTTCCTATAAAAATTATTTTTTTTATATTATTTAATTTTGATTTGAAAATCTCACATGACCTTGAAAGTTCTTGAAAGTTTTGCCTGCGACGCTACTCTAGCATGTAAAAGGGGGATTGGGTGGGAATGGAAGTGCCCCCCCCCCCGAAAAACCTTTCTGGATCCGCGCCTGACGACAGTATACAGTATGATTGGTAATTATGATTGTTATCTTTTTTCTTTTTTTTTCTTTTCTCTCTTTTGGGGACTGAACTAGATCACATATTGTGTTTTCAGTTCCTTTTGCATATTTTACTTATAACTAATGATTAGTATATAAATAATTGTTTAGTATTTAATTTCTGTAGTTTTTGTGTTTTGTATTCTCTTTATATTAAGAATATGCAATAAATTATTATTATTATTATTATTATTATTATTATTTAATTATTATTATTATTATTATTATTATTTTTTTTATTATTATTATTATTATTATTATTATTATTATTATTATTATTATTTTCATTAACTCGGGAAACCTATTTCCCGGCAACCTCTCATCAGGAACCTACCCGGCTCCTCAGATCAGATGCTACTTTCATCCAAGAACTTTACCCAATATATTTGCAGTGCCGTATAATGCTGTTTCTTGAATTATGTTTCTATTGATGTTTCCAGGAATATCATTCACATTGTATATGAACCGCTTTGACATAGTATCAAAAGATCCTACAATTATGGGTATTATTTTTGTTCTTAATTTCCACATACGTTGGATTTCTATTTCCAGATCTCTATATTTTATTATTTTCTCTACTTCTTTATTATCTACATTGCTATCAGCAGGGATTGCCACATCGACTATCAAACAAGTGCCTCTTTTCAGGTCCTTGATATTATTATTATTATTATTATTATTATTACTATATTTTGTTTCTCAGCCTTTTGCTGGTATTCATTTAACCATCCCAAGTATACTTAAATACTGCAGGGGTAGGTCTGTATCTTAGTTTGTGCTTAAAAACTTTCTTAGAATGCGACAGGTATTCAATATAACAGCCTTTTGGATATCAATGTATGTGTTCTTGTGTAGTCCTAGTGTATCTATGCCCTTATGAAGGTTTTTAGGAATAAGTCCAGTTGACGACACCACTACTGGTATTATTTCTACTCTGTTAGAGTGCCAAATTTGTCCCATTTCTAGTGCTAATTCTGCGTACTTGTCTTTTTTTTCCCGGTATTTTTCCATTAAATTGTTGTTGTTTGGAATAGTTACATCGACCAGTTGTATATTTTTCTTCTTTTTATTCATTACTACGATGTCCGGTCGATTGTTCATTACTCTTCTGTCGGTGATAATTGTTCAGTCGTAATAAGGTTTAAAAGATTCGTTTTCAAGTACCGCTTGTGGCTCGTATTTATAGTATGGCGTGTACGTGTTGAGGAATCCGTATTTAATGGCCAATTTTTGGTGGATGATATTACACACTTGATTATGTCTAAGTAAATAATCAGTATTAGCCAGATGAGAGCAGCCAGATGTAAAGTGCTGGACTGTTTCAGATTTTTGCTGGCATTTTCTGCATAAGTCTGAGTTGGTATCTTTTTCTTTAATAATAAATTTCTTGTAATTATTGGTGCTTATGACCTGGTCCTGTATGGCAATCATGAATCCTTCAGTTTCAGGTAGTAATTTGCCATCACTGAGCCATCTGTTTGACGCTTCCTTATCTATGTGTGGCTGGTTTACGTCGTAATAGTGTCGCCCATGGAGTTCTTTACTTGCCCATTGTTGCAGTTTTTCACTATCGGAGATTACTGTCAAATCACCTCTTTCGTCAGCAAGATTTAAAGCGGAGCAGTTTTTGTCAGTTAATTTAATTGTGGCATGAAGGTTACTTGTCAAGGATTTACTGCAGAAGAATTCTCTTAATTTATTGATCTGGCTGTTGTGAAGGTTAAGCATATCGATAAGGGCTCGACCTCCTTGCTTTCTAGGGAGGGTAATTCTGATCGTGGATGACTTTGGGTGATGGTCTTTAAATTTAGTCATTAAGCTGCGCGTTTGCCTTTCGATGTTTTCCAAATCAGTTTTCGTCCACTTGATAATTCCAAAAGAATATGTAAGAACTGGGATGGCGTATATGTTAATTCCTGTGATCAGGTTTACTGAGTTTAGTTGAGTTTTAAGTAGCAGCTGAACTCGCTGGAAAAATTGCTTTCTGATCCTTTCCTTTGCCTGTTTCTGTTCTAATAAGCCCGTTGCTGAAATCCCAGATATTTGTACGTTTCACCATGTTCCATCGCCTTTATAATTTTTCTATTGGAGAGTACAGCATCGCCGTTTATTAAATGACCTTTTTCAATATTTAATATTTTGCACTTGTCCAGGCCAAAATCCATATGAATGTCTGTGGAGAATTCACGAGTGATATTAATAAGGCTGCGTATTTCTTTCTTATTTCCTGCGTAGAGTTTAATGTCATCCATGTAGAGGAGGTGTGATATTGTATGGCTAACTTGCCTGCCTCCTTTTAACTTGTATCCATATTTAGTACTGTTTAGCATTGTGGACAGCGGGTTGACTGCCAGGCAAAACCACAACGGACTTAAGGAATCTCCTTGGAATATGCCTCTTCGTATGCAGATCTCATCCGTACTGATTATCTCGTTGTCAGTATATATATTTAAGTTTGTTCGCCAATGTGTCATGACATTCTTCAGAAATGCTATTACTGTAGGGTGAATATTGTATATTTGTAATACATGTACAAGCCAGGAACGAGGGACGCTGTCAAAGGCTTTCTTATAATCTATAAAGGCGGTATACAAATTACGATTTTCCCTTTGCACTTGTTTAAGTATAACCGAATCAATGACCAACTGTTCTTTACATCCTTGGTGATTTTTCCTGCATCCTTTTTGTTCTTCTGTCAGCAGGTTATGTTCAGTCACATGTTTATAGATGCGGTTAGTAATACAGGCTGTTAATACTTTGTATAAAGTTGGCAAACATGTGATGGGCCTGTATTGGGCTGAATCATGTGTTTGTTGGCCTTTTGGTAACATGAACGTAGATCCTAATGTGAGAAAAGTTGGGGTTTCTTTAGGATGGTTAATAACATATGTAAATTGTTCTGCTAGGTTGACATGCAAACTGTTTAATTTTTTATACCAGAAGTTCTGGTATATATATATATATTATTATTATTATTATTATTATTATTATTATTATTATTATTATTATTATTATTATTATTATTATTATTTGAATTGATTCTCTTGAGGTTAGGAGTTGTAGAACGTAGAAATTCTTATTCTTATAAGATTTTAAAGTTGATTGAAATAATGCTCTTTTAATATTAAATCGGCATAATTTATTACAAACAATATGAAAACTATACATATATTTTATAAAATATGAAGTAGTGAAGACGATCGCAGAACGAGCGTTCTTGGCAGCATCGTATACATTCCAGGGATTGCTGCTTTGTCAGTTCTAGTAGTCATTCAAGATTACTGCAAAATTTAATAAGTGGTTACTGTTACTTAAAACAAACAGAAAAACTATAACAGTAAAATCATTTGCAGAATTATCCAAATACAGCTTGACAATGAATTTGCCGATGTCATTATTAGTGAAGATCTATTCGTGGGAATAGTTAGAAAAGGTTGGTTTTCATTCAAATTTAGTGCCAAGGTAAAGTCGTTCCATTTTTTATACTTTACGTGCAAACCTCAACGCAACGACACTAAAGTCGCGACAATATTGTCACATGAAAACGAGCCTTAGTGACGTCCCCCATTAAAACCTTGATGACTGTATGCTGATATTACTGTAAAGTTGTCAGCGGTGAAATAAGTATGAAGCATGAAGTTAATTAAAAACAAATGTATTGCTTTCAAAAATTAGACCGTTTTTGGACGAAAACGAAGCCTGTGTTGGGTTGTTTGGAAAAAATTCACACTTTTGATTTTACTTTCTCTGTCTAAAACTTCGGCTTATTAGAATCTTTCTGGAAATGTTCATTTTTTAAATTTAATTTCAAGTATAAACTCATTCTGAAATGCCAACTTTTTTTGTCAGAATTGTGTCAAAATATGCATTTGTAAAAAGTCTTTAAATGCAATTAGTCGATTTGCAATTTCCATTTTTCATGATTTTGATACTTTAAACACAAGTTGAAACTCAACTTCTTTATACAGTCGAATTCTAGATGGCAAGATCAATAAGATAGCAGATAAAGTAATCTTAGATAACAGTAACACGGATCACATTAATAAAAAATAAAAGGCTTTCTAGGAATTGACTGGTAATAATGGCCAGTAAATGAAATAATAAACGGAGAAAACATTTCGAGGGGTGGGCAGCCTCTAATAATGTTACATCTTGTAGCGCAGAAAGTATAAACATCTCTTATTTTCTATTTATAAATATCCAGGGAAAATTTCTAGGAAACTTCAGCTTCATATTTCCAAGGTATTATGGATACATTTAATTAATTAATTTAATGTAATTAATTAAATGTGATAATCAAAATCATGTTCGTTTGAGCGCTTTAGTGAAACTGGGAAAGCACCAACTTATTTATCCACATATTTATGATCTGTAATAGCTGCGGAAAAACCTAAATGTAAGAATAATACTGCAGTTATCAATTATACACAAGAAAAGATAAACAAAATCGGGAACTTGAACTTGTTCGTTGAAAACCAAAATTATTCGTTTCCACGTTAAATGCCCAACGGTTAGTTGACTCAAGCTTTTGAATTATAAAAATTGACATTTTGAAGGCAACGATTAAAAAATGTTGAAAAAAATATATAACAATAAAATTGAATATATAAATTCAAAAGTTTAAGAAACTTACTCTGAAATCCCAATATTTTGGCCGAATTCAAGATTTAAGGTCAAAGTTTCGATAACCAAGTCAACATTACTAGAACAAAATGGTGCAATTTTAGAGCAAAATATTGAAAATTGCTAGCTTTTAATCCTGAGTGTTAGGAAAAAGTCGAAATTTTGAGCAACTAGAGAAATTAAAGTTTTGACAGATCAGAAAAATAAATCAAAAATGCAATGAACCTGGAAATCTTGAAAAATAAATTTGCTTTTGGCACCCCTCTGATGATCGAAGCCAGAGGTCAACGCGTTCTGCTCGACTAGCGTTGGGTTTGCTTAGCATTTCTATATTTTTGAGTTTTTTAGTTATTCTGAAGTCTAGAAGAGTCTGTATCGGTGCTTGCCTATTTTGATGGAGCGAAGATGTAGAATAAGAATGCCCACAATAGCCGCTGTCACACGCACAAGAGTTCTTAATATTCTAATCTTGTGCAGCGTCCAGCAGCTGCAGTGGGATTCTGGTCCATTTTTAAATTCAACTCCTCTCCCCTGAAACAAAAAAAAAAGACAATACAATATAAATGATCACCAAACAGAATGATACAATTAATGACATAATTTTAGAAGAGTTTACCATTTTCGAAGTTCTGAAGTTTAATTCTGAAAAGAACTAAAATGGTTTGTAGGATAAATAATCAACTTTATTCATGTCCAAAGTAAGAATTTACCTCTTTACCACATCGGCAATTAATGAATAATTACGTTGCCTTAATGATCTTTATTCACATATAAAATAGATATATTTTTTAAGTTCAAGTCACTCGCAAAGGGGAACCCTATTAGCTCTTTAGAGCACTGCGAGTAGGATGCAGGAAATAAAGATAGATGGTGATGAACCATCTAATGAGGATAAACTTAATTGTTCGGAAACATTCTGTTCGGTAAACGAATTCCATAGTTTGGAAATTCTACAGAAAAAACAGTGTCCATAGACAGTGCTAGGTTGAACCGCACAAGAATTTGTTGTCTTCGACTCTGTTGTGTGTTTCAAGCATATATCAGATCTATGGTTTCAAGAATGTTATTCTTGGAGAGATCAGATCCAATTGAGCTTCTCCCATGTAAATACTTGTAGAAAAGAGACATGTAATCAACCATCCGCCTGTGCTTTAGTGTTTAGAGAGAATCGGTAAAATTCTCGTCATCAATTAGGTGAATCGCTCTTCTTCGAATGGAATCCAAAACATCCCGAAGTATGCTTTCGAACTGAACTACAAACATGAGAACCATTGTTGGGCTTGAGTTTTGTAAATAGTAGCAGCTGATGAGTGCTGATACCAGCAGTTGATTAAAGTACATTTTAGCTCTAAAAACAAACCCCAACTTCTGGCAATGCCGAGTACCTGATCTTTACATTTACTTGTATCATTTTTTTTTTACTTAAAAATGATGTAAACAAACAGCTAAAAGTTGAACAGAATGGACTAGTCTATACTTAAGCTTTCACGCTAAAACTGAATGCAATAAAAAATAAAAACATATTTTCCTAATTGAATCCGATAACAGTAAATGGTACTTCAAAGAAATTGTCTTGCAAATTGGAGCACATAAAATTTTTTAAGTGCTTTAGTTGCTTCTTAGTGTTATGTCAAACACCAGCTATAGCAAGGTAGACAAAGAGGAAATATTCGTCTATAAAGATCTATACAATTGCAGTTCCTCAATTGAAGTGAATCTAAATAGTTTTAAGTTATCATCTGAAGTATAAGAATACTTGATCTACTTTAGAGAATTTAACATCTTCTATATCATTTGTATTTGTATTCTTTGAAATTATTTTTCTTGGCTTCTGCGATGAAAAATCTCTTCAGGTAAAGAAAATCTAACTTTTTCAGATCTTCTGCTATAGATGGTATAAACTAAACTATTTGAATAGTGTTTGTTAAAGAGGATATACATTTTTGCAACTACATAATTTGCTAAAAATAATATGAAATTCTCGAAGGAAATCTAAATTTCTTCACTTCCTTTGACAGTGATTGGCTAAACAATTTCGATTTTTTTTATTAGAAATTGTCAACAACTGATTTTAAGTTCAGTGTTAAATTATTATCGAATCTTCATTTCTTCCTGTTGGAGGAAATTTAAACTCCTTCAATTCCTCACTTTTTTGATTCTTTTGCTAAAGAAGATCTAACTTTTTCTAATCTTCAGTTAAAAAAGATCAACTCCTTTGCTATAGACAATTCAAGGCCATTTTTTTTTGCTAAAATGTATTGGTTGTTTTGGAGAACATTTAAACTCTTTTGGTCTTCTAATTATTTCGATTCTTCTGTTGAAAAGATTGTAGATATTTTCTAATCAATTAAAGAGTTCAAAGTTCAGCTGCTGCTCTACTAGAGAGAATCTAGAATTCTTTGAAATCTTCAATGGAAAATTAAATTTCGATTTTTTTTTATTGTAGAAGATCTAAAACAGGGTTTCCCAACTTTTTTCTGTGGTATGGCCCAAATACATAATTTATTCAGTCTTTTATTTATTTTTTATTACGTGAATTTAAAAACTTTTTTTCTTTTAGCAGCTAAAAAGAATCGTAACCTTTTCAAATATTTATTTTTAGTTTTTCTTCAAACCTTTGCTAAAAATAATCTAATCTATATCAGTTCTTGTGATAAGAAGGTTCTAAATGTAGCTATCTGTTGAAAATGATTTAAATTCGTTCAGTTTTTGTAACTGCAGAAAGTCAAAACTTTTTAAATGTTCTCCCAAAGAGCTCTTTGGTGATTTAGATTTTCTCATTGTACTTTTATTGGAAGTATTGCATGTACTTTAATTAGTTTATTTAATTTACTTTATTTAGCAGTTTTGAGCAGAATAAGCATAATCTAGCTCTGCTGAAAAGGACTGTACTTCTGTACTTCTTTTTCAAAATAAGATCTAAACAATCTCTGCGTCTGTATTAAAATTTTCTGGTCTCATTTAAACACTTTGTTAAAGAGAACCGAGACTAGTTTTCTGATAACAAGAATTCAAACTTTTTTAGGTATTTTGATGAGCATGTAATCGGTTCTAGTGTTAAAAATAATCTGTATGAGTCGTTCTCCTGGTTCTTATACTAAAGAAAATGTAAATGCTTTCAGCTTTTTGTTTAAAAAGAAATAAACTCTTTCAAATTGAGAAAGGTGGTGAAAATCGAACAGATATATTCTATTGAAGGGTTCTTTTAGATTATTTGGTAAGGAATATTTAAACTCATCCAGGTTTTATATCAAATAGGAACTACATTTTTCTGCTGAAGCAAGTTACGACTTTCTCTAAATATGAACCGCAACTGCACTATAACTGCTTTCATAACTTCATAAAAATAATAATTATTATAAGTTTGGAATTTTGCTTGCATTAATTAGAGAAAAATACTCTTATGACTGAATTCTTTGTTGCTCTTCAACATTTCAGCTGATTTGTAATATTAACAATGGGTTATAATGAAAATATGAATTATTTAGCGATTCTGATGCCGGCTTATAAAATGGAGCCTGATCGCGTGTGTATTGTTGAGGAGGATACTTTCTATAATTTAAAGACATCTGTCTTTCCCCATGGAAGTAGGTTCATTTATAATTATTTAAACGAAACATGGCAACCATGCAACTAAGTTATTGATTTGTGTTTTTATAACTATATTGAAATATTTTCCTTGATAATATATTGAAAAGTATAAATAAGTCTATTTTTATCGATAAGTTGGGCTTCTATGAAATTTCTGGCTTGACCCCAAAAATTCAAAATCTGCAAGAGTATCCATGGTTATAATATGTTACATTATGTTACATTATATAAATAGAAATAACCACCAGCTTGGAAAAAGCTGCCTTTTCAAGCGGGGATATCTATTTGCAAGCCTGCGAAATTGCCAATTACGTTTGCTGTCGCCTATTAAATATAGTCAACTGCCGCAAAGTTCAGAAAATACCCCGACACGAGAAAAGAGCATTCTCCTTATCCATCCAAGAGGTGCAAAGCGCAGAACATACCCCCCTGGGTAGTATAAAAACAAATTCAAAAGCTTGCTGAAAATGTCACTTGCCTATAGACCTCTATTAAGTCAGAAGGTGTATAGGTGAGGGATCCCTACTGCAGGAAAGACAAAGGCGAGGATATCATTAAAGCCAGAAGCCTTTTATTTGGAATTTTAGAATATCCCATATCAAAGGGATTTAGAATTATTGTCCAAACTTGGTGATTGCAGCTCCAAGCAAGAATGCAAAGTGGATTGCATTTTTATGGTGGAACGGACTGATCCTTGGGTATCCTTCTGAAGATGATAGCTTGGCTACCGAAACGCGTTACAGCAACTTTTGTTGTGTTTTTTAATCTTTCTTGGTTTCAGGGGACAAGACTTGTATTTCAAGTGGATTAAAATTGAATAATTAGATGTACACAATTCAAGGACCCAATGGCACTGGTGTCAGTCTCTTTTGGGAAGCAAAGGAATTTGCTTAATTGATACTAACTAATAACTGATTGACAGAAGAAAAAGAAAATAGTCCACGTGTTCCCACACGTGAACCAGCTGTTGACAAAAATTTATGATTTGTTAGAACAACCACTGTGTTTACCGAATTTGGGTTCCAGAGATTTCTTACGCTTTATAAACTTCAATTTCTCGTTGAGTTAAAAGCGCTTTTAAGTAGGTAATATGGAAGCTACAGATTAGTATTTTGTAGAGCTTTCGGAATCAGATTTTTAGGGATGGAACTGAAGAGGCTGAACTAACAAAAACATTTTTTATTTTAACCTTAAACTTTTTACGCAATTTATGGTTTTCTCGAAGTAAAACATCTTTGATAACATCTACTAGTGAGGAAGACACGTTATAAAGGTGTCAGATCTAGACATTTGAAACCAAAAGGAAAAAGATTCTGAGAAAAAAATCGAGATTAGAATTTTGCAAACTGAGGTTTTCAAGTTTAAACTTGGATTAGAAACATACATAAAGTTTCAATTCTAAACTTCGCATTGTCAGAGTCGAAATTAAAAAAAAAATTGTTTTCTTTCGCAGATAAATACTGTCAAAACTGTTTAATTCAGGTTTACAATTGAAAATTATATTTCTCTTTAAAACCATAGCTTCAGGTAAATTCTCGAATTCAGTTTATCATATAATTTGCCCTATTTTGTCAAAATTTTGGGATTGAGCTTGTAATTTGGAAATACGAATTTATTTTAATCTTCGAATAATTTTTCACATTCTCGTCCCAAAGTTTACAGTTTAAAATCGTGAGATTTTTATTTCTAAAAATTTCAATTTCTATCTCGCAACTTGACTCTACCGTCGTCATTTCAACTAATTACCACATGAATTTGCAAGATGGTTATTTTGGGCTCTAAAAAAATATTTGTTTTTTTCCTCGACCAGCTACTTTTTGATAAAATCGTATGCCAAAGACAATACGTCAGGACAAATTTAATTATCACTCATTATTTAGAAGTGTTAACGCCCAGGAAGAATCATCACAAATGATATTCAATAATGTAAGATGGCTGAAGGGCTAGAAACTATACCATAAATATAAGGTACCAAGAATAAATGTATTTTGATGATTGCCGGGGAAATAGAAACTGTACAAATTGTGTACTGATTATTAGGTACAATTTTGTGTTTAAATCCATGCCGTAAGATCACCAAACAAGATTCTTTCTACAGAACAAAACAATTTTATTTCCTGTCACTGTAACTGACCATATGACAAATGCAATATGATGAGAAATATATTTTGTGAAGCGCAAGTTGTAAAACCAAGTCGCGGGGTGTACACTTTTGGTTTAACCAACGATTTTGGTACATTTTCCTTCAAAATTTTAGACATTGTACTGGTTTAAGAAAAAAATCAGTGAAGACTGTGCCACATGGGTTTCATTTTAATTATTAGCATTAGTAAAAAAATGCTGAAAAATGTTTGTTATCATATCGAAAATGTTGCTTTTTGTAATATTTGTAACTTTTTTGAGCCTGTCTATACGGATCCTAATACCAATAATACAAAAGTCACAAAGAAGATGCAAGAAAATAAAAACAAAGTGAATTAATGTGAACCCAACAAACAACATATAATACAGAAACAAAGACGAATGATCTAGATGTAGATACAGATCTAGAAATGTTAATGCAGATATAAGAATTTTTGTGGAATGGACTGGTCCTTGGTTATCTTCAAAAATTGAAGCACAAATCTTGTCCCCTGAAATCAAGAAAGATTAAAAAACACAACAAAGGTTGCTCTAACGCGTTTCGATAGCCAAGCTGTCATCTTCAGAGGGATCTATTATTTTTTCAGATATAAGAAAAAATGGATCAAAGTGAATCTAATGAACACATATACAAGGCAAATACGAAGACCTAGAGGTTTGAGCAAACAATTAACATTTAATCTAAATTTAAATCCAGAAATTCAAACCTAGAAATAACAAAATCGACTCAGCAGATATCCGTCACAATGTAGATACAAAGATCTCATATGTAAAGATTTGAAAACAGATACATAGGGGTAAAAAACTATTTAACATAATTTCAGTAAAAACACGCCAGCAAGGAGATACACGATATATGTATTTTGCAATCAGCAACAAAGAAAAAATGAATCTGGTATAAAGGATACCCAGATCCTTTGTAATAAAACGAAGTCCAATTTGCAGCTAAATTCTTTCTATCCACAGCAGTTATTGTAATTTTGACACCAAAGGATTTATTTCAAAAAGTTGTTAACTTACGCCATTTCCGTTGGGATATCGCGTGTATTCTGTAACACAAGACACCAAAAACCAACAGTAAACTAAGATATTTAACAGGCTTCACCCTCTATATATTGAATTATCCCCTCTATCGAAGTACATATTGGATATACTTTAAGTTATATTGTAATTATATATAATTACTGTCTTTCTGGTGGAAAGTAGTTGCGCTGTGTCAGTTGTCGATCTGCCAGGAAAACTGAATTTTCCTCAACGTATTTACCTACCACTGATGAAAACTGACACGAGGAGCAATCGTATAGATCATTTAAATAATCTAAACAGCTTAAATAAATGCTTTATAACAAGTATTCCATTCATAGATTAGATTTCAAACTCTAAAATTTGACAATTCGAGACATTTTTTTATTTGAATTTTTCGTTAAAATTTTCGAATAATAAAATCATATATTTAAAGAAAGCTTAATATTCAAAAAACCAACTCTCAAAAATTTGAGTTTAACTTTTTAAACTCGAAATATTAACTTTAAATTCGGAATCTTCAATTCACAGCATTTTGACTCTAAATACGTAGTGTAGAAAAAATATTTGTTTTAAGTTCCAACTTGTCTTCCATTTAGATTTCGATTTTAATAAAAATGTTACCTTTAATTTAGAAAGTACGATGCTTAAGTAGATTGTAGGAAGTTCGAAGTTTTTTCTCTAAATTTTAACTTTGAACTCAAACTAAGAAAAACTCAGTTCTAATAAATTTGGAAAAAATAGAAGATTCGAGGTTAAATTCATAATTTCGGGAAAAAAGTCTTATCAAAACTCAACGTTTAAGGCTAAACCTTCGAGCATCCGATTAAACATTCGAAAAAAGTTTTAAGAGGAAATTTTAGAGAAAAAATTAAGCTTCTGAATTAGTCAAAATTTTAAGAAGATATTCAACATTTCAAAAAAACTTTTGATTTGTGTAGAGTTTTTAAAATTTCGGATCTACTCTCGAATTTTTGGATTCAAGACAGAAATTTGATGCAAAAGCTAATGGTTTTTTTTGGTTAAACTTTTTCTAAACTTTCTGTTCTGTATTTTAAGAAAATTAGTGTGGAGAGAAAATCGAAATTTCTAAAAGTAACATTCTAGTTAACACAAATTTTCAGAAAACTTGGACATTTAGAGGAAAAAGAAATTCCACCAAAAACGTTTGCGTTAAAATTCAATTTTTTAAATAAAGATGTTTTACTTAAAAATCAAAACTTTTGGCTCAGTTACTTCAAATTCATTACGCGAAAATTCGGAATAATTTTATGAAAAATCACAGTGTGGTCATATCTCGATTTTTTCTGTAGTCTTTCCCAATATTTACTAGAATTTCAACTTTAAAACCAGATGGTTGACTTTTTCCGACATTTTTACTTTCAATTCGAAATTTTTCTTAAAATTTTAAATTCTCTGTCGTGGGTTTGAAATTTAGCTTCAAAACTGTAACATAAAGTTTCGACACAAAGATTCGACAGAAAAGGGGAATTTGTGCTTTTACGCGAAGCGACCTGTCTTGTCAACAAGAAGAAGCACTGGAAGTCTGCTGATTGTGATGTGATTTGGCTGAAAATCTGCTCCAAAAGCAAAATAATATATATTCTGTTGTTTACTTTATCTGTCTCCAAACGATCCTTTATGCAGACAGTTCTTTTCTTATCTCTCCAGTAACCTTCGATCAGCTATAGACGAATTATCCAAACGCTGAGGTTGTCTTTCTCGGTGACTGCAACGTACACAACATGTCCTAGTTAAGGTTTTCTTTCCGAACTGACGACGCAGAAAGGACGGCAGAGGATTTCACCATCACTTGTGGGCTATTGCAATTGGTTGAGGAACCCACAAGAATTCCTGATGTAGATACCCATCAACCTAATCCACTCGACGTTTTCTTTACCAATTCTTCAAATTCATATAAAATCACTGTGACATCACCTCTTGAAAATTCCAATCAGCAGCCTCTCGCTCGTTTCATATACCACCTCCTTCTTAGACACAACCCCGTAGGGTTTAGCACTGTAACTCTGCAAACTAGGAAGAATTAAGAGACTTTTTTGCATCTTTCCCATGGCAAAAGTCTGCTTTAACTCAGACAACCTTTCCTCAAACACCGAATCCATCACTGAAACTATCCGGGTTGGTATGGAATGCTTAATTCTCCATTCCCAAAAGAAGTCTGCCCCAGTAAATCTTGGTTCAGAAAAAAATATGCTTGGGTCGTCTCCTGTAAAAATTGCGCATATCGTCGATGGCGAAGTAATCCCTCAGTCGAGACTCGGAGCCCCTTTGTAGATGCTCAACATTTTTGTAAACAGGTTATTGACTAGACAAAGTTATTTCGATCGTAAAATACGCCAGAGGCTTATCAACTGTCCGAATCTTCAAGTCTTCCACTTTTACTCGATGACAACAATATTATGACTAATTCCAAGGAAAAGGCTGACCTATTAGCGTTAAGGTTTGCTGAAAATTCCAACCTTGCTTCTTGAAATGTAGAACCTCCTATTCTTCCTAATGTTGGCACTTCGATGATGCCCGAAGTTGTTTTCAGACAACGCACAGTCAGGAAGATTCTCCTCGAGCTCGACACATCGAAAGCTTCTGACCTTGATGGTATCCCCGCTATTGTTCTTAAGAAGTGCGCTTCAGAGTTGACTCCTCTCCTAAGCAAATTTTTGACCCTTTCTTACAACAAAAGTGTGTTTGATGATATCTGGACATCTGCTAGGGTGCAGCCTGTCTCTAAAAAGGGAAAAAAAGAATCTGGTTAACAATCGCCCTATATTTTTGTTGTCCGTTATATTCAAAGTAATGGAAAATGTTATCAGTGTCGGTATTCTCAAATATCTGGAGAAGAATAGAATCATCTCGAATAGGCAACGCTCAAGCGATCTACTGTCACTCATATCCTGTAATTCAGCTATGGAAAAACATGGTGAGGCTAGGATTGTGGCATTGGATATCTCAAAGGCCTTTGGCAGAGTCTAGCACCGATCTCTTCTCACCAAATTAACATTTTATGGTCTTCCTCCTGGACTCTGTTATTTGATATCCAGTTTTCTTGCCAACAAATTTCTTCAGGTCGTCGTTCATGCCATCTCATCCGAGACATTTGCGATTAACGTAGGGGTGCCTCCGGAGTCTGTCCTGCCTCTTACTCTTAATATTTGGTTTCTTTTTGAGAACTTCGAGTTCAGCCTTGAAGTTTGTAGTTTCTGTTAGGCAATTTTTGATCGAAATCTTTGGTCGATCTCTACTATTTATTAACATAAAAATCTTAAGCTTTGAAAACAGAAACATGGGACGAAAAAACAGAGCGAAATGAGTGTAGTTTTCAGTGGTTGGTTGTTGATTTGTTGAGTTTTTTCAGGTTACTTTATTTCTAAAACTTATTTGATAATTTTCGTGTAATTTTAGACAATCTGGATTGAGATTTATTCAAAAAGTTGTATTTCTCTCTATTTTTTGATATCGCCAAGTACAAGTCTTTTTAAGTATATCCCGATTAGTCGTGAAACTCAGAATTTCCAGAAAAAGTCGAAGTTTCGATTTTGGATATTATGAACTGTTATTACTAGACATTTAAATATTTCCAAGCTGGGTAGAAGAAATGTTAAAATAAAATTAATAATGGTAATGTTTCTGACCAATTAGAATCTAAAATGAAGAATAATTCGATTTATTAAAAAATAGAAAAATATCAAATTTACTCTGCAATGTTTTGAAAAAAATCGAAAATACGAGAAATGACTCAAAATTTATTAAAAAAGATACAACTTTTTAAATTTCAAATTTAAATTCGAAATTTTAGAAGAAATGTCCAAATTTTGAGAAAATTCAAAATGTATAAAACGAATTAGATATTTGACTAAAAAGTTTAACTTTAAAGATAACACTTTAGAAAGGTGAATAATTTTGAGGTTTAAACTAAGAAGTGTCAGAAAACACATCGCAATTTAGAGAAAAATTCGAAATTTATAATAAAAATATTCTCAAATTTTTAACATTAAAATCCAAACTTTTGAAAAAAAAGACAAATTTTGAGAAAACGATTAAATTAAGTTCTATTGCGAGGTTTCCAGAAAAACTCGAAATTTTGAACAAAAATTTGAGACCTAAGCCAATATTTTGAGAAATCAAATGAAAATGTCTAAAAAAAAAGCTTTGAAGTCAAAATTTTAGAGAAATCCTGGACCAAACGTAAAATTTTTTGAAAAAGGTTGAAATTCTAAAAAAAACTTGCAATTTGCAATCGCATTCAAGTCTAACTTCGCTTTTCAAGTTGCAATTTTAAACACAATCATTTTTTATTTTAAAATGAAAAATTTTACAAAAAATGTCGAGATTAATGCCAAAAATATGCTCGTATTTTCGAGTTTAAAATCTAGAAATATTTTGAAATCTTTGAAATTGAAATCTAATTATCTAAGCGAATAAAAATCAAATTTTTCTACAAAGTTTGGGGAAAAATCGAAATTTTGAGGAAAAATTTGAAATTAAAGCCGATATTTTGAGAAGACAAATGAGAATTTCTCAAAAAACCCTATAAGTCGAGATTTTAGAGAAAAATTTAGAAATTGCCGATCTAACGTGGAATTTTGTAAAAAAGGTTCAAATTTTGGAACTTACGAAAACGAGTTTTAATTCGATTTAATTGGGATTTTAAAGCTGAAATATTTAAAACAAAAATTTTCATATTTTAAACTGAAAAATTGTACAAAATATGTCGGGATTTGTTGCAAAAATATTCTCGCATCTTTAAATGTAAAGTATAAAAATATTCTCCAATCTTTGGAATTAAAATCCAAATAAAAACTTTAAAAAAGAGACCAAATTTTAACAAAACGATTAAAGGATATAAAAAATAAGTTTTATTCTAAGGCTTTCAAGAAAAATCAAAATTTTGAGGAAAGATTAGGGCATTAATGTCGCTATTTGAAGAAGTCAAATGAATTTTTTTTAAAACAAAAGCCTTAGAAGTCGAAATTTTAGAGAATAATTAAAAAAATGCTGATCTAAACAAGAAATTTTGCTAAAGGGTTCAAATTTTGGAAAAAAACTCTTGCTATCTGAAAACATATTTCAGTTTTAGCCCGATTTAATTTTGATTTAAAGGTTAAAATTTTTAACACAAAAATTTTGTATTTTAAAATGAATAATTTTACAAAACATGCCGAGATTTAGGAGAAAATATTTTCGCATTCTTGAGTTTAAAGTATAAAAATATTCTCAAATCATTGGAATTGAAATCTAAACACAAACTTTAAAAATAAGCCCAAATTTCAAGAAAACGATAAGCTTTTCAGAAAAACCAAAGTTTGAGGAAAGATTTGGGATTAATGCCGATATTTGGAAAAATCAAATGAAAAATGTCTTTAAAAAAGCCTAGCAGTCGAAATTTTAGAGAAGAATTAAAAAATTGCTGATCTAAATGTAAAATTTTGTGAATAAGGTTCAAATTTTGGTGAATACTTGCAATTTGAAAACGTATTCGAGTTTTAATTCAATTCAATTTGAAGTTTAAAGCTAAAATATTTAAAACAAAAATGTTGTATTTCAAAATGGAAAATTTTACAAAATATGTCGAGATTTACGACAATAATTTACTTACATTTTTTAGTTTAAAGTATAAAAATATTCTTGAATCTTGAAATCTGAACAAAAGCTTTAAAAAAAATCTCAAATTTCAACAAAATTATTGAAGCATACAAAAATTAAGTTTTATTATAAACCTTCGAAAAAAATTAAAATTTTGAGGAAAGATTGATAAAATTTTCTGTAAAAAAGCCTAGAAGCTGAAATTTTAGAAAAGAATTAAAAAAAAATGGTGATCTAAACGTAAAATGTTATTAAAAAGGTTCAAAATTTGGAAAACACTTGCAATTTGAAAATATATTCAACCTTTAGCTCTATTTAATTTTGACTTTAAAGTTGAAATTTTTAAAACAATAATATTTTATTTTAAAATAAAAAAATGTACAAAATATGTCGAGAGATGACAAAAATATGCTCGCATGTTTGAGTTTAAAATCTAAAAATATTCTCGAATCTTTGAAATTGCAATTCAATCACAAACTTTTGAAAAAAAGCCCAAATTTGGAGAAAAAGATTAAAGCATATAAAAATTGGGTTTTTGGGGATTTTGAGGAAAAATTTCGAATCAAAACCTATATTTTTATAAGCCATGTAAACATTTCTAAAATAAAACCTAGAAGTTGAAATTTTAGAGAAGGATAATTAAAAAATTGCTGATTTGAACGTGGACTTTTGTGAAAAAGGCTCAGATTTTGGATAAAACTTGCAATTTGAAAACGTATATTCTAGATTTAGCCCAATTTAATTTCGATTTTTAAAGTTGAAACTTTAAAACAATAATAAATCTAATTTATAATAAGAAATTTTACAAAAAAATGTCGAGATCTGTAGCAAAAATATGTTTGCATCTTTGAGTTTAAAAGCTAAAAACTATTTTGTATTCTTTGAAATTCCAATCTAAACACAAACATTTAAAAAAAAAAACAAATTTCAAGAAAACGATTAAAGCATATAAAAATGAGGCTTTTTTGCAAAGTCTACAGAAAAATCGAAATTTTGAGGAAAAATGTGGAATTAAAACCGATATTTTGATAAGCCAAATGGAAATTTCTAGAAAAGGCCTAGAAATCAAAATTTTAGGAAAAAATAATTAAAAAATTGCTGATCTAAACATAGAATTTTGTGAAAAAGGCTCAAATTTTGGAAAACACTTGCTACTTGAAACCGTATGTATATTCAAGTTTTAGCTTTATTTCAAAATTGAAATTAAAACAATAGTGATCTAGTATCCCTCCGGAAGATGCTACTTTGGCTATCAAAAAGCGTTAGAGCAAACTTTGTGGTGTTCTTTAATCTTTTTTTGTTTTTAAGATTTATATTTCAATTTTTGAAGATAACCAAGGACCAGTCCGTTCCATAAAAAAATTAATGATCTATTATAAGATAAAAAATTTTACAAAAAATGTCCAGATTTATGACAAACAATCCCCGCATCTTTAATTTTAATATCTAAAAGAGGAGCTTGGAAAAAAAATTGAGAAAAATACTAAAAGGTAAAATATCATAGTTTTAACACGAAATTTGAGAGACGGCTAGCTAGTTTAAATTAGACAATTTAAGTTCTACAATTCGTTGATATAACAAACATGTTCCCCCATTTTTGAGTTTAAGATCTAAACAAGGAATTTTGAAAAAGAAAAATGAAAAAATTTCCAGAAAAAACTAAACTAACTAAAAATACAAAATTTGAAAGAAGGGTAGCCAGTTAAAATTAGACCTTTTAAGTTCGAAAATTGGAGAAAACTGATGGAACTTTGAGATTCAAATTAACGTCGAAATTTTGAGCAACCAAGTAAACATTTCTAAAAAAATTGGTCCTAGTTACGAATTTTAAGCCAAAATTAAAAAAAAAACTACCAAAAAAATTAAATTTAGTTTTAGAAAAAACATTCCAAAAGAAAATTGGAATTTGTGTGTGAAAAATTCTTGACATTTTCAGTTTATTTTCAAAATTGCGATTTTAATTTCGAAATTTCGACTTTAAATGTAAATATTTGAATTTTTTCATCGAACTGTAGATCTTTAAACTTAAGACTTCTTTTGAAGGTTAAATTGTCCAGAAAAAGGGAGAAATTTTAATTCGAAAATTCGGGCAAAAAATCAGCATTGCATTGAAATTATGAGATATTTTTAAATAAATAATTTTTTTTTAATTTTGGACTTTAATGTTCAAACTTATAAAAAAAAAACCTCGAATTTAACATTTTTAAATTCAAAATCTTGAATGCCACCAAGATGTTGAAAAAGAGTTTAAATATTAGAGAAATTTAAGATTTATAAAAAACAAACTCGTGCTTTAACTCAAGGATCTCGAAAAAAAATTGACATTTTTAGAAGAATAAGGAATTTTTGAGTTTACAAATTTTCAATTTATTTATGAGGTTTCGAATACTTTTCTTTTTGACCAGAAATTTAAAACTTCCGGGTTTTTTAAATACATTTTTTCAAAGTTTTTACTTTGACTCGAAATATAGGTTTTTTTTTTCTAAAAAATGTCTGGACTTGTGAATAAAAATGCTAAGAATGAAGCCAAGACTTTGAGAGAAAAGTAAAAATTTTTAAAAAAATCTCATGTTGTTTTGCCAAATTTTGCTCAAAATTCTAGAATATAAAAATCTTGGAAGCGTAAGAGATTTGACATATTTTTTGGAAATTTAAAAATATTTTCTTAGATTCATAATTCAAGCTGCGATTTTTTTAAAGTTTGTTATAACATTTTAATTTTAACCTCTATTAATAAGTTAAGACTTTCTAGAAGATAAAATTTTGATTTGTTTTGTTTTTTGAATTTTGGACTAATTCGCTTGAATTTATTAAAAACTTTTTGACATTTTCTATTACGATGGGATATTTTTTTGCGAATATTTTGGTCAAAACACAAAACTGAAAGCACTGATTTGCTTGGATTCATTTCAAAATTTTTGATTTTTTCAATTATAAATTTGGTAAAAATTTTGTAAACTCTCTTGTTGTTTTTCTAAATTTTGCTAAAAAATGCTAAAAAATGAAAATCTTGGAAACATAACATATTTACATTTTTTTTTTGGAAATTTTAAAATTTTTTTTATAAGATTCATAATTTAAAATAGGATTTTTATAAAATTTCATCTTTAACCTCTAATAGTAAGGTTAGGCTTTCTAGAAGATAAAATATTGAATTTGTTTTTTTTTCGGATTTTTAACTGATTCGTTTGAAGTTATGATAACATTTTTTTGACATTTTCTATTAGGATGGGATTTTTTTTTGCAAAAATTTTAATTAAAACACAAAAGTGAAAGCACTGTTTTGGATTCATTTCAAAATCTTTAACTTTTTTCTACTATAAGTTTGAATTTTTTTAAATTTCGATCAAAAAACTCAAAGTTTGAAACAAAAATAGAAAATTTAGGTTTTATACTCAGAAATTTAAAATTTATAGAAAAAAATTTTTAATCTAGACTCAAAATTGCAGTGGCTATGCTTGTTACATAAAATTTCTATTCAAATTTCCTATTCAAAACTTCAAAATTTTGCCTTTCAACTCAAAATTTTGCTAATCTTTTTGTCTAAATTCTAACTTTAATCTCTGCATTACGAATATATCAAAATGTGAAGCTTAAACTCTAATTTGAAAAATCTGAAAAATAAAATTTTTAAAAGCGAAAAATTTCCAAAAAGAAATTTTTTGCCAAAAATCTTTTGCTTTAGTTCTTTAAGCTGGTACTTAAAGAATTGAAGTTAGTTGCCGAAAATATTATTGCTCGTTTATGTGTTTGCCTCGCTTCCATGGGGAGCACTTTACTTCTTCTTACTATTCCATGGATTGAATGAGGAGTCCGGACTTCATAATTGTCCATGGAACCGCAAATTCTCTCAGAGGGCTTGCTTGTGTGTCAAAATTGTACATTTTTGAATTATGAAAATAATTTTTGAAGTTCCTAAGTTTCAAAAAATGAGGAGCTGTGTCTGGTTTAAAATCAATGCTGATGATCGCTAGTTTTTTGATACTTCTATAACCCATCAAAAATTCTTATAGATTTTTTCTCTTAGTGATGATAGATAAATTTGGGTAATCGATATTTAATTCCTTTGAAATGGAGAGATGGTTACCGTCGGAAAACGGCATCAGAACAAGTTTGGGCCTACAATTACTCGAATTTGACTTTTTTCGATTGCCTATTCAAGTTTTTCGTTGGTATGATTGTGTCTATTAATATCTTGAGCGTTGTTTTCCAAACTGAGCAACATTTCATTGAAAACTAATCTCGCTTTTACCAAGAGTTTATTGAGTTTATAAAAAAAGAATAATAAACAAATTTGGAAGTAGTAACTGGAAATATTCCACATATAGTAGTTATCAGTACTTCAAAATATGTTAACTATCTAAAAATGTATTACCTCCCAGCGTTACGTCCCCTCTACGAACGTTTCATCTAGAAATTATAATCGGTACAATTGTCCACTATTTTACCAAAGGCGAAACCAAAAAATTTCAAAGTGGGGTACCACGAAGGGTCAATGAAGGTACCCTCAACTTTTTCAACGCCTTAAGAAAAAAAATCTAGCACGGGTAAACAAAAATTGGAGTTAGCACCACTGCGTTTTGTCAACTACACACTCTGTATGTAACACTTCGTCTGGTTACTCAAAACTAAAGGAAGCAAAGACGATAAGGCGAGAAAAATTGTTTGGCGTGTACGCCATTGCTGTGCACGATGCAGCCATTTTGTTCAGGTTGGCCAATGTCGTCACACTGGTGATATTGTGGGTTGAAAGCCTTAGAAACAAGCGTAAGTATTAATATGTTTTGTATGGGCGTTTATCAAAGCCACTCATAAATAACCGGAAATGCCAGCTAATTAATTTTTTAAATATTATTGTCAATAGAATGTGTGATGTGTGCAATTTAATGAATAAAATGTAGAAGTGGGGGCGTTTTCATCCATTTCTGAGGATTTTGGGGTTTTCGGATCCAAACCCAAACTCAAATAACTTCGTTTTTGATAAATGAAATAAATAGTCAAGTGATTAGGAACTATTTTCACCGATTCCGTTTGCGTTCAGTTCTTACGATCTGATTCCATCAATTTTTTTGATAGAGCTTATTTTGGCGAGATTTTATAACAAAATGACTCCCTCGCTATTTTTACAAAGTGTAATTTGCTTTAGCACGATTTTAAAATAAGGTTTTTTTCATGTTTGCGGTCTTCGTGAAAAACTTAAAAGTAAAGAAATATTAGATGTTTAGATGTATCTTCTTTTATCGGCAAAAAAGACAATAATAGAGGGAGAGAGAGTTGACCAAAAGCTATCAGATGTAGTTGCTATTAGAAAGGGTTGGTTTTATTTTACTAATTCCATGTGTTTTAATCAGGACTTTTACCACCGATTATCTATCCCAGAACTGAAATAAATGGCTGAAGTAGGAAGGAAAAATCATAGATTGAAAAGGCTGCAGGGTGGAAACTTTTTGACTGAATAACATTTTGAATTTAGACAGGATTATGTATCAACGCACAACAGTTAAAGGATAACAACTACTTTGCCCCATTTCATCATAAGTTAATTCATGTGAAAATTTCTGGCCCAAAGAAAAACGAAATGTTTATCCTTGTAGGGTGAGTCTAAACTATTGAAAAAACTGAAGATTTCTACTATACTGTTAGTAGCTGATGCATCTCCTTGATAACTTTTTTATAGGTTTTCAGCTATGCTTGGCATAGTGTTCCACCCCATTTAACCATGAGTTAATTCATGTGAAAATCGTATTATATTCTGACCCAAAGGTCAGTGAAAATTTCTGACCCAAAGGTCAGTGAAAATTTCTGACCCAAAGAAGAACCGAAAAGTTTTCCATGTTAGAGTGAGTCTAAACTGATGGAAGAACTGAAGATTTTTGCTAAAGTTATTGTTAATTATTGATAACTTTTTTATAGGTTTTAAAATCGGTTTGGTATGGTGTCAGAGATTTGTTGCCCCCAGTATATGCAATCTGGAGTATCTGCCACAATTTTGGTACTAATTCAAATGATCATTAGTCATTAGTATTTGATAACTGAAGATTATTTTGTTCCACGTCTTACTTACCAGGTGAGCAGCACGTAATATTTCAGCAAGAACAATTCTCTTCCTTTGATCTTCCTTTTTCCATATGAATAATGCAACAGTGACATATGACATATGGGATATAAATCCGATGGAATTTAATCCGTCTATCTTAGGAGTAAATGCGAGCACCAACTTCTCTTGGGACGATCATGTGCGCTCCATTGCCAAGTCCGTTTCTCAGAAGCTAGGCTTTCTTTTTAGAGCTAAAAAGTACTTAACAGCTCATCAGCTGCTCACTTTACACAAGTTAGATCCAGCGCTAGAATAATGTTCTCATGTTTGGAGTTCAGCCCCAAGAGACGCTTCAGCTCTTTGGATTCAATTCAAAGAAGAGCGATTCGCCTAATTGATGGCAAGAGTTTGACCAATTCTTTCGTAAAACTAAAGCAGAGGCAGATACTTTTTGTTCTATAAGTACTTTTATGGGGGATACTCGCAGGAATTAATAGGATTGATCCCTCCAAAACATACAACAGTCAGAGGCAGTAAATTCCTGTGCCGGTCCAGCTTAACAGAGTGAGGACTTCTGTCTATGGAGACTCTTTTTTTTCTATAGAACTTTTAAACTATGGAATTCGTTACCGAACAGAATTTTCCCAAAAATTACAACCTATCCTTGTGTAGGAGGGCTGTTCATCGTCATCTATCCTTGTTTCCGCAAGCTGCTCCCGGTGATCTGAAGACGTGGAGTTGCCCTTTGCAAGTGGATTAAACATTTAAAAAAAATATAACTCTTTTATATTATTTATCCTTTTTGCAATCCTGATATAATTAGAACTTTGATTTTTTGGGCCTTAAGGGAGAAAATCTAAAATTTTTAAATAAAATTAGATAAGCTTTTGTACAGAAAAAAAAATTGATTATTTTAGTACTTTCCAAGCCCAGCGGGAAGAGAATTCTTCTTGAATAATGAAAGGATTCGTTTTAGTTTTTTAAACTTTATTGGCGCAGTTATGCAAGGGTAGTAGTATGCAGTGCGCAAGGCACTGTTGTTAACCCTACAGTTTTAAGTGTAGATCTACAGTTTTGTATTAAGTTGTCCTAGTTTTTAGTTTAATGTCCATCGTCTATATCTTTTGTTAATTTCTGATAAGACCTGTAAACATTGTTTCGCAACAAGGCGAAGTTGAGGTTTTGGACCGGAAAAGGGGATTTTAAAGGAGCTTTTTTTTGTCTCAAAAATATTCAAGAGTACGACAAATTTATTTGTCATCAACAAATTTTTGGGTAATTTCTAATGGCTAGTACACACTTGAAACAAATCTGCAGAACTCGTGTCTATAGACAAAGCTCTGCTATTGCCTATAGACAAATGGAAAACAAATCGCTTGTTTTACAGTTCGCTGGTAGTAAGCAGTAATTCCGCAGCTCGTTGTTTCACTTGACATGATATCTCGGAAACTAATTTAGATGGATTGCGCAAGTGTGGATGCCTGACAAAGTCCCTAGACCATTTTGAGATTTGTTCTAGACTGTCTAGGGATAAAATCCTCGATTTATCTGTAGATAGTAGCGCGATTTTGTCTAGTAGTACTAGTGTGTATTAGCCTTAAGAGATATATTTCAGGACATGATGTTTTTTCCACAGCAAATACAATTCCACCAAGTAATGGTTAAAAATATTAATTATTTAAAGTAAAGCCGTAGTTCTTAACTTTAAGTGATGAGGAATCACTCAATCAAAATTTTGTGTTATCTTGAACTTATAACTTTTTTCAAAACTTTTTATTCAGAAATTTCGACTTTTAAATTCAAAAATTTAGCTTGTAAACTCAAAATTTTTCTCGAAATGTTTTTTTTTTCAAGTAGACTATTTCTTGGTCTGACTCAACTTTTTAAGACGAAAGACAACATTTTGGAATTAAGCTTGAACGTTTCAAGTTCAAAATATAAATTTTAAACTCCAAATTTCACCTCTTTCTGTACAAAACTAAATTTTTAACTGTGAGGCCACAAGAAATAAGTTAAAACTCAAAAAAATTCGGACAAATTATTTATGAAATATTCCTCGAAAATGACTTTTATTTTAAAATTGTGAGTTTGTTTTTATAAATCCTTCATTTATAATTTCAAAATTTGGGATATTGTTTTTAGTACATATTTTAAAAATTTGGAAGTTTTTGAGATTACACTTAAAATTTCGAAATTCGAATTTATAGTGGGAAACAAATTAAAATTTCGTTGTAATCTTATGTCTCATACACATTTGCAACAAAATTGCGGGACTTGTGTCTATAGACAAAGTTCTGCAATTGTTTATAAACAAATGGAAAACAAATTACTTATTCCACAACTCCATATGAAAAAGCAGCAATTCCACAGGTTACTGTCTCATTACGGTAACCCGGAAGCTAGTTTAGCTGAATTACGCAAATGTGGATACCTGATAAAGACCCTAAACCATTTTGAGTTTTGTTCGGATTGTCTACAGACAAATCGAGGATTTTGTCTGTGCGATTTTATCTACTAGTGTGTACTTGCCTTTAGGAAAATTAATGCTAAACCTTAAAATAATTGAAATTTATTTAAAAATAGTCCCGAATTTTTTTGATTTTCAAAGAAAAAGTCCTAATTTCGAGAAAATCTTATAATTTTAAAAACAAACTTTTGAAAAGAAAAACTCGAAATCATCAGTCTTAAAAATATCAAGTTCATTCATAAAAATTTAGCTTTAATAGTAAAATTTCTAATCTAATTCCAAGTCTTAGATATCGAGATTAAAGTCAAAATTTTAGGAAAATAAAAAATTGCTTTAAACAAAAAAGAATTTATAAAAGGACAAAAATGTTAGTTCAAATCTGAAGGTTAGAAATGATTCAAACTTTCAAAAAATAAAATATGAAATTTATATAAAAAAAGAATCTCAAACTTTTGGTCCTCGAATCTTTGATTTAAAAACTCGAAATAAAGTCAACATTTTAAATAAGAGACCCAAAATTTATTTCAAAAAAAATTCTTCAAGATTTATGCTTAGATCTGTAATTTTGACAAAATATAAAAAAGTTAAGAAATTTAAAGTTGAACGGAAATAGAAGAAAGTCTATACTTACTAAATTAAATCGAAATTGCGAATAAAAATTTGGATTTTTGAAAAATATTTAATAAAAAATTTAAACAGTTACCTTAACCTACAATTAACGGGTTTTTTCTTGAACCTTAGGGTTTAAAGTCGAAATGAGCTTCCTTTCCTCGAATTTTTGTGTTAATTCGCTTTTTATATAATGTATCGGTTTCTTTAAATTTAATACTTTTTTTCATAAACTTTTTAGCTAAAATTAAAAAGTTTTTAATTCTCTAAACCTTCGAATTTAAATTGAAAATGTTGAATTTATTCATCGAAATGTTGTCAATATCGAAATTTCAATTTTTTCCCAGAGAATTGGATTTAAGAAATTGAAATTTGATTGTTTTTAAATTTTAACTTTTGCCCTCCAAAATATCCATTTTCATAATAAAAAATGTAAAAGTTTTGTTCCAAACACTTATTTAAAAATTTTGAATTTCAACAAAGTTTTTTTATTTCGAATTTTATTTCGGAATCTCGAAAAATGGGCTCACATGAGGGAAAAATGTAAAGTGGATGATGTGATACGATGTTCAAGTAGTAGTAGAAGAAAAAGAAAAAGAAGAAAAAGAAGAAGAAAAGGAGGGTGGAATGGACACATTAATTGCATGGCAGACAACAGGCTGAAGAAAATAACACGCAACGGAAAGCCACAAGGGACCAGACCATCAGGAAGACCACCGAAACGATGGCGTGACAGCTGGCAGTCGGTTTCAGAAACAACAATAAGAGGAATCCAACTAACAAGTAACCTTACTAAAGAAGAAGAAGAAGAAAAAGAAGAAGAAGAAACTATGTCCAAATTTTAAGAAAGGAAAGTTAAATATAAAATTTCGTCTTTTTTCTTATAATTTTAACTTTATCGAGTACAAAACCAAATATTCGATTTTTTATAAAATTTTAGGCTTAAGCTTGCAGTCTTCGTCCTTTATATTTCAAGTTTAAACTCAAAATTTTGAGAAAATGTCAAAATTCTGAGATTGAAGTCCAAATTTTAAGAAAAAGATGTCGCCATTTCTAGAAAAAGTCTAAATTTCTCATTTGAAGTCGAAATTACTTATTTAAGTTAAGGATTTTAAAACACAATTGGAATTAAAAAAAACGAAATCTACTAGTACGTATTAACCAAAACTTTCTTAAAGTTCAATTTTTTTTTAAAAATATTTAATTTTTAGCCGAATTTACAAAAAGGTCAATGCCAATTGAAGATCAATTTTTTTAAAGTAGATATTTTGTGAACTCTGAATTTTTGCCCGTCTTCTCAATATTTCGAGTTTCAGTTTAAATTTTATATTGAAACCTTTAAAACATATCGAATTTTCGAGAGAAAAAAATCAAAATTTTAAAATGTTTAAATTTTGAAACGAAGCGAAAAAATGGAAAGAATATCCAAAATTATTTTTAAAAAATCTCTCAAAATTATTATTTTACTGTTTAGTTTTAAAATATTTTAGAAGTTTCTAATTTTTGAGTGAAAATTCAAATATTTAAAATGTTATTGATAATTCTGAGTTTAAATTTTTAAACTCAACAATGTCACAATTCCTTAATAAATTACATTTTCTACAAACTTTGACTTCTTTCTTAAAATTTTGTGTTAGTTCCAAATTGCATTTTATAAATTGTACGTTTTTTTCAATATTTTCTCAAAAGTGAAAATTTTTAAACATAGAAATCTATTTGAAATTTTAAAACTAAAAGCAGAAACTGCAGTAAAAAAGTTGCAGTAAAAAAATACATTATTTCATTTAGAAAAAAGTCTTAAGATTTTGCGTTTTATTGAAATGTTGGCATTTTTTAAAATGTATCCATATGATCTAAAAAATCGACTTTTTTTTAAGATTCTAAGATTTAAGCGAGATCTTTGGTTCAAACGTCGAAAAATTCGAGAAAAAAATAGATTATTTTAGTTTAAAATTGAACGATTTGAGTCAAGCTCTAAATCTAAAATTTTTCTAATGAATTTTTTTTGAAATCTTCAGTTTTTTGTCACCATTTAAAATTTCAAACAGCAATTTTAACGGAAACCTCGAAATCTAGAATTTTTTTTTAGAAATTCTAACTTCATTTCTCAGCATTTCGACTTTAATCGATTCAAACTCTAAATTTTAACGATGTTTTTTTATGATTTTATTATTCTCGAAACTGGGCTTTCCCAACAAAATTCCCTGATTAGTTTAAACTGAGTTTTTTTAAACTCTAGAATGTTTTTATTATGAACCTTTAAAATCACAGGAACAACAATAAGAGAAATCCAGAATGAACAGGTAACTAGCCTTACTAAAGAAGAAGAAGAAGAAGAAGAAGAAGAAGAAGAAAAAGAAGAAGAAGAAGAAGAAGAAGAAGAAGAAGAAGAAGAAGAAGAAAAAGAAGAAGAAGAAGGAGAAAAAGAAGAAGACGAATTTTTTTCGAAATTGTGGCTGCAAAATCGAAATTTTGAATCAAATCTTTAATTCATTTTAATTAAGCTCTTCTCAAAATTTCGATATGAAGCTTAAGGTTTGATAATTCACAATTATTTTAATAAACTTAAACAATTTAAAATTAAAATAATAAACTTTTTTTCTAACATTCTGACTTTTTGCTAGATTTTTCACTTTAACCTCGAAATTGTAAATTTAATGTAGAAATTTAGACTAATTCGGACATGAATCTGCAAAATAAAGTAGTATCGCCTTAATTTTAGGGTAGTAAATGAAGAGGTAAATTTTTTGTTTTATAATATAAAAAAAATAATGTTTTTTGAATGCATTACAACTGAAAGCAGAATAATAATTCACTAAAAAACGGTTTGGTTCTTAAATGTGGACAAATAGCTTCTGCTCTTTTTTCCTGATCAGAATTCCCATTTATGAAAGGTAGGATTACGTCACTAGTTACATCCACTCGTTTTACTTAGAGCTAATTAGGTGCAATTTGTTTAATTGCTGCTTTAAATCAGTTTGGTTACTTTTAAATAAAATTAAAAAATATGTTTAGTTGTCTATTTTCCAGGATTTTTTTAACGAATAACGGACCCCTGAGTTTTGTGCACAAACGTCTGCTGGTTCCTAGCTACGTCACTGAGGTGCTTCATTATTTGACACTCAAAGTTTCGAAAACAAATTTTTGTTGTTTCAATTTTAGTTTATTTTAATCCTTATAAGAAAATTATTCTCTCAAACGTTTAACCTTCTGAGCAGAGATACTTCTTTTCAAATCCCCCAAAAAATCCCTTAATTCATATGAAGAGAACAAGTCTTACAACTTTCAAAGAAGAAATTTGTTTTAGGGCCATCAGACCAAATCGATTAGGGTTTTTGTTGTGAAAAAATCAATTTCCTGGAACTGTCAAATTTCTAAACATATTAATTTGTTTCTAAATCTAGAACAAAATAGTTCAGTTCTTGTGACGATAACAAATTGTTTTCTTTAAATGTAATATAATAAGAGGAAAAAATTGTATTAGGAATGTCAAAGAAAATCGTTTAAATTTTTGTAACAAAAATTATATACCGTCAAATTCCTAAAATTTAAATTTCTAGGAGAAAATTTGATTTTATAATGCAAAAAAGATTTCAGTTTTGTTAAAAAGAAGAAAATGGGCTGCAGGAGACAAAATCTCAAAAGGAAAAATCTGTCGTGGAATTCATTTTTTTTTAATTTTAATTTTTATTTTTTACTTCTTATAAAAAAACATTTTGCTTTCTGAAAATTTTGAGCTCCTGAGAAGAGAACTTGGTTTTGAAATCCTGAAAAACATGTATTACTTCTTAGGAGAACAAATATTCTTTGGCGACAACCTTTAAAACGTTTGGAGCAGAAGTTCATTTTGAAAATGTCAAAGAAATTGCTTAAAACCTTGTAAATGTGAAAAAAAAAATATTTTTGGCGATTTCTAACTCCAATGAGAAGAAATTGTTTAGAAATTCCGAAAATGAGAAGTTATTTAGCAATTCCGGAAAGATGCGTTTTAACTTTTAAATGAGATAAAAACAATTCTTGCTGCTACCAAATAATTTCATTTCCCAGGACTTTCAATTTGCTAAACAAAGAAATTCGTTTCTAGGTTTAGAGAAGAAACTATTTTAGTTTTTGTGAGAAAAATGAATTATTTTTTCTAATACTTTTAAAATTTTAAGGTGAGAATTTTGTGAAATTGCTGTGGGTTTATCAGGCTGTCCAATCTGCCCTGTGAACAGACGTAACCTCTGACTATTAATTAGACGAATTCCAATGTTGATTTGTATATTTTGTACATGAAGTGAACACAAGTTATTCATTATATTTATTTCCTTCCGTTTCAGGAAACCTAACAAGTTGCGTCTCTCTTTACTCACTTACTGGATTACGTAGAAGCACCAAAAGTGTTCCAGTGTCATCAAGGGGCCAAATGCCACGTTACCTGCAACAAACATTTCTTTTAACTTGATGATTATGATTTTTGTTTATTTAGTGCCATACATCCACGTAAGTAATTCAACTCATACTTTTTAAAAATCTCAAGTTCAATATTTAATATCAAAACATAAGCAAAAGTGGATCGCGAAGTTTCTAAATTTATTAAAAATTCATTCATACCAATCCGGACCTCTTCATCTGTTGGTGGATGATGCATTTAGCAGCTGGATGATGAGTTTCGATCGCAGGATGCGAACCCGTCACAGGCAGAAATTCGTTGAAAGATACAATTCCTACCTGTGGCTGAGCTCACCCTGCGAACGCTGTTGACGAGCCGCTCCTGCTGCAAATATACGGATTAGTACAAATAAGATTACAGTTGAATTTGTAACACGACATTTTTAAATACCTTCCCTTTGCAGGAATACCCACGTTAAAGAGTCGTAATGAGATTATTGGGGTCGATAATAATTGAACTGCAGCGTTATTTGAACAAATATTTTTTTTAAAAATATACGGTCAAAATTTTTAAAGTACACAACCTACTAATATGACATCTTAAAAACCTAATTTCAGTTTTATTTTTTGTCAATCAAAATCATAAAAAGAAAATATGAATTCATAGACAGACGATTTTCGGTGCTTTTCCAAAAAAGTTGACCTGTTCTAGACTCGTATTTCTAATTTAAATTCTTCAAGTATGTATCTAATTACGAAAGTGAAGAAAGAAAACTTATCTAAATATTTACAAATTTTTCAAGACATATTTCTATTTTGTTCCTAAAAATTTAGAAAAAATATCATAATTTTCAAATAAGCAACAAAAATGATCTAACAATGTTGTCTTTTTTTAGAAACTTTGCAGTTTTGAGTGAAATTAAAGAAAAAAGTCGAATATTCTCATTTAAAGTATTTTGTATCAAAATGGAGCTTTTGAGAATTTTCTAAATTCAGATTCAGAGTTTCTTTTCCAAAAATTGTTCCTCAAAGTTTCGAGCCACATCTTAAACTTTTTGTTTTAATTACAATGTCCGAGAAAAAAGGACCAAATTTACATACAGAAACGCCAAAATTCTGAATTTTAAGTCCCTCAAAAATGAGAAAAATTAAGATTAAAATTTCCCAAAGGGTCTAGCCGTACATTCCATAGCGAAGTTGCCCCCACCGGGAACATATACCGTGATCTATGACGTTACATACAGAATGTCATTAGAAATTAATATAGGTGCCTTTCCCCCCTCCATCTTTGATTACCATGGAAATAATTGAAGAAGACCTTTCTCAGGCACCTTTTTTTCTAAGCGATCTATCTGCTAAACTATTGAAGGTAGCGAAGGAAAACAAACTGTTTGTGATAGTAGGATCCATTTTATAATTTTTTTCGGAGGGCTGCCTTCCTAGAAATATCAATAAAACGCAAATAAAAATATCCATTATTAATTTCTATAATGTCTGTTGGAGTGACCACTTTACAAAAAACTCAGAAAATGTATTCATATGTCACCTAACAGCATACCAAGTTTCATTAAAATCCAGTTGGTGCAACATGTCAAAATTTAATATGTCTGCATATAGTATCTAAGCCTGCTGATATGAAGTAAATGGAATTATTATTATTATTCTACCTTAAATACGTTTCCATATTGAATAATATAACTTTGTAGGATTACTTAAGGAATAAAAGTTCATATGAACTCAAGTTCTAATCTTTTTTATTTCCAAGTTACAGGCTGTTTCATTATACAAGAAAATAAAATTATTTTTATTTATATTTCTAAAACCCTTTGACTTATCGTCATAAAATTTGATACGTAGTGTCAGTATATTAAAGGGAATCTTTTGCATTTATTCACTTTTTTTTAAACGCCAGAGGCGTACGTTAGAATATTAATATTAAATTTTCATATAAGAAAAATGCCATGCCAGTGTATGTTAAAGTCTTAAAAAGATGAAAGATTAAGAATTGTTATGTAGTACCAAAAAATGTATAACTGAAAGCATGAAAATATCTTTGCAAATTTATAGCAATTTATATACGAGGTAAAGCAACAAAAACTTAACAGAGCCAATAAATTCTAGAACTTTTTTTATTGTTGAAAAAAATACAAAAATAGGTTGGTTTTGTTTAAATCAAGACAACTTTAGTCGTTTTAACAACTTCCTAAACAGGGCTTGTATATCTTTCAACAATGTTCATGGAAAGGGGCCTATGTTGCAGATCATTGGAAAACCCATTTGATACTCTATCTATTTTTAATTTAATTAATTTTTTAAAATATAAGGTAGTGTGCTTATCATTCAGATTCAGTAAAATGTTTACCTTTTATTCTGGTTTATTTATTTATTTTGTTCTATTTAGGAATAACAAAAAGATTTTGATGATAGACCATGTAGTACCTCTATGATTGTGACAAGAAAGTGAATTTACTTTGGCATATTATCTCTAATTAAAATGATTTATTCGATTGCGGGAAGGGTACCTGTGATAAAATTGTTTTATAAAAATAAGCAATAAATATCTTATCTTTTCGACAATTAACACTCCAGTAAGTATTCTTCTGAAATTAGTAGCAAAATTCCGAGAGACGAGATCTGTGGCTAATAAAAAGTGAATTACTGAATATCTCATTCAAAATGAAGATGTAGAGACACGTAACTGTTTGATGACATGTTGCTATAAAGGGTAGATCAGTTAATCAATTAATGCTTGATAAAGGGTAGATCATATTATATTTAGTTCAGTATTTTATTAGTCGCAGCCCTTATATCCTTTATATCGGAATTTTGTTACTAATTTCAGAACAATTTTGCCATTATTTTTATAGAGTACTTCTACAATTCAACAGATTGTCTATTTAAATGAAATACTTGCAAGTGAAATAATTTCTTTTACAATAGACACCTTAGGAGAATTGTTTTCCATATGTCTAAGTAACTGCTTTGTTTTAAAGAAAATGATAATGAAAGTTTGCATGCCACAGGGCATACTTCATAATATATCTTCAAATAAAATTAATGAAATTCAAAAAGTAAATTATGGTTGCAAAGACAATAAAAAAAACAAGTTTGATGTGCAACTTGAATCCTAGCAGGGGGGCTGCATTTAAAACTATAAAATGTACTGCAAAATATGGTTTCCTGCCAAAAATAATCTAACTATTTTCTCTTTATTGGATTGTGTTATGTTTTTATTAAGTCATCCCGTGTGCGAATTGTTATAAGTTTGCAAAAATCATCTCTTGCGTTTAGTTATGCATTCTTTGGTATTTGGTGACCACTTTTAAACTTTCATTTTTGCAAAACCTTAAAAAACAGTTGCGTACCACTTTTCTCATATAAAATTTTAATGTTTATACCCTAACGTACGCCCCTGGTGTTAAAAAAACTAAATAAATGCAGAAGTTAGCCTTTGAAGTACTGATTATGTATACCAAATTGCATGAAGCTAACAAAGAAAGGTCGCGAAGTGTCCGGCGCCGATTTTGCTAATTTTTGGATATGTTTTAGAGGACCAAAATCTAAAAGACACGTATTTTTTTTTATCGGCTGATAAACGGTTTTAAGGGTGGTTTTACTCCCTCAAAGTTGGAGCAAAAATGCGGATTTTGCTGTTTCTCACATACCAAAAATGATATTCGAGTCGTTCCTTTGTTCAAAAGTTTTGTTTTGACGAGAAATAAAAGAAAAAAAATTTTTCAACATTTTCGCACCCCTCTCATGGGGGCAAACTGCCCCATTTAGAAGTTTTTTTAATTATAAAAATGGTAATTACGTCAGCAAAATTTAAAAAAAATATATATGTTATTTTATACACCAAAACTAATTTTACCTGTTTTTGGATTTTGTCGAAAAAATTTTTTTTGGGGGTAAACACCACTTACACGAATCCGTATGTGATAGGATGTATTTTTAGGATTTTTGTTTTATTTTTTTTTCTGAAGCGAAGTATTGCGACGAGAAACTAATAAAATAATTTTTTTAAATTTTTTTGGTGACCCCTCAATCCCCACCCTCCACCCTTCCCTTATAAGAGGCTGAGCTACCTACTTAAAAAACCGGAAAATTCGAGATTATTATAATCCATCTACATCTATATACACCGAAAGAAAAGTTTACCAAAATTTTTTACCCCCACCCCTCCTGATAGGAATAAATTACCCCCTTATGAAATTTTTAATTATCAAGATAATAGTCATTATAAGAGCTCAATTTTGAAAAATAAGTGTTATTTTATACATCAAAATTAATTTTACCTGTATTTGGATTTTGGTGAAGGAAAATATTTTGGGGGTAAACACCCTTTAACGCAAATATTTATATATAATAGGAGATATATTTGTATAATTTTCGGTTCGTTATTTTTGAAACGAAGTATTTTAAAGAAGGTAGAAAAATATTATCTTTAAATTTTGGTTCTACCCTTCCCACCCTTCGTCTTGGCATACCAGTAGAATGAGCCAGTTAGCTAACTACTTGAAAAACTGGAAATTCGAGATCATTGCTGTCTCTCTAGATACCACAAAAAAGAGTTTAGAAAGGTTTTAAATGTTTGCATTTCCCATCCCGGGTGACTTATCCTTCTGATAGAAATAGGACGCGAGGTGTGGCTGGAAAAATTCGGAAAAATTATTTTTATTGTTTCTTGTTGAAATATTTCGTTCCAGAAAAAAAGAAATGAATATCTTTACCGCCATAATAATATACACTTAAATGTTTTGGTAAATTATTAATTATTTTTTTATTTTTATATTTTATTTAATTATTAAAATATTTCTCGCGTAGGTATATCTAGTATACAAAACTTCTAAATTTTTATAAAGTTCAGAAAACTGCCGCAGTTTTTATATAGATATTTTATATACGTATTTTCTCTAAAGGGTGTTTACCCCCAACAAATTTTCTTCGACAAACCCCAAAAAAATTCAATAAAATAAGTTTTGGTATATAAAATATAGTTTTTTTTTTTCAAAATTTTGCTGTTATAATGACAATTTTTTGAATACTTAAAAACCTCAGAAAGAAGTAGTTTACTCCCTTACGAAGGTGCAAAAATTTAGAATTTTTTTCGGTGTATAAAAAGAGATCGTAATGATCTCGAATTTTCCGATTTTTAAGTAGATGACTCACCCTCTGGTAAGATAAGGTGGAGAGAGGGGAAGAGAGGTGACTGGAAAAGTTCAAAAAAAATAATTTTCTAATTCCTCGTTGAAATACTTCGTTTCAGATAAAAAAAGAATTAAAAATCATAGAAATACATCCTATTATATACGTGTTTGATCTAAAGGGTGTTTACTCCCAAAACATTTTCCTTCACCAAAACCCAAATAAAAGTAAAATTAATTTTGATATATAAAATAACATTTATTTTTTAAAATTTAGCTGTTATAGTCACTATTTTCTTGTTAATTAAAAATTTCATAAGGGGTAATTTACCCCTATCAGGAGGAGTGGGTTTAAAAAATTTAGTAAACTTTTTTTTTGGTGTATATAAATAGTAGAGGGATCATTTTTTAAGTAGGTAGCTCACCCTCCTATAAGGGAAGGGTGGAGGGTGGGGATGAGGGTTCACCGAAATAATCTTAAAATAATTTTCAGAAAAAAATAAAACAAAAATCATAAAAATACATCCTATCATATACGTATTCGTGTAAGTGGTGTTTACCCCCCAAAAAAATAGTTTTCGACAAAATCCAAAAACAGGTAAAATTAGTTTTGGTGTATAAAATAATATATATTTTTTTCAAAATTTTGCTGACGTAATTACCATTTTTATGATTAAAAAACTTCTAAATGGGGTAGTTTGCCCCCATGAGGAAGGTGGGAAAATTTTGAAAAAAAATTTTTCTTTTATTTCTCGCCAAAGCAAAACTTTTGGAAAAAAAACGACTCGAATATCATTTTTGGTATGTGAGAAACAGCAAAATCTGCATTTTTTGTCCCAACTTTGAGGGGGTAAAACTACCCTTAAAATCGTTTATCAGCCGATAAAAAAAATATGTGTCTCTAAGATTTTGGTCCTTTAAAACATATCCAAAAATTAGCAGAATCGGCGCCGGACATTTCGCGACCTTTCCTTGTAAGTCAAAGGGTTTTCGAAATATAAATAAAACTAATTTTATTTTTCTCCATAATAAAACAGCCTGTAACTTGGAAATAAAAAATATTAGTACTTAAATTAATATAAACTATCGATCCTCAAGCTACCTGAAAAAATATTTCATTCAATATGAAAACGTTTTTAAAGTAGGATAACAATTATATTTATTTCAAATATACGAGGCGGCAGGTGCAGAGGTTATGGGCCGACATATTTAATTTTTTTGACATTTTGCACCACTTGGATTATAACGAAACTTAGTACGCTGTTAGAAGACATATGGACACATTTTTCATACGTTTTGTAGAGTGGTAATTTAAAAGTACCCTACAAAAATTAATACTTAAAATTTTTATTTATATTTTATTAATATTTGTAGGGGGGTTATCTCCCCCAAAAATATTTATAAAATAATCCCTACAGTGTACCATCACCATCAGTTTGTTTTGCTTTACTACCTTTAATAGCTTAATAAATATGTCGCTTAGAAAAAAAGGTGCCTGAGGAAGGTTTTTTTAATTATCTCCTTAGTAACCGAAGATGGAGGGGGAAAATTGACATATAGTAATTACTAATGTGACCCTATACGTTATGAGATAGATCACGATATATGTTCCCGGTGAGGGCAATTTCACTATGGAAATACGGCTAAACCCTTTCGACTAATCTTCAATATTTTAGCTTTTGCTGGAAATGTTTAACCTTTCAGCAATAATTCTAATTTTCGGTTTTTTCTAAAAATTTTCGGCTCAAATTTTAATTGTAAGTTTCCTAAGTTCGAATTTAGGCTCAAAACTTTAGAAAACATCGAAAATTAAATACAAGAAAAATCTAGAGAAAGTCAAAATTTCGAGTTATAGTCGAAATTTTCGAGAAAAATGTCCCAGTTTCAGTCAAATTTATAAGCAAAAACTCTCCAAATTTAGAATTTTGTAGAAATTTTCTGCGAAACGTAGAGGTTTTTTGTTGTAGTTTTTAGTGGTTTTCTCAAAATCCTGATTTCCAACTAAAAAGTTTTATTTTTTGTAAGAAGAAAATCTGTGAGAGCAAAGTTAAAATTTTTAGGAAATGTGTGAATTGTTCTGTAAAAATCGTGTTCTTTAATATGAAATATTGTTTCGTCATATTTTAAAATTTCCGAGAAAATAAATTGTTTCAACATCTTGATAGAAATGTTGTCATTTTGTGGCAGAAATTTTATTTTTTGAGACTTGTAAAGCTCTCAGAAGAAATTTGTACTGAAGTTCTGGCTGAATTTCCCAAGCAACACTGAATGCCTTTTAAAGTTAAAATAAACGCAATTTTAATGTAATAAACGTTTATTATACTAATCAATGTTGCTTGGGTTGTTTCAATTCTTAAGAGAAAAAAATATATTTTTGCGTCTCTAATCCTGGCAGGCAGGAGAAATTTGATTTGAAATGTTTGGACAAGAAATGTTTAAATTTTCCTAGCGCAAACAGATTTTGTTTGCTAGGCCCTTTGAAGTTCCAAAAGAAGAAATTTGTATTAGAATTCTAGAAAATTGTTTTATTTCCCGAAAAAAAAACAAATTCGATATCATGCGATATTTTAATTTGAGAAAAAAACTGTTTTGAAATCATATAAAGATTCGCTTTGTTTACCATAAACAATTTTTGTTTTCACAAAGAAATTTGGTTAAGCTCCTCTTATAAAATACATATCTATTTCCCGAGTTTTCCAAACTTCATAGGGTTTATCTTAGAATCCTGAAAAAAAAAACTGTTTAATTTTGTAAAAAGAATAAAAAATATTTCCTAAAATTAATCTCGTTAAAATTTGTTCTGGAATTTTAGTTTTTCCAAAGACAAAAAACTTCATTTAATATAGCTTTCAAAATCCTAAAGAGACAAAAAGAAATTTTTTTCCTAATACTTTTAAATTCCTCAAGGAAAAAATTGTTTTGAAATTTTTCAAATGTTCCCGTAAACCGGGGCTATTTTGTACAGGTTTTGGAATATTTTATGATAAATCTCCTTTCATGTTTATGACATTTATAACAATCGGCCCTCGGTCTCTTGTCAAAATTTATATATAATATTATTATGTATAATAAAAATTATGTATAATGAAAAAATAAAAATTGTTAACACAACATATGCATATTTTTGACTAAATAGCCGTCATTTTTGGGTCTATTTTGTCAGGTAGTAACTTCTATATTAAAAATTATTGCAGTTCCATCTAGGGGCTTCATTTTTGATCTAACATTTGAAGAGTTTCATATCGATTTATCTATTAGGGCTGTGGTTATAAATAAACGGTTTTCAACAAAATGCAGCCCAGGATGATTATCTTCTAATTTTTGGATGATCCAGCCTTGTTGACCATATTTGGCCACTAATTGAGCAAAATTAATGTATGTTAGTGCAAATATTTGATTTGTGTTTCGACAGAGTGTGCCAATTAATGTCTATCCATCTTCAGGACTTAGGCTGTCCTTATATTGCCTGCCCATCTGCAAGGGGTGGTGAGTTTTATCTGCTCATCTTCAGAATTTAGGGCATTGTACTTGATCTGCTAAATGCTTATTAAATAGCTCATTGCAAAGTGGTTACGTAGAATTTTGAGCTGTCATCTTTTCTCGACCTATCTTACGCCCTCTCTAATCTTTGCACGTTCTTTTTTCAAAGTTTTCACAATAAAGTTTACGTAGGGTTGACACCTAGCAATGTTTTTCAACCTTAGGAGTACTACTTATTTTCAATCACACCAAAATGAAAATAAAACTTAACCTAACTTAATAATAATTGAAATGTTTTCCTGACAAAGAAGCTTCACTTGTCAAACAAAGTAACCCCGGTTTGTGGTATGTTTGCATCAAGAACCCATTGCTTTTTCTGGCACATGCTGAGGAACACAGAAAAGGGAAGAGAAAGAGTTACCATTTTATTTCTTAGGCTTTGAAGTTTCTGAGCAAAAAATGTATTGAATCCTTTGTATAGATATGCCATTTTTTTTCTGATACTTTGAAAGCTCCAAGTAAATATTTTTTTAAAAGCTCTCTATAAAAATTCGTAATTATAAAATTAAGTAAATTATTTGTGCAACATTTTCAAGATTTAAGATTAAATATTTAAACGGATTTTTTAAGGACTTAAACTACCAAAAATCTCTATGCCTTTTTAGCATTTTTCTCTTAGCAACTTGGAAATATGAACTAGTAGCAAAGTTACCCTTTGTATCTACCTCTACCTTATTCAGATGAATAAATAACCGTTATAAATGTTAAATTCTGGCAATTTAAGGACGTCGATAAACTGGCGTTGTTCCCGCAGTCATAAAACAATGACGTCAAGCGATCTAATGACGTCAGCAAGCTGAAATTTCAGGAGACTTCAACGCTCGATCGAGACAGGAGACCGTTGCAGGCTATCGATTTTAACGCCAGCAGTTTAAAGCTGCATTAATGAAATTAGCTCTAATTCAGGAACCGATAGGCGGCACGAACATTCTGTTTTATTATTTTAAATGTGAAATAGGAGACCTAAGGATATATCTGACGACTGACGACTTAAGGTGCTTTCATTCTGATTAAATGGAAAAATATTTCATGATGTGAAGTCTATTGCTACTACAAGAACAACTCAGTAGAAATTAATTGACATTTTACTTCGTGGAATTCATTATTATTGATAACTATTAAACTTTATTAACGATAAAAACTCAACAGAAATTAAAAATTCCACAATGTTTCGATACATTTTTGCTAACACCGTACCGCTTATTGGATTTGCCTGTGGACTACAGAACTTGGCAAGATAAAAGCGTTCCAATTGGTCGGTTCTGACATCACAATCTTGTGTTTGACAATTTCGTATGCAAGCGCATTCGCAGCAAAATACAATTGACAGTTAAGATAACACATTACTATTGATTTACGTATTTATTAATAATATTTTAGTTTTGTTATTGATGTTTTGTAGTTGTTTAGACCGTAATTATTTGCATGCCGAGCTCAACTTTTGGATTGTTAGTTTAAAGAGCTGTTATTGAAAGACATTTTAAATAGGGCTTAGTAAACTTTTCGTTTGTTAAATGCCAGATTTGAATTGTGTGATTTACAAATTAATATACCTAACAGTGGATTATGGGTATTTATATTATACAATAAAAAAATAATATGTGATTTCCAACTAATTATAAATTGAAAGAAATTGCAATTTCTGAACAATCTTTTCAAATTCGTCTTGGCATAGATTTGGAAAATGATGCAAAGTTGTGGCTGCAAGAATATAGTGAAATTACTAAAACGAATTGTATTATTAAAAGTGTTCTTTACAAAACTCGTACGTTTTAATTATTGTTGAAGTGAAAACTTTGTTAGGTGCGTTGAGCGATTTTTGATAGGGAAAAAACTAATGGTTTGCGTTACCATAACGCTAATTCTCGTAGGCGACACGTTCCGATGTTTACAGTTTATTAACAGCGATAGTTTTCTAAATGGATACCCCTCTCCCCTTTTTAGCTTAATTTTTGACAAATTCAAAAAATTAAAAAGCTGCACTGAGTTAATTTTTTTATAAAATGAATTAATCATTATTTTATTCATTTTTCTGCCGTATAAATAACATCTTTCATTTACCCTTTGCCACATCCTAAGGAAAAAAAGCAATATTAAAAAACCATAACAGAAGTTTTATGATACAGAGGCATCATATGAAAAGTATAAAAATTAAATACCACTATTTTATAAAGTGATACTGAAGCTACCATTTCTTCCAATAAGATTACTACACAACATAGTTGTCAAAACTGCATTATTTACATTCAACTAGGAATTAGGAATATCTAAGAAATGGGCGCAAATTAAACACTCAATCATGAGGTCATAAATCTATCCAATTGGAACGCTTGTTTCTTGCCCGGTTCTGTAGTCCAGAGGCAAATCCAATACGTCACCGGACCAGGTTTCGCATTACTGCATCACCGGCGGTCATACCAGCTGGTACCCCTGTAGCCGGATGCCTCAGAGCGAAAATGTTCCAATATTAGCGACCTTTATTACAAAGTGATTGCAGAGGACGAATATGACTCAGCTGATATATTCGCAATCCATCGTGACACATTATGCACCTTTTAAAATTAACTGAAAGATTTTATTTTTCCAAAAAACTGACCCCTACCAAAATGGAAAATTAATGGTTGATTTTTGTTTGTGAAATAGTGCAGTTTATTAATCTTGCAACTGTTAATACTGCTTCTGAAGATCATCTTTCACAGCCGCTTATTAAATGGTGCAAAAAATATTTTCAGACAGACACACGTGCATAGATATGATTTGCCTCAGGGAGGGAAGTGTTTAATTTAAAAAATTTGTCGATGGAAATCCTAACTTGCAGGAAAACCTCCCGACTGGTATATGTATTTGTTCGTTTGTTTAAATTTTGTAAATAATTCAAAGATTCCAAAACTAGTTTTCTACGAATTGTTTTCATCACTTTTTTTCTCGATATTCCTAGATTATTTTTCAAATTTTAAAACTTTTATTGTTTCGAATTTAAATATAAATTTTCGAGTTTATTTCTGTAATTTAGACTTTATTAAACCAAAATATCGAAAAAATAAAAAATTTATAATATCAATATTCTGAAAAAAAATCGTATAAGTACTAAACATTCTGTACATCCTGTAATTTTTCACGAAATTTTGAAAAATAAATTTTTATAAAATCAGTCGAGAATGCCTACTTTCTCGGTGCAAGTTCAGGCCCCAGAGTACGTTATTCCAGAATTTTAATCCGTTGCTAAGGTATCATCACAAAACAGTCCGAGAAAATTTGTTTAGCCCTAGACCGAGAAACTAGGTAGGTAACTTTCCCGTGCCGGATAACAAAGAGTTATTGTAAAGTTAAGTTATATTGATTGCGATTTCAGAAAAAAAAATTTCAGAAAATGTGCAGTAAAAGCACATTCCCGGACTTCGATGTTTATTAGCTTCTGCCACAATTTACATCATCGTCCATCTAGATACACAAATTTTGTATAAACTGAGATTTTCCGAAAAAATAGAAATTTCGATAAAACATTCGACATTTAAAAAATTGGTTTTAGAAATTTAGATTATTTTTCGCCATTTAGTTATTTTTTTACTTATAATTTCGACTTAAATCCAATGATAAATTTTGAAATTTTGAAATAAAAACGCAAAATCGTGAAAAATTCGGAATGTAAGCCAAACTTTGTATAAATTTAAAATATAAAATTTAAAAAGATCCTTTTTTTTAAATTACAAATTTGAAAGTTGAGCTGGATACCTACATTTCGAGAAAAAAATTGAAATTTGAGAAAAAAATAAAATTAAAAAAAAATCCGAAATTATTTTTGTTAGTAATTTTGTGTTTTAGTTTTTGGAATTTGTGCCTTGTTCAAAGTTAAAATTTCCATTTTAAAATCGCTTTTTTTTGACTTGGCGAGAATTGGCAATTTTTTTTTTACTTAAAAAAAATGACAGAAATTTTAAAAAATGACCCAAGTTTAAAACTTTTTCTTCGAAATGTCGAACTTTTTTGAACTTTTTTTGGAATGTCTAGTAAGTATTTTTCCGAAATCTTCAAATTAGATTTAAAAGGATCATATCTTTTTGAATTTAAACTCAAATTTTGGATACTTTTTCTCGACTTGTAATAATTTAAGAAAACATTTTGACTCATGCTATCTTGTTTTCACATGACGTTGAGTTCACGAGGACATTGAGTTCATTGACCTTCAGCCCACGTGACCTTGAGATTTCGTAAAGTTGAATTCACGTGTTCTTCAACTAGCATGACCTTGAGTTTACGCGACCTTGAACACGGTGACCTCAGTCTAACGTGACCTTGATCACGCGACTTTGAGATAACGTAATCTTCTAATCAGATGACCTTGAGATTACGCAACGTTGAATTAACGTGATCTTGAACTATCATGAGCTTGAATTTACACGACCTTAAACCCCGTGTCCTAGAGCTAACGTGACCTTGAACACGCGACTTTGAGATAGCGTAATCTTGTTCTCAGATGCCTTTGGCTCACATTTTGATTATTTTTTCTCGAATTGCGATAATTTAAGAAACATTTTGACTCTGATTATCTTGTTTTTACACTACTTTGAGTTTACGAGGCATTGAGTGCATTGACTTGAGCTCACGTGACTTTCAGATCACGTAACGTTCATTCACGTGATATTCAACTAGTGTGACCCTGAGTTTATGCAACCTTGAACTCGGTGACCTCGAGCCAACGTGACCTTAAATACGCAACTTTAAGGCAACGTAACCTTCTACTTAGATGACCTTGAGCTCACGTAATGTTAAATTCACGTGTTCTTGAATTAGCGTGACCTTGAATTTAGGCGAACTTAAACTCGGTGATCTCGAGCTAACGTGACCTTGAATACGCGACTTTGAGATAACTCAATCTTGTACTCAGATAACCTTGAGTTTACGTCACCATGACCTTATACGAATTGACCACACATGACCTTGAACTAACATGACCTTGACTTTAGGTGACCTTGAACGTACATGATTTCGAGCTAACATGTTCCTAAATTTACGTGATCTTAATCTCACGTGACTTACATTTACTGATTCGGGTATCCCGTGGTCTTAATCTCATGTTATCTTGAACTTATGTGATCTCGAGCTCGTGTAATCTTGAACTCATCTAACCATGAGCTCATGTGATCTTGAGATACCATGTGGCGTTGAAATCACATGACCTTTAGCTAGCATGACTTTGAATTTAAGTAACTTTCAGTTCAGGGAACTTTGAACTCACGTGACGTCGAGCTAACCTAATCTTAAAGACACGCCACGTTGAGCTAACGTAATCCTGAATTCAGGTGACTTTGAGCTCACATGATCCTGAACTCAGGTGACCTTGAGCTCATATGATTCGGACCGCACGCGACCATAATCGCATATTATCTTGAACAGATGTGACCTTGAGCTAACGAGAACTTAAATCTACGTAACTTTGAAACCACGTGCCTTTTGAAATCTCGTGCTGTTATGTATGATATGTGATCTTGAATTCAAATGAATTTGTGACTTTGACCATAGGCGACCTTGATTCCTGTCCTCATGTAACCTTGAAATTATGTGATCTTGATCTTACGTCATTTAAGATGATCTTAAAAATTTAGTAATTTTTTGTAGAAACTGTAAATTTCGAGAAATGGGTTCCAATTTCGAGAAGAAATTTCAAGTCATTTCTTAATTTGCACTTTTTTTTATTCTAAATTTGCGCTTTAATCCCTACTATGCTTTTGAATCACTCCGAATAGTGTGAAAATGTAGAAGGGTGGCGGTGGTATTCGACAAAAGGTCAAATATTTTAGCTCTAAATTCAAACTTGAGTTGGTTTCTGGAATTCCTTAAAAAATGTTTTCGAAATTTCGAACTTAAATCGATTTTAAATCAAACTCAAATTTTAATAAAAGTCAAAGTTTCGAAAAAACATTCGAAATTTTGAAACAAAATTGAAATGTTTAAAAAAATTGAAAATTCAATTATTTTGGGTTATAAACTCAAAATTTCGAGAAATAAGTTCATATTTCGAAAAGAAATTTTAAGTTAATGGATAATTGTTTGTAATTTTTTTTCAAATCTTCAGTTTATGAGCTAAGATTTTTGATTTTTTAACCCTTTTGAATAACGGTCAAATAATTTGACTTTGAATTAAAAATTCTGACTATCTGAAATTTCTTAAAATTTCGAGTTTAAATTCATCTTCCAGAACTAGTCACAATTTCGAAAAAAAAATAGAAAATTTTAAAGTGAAATGTAAAAAAAATTGAAAATTTAATAATTTTTTATCGAAACCCTAAATTTCAAAAAGAAAATTTCAAGATTTTTAAATTTTGAATTTGGGATTTCATGATTTTGATATTTTTAAATTTTTAGATGAAAGTCAAATATTTCGACTTTGCATTAAAATTTTTGTTTTGGTATCTTAAAATTTTTTTTCGAAATTTCAAGTTCTTTCATTTTTTGAGATTAGTGTCAATGTTTCAAAAAAAGATCATATTTTTTAATTGAAAGTCCAAAGGAAATTATAGTTAAGAGTTCTATTTGAAAGAGGAACTTTTCAGTTAAAACCTGTGAAAAAAGAACAAGGCTAAGAAGAAAAAAGCCATCATTCCGCTCTTAAAGTCACAATTTTATTAAAAAAGTCATATTTTTAATAAAATCCTTCAAAAGTAAAGTCACTTGAGGCTAAATTCCAAATTTTGAGAAAAAAGTCGAAATATGGAGATAAAAATGGAAGCTTTGAAACCAAAATTTGGAAAAAATTCATAATTACTCGAAAAGTAAAAAATTTCGAAAAAATTTTCGAATGTTTGAAAAAATTTCAGAAATTCTCAATAGTATTTCGAATTTTTCTAGGAATTTGTCTTTTTCTCAAATTCCGACCAGAATTTCGTCATCTTCCAAGCACTCTTTTCAGAAAGATTATTTTTGTCATTCTTTTTCCAACAGCAACCAAGTGCTTAAATTGAACTTTTCCTTTCCGCAGTTAACAGATATACACGCAGACGAGAACTTTGGAGTGAAAAGTAGAAAACGCTAAAGAGCCAATCTCTCAAGACAGACAAGCAATAAACCCTTCATGCTTTAAAAATATTCACCAAACCCAATTGTTCAGAATAAACTTATTATCGACTGATCCAGATTCTCCGTAGAGAGCATCTGACTTTTCTAGGTGAATAGGTCAGTCTTTCTAACGCGTGTTTGCGAGCCATCGGGGGATATTGTACGAAAAATTTGCGGCCCGCTTCCTTGTTTGTTTTTGGTGCGTTGAACGGATGTAGGGGAAACTGGGTCAAACACCCCCACCGTTCGCCTGGAGAGCTTTAACTCAATGGGTCATTCAATAACTCAATCCTGCCGCTGGAAGCTCGCTCTCTACCTGCTGCCTCCCTTATCCTGCTGTCTTCTACATGCACCGCATCTAACAAGGGACCTTGATTATTTTTAAGACATACTGATTTAAAACTGTTGCTAGAACTTGGTTAGATTATGTAAATTTATTTAAAGATCTTTATCATCTTTGGCATTTGCACACCATATCCAATAAAAATTTGGCACACTAAGTATTTTTGTCAGACCATATTTTCAACTTTTATTAGGAAGAAATTTTCGCATCGAAAATAAAAAAAGACTTCAATATTTTTCTACTCATGCTGACTTTTTTTCAATATTGACTTTTAAAATTGCAGCCTTTTTTTTCGAATTTCTTTCGAGAGAAAGGTCGCAGTTTCAGCAAAATATTAAAAATTCGGATCTAACCCCAAGAGAAAACACGTTTGAAAATTTTAAATCCCAAATAGTTTTATTTTATAAATTTTGAATTTAAAACTAGACATTGTTCTTGATTTTATTTATAATGTTTCTTCGAAAGAAACTAAAATTTTGTTTCTTAAGCGATTTGTGATTCGTAAATTATTTGAATAAAAAGCTGCACGTGGAGTGGACCTTTGATTTTACCAACAATCTTAGTGGTTTCAATGTTTGAAAAAAGTAAAGTCAATTTAATCACAGAAAAATTATGTAATTTTCTAAGGCGCAAGAGGTATTTTTTAATTTTTTTTGTTGGTTTTTTTTTGTTAACCACTATTTTAAAAAGCTTCTTCTGTGGAATTTATCGAACCAACGCTTCTTGACATTTAAAGTTGTGAGGGTAATGTCCTGTACTTCTCTATCCCACGTAGTCGCGTCCTGCTGCTATTATTAGATCGAGGACGGACTATATTTAGCTCTTTATGTAGGTTATCAGGGGGGTGCTGCTCCTGCGCATAAGTCTATGACGTCATCGGTGTTCCAAATATTTATCTCGAATCGTAAGACGCCCATTTTCCAGCTTTGTGCCATACACGGAGTTATTCCATGTGTTAGAGAAGAAGATCGAAATTTTGCAGATATTGAGCATTTTATGGTCATCTGATTCTAAAAATTTTATGGTTTTTGGAAGATTATCAATTATAAACCTATAGTTCTTTAACAAAGATTAATGTAGATAGTCCCCATAAATTCTGTATGGTTGGTATTGGTAACTGAAGATTAACTTGATGAATGGCATGTCTCAGCTGAATTTTAGTAACATTTTATTTAAGTTAAACACTTTACTTAAGTTAAATCAAAATGTCAGGTACCAGAGGTTTGTTTTAAAGAATGTTTCTGATTCAGTTTCCTAAGAAACGCAGAGTCTACCTAAAATATTCTAAAGCAAGTACGGACATGACTTTCAAAAAGCCATATGCTAAGTTTTGAATTTAGGCCCACTATTTTTAGGGTTAAGTAGGGAGAAACTAAGCCCTTAAAGATTGACTATTCATATTTTGGTTTGTCTGTTGCCTGAGTGTTCTTCTGTAACTGCTGATTGTGTCAGAAACTACCAAAGATTAAAACATACAACAAAAGAACAACTTCGGTTGTATTTTTTAATCTTTCTTGGTTTTCAGGGGACAAGATTTGTATATTAATTTTTTAAAGATAAATTGCATTTCTTGGCTGGATGAATTACAATGAAAATCTTTCATTAGGAGATAAAAAACGAAATTTTGTTTATTAAGTAATTAAGTTTTTCTTCTTTGAATATTTAAATAGAGCTCTTGAAAAATCAGATCAAAACTTCTCTTTTGAAGGCAAAATATCTTTTTTCTGTTACGTAATTAAACTAAAATATTTTACTTTCAGAAGTTAAAGAAAACTTGCCTTTTGATGAAATTAAATTACAACTCTTAAGAAATTAACATTATTTGTTTATTCTTTCTCTGAAATTTATATCCTAAGTTCATTCTAACGATGATTTTATATGTTTTTGCTCTTCTTTCTCCCGAATACAGTATTTTTGTCAAACATTTCCTGTGTTTTTCATTATGCCAATAAAAAATCTCAATTTGCAAATTGAAAATCTTCCCACGTCGTGCATATACATGAATTAAATCCAAAACAAAATTGCGGCTATTTAACATCGACGGCGTTTAGTTGCTTCAATTTCATAATGCACGAGTGTTAATGACGTCCTATAAAACTGGTTGACGTCCGTTTGAATTTAAACGCTTTTGAAGTTTAAAAGGATGGTGGCAATAGGGTTTTCCTCATGCAGTTCGATCAGCTGGTACACGTGGGGGCGTTTTCGTACTCATCGGCCTGGCTTCACAATAAACTGACGCCTACGTGCACCCTAGGATAGGTCAGGCACAAAACACCTACACATTCATCTAACTTTATATAAACCGAAGTTGAATTCACCTGATTTGCCTGCTGCCACTTATGTAAAGTGTCCGCCATTTTGCTCATTGGCACAATTAAAAATAAACTGCGGTTTTCAACAAAACAACCATAGATACTTGGAATCAATTAGTGCCAAGCGTTAGGTAACCAACCTCAATCCGACGCATTCGCCAAAATATCTAAAGTAATTCGCCTTTTTTTCTTTTGCATATTCGAATTTATTTTCAAATTTTAAAACTATGTCTTTAAATTACAAAATAGCAATTCAAATGTTAAAAAAATAAATCCAAATTCCAATATGAAATTCTAAATAAGCTGAGATTAAAAAAAAACAATTTATGAAAAATTCAAGAATGGCTTTTCGAAATTTTTTACGAAATTTTTTCTTGTTTCCTAAACATTCGGCCTAAATTTAAAATTAGGATTTCATACTCGAGATTTCTTTTTTTTTTTCTTAAACTTTCAACTCTATTTGCGAAAATTTGCACTGAATTGAAAAATAAAAAAAATATGCAAAGTTTAAATGAGACATCGTCAAAAAGAGCCAAATGGAAGTCTCTAAATATTTTTCCTTTCAGTCTCACTAAAATAACGAAATTTCTAGTTCAAACTTCAAGTTGCGGAACTAAAGTCGAGAAAATACTTTTTTTTTGAATATGAAATTTTTCCCACTTTATACATTTAGATTTTAAACTCTAAATTTTGGCTTCAATTTGGGAATCAGGATATTTGAGTCGAACTGTGGGATAAGAATTTTATCTTGACATTTCGAAGTTTGTGTTCGAAATTTCGACACCATTTATGAATTTCAACAACCCAAAACCTCCAGAATCTTTTTGTAGTTTTTTTTTTCCATTTTAATCCCTTTTTTCTCAAACTTTCAACTCTATTTGCGAAAATTTGCACTGAATTGAAAAATAAAAAAATATGCAAATTGTAAATTTAACATCGTCAAAAAGAGGCAAATGGAAATCTCTAAATATTTTCCCTATTAGCCTCAGTAAAATAATGACATTTCTAGTTCAAACTTCAAATTTCGGAACTAAAGTCGAGAAAATACTTTTTTTTTGAATATGAAATTTTTCCCACTTTATACATTTAGATTTTAAACTCTGAATTTTGGCTTTAATTTGGGAATCATAATATTTGAGTCGAACTATTAGAAAAGAATTTTATCTTGACATTTCGAAGTTTGTGTTCGAAATTTCGACATCATTTCTGAATTTCAACAACCCAAAACCTCCAGAATCTTTTTGTAGTTTTTTTTCCATTTTAATCCCTTGATTTTGTCGTTAATTAAGAAATTTTGACTTTAAATGTCAAATCGGATCTTTAAACTTAAAATTTCGAGAACAATTTTTCTTCATAAAATTTTAAAAATTTTCTTAGACTTTTAATTCCTAGAATTTTCTACCGAAATACGCGATTTTAGAGTTGCAAATTGGAAACTTTATGCTCGTTATCCTCAAAAAAAGTTGATATGTTTGAAGTTTTAGGATTTTGACTTTTGGAAAGAAAATTTTAAAGTTTTTTCTTGACATTTGTGCCTCAAAATTTCGACGTTATTCTCGACATTTTGTTTTTAGAAACTAAATTTAAAAATAGCAACATAAAATTCGCACTTTAAAACAAAACAGTCAACATCTGAAAAAATCAGAAACAATTCTAAAAATTATAATTTTTTTTTGAAACATTGATTTTTTTCCCAAGCCATTGACCGACCTCTAAATTTGAAACCCAAAATTTTTATTTTTTTCTCAAAATTTTGAATGAAAGTTGAAGATTCGAATTTATTTTAAAAATTTTAAAGTTGTGTCTTTAAATTTCTGTTTTAGTCGCGAAATTTCAATTTTAATGTTAAAAAATTGAGCCAAGAGCGAGTCGGGCTCGTGCAATTAGGGTTCCTTACCAATTACTATGGTGAACAGTCAATAGACCAAATTAAATCATTTCTACTCACGTATGAATTTGAAATTTTATCCAAATTTTCTTGTGTTATAATTCAAAAATAAAAAAAATTGTCTATTTTCAGATATACACACTTTTATCTACAATCAATCCAACGATTTATGGAACTGATAAATAATATCTCAGTTAAAAAGGATTCATTCGCAATTTGCAATAAGTCGATGTTAATGCAGATTGTGAGATCGCCTCAGATCGTGCTAAAATGTTCGATTCCAACTGCAATGACTGCGTTGCGTGCAATTTAATAAACTAGTGCTAACTCCGAAAATACTCATCTAAATAAAATAATGTAAGTTTGACCCGCATTCTATACCCGGCAAATGAAGTATTTTATTTGAAAAACTTTTACTACTACCAAACAGCTTGAAATGCAAGCACCTATTTTTCCATATTTTTTTTTTCTCAACAAGTATTATGATATTGCAGAACCCTACAAATGTTCGATAATTTATGGCCCAATATCTACTAACACTCAAACACTTAAATTTAAATTTTATATCTAAAAACCTAGGCAAGCAAGGAGGGGCGGTCATTTCTGACCCATTTTAAGATGTATCTCTAAGATGATTGGACCTAAAATTATAAATGAAAATATTTTAAGATGCTAAGAGATAGCTCTTTCAAATAATACCTCACACAATAAATTAACTTAAACTTGGTTTTTTGGAGACCAAATTAACCCCCCATTTTGTTATAAAATATTTTCTATTTCTAATCGCTGGCTGGCGGTATTTGCGTGGGTCATCAAGAATCAACGTTGTACAAAATTTTAAATTTCTACGTTATATAGTTGTCGAGGAAAACTTTTTTGTGACATACGCGAGAGTGAGATTATAAAGGTTTCGTTTTTTCCTTTTAAAGTACGGAACCCTAAAAAAGTAATTTCAAATTTTAATTAATCCCACATAAGCTGAGATTTTAAGAAAAATCTAAATTTATAAAAAATGCATGAATGAGTTTTGTAATTTTCTGAAAATTTTTATTTTTATCTAGTTCTTCTTTTGAACCTTCGACTCAAATCTTAAAGTTATTATTTTGAACCCATTCGTACCTTTTTTTTAAATCCTAACATTTATTTCAAAATTTGGACTACTGAAATTAAAAACAGAATAAAAAGACCAAGTTTAAACTTGACATAGTCAAAAAAAGATGAGATTTCAAAAGTTTGGAAAAAAATTGGTTAGGAAATTGCAAAATTTCAACATGTAACTTCAACAATACAGTCTAAAAGAAAACTAGCTCCTGGGAAAAGAAATATGGTTAGATTCCCAAAATATTTACTCTACATTTTGAACTTCATCTCGTTTTTTTGGAATTAATTTCGAAAACATTGGGACGTTAAGCTTGAATTTAAGATTAATTACACTGGTCAACAAAACTGAAGTTTTCTCATGTCACATGAACTTCTTTTGTGATTTTAATAGAGTTAGTTGTTGTTTTTTAAAATAAGCAGTTTTGAAATTTTCATCAGTCACGACATTTGTTTTTTTTTTAAATGTTTGAAAAAGGATGGATCTGCAAAAATATAACATACAAAATGTACATTAGGAACTTATAATCTTTGTTTTTCTAAATTATTTAGCTTTTAATTGATCCCTCTTGATCATGCAGTAGTAGTCAGTCAGTCAACACCATTGAGTTTAATTTGCTCTGATAAAGTTTTTCCATCATTGGAATGTCCGGATGAAACTTTTATCAGTTCCTATCATTTGGAGCCCCCAGAGCCTCCTAATTCGTAGAAATAAAGTCAAGATATGTGTCTAACAAATGAATCTTGATCCCCATATTGCATTCCAAAGTTTTATACTCCAATAAAAGTTTTTTAACCAAATATCTACAGATGTCACTCTTATGGTACACAAAAAAATTTCCAATCAAATTCTTGAAGTATCTTCATGCTGATTTTTTCAAAACATTTAATTTTTCTTTAAACGAGTCTTTAATTAATTTTCTTAATTTAAGGTTCTACTCCTACTTCTACTTCACTCATTCTGGAGAATTTCTCTTTGAAATATAAAAATCCATTTTCATTGAGACCCATCCCCACTAGAAAATGTTTAGTAAGCCTAATTTGATATGAAGTGGAGGTAGAAATATGCCACAGAGCTTTACAAGTGTAAATGCTTTACAGTTATCTACTCGTATTTACAAATTAAAGATCTACGTGTAGGACAAACTTTTTCCCAATTGTAATTTTTCTCTATCCCTCACATAAAAAGTACCCAAGTTTTAATGATAAAAATACTTCAAATGAAGAATTAATATGATCATGATATTATGTTTTGTTTGTGATAAAATTTTTTGAGATGTAAATAATATATGGAACTAAATAAAAACGAACACTATTTGGAGAAACTACATTTCCAAAAATAAATTTTACCTTGTCACAAGAAAACTGGGAGTTTTTAAATAATATATGGACCTAAATAAAAACGAACAGTATTTGGAAATACTACATTTCCAAAAATAAATTTTACCTTGTCACAAGAAAACTGGGGGTGATGGAAAAAAATAAATACAGTTTCATGATGGGGGTAAGTATCCAAACACAATTACCTATAAGATATATTTTGTTCGAAATGACCACTTTAATATCAAAATTATCAATTTAACCAAGAGCATATTGGTCATTAATACTAAAAATTTGGGAATAATATCAAAATTTTGAATTAAAAAAATCACAATCCATACGATTTTTTCATAAATTTTGGGTCTCTGTTTTATTTTAGGCTTTTTTTTGATTCCCAAGATGAATAATTTTTTGTAAAAAGAGCAAAGTTCGTCCTCGACCCCCCTCCAAAATATAATAATAAAAAAGATAAAAAGAATAGAAAAATTGAAATTTTTAGTTTAAAACTATTTTTGGGATTAAAATCGAAACTTAGAGAAAAACACTAGACATTCGGAATTATTTTAGAAACGAATCCCATTTCCAAATTTTGATTTTTTATACACATTTCAAATTTAATCCCAATATTTCGAATTTAACCAAACACCTGTTAACAATATACTTGAAAATTCATGAATGTCATCAAAAGGTTGAGTATAAAGTAAAATATTGACAACCAAAATTTCGAAAAAAGCAATTACAATTAAAAAAATTTAAATTTCTAGAAATAAAATAGAAATTTGGACGTTAAATTTGACATTTTCTACAAAAACCTTAGGAATTGTAAACGGTGTGACAAAATTACGATTTTTTTTTCTAAAAGTTTTCAATTAAACTTGAAACTTCTGCTACTGAAGTGAAAACTTCATTAGGCGCGTTGAGCGATTCTGGATAGCGGGCAAATTTGCGCGTGACCATAATGCCTTACCGATATGCCCTAATAATAAAAGTATATCATACTGTTAACATTAGAGCATATTAAAGTTATTTCATTGTTAATAAATTCGTTTCCACGCCGCTGCAAGCATCCACTAACCATAGTATAAAAAGTTAGGTCAGTTTGACAAAATATATTTTTAAATATTTCCAATATTCTGACTTGTTTACTAGTGTGGATTCGAACTACACTACATATTATCTTGTTTTCAGTTTTCACTACTGTCGGCAGTCTCTAAGACTCCCTTTTTTTTACTCAAACTTACGACTTATCGAATTTTATGCAAAAATCAAAATTAGCAGAAAAAACAGCACCTCCTTCTAAAAAAAAGTAAAATCTTTAGTACAAATTTAAAATTTGATGTTTAAAGTTGTTATTTTCAACTGAAAACTCAAAATTTAATTAAAGTAATTTCAGGTAAGTACAATTTTTTTTCATTTTAGTTTGAAGTTTCTGGCTTTTTGAAAAGTTCAAAACAGTATGATAATAAAAAAAAGTCCAGGATCAAAATATGTAACCAAAAATATTCTCAAAAATGCATTTCATTTCGAAATTTCGAATTTTTTCTCAAAACCTACTTTAATTTCAAAATTTTGTTTTTCACTTTAAGATTTTAACCCTGTATTTAGGTTTAGGAACAAATTTAAACGTTTATGTTTAAAGTAAAAAAAAGTTGAAATCGAAACTTCGAAAAAGAAATATAAAAAATTCGAACTTGAATCTTTAAATTTCGAGCAACAAAACTGAGTAAAAAAACTGGAAATTTTTAAACAATGTTTAAAGTTATAAATAACATTTTAGTTTAAATAGCAAGATATCTATATTTTTTGCTAATAAAACAGTACAATTTACCAAAGAAAATATTTAAAATGGGTGATTCTAGTTAATAAATTGCATTTTATCTCTCTGTTAACTTTTATCTGAAAATTCTATAAAAAATTGAAATTTTAAGAAAGGAAAGTGAAATATTACAAACTTTGATTTTGAGTGCTCTAAAGTGGAACTACGTGTAGAAAAATAGAAATTTCTCAACAAAAAAAAATGGCAAAATACCTCAAAAAACGAAAATTCCTTTAAATTTGAAATTTCGGGATTAAAGTTGGACTTACGAGCTAAAAAATTTGATTTTAAGAATAGGAAACTTAGAAACTCTTTATATCGAAGTTTCGCCTCCATTACTCAAAATTCAGGGACGGCCTCAGAATTTTGCGTTTAAAGTCAAAAGTGCTACTTCTACGTCATATTAAAAAAATATAAATTAAAATTTGAAATTTTCAAAAAAATGTCCGGGAAGATAGATTTATTTCAAGTTCAAGTTTAACGACGAAATTACAAGCAAAATATTTTGAATTTTAAACTTATACTTTGGCGAAATATAATTTGCAGGAAATATTAATAACAAAAAAAAATACTTATCCTCTCAAAATTTTTGAGATCCTCCAAATTTTTGATTTAAAGATAAAATCGAATTTTTTCGAGCAAAAGTTAAAATTTTAAAAACAGTTGATAATATCATTTAACATTTCCAGATTTATTTTGAAACTCTTCTTGACAATTCTAGAAGTTCTAATTTTTACGCGAAATTTTAACTTTTTTCTCAAAATTTCGTCCGCAATCTTATGCTTTAAATTCGAGAATAACTTCCAACATTGTGAAAACAGAACTAAAAATGTAATTTTGACGTGAAAATTTCAAAAAATAAAATAGTAAATTTGAAATTAAGATTTCAAATTTGAAAAGCAAAATTTCAGAACTCCGGAATTATAAAAAATTGTGGGTATAATTAAGGTTACTTTTTCATTCGATTGGGCCTACTGATTTTTTTTTTAGCTCATTTTTTTTCAGCTCATATTTTTTTCAAGTTATTTTTGTTACAATTCAACGAGGCACACTATACACTTAAAGATCAACTAATAGTTATGAAAGAAAAGGTTGCAATCTAGCATATTTTTTCAGGTTTCATTTTTTTTTCAAAATTTGTACGTTAAACTCGAAATTTCTACTTTAACATAGATAGTAATTTTGACCTTATACCGACAAAAGTTTGAGTTTAAAGCCAAAAATTTAAACCTTAAAAAAATTAAAAAGTAAACATACCAGAAAAAAATACAAATTACTAAAAGAGAATGAAAGTAACTTTCCAAAAATCTCAACTTTTACATCTTTTAAACTGAAAATTTCGAGATTAATGTTAGAATTTCGACCTTAAATATCGAAATTAAGAAAAAACATTTTCTTAGAAATCCCACAGCAGCCTTATCATTGATATTCATATTTTACTTGCGGAAGATGTGTTATCAAAAAATTTGCAAATTTAACAAATTTAAATATTTATCTAAACTTACGATACTGATATTTTTTGAACTACATATTCCCAAGATTAATAGCAAAAATGTCTTTAAAATCAAAAATATAACATGGAATTTAATTTGAAACAACACAAACATAGCGGAATATGCACAGTATACTTAATAACATGTTTCAACTAGCAAAGGATCTAAAATCAACAATTTTCTTGGTATTCTTCATGGTGGACACTTATTGGTCGGAAACTGTGTCGTAGAAATGTTAAATAAAATTAATAAACATAATTTTCTTGGTATTCATAAGTATTTATTTACAAAATTAAACAGTCTAACATCAAGTAACACCTCAGAAAAATGTAAGTAAGCAAAGTACTCACCATAAAGTTTGGAAACTTATCTAAGGCAAAGCTCAATAATTCGGACAAAAGTAACTTGATGTTGTCGCGTGAGTGGTCCCCCAAGCGCGCAGCATCTTCCTGCATCCGACTGGTAAAGGGGATTTTGCGATACTGAAAACTGAAATACTGCAAGCTGAAAGCAGATGAATCTTGAGCAGGCACGGTTTCGGAGCAGTGAATGGATCCAAATCGCGATTGGTGCATCGTCGGTGACGTCATTACATTGATTATCAACTCTCACGTGCCGTTCGGCCCGTGGGGTCATAACACTCGCTGGAAAGGGAGGCCTTTGTTTCGCCTTGTTCGGTTCCGCAGTCGACCCAAAATAAGCACACCAAAAAAAAAACAATGATAATGATAATACCTAATTTTTAGTTGTGTTTTTTTAGTAAATTAACTAAGCTTTTGGGTTATGCGATGCGAGCTGGCATATTCTGTTGATGCAAAGAACTTTGCTTGCGAAATGCGTTTCTCAACTTAAAAAAAATCAAATAAGGCTATAAAATTAGTTACTATTTATTTTCTGCTTAAATACTGATTTTAAGTGTAGTTATTAGAAGTTAATTAATCAGCATGTTTATTTCTCGACAAACTTACTTCGTATGTAAAAATATTTCAGAGAAATTGTGCATTCAGAGCCAATATTCGGAGCGGGAAAGTATTTTGGTGGATGCGCCGGTATTACAAAGTGTGGTTTTTCCTATTTTTGCGCTTCATCTACTATTGCTTGTATATTTGAAACATTTTCAGATTGTATAATTGAAATAATTAAGCCGGACAATTTTTCAAAATTTAACGAACATAAAATTAATATAAATATTATTACGGAGCTATGAGTTTTTTCCATATCAAAAATCCCTCAGAGCGACTAAATGCATTTTCACTTCAAAAATTCTCAGAATAAAGTAAGTCAAAAATCGGTAATTTTTTTAAGTTTAAAGTTTTTCTTGAAATTTTATATTTTTTTTTCGAAAAATCACGATTAAAGTTAAAATTTCTCGAATAAATTCAGCATTTTCAGCCCAAATTCAGAATCTTATAATAAAAGTCGAAATTTCGCGAATTGAATTAAATTTTGTGATAAACGGCGAAAAATTAATTCTGAATTTGAATGTCAGTACTTTTTTAAAAAATTTTTGAACTTGAACTCTAAATTTCGAGAAAATCGTAAACTTCAAATTTTAAGAAAGAAGCAAATATTTCACGTCTAACCAGGAAAATTTGAATAAAACACCCGAATTTAAGAAAAAAATCCAAAATTATTAAAAAAAATGTTATAATTAAGCTTGACAATTCCCCTACTAAATTTTAAACTTAGCAATCAACGTCGGACTTTCATTTTTGAATTTGAAATTTAATTTTTTGTTTCCTAAAGTGAAAGTTTCCAGAAAAAAATAAAAATTTTAGAATTTAATACAAAATGTCAGTAAAATAAAATCCTAACCTTAAAATTATAGAAAAAAATAAATATTTTAAGTTCAAACTGCAAAATTTTAAAAAAAATAGTATTTTAAACAAAAAATCCAAAATTCATATTTTAAGAAAATAAAAATTCTCAAATTTTCGTAATTAAAGTCGTATAATTTCCAGATCAAACTCGAAACTTTGTCACTAACGCCAAAATTTCATGTCGGAATTCAAAACCAACTTTTTTCAGTTTTGAATTCGAAGTTTCAAAAAAAATTCAAAATTTGGGAATTAAACCCAAAATGTCAAAAAAAAATAACCTCAAAACCCAAAATTAAAAAAAATAAATGTTTCAAATTCAAGCTAAGAAAAATTAGTTGGAACAAAAAACCAAAAGTCATATTATAAAAAAAATTTCGAAATGTCATAATTAAAGTCCATATTTCCCGATTAAAATTGGAACTTTGTCATTAATTTCGGAATTTCAATTCTAAACTTAAAAATGAATCCTTGTTCAAAATTTTGACTTAAAATCGAAGATTCGAAAAAAATTCGAAATTTCGGAATTAAATATATATCAAAAAAATCAATCAATATATCAATATATCAAAAAAACGCAATTCCTAACCTAAAACTTAAAAAAAATAAATATTTCAATGGTTAACTGAAAATTTCAAAGAAACTTAAAATTCGGAACAAAAAAACCAAAATTTATTTAATAAATACGAATTTTTGAGTTTAAAAATTTCATAGTTTTAAACTCGAACCTTAAAGAGAAAAGAAGATATTCTACAAATTTATGGAACATTGAATTCAAACATGAAAAAATAGTTTTTAACTAGAAATTCCTAAAAAAGTCATTGCCTTTGGGATTAAAAACAAAATTTTAAGTCAAAGTGATAACTTTTATTTAGAATAAATGAAATACATCATTAAATAAAGCCGAAATGATTTTTTAAAAGTTTTGAATTTCTGAACAAACAGGAAAGTTTTATGAAAATGCTAAAGTTAAAATTTGACGTTTCTGAAGTAGGAAATTCGTAACATCTTTTTATCAGTTTCGGATTCCAAATGGAACTTAAACCTTTTACTCAATACGTCATATTAAAAATCGAATTCCAGTTTTATAAATTTTTAGTGTCCTTTTCACATTTACGGAGTAGAAGCTTGGAATTTTTGGAACTCGACAATTTTTGTTTAATTTTATAAGCAACATCGAAATTTTAAGTAGAAAAAATAAAATTCTTAAAATTTTTTCGACTTTTGATTAAGCCCCAAATAATTTACAAGTTTTAAAGGAAGTTTTGAGTTTAAAGTTAGAAGCATAAAAAAATTTGAATATTCGAGATAAAAGTCTTAATTTTGAGATTAAAGTTAAAATTTTAAGGTTTAAACTCAAAAATAAACCGAAAATTTTGAGAATTTCATTTACATGTAAATTAAAACAAATTACAACTTCAATTTCTTCTAAAAATGTTTTGTTTAAATCAGAAGATAGAGATTTGGAAAAAACAAGACATTTTGAATTTCAAAATTTCGAAAAATTATAAATTCCAAAAATTTTGAAATTTCCGAAAAAGTCAAATTAAAAAATAATCAAAATGTTTAAAAAGTCAAAGCTAAAATTTTCAAAAAAAGAGGGACTTTCAAAAAAGCGAAAACTATGAAAAAGGTCGAAATTTTGAAAGAAGTCAAAGATTTTAAAAAAGTTAAAATTTTCAAACAAAATTGGATAATTTAAAATAGAGATTTTGTTTAAACATGAGAAATTTGATAAACCGTGATCTTCAGAAATAACAAAACTTCCAAGAAAGCTAAAATTTTTCAAAAATTGTTTTTAAAAAATTGGAATTTATCAAAAATAATTGGAAAAATCGAAAGTTGTTGGAATGTTTGAAAACTAGAAGGTCATAGGTTCGAAAATCTTTTTCTTTAGGAAGTTTAAAAGTTTGAAAATTTGAAATTCGATGGTACAAAAGTTTGAAAGTCGAAGATTTGAAAATCGAAAGTTCAAAAATTTGAAGTTTTGAAATTTTAAAATTTAATTGTGGGAAAGTTTTGAAAATTGGAAGTTTGAAAGTTGGGAGATTCAAAATTCGAAAATTAGAAAGTTCAAAAATCAGAAATTTAACAGTTTGAGAGTTGGAAAGTTTAAACATTTGAAATTCGACTGTACGAAAGTTTGAAAGTCGAAGTTTTGAAAATCGAAAGTTCAAAAATTTGAAGTTTTGAAATTTTATAATTTAATAGTGGGAAAGTTTTAAAAATGGGAAACTCAATGGTTCGAAGAATTGTAACTTTGAAAGTTGAAGGATTTGAAATTCAAAGAATCGAAAGTTCAAAAATCAAAAATTTAAAAGTTTGAAAAGTGGAAAGTTTGAACATTTGAAAGTCGAAGTTTCTAAGGTTCATAAGTTGGGAAATTTGAAATTGAAGATTTTTTGTCAAAACATTAATCTGTGACTCGAAATATCAAGGGAAGGATTCGAAATCTCGAACTAAAGTCAATTTTTTTTAAGTTTTTCTTCAAAATGTTGATCCATAATGGAAATATTCTCAAGCAATATTTAGTGCGCTCACCGAAATGATGGCTTCCTTTTTTTTAGTCGTCAAAAGTATTTTGGGGACACATGATTTTGTCATATTTTCATACTGCTTCCACCAGAGTTGCAAAAGTGCTCCGAGCACGAGGTATTTTAGAGCAGGCAGTCTTTGTGTATGCACGGATTTTGACGTCTAAAATCGCCCCTTCCTCGTTGTACCGTTATCACAGCACACATACACTTCGTATATATTAATATTGTCAGAAATTTTGAGAAAAAACTTTCCAATATTTTTAAAAAATCTTCAAACATTCAAAAGAAAAAAACTTCTATTTTTTTTAATCTGAGCGTTTGGAAAATTTCGAGAAAAAGAAAGTTTTTTGGGAGTTTCACGTTTAGTCAAATAGTAGAGAGCTTCGAATTCTTTTTAATACTGATCATTTATTAAAAATTTTTGACATTTATAAAAGGATGTTAAATTTTCTATTTGGAAACTGGACGTTTAAAAATCCAAATTTCGAGAAAAGGTTCGATAATTTTAATTAAAATTGTGTCAATATTCTGAGAAAGATTTTCAAAATGTGTAAAAATTTATGTCAGAATTTGCAAAAGAATGTCAAAATTGCCAATAAAAATTTGCAGAAATTTCGAATAAAAGCTTCGACATTTTTAAAAGAAATTTTGAAAAAACTTCTATGGATCTAAAAAAGAAAAATTATTTTTAAAATTGCTAGTTTCAAATTTTTGAAGGACATATACTCGTGCATTTAGTCAAGATGTCGAGATATGCCGGATATTTTAATGTTGGTTGCATTTTGGGGAAAATATGTCGACATTTTTGAAAAACTTTTTAAAACTTCTAATAGTTTTTTCTTTTAAGAAACTGAACGCTTAAAAATCTTAATTTCGAGAAAAAAATATAGGATGAAATAATATGAAAAAATAAAAAAAAATAAAAAATTGTCAAAATTTCTACAAAAAATTCGAAATTTTCGAAAGTCTAGAAGAACCTTGTTTTTTAAAGTGGTATTCGGAAAAAAAGTTGACATTTATAAAAAAAGGAGATTTTTAATGATTTTTTTAAAATGTTGAAATAGAAGAAATTTTGAAAAAGAAACGAAATCTTCGATGTTTCAAGTTGAGGGAAAAAAAATTCATAAAACCAATACTCGAAATTTTCAACAAAAGAACTTGTTCCAATGGAGAAGTTTCATGATGTTGTTAATACTATGTTTAATGTAATGAGATTAAAATATAGATCAAAACTAATAAATCACTGAACAAATTTTTCGAATCCGTTAAGAAATGACTAAGAAAAAAATTATTGAAGTTTACATATTTTAGCTCGACCGTCTGTGTGTGCGGTGTCATTTGACCCGTCTGAAATCGTCGCAATCGAGCAAAAAGAAAAGCTTGAGGATTTTTCTAACTTTTCGATATGTTTTAAAAGACCGAAATCTAAGAGACACGTATTTTTTTATCGACTGATAAACGGTTTTACGGGTAGTTCTACCACTGTGGATTAGGTCGAATGACGTCACACGCCTATTCTTACAAGAGCAACTTCAAAGGTCTATAACTTTTTCATTTCTAGAGATATTTTAATGATTCTTTTAGATATTTGTACAATTTTATTTAGATATTTCTAATTAATCAATAAGAAAAAAATTCAAAGGAAAAATGAAATTTTTTTATGTAAGGATCTGGATGAAATTTCACATTTAAAGTAAACATTTTTAAAAAAAGTCCATTTTTTTTAAATTTCAAGATTCCGAAAAACTAGAAAATTTATAAAAAATATTTGACGGCTTGCGTTTAATCAACATTTTGAGAAAATACTTCGCAGTTAAAAAAAATTGTTGAAATTTCGTATTTAGTCATTTGGGAAAACATTAATCGATAAAAAATCGAACTAAGATAAATTGAAAATTCGGTTTTTTAAATCAGTTTCAAAATTTCTAACCAAAAACTTTCGTAATTTCCAAAAAAATTAAAAAAATTATGAGTTAACTTTTACTGGGAAAGCTTTTATTTCCTAATGAATTTCCAGACTCCAGATAACGCGGGGCGGGGCACAATGGTTAAAATTTGCAAAGATTTAACATTTAAAAAAAATTCGAAAATTTGAAAAGAGCAGATATTTTTAAAGAAAGCCGAGATTTGATCAATAGAATTAAACGAGAAAAAAGCGAAATGTTGAAAAAAGTCAAAAATTTTGACTTATATAAAAACTTTGATAAAATATACATTTTGGGAATTGAAATTTCAAATAAGGTCAAAATTTCGAAAAAATTAAAAATTTTGAAAAACTGGAAAGTTTAAAAGAGTAGAAATTTCAAAAGCCAAAACTTTCAAATTAGGTTTAAATCTTAAAAAAACTTCGATATTTAAAATAATTGAAATCAAAAAATAAGAATTCTTCAAGACAAATCGGAATTTTTAAAAACAAGTCAAAATTTTGAAGAATGTAAAATTATTGACTGAAATCGAAATTTTTAAAGACATTTGCCAAAAGACGAATTTCAAACAAAAACTTAATAAAAATGTTGAAAAACTGGAAAAGCTTAAAAAAGTAGAAATTTCAAAAGTGAAAATGTTTAAATTAAATTTAAATCTTAGAAAAAACTTCGAAGTTTAAAATAATTGAAATTTTCAAAAAATAAGAATATTCAAGACAAAGTCGGATTTCTAAAAAAAAGCGAAATTTTGAAGAATGTGAAAATATTGACTGAAATCGAAATTTTTAAAAACATTTACTAAAAGACGAATTTCTCAAAATAATTTTGGTGGAAAGGGACTGCTTCCTTGGATATCTTAAGAAAATATATACAAATCTTGTCTCTTGAAACCAAGAAAGATTAAAAAACACAACAGTATCTCCCTGAAGATGATAGATGTTTATTGAAACCCCTGAGAAAAACTATGTTGTTTTTTAATCTTTCTTGGTTTCGGGTAACAATATTTGTGTATTATTTTTCTTAAAAAAAGTTGAATAATATCAACATTGAAAACAGGCAACATTTTGGGAAAAAGTCGAAATTTTGAGAGGAAAAATTTTTAACAAAAATGTCCAAGCTAGTCAATCAAGATTTTCAAAAAGTCAAAACTTAAAAAATACTCAAATTAAAAGAAAAAGCTATCTAAAAAGCGGTTTTTAAGTCGAAAGCACGGAACGTAGTCGTTTTCAATAAAATTCCAAGTTTATTTTCAAAATTTTTAATTTTTCAACAAAAATTTCAAATTCTTTGTCGTAAATAAAATTTTACGTTTAAAATCGAATTTGAAAGTTGAGTTTGCTGAAAATTTATAAATTTTTTAGAACTTCAACGTGAGAAACGTAGAAAAACCATAAACTTCAAGTTGAAATTTCTAAACTAATATCAACATTTCGAAAAATTTGTAATTTCTAATTATCACATGTATTATTTATTTTATATTTAAAGTTAAAATAGATCAAATTTTAAGGTAAATGTTGGAACTGGGAGAAGTTCAATTTAAAATATAAAATTTTCGAAAAAAGGAGAAATGTCAAATTAAAATGTTTTTGAAACGTTAAATGTAAAGTCCAATTTTCATTTAAGTTTTATCGGCTTTTTCTTCGCCAGCTGCTCCTTCCACAATTCTAGATTTTAGGTAACTTTCTGTTAAGGATTGGAAATCTCTTATAGATTATCCGAAGGAGCAATTGCGTTGGATCTTTGGTTGTCAATCGCTGTTTGTGGCTCAACACTGAAAACCGCTTAAAACTATTTTTAGGTTTGAACGATGTAAAACTAAATAACATGGTCGATATTTTTGAAATTCCCAATTATTTCTTAAAATGTCTAACTTAAAGTTAAAATTTACTAACACTTTGACTTCATGGTTATAATAAATTTGTAGATTAAAGTCGAAGCTTTTATAATTCTGAGGTTGAGCTTGAAATGCGTTCTTAAACACAAAATTTCTTTATTTATTTAAACGCATTGTAAGTAGACATTTCAAGATTAGTATCGAGCTACGAATTTTTCTGGAAATGATTTATTTAAAATTTTTGAATAAAAATAAAATCTGATGTGTGTAATTTTTTTCTTTTTTTTTCTTTTTTTTTTCTTTGCATAATCCGAAAGTCTCAAGCATGGGACAAAAGAGTTGAATTTAACTTGAATTTCGACTGAGTTATGGTTGAATTCTTCAACTAGCAATTCTGAAACTTAAGCATTTTTATGACCACCATATTAAAGGATTCCAGCAAAATTCCCAGGCTTGCAATTATAATCGGTAACATTTTATTTGCAGCATTGAAAGAGTTTATATAAATTATATCATTAGGTATTACACGGCTTAATCCCTTATAACATATTGGTACATTTACATTGATGCAGAACCAGTGTATTGAACTGCAGGTCATAGACCCAACGCGCCCCTTTTGTGACCTACTTCCCCCCACTTTGACATACTTTGCAACAAGTATTGACGCATATACCCCCACCCGACGGGACGGAATGACGTCATTGCGTCCCTGTACTCTTTTGCAAAAACCATTTCCCGTTTATGGCGCCAATATTTATTCATTACCTGAATAAGAAAAACACACATGGAAAATGTGAATAAAGAATATTTAACTGCATTTAAATTCCTTGGTTTTGGTTAGCTTTGCGTTTGTAAGAATCGTCATAGATTAGTAATGTGGATTTCATGTTTAAAGTTTTGTTTTAGAAACATCGTTATAAATTGATATACAGATCTTGTCCCCTGAAATCAAGAAAGATTAAAAAATAAAACAAAAGAGAATTTTCAACATTTTTTTCAGAAATCTCAAGAGTTTTACCCAAATTTCTGTATTTAAATTTTACCTCGAAATTTCTATCGCAATTTAAGGAAAAAAATCCAAAATTTGAAAGTAAAGTCGAAGTGACTTTGATGTTAAAACTTCAACTGCAAAATTTTAATTTATCATCAAATTTTGAAACTCCGGAAAAAATCCAAAATTTCCAAATAAAAAGAGTGTTTGAGTGTTTTCTAGAAATTTGTAATTTTTCGAATCTTTAATAAAAAAATGTTGTGTTTTTCCAGAAAAGTCGAAAATTTTAGTAGTAAAATTGAAATTTTAAGTTTAAACTGAAATTTAGGAATTAGAGCTTCAGATTTCGGCCATAAAGTGGATATTCTAAGGCAAAAAAAACGGCAGGATGTTATTAATAAAACAATGTTATTGATAATTTGGAGTATTATCTTAAATGTCAACTTTTTTCGCGAAATTTCCGTCTAAATTTTGATTTTTTTATAAATTTCGGGTGGGCTTTCGTTTTGAGAGCCCACCCAAAATTTATAAAAAAATCAAAACTTAGACTGGAAATTTATCTTTTTTTTTTGTCTTTACATGGTGATATTTTTTAAACTGATCATGTCGCAATAATTTGGAATCTGTTTTATTGTTGCTAATGTGCAAAGCAAACAAGTCAGCAAAAACAAGAAAAAGCCAAACTCTTGCTTGCAAGACAAGAATCAAACCAGTAAGAAATTGGTAAGACAAGAAATAAAACAACTTTTGTTTTTTTTGTCTTTTTTTTGTTTGAGTTGAATTGAAATACAAATCTTGTCCCCTGAAACCAAAAAAGATTAGAAAACACTAACGCGTTTCGATAGTCAAGCTATCATCTTCGAAGAGATACTAACACCTAATCCTAAAATTAACCCTTATACATATACTAAGAATATTCACTTCGTGTATGATCGATCTCATCCGAACGGGCATGAGGATCTAATCATACACGTCGTAATGTCACAAATCCTTATCTATCAATCTTAACTATTTTTAACAGAGATGAGTGACCTAAAGGCCCAGCGCAACCACTCATAAGGTTGTCTCCAGCCTTATGGATGGCTAAGATTTCACAAGCATTTAACTACTACTCCTACAGTTAAATATAGTTAAATATATATATATATATATAGTTAAATATTATTATCTAATTCAAAAGCATGTCGAGCCACACTTGACTTCTCAGTTCTTCGGTACCTCGAATGAGCCAAATGCTCCTTCAGTCCTTCAGTCAGAGATCAAGAAGTTAGGCAGTAAGGCAAGAAATCTTGCCTTGTGCTTCACTATTTGTAAATATTTTCAGCTGTAACACAGTCGACTATTTTTTTAATTAACATTATTTGTTAAGTTTAACATAGCAAATTACACAAATTAAAGCGGTTAATTTGTATTAGAATAATTGGAGCTATAGCGCCATGTCCAACAGCTGTAATAGAGGCAATAATAGGCCTGACTTTACTTCACGTTTGTGTGAAAAAGCAGGCAGCGCTTAGTGCTTCAAAGCTATTCCAATTGAACAAACTGAAACCGGGTGACTTGGTTGGCCACGTACAGATTATGGAGAAAATTCCACTGGGATCCATTTCCAAACCAACAGATCAAATGCCTACAAAACTGGACTTTGTTGTTGCATACGAAGTGGTTATTGGGGACCGCTAGACATAGAACAGACACAGTAAAAGGCTAGCAAACAACGCATCTGTCTGGTACACAGATGGATTCAAACAAACAGAAGGAGTACGACTAGGAATATGGGGTCCTAATTTAAGACACTCTGAACCCTTAGGAAACATTCCCACAATTTTTCAAGCAGAACTGCTTGCTATAACTTTATGCGCAAAAGAGGGCCTTCAAAAAGGACTAAAAAACGTACAGGTTTATATCGTTTTGGATAGTCAGGCTGCATTAAAAACTCTAAAGTCGTTCAGAACCAAGTCAAAAATGGCCTGGGAATGCAAACAATTCCTGAAGCGACTGGCTGCAAACAAAAAGTAACTTTGATGTAGGTTCCAGGGCATCAAGGCATAGAAGGGAACGATGAGGCAAATAGACTCGCAAAAGAGGCCCCAATCACACCTCTCTTTGGCCCGGAACCATACTATGGTCTTACAAAAAGCCACGTAAAAAATGAAATAGATACTTGGGAGGCAATCCAAAGGCTGTCATACTGGAAGAAAACTCCAGGTCTAAGACAGTTAAAAAAGTTCACCTCTATCCCAAAAAGGAAGTCTGAGCAGCTTCTCGAATTGAACAAGAACGACTTAAAAATAATAACGAGATTTTTCACAGGACACTTCCCAGTAAAGTATCACCTTAAGGAGATAGGAAAAGTGGATGATGAAAACTGCAGATTCTGTAACGCAGCAACAGAAACAACAGAACACTTGCTATGCGAATGCATGGCACAGTTCTGTAAAAGGCTTAAATTTCTTGAAAGGGTGACCCTGACACCTCAAGAAATAAGCGAAACAGCTCCTAAAAAGATAATAGACTATGTACAAAGTCTAAACATCTTGGACAATCATTAAAAAATTAGAGTCCGCACAAAAGATTCTAATGAGTCGCAGTGCTGAGAAGTGTAAAGGCTTATACGACTATTTCAGAAGTGTGGAATTGTAAATTTAACATGCCTAAGTGCTTGTCTTGCCGAGGGCACTTGTGTTACTATAATACAAGAATGGAAGTTACGTGAATACCAGTAACTTTTGTAACCTTGTTTACATCGCACTTTCTAACTGTAATTCTCTGCTCTAAATTTAGATTTTTTTAAATCGACATTTCGACAACGCTTTAATTATACGTATTTTCGAAACTTCCATTTTTTTTAAAAATCCACCCTTTCAATTTTTATTATTTGCTAAACTGATCACGTTTAACAGCTGCGTTTTCAAGCTATATGTTTCATCTATATTAGGATCAATTGGAATTTATTTGTATGCAAATTCTAAAATCATATTTGATGCTATGAAGAAAAGAGTAGAAGTAGAAAATTTAAACCGTTATTGAAAATTTTCAATCTTTCAAAATTTTGACTTTCTTCATATTTAGAATTTTTTCAGAATTTTCACCGTTTATCGAAACTTTAGACTTTTTTGAAGCACTTAATTTTTTGAAAACTTTGATTCTGTTTTAAAAGGAACTATTTCCTCAAAATTTTGACTTGTTTTGCAAAATCTCGACTTAGTTCTGAAAAATTGGTACTTGTGAAAATTAAATTTAAATTTAATTTAATTTAATCTAACTTTTTGAAACAAATCGAAGTTTTCAAATTCAAGTCAAAATTTTAAAATAAAATATAGCTTTTAAAAGGAAACGAAGGTGTAAAATCAAGATTTTAGAAGGAAAGCTAAGATTAAAAACAAACACTTAAAATTTGGGCAAAAATTAAGAGTTTGAAAATAAAATTAAAATTTCGAATTTAATTATGAATTTAGCTTTTTAATCTCGAAATTTCGAGAAAAATAAATACAACAATTAAGTAAAATATTGAGAAAACAATTATCGATTGAGATTATTTCAATCTTATATTAAAAAATTAAATTAAGATTAAAAAAAACTTGAAATTTTAAGATAAAAGTCAAATGTCAAAAGAGAAATAACCGACATTTTCAGCGTTTTGAGAAAAATTAATAAACATTGTTTGGTGTAACGGACTGGTCCTTGGTTATCTTCAAACAGTATCTCTCTGAAGATGATAGCTTGGCTTTCGAAACGCGTTAGAGTAAGCTTTGTTGTGTTTTTAAACTTTCTTAGTTTCAGGGTACAAGATTTGTATTTGAAACATTGTTTAACTTGAGATCTTTTTAAAAAGAAATGTTTGACATGAAAACTCGGATTTCATAAAAAAAAAACAGGAGATTTCGACATTCTAAAAGTCGAAATTTTGATTTCCTCTTAAATATTTTGGGAAATAAAATGAATATTGGATATATCGATTTAAAAAAATCTAAAATTTTTACTTTTAATTTAAAACTTTAATACGATACTTGGATATTTCGTTTCCAATTTTTTGAAATTTAAAATATTTAGAATTTCTTTAAAATTTAAAATTCTCTTAAAATTCTATCTTCAATTTCTAAAACTAAATTTCGCTTATTTCCTCTGTAAAATTTTAATTGAAAACTCATAACATAAACATTTTACAAACTATTGAGGTTTGTTTTTTTCAATTTATTTAACATTTCTTCGGCCCAGTTTGGAAATATTTAAATTTTTATGGTTTGTTGACAATTTTCTAAACAATTTTTGAAATGCGACTACGTGATATTTAAATTTATTGAAAACGTCACTTCAAGACAGTTCACAAATTAAGAGGTCAGTTTATTTTACATAGAATATTGAAGAATATTGAGGTTTGCTCAAAATTTCAACATTTTTTTTTCTAAATTTTGAGCTGAATTCCGATGCTTTTAAAATTTCACTTGATCTCTAAACTTTTCAAACTTATAATTTTTATTTTTTTATTAAATACATATTTTGAAGATCACTTGGATTTTTGTCGAAATTTAGATTTCAAAGAGGAAAATTTATCTTTTTTCTTAGAGCCGACCTTAAACTCAAAAATTCAGGAATTATTTTCTTTCATAAATTTCAGATGCTTTCTTCCAATTAATCCCGAAAATTGGACATATTTCCATATGTTCACGAAATTTCGAGATGGAAAGAACAAAATTCGAAATTAAATTCGAAATTGTGAGTTTATTTTTCAAACTCCTAATTTGTGTCGAAATTTTAAGTATTTGTTTGTAATCTTAATTATTCTTTTGAAATGTCCGTTTTACACTTAAAACTTTCTTTTTTAAAATCCATATTTCATCTTGAAATTTTAACTAATTTGAAAACTTTTTTTTCAAAAAAAATGTAATTTTCACAAATACCAATTTTTGAAAACAAAGTCGAAATTTTCAAAAAATAGTTCCTGTTAAAACAAAATCCAATTTTTCAACAAATTTCTTCAAAAAGACGAAATTTCGAATCTTTTCTCAAACTTAAAAATTTAAAAAAAGTTGAAATACAAATCTTGTCCGCTGAAACCAAGAAAGATTAAAAAACACAACAAAGGCTGCTCTAACGCGTTTCGACAGCCAAGCTATCATCTTCAGAGAGATACTGATTAGATTTGTATTTCAATTTTTGAAGATAACCACAGACCAGTCCGTTACAACAAAACTTTAGAATTTACTCAAAATTTCGGAGTTTTCTCTAAAAATTCCGAGTTTCCTTGCACTTTTTTTTTTCGTTTTTCTAAAACCTCAGTCAAAAATTGTTTTGTTTTCCAAACTTTTTTTGCTCGAAATTTTTATTTTAATCTAGTTCGTTCGTTTTATAAAAAATTGGAAAAGAGTTTTTGTTGCAAATTTAATTTTTTTAACTGAAAACTTCTTTAGGTGCATTGAGCGACTTTTGATAAGGAGTAAACTTGCGGTTTAAGCGTCACCATCACGCTAATTTGCGTTACCAACATGTTCAATTTTAACAATATACAGGTTGGTAACAAATTCGCTTCTCACTACAGAGATCTCGGAAACGATGAGAGATACAGCATTAGTTAAATTGGGGCAAAGTTGCACAATTTGGCGGTCAGGAATATACCATTGAGAAATCGAGAATATCTCTTGCTGTTCTTAGGTTTTTAAAAAAAAGAAAAATTTTAAGTTTTTGTTTTTATTTTTTCTTGGTTTGTTTCTTTAAAACCAGCTCGTGAAAATGCTACCTAAAAACCAAGTGTAATTATTATTTTATGCCAAATAGTCGAAAAAAGCAACAAAAAACCAAAGTTTTGTCATTTTCTAGGAATTTTAAAGCAGTATTAACTACGATAAAGATTTATCCATCATGTCGAAATTAATATCCCGGCGGATACGCGCCAAATAAACAACATTGCGATCAAAATTTACAGTAGAATTAGCAGATAAAGCGGCAAATTAATTGTAGGCCCGGTTATCTTGATATTTTAGAATGAAATTGGCCTATATTCAAAATGACGTCCGTGTGACGTCATTGAACGTTGAGAGAAGGAAGGAGAATTGGGTCATACAGGGTGCGTTGCCCTGGATAACAGGTTCGAGGACGTTCCACGGGATTCATTCTGGCTTTCGGGCGAAACAGCTATCCCGGCGCTCCTCTTCTCTTTGGCTTTTTGCACCCCTCGGATTCCCGGTCTATTTTCTTCTCCGCCGTTTTATGAATAAAATTTCTATTTATATCCTGCAATTTGATGTTATACATCGGAAAGTTCGGTTTGTATTTATTCTGGAAAGGCCAAAGGGCGTCACTAGAGGCTCAATAAGAAGATTCAACGGACTGGTTAAATGTCCTATTATTTAGAAGGTATCCATAATTATAAAATCAGTAGTAAAACCAAAGGCTAGTTTCTATTCGAGGACTTTAAATCTCAAGATTAAACTAAATTATTTTGATGTTTTGTCTGGATTTCGATCTTTTTTTTTTGAAAGGGATTCGAAAATACTATGCAAAAGTTTAAACCAAAAAAATTAACTTTTTATAAAGTGTCAACATTTTTGTGTTACTTTTGGACACTTTTTTCTTCGAAAAAGAATTCAAAAATTGTTGGTGAACTAAATTTTAGAGCTGGCAGTTAAATTTTTGGCTCCTTTTCGACATTTTCAACTACAAATTTTTATTTTTATTCATGTTTAATTGGCTTTTTCTTCACCAGTTACTCCTTCCGCAATTTTAGATTTTTAATAACTTTTTGTTAAGGATTGGCAATCTCTTATAGAGCGAAAGTTAGTGAAAATCTAGAATTGTGGAAGGCGCAACCTTCTGAAATTTACTAAAAATCTAAAATTATGAAAGGAATAACTGGCGAAGGAAAAGCTAACAAAACATAAATGAAAATAAGACTACTTCGCAACTAAGATACAGAGAATATACAAATTTTTACTTTTAACTCGAAACTTCCAGAACATAACCGAAAGCTCGTCTTGAAATTTAACATATGTAACATACATACAGTATGGGACAATCAAATGGAATAAATTCAATATCTCAGTTATTGCACATATTTATAAAAAATCTCGAGACAGGTCAATTTTAGATTATAAGATGACATCCTGTATAGCAAAAACTTCATCCCTAGATGCAACTCTCTTTAAGTTACCGTTTTAACATCTACATTTTTTTAATTGGAAGTAGGGGCTTGGTATACCTCATTTGATAGATCTTTTTATTCTCTATTCAAAAATGTTATGGTTAGTACATTTGTTTAACAAATAAACAATAAAAAAAATTATCAATTAGATAAAATTTTCTATAATAATAATAGCGGCTCATTGGGTTTGTCCTCGATATTCATAAAGGGACCAAAAACAATTTCGATATCCTTTTTTGATTTTGTAAAAAAGAAAACATAAAAACTTATCAACTTTGTTATAGTCAATTGTACTTTTTGTCAAAAACATACCAGCAACTTTCTTAAAACTGCCAGGGAATTAAACGGTGCTCAGTATCGTGCTTCAGTTATCTTTTTGCACATTTTGAAAATTTAAAATGGGTCATTTAACAGAAATGCATGAAATAGTAATTTTACAATGACGGTTATGAAGAGAGAGCAGATTACAGACCGAAGTCGCTCGTCTATTTCAACAAAAAATTCCTGATTTACCGCCTATATCCCAAGGTATATTAGAAAAATCGAGAAGTATTTTCACAAACATGGACATATAGAAAAGCTGAAATGGAGAACCCTCCAATGCATTAACTAATGATACCAAATTGAAAATAATGAGTAGGTTTCAAAAAATCCACATTCTTTAAGTCGACAAGTAGCTGCAGCACTGAACGTTAGTTATTCCTCGATTATTCGTGTACTAAAAGAAAATAAAATGCATACTTATAAACTGACACCATGTCAAGAGCTCAGTGATGACAATTTTGATAGAAAAACTCATTTTTGTGACCAAATGATGCAAAGATTAGATAATATAGTGAAATCTCTTTTAAGCAGACACCTTCGGGACTACCAAAATATTTCCGCATGTCGGAGGTGTCCGTTCATGAGACCTGGTAACCACAATTTGTTTGCTTACTTATTATTTCCATTTTTTTAGATATCGGACATCAGAAAATGTCTTGGAACTTTGAATTTCTTTTTTTTTTACTTCATGTTCAAATTTGGTGATTTAAAGTTTAAAGTTTATAGTCCGAAGAAAACTCGAAATTGCGACAAAGCAGACGAAATTTCAAATTAATACTTAACATTTTTAAAGTTGTACACTTTAAAATCAAAATTTTGAGAAAAGGGTAAAAATTGTGAAATTACTAGAACGTGTAAAAAAAGTCAAAATGTTAAAAAAAGGCTGTCACAAGTTCAATCTGAAATTTATAACTTTTTCCCTCAAAACTTCGAATGTTCAAATCAAAATTTTTATAAAACAATCAATATTACAAAATGTCTATTGTTTTTTTATATAACTTCACATTTTTCAAAATTTTCGGTTAAATCTTTACATTTCTAATTGTTTTCTTAAATGTGACTCGAGGTCAAAAATTTGTGAATAAAATCCAAATCCAGAAAAAATGCTGAAGGACGATTATTGGAGTTTTCTAAAAAGTGTTCTTCAGATATTTGGTCTTTAAAGTTGAAATTTTTCCTCAAAGTGAACATTAAAATATGTTTTCTGAAAATTTTGATTTTAATTAAAGCGTCAATTTATAAACTGAAGCGAAAATTTTGGAATCTAAAATTGAATTTTCAAAATATTTCTCGAAATTAGAGTTTAAGTTCCAGTCGTGAGGACAAACTCGAAATGTTGGAAATTTTTTAAAATAGATAAAAGTTTTTTCAAAATTATGACTTTTTCATTCGGAATTAGGATTTATTTATTCAAAAATTTGATATTTTTCTTTTAAATTTCGATTTCAAACTAAAATTTATAAAAAAATTTAAGATTTCATGCTTAAACTTCAAACTGAAAACAAAAATTCAAACTTCCAAAGAAATTCGAGTTTTGACACCGAAAGTTGAGAAAATCTTGGAAGTGGAAATATTTCTGAACTTAAAAATGTTGATATTCTCTGTAACGTCTTTGCGAAGTTTCTTCTTACAGACGTCTAAATTTTCAGTTATCTCTTTTTTTGTTAAGGAATGGCAATCTTTAGATTGCCCCAAACAGCGATTGCGTTAGATCTTAGTTTGTCAATCGCTGTTTGTGACTTAACACTCACTAGAAAACACTTAAAAGCCATTGTAAAAGTTAACGATAAAAATAAATGATAATTAAATTTAACGTTTCGGGCAGTTCACTTCTCTGCCCGTCGTCAGAAATAAAAATGATTTAAAATTTTTTTCGCTCTACATTTGTCTACTGAAATAATTCTGACAGAAGCAAGTGGCAAAGAAAATGCCGGTCAGCAGGAATGGAATTAAAAATTTTGTTTAAATACGAAATTTTTATAACATATCTTAATATTTGACCTCAATTTTTTTATGAAAAATGAGGTGGAAATTTTGTTAGTTTGCAAATTACATTAGTTTTTTTCATAGTTTTTATTTTGATTAGAAATTTAGTTTTTTTTTAATTGTAATTTTCCTCTTTCAAGTTAAAATTTAAATTTAAAAAAAATTAATTGGAAATTATGAAAAAATAGTGTTCAATCCTTTTTGGAAGGTGATCGCCGCTTAACTGTTGGTGAAATTGCGGCTCAGATAGGGATAAGCTTTGGTAGTGCTTAATCCATCATTACAAAAGAGTTGGGGTTTTAAAAAATTTCTGCCAGGTGGGTACCTAGTCTATTGACTGAAGAACAGAAACAACGTCTGGAGATTTGTCAACGCCATCTTGGACGTTTTCAACGTGAAGGTGATGGTTTTTTGCAACATATCGTTACGTGTAATGAGACTTGGGTCCACCATTACACCCCTGAATCTAAACAAGCATGGAGTGGAGAAGAAAGGGGGAAGATACACCTGTCAAGAAAAAACTCGCCTTTCAGTTGGAAAGGTTCTTGTGACAGTGTTTTGGGATTTGAAAGGAGTTGTGCACGTCGATTTTCTGCATGAACGTCGTATGATTAATGCTGCTTACTACTGCCAGCTATTGGATGAAGCAGAACATGCATATCGACGGAAGAGGCGCGAATTTTCGGTCAGAAACGTTATTTTGCTTTACGACAATCCCGTCCCCACTCAGCCAATCTGACACATTAAACATTAAAGGAAATGCTTTGGACAACATTAGAACGCCCTCCTTATAGTCTCGGCTTATCACCATGCGATTATTTTAAAACACTTAAAAACTATTGTAAGAATTAACGATAAAAATAAAAGATAATTAAATTTAACGTTTCGAGCAGTTCACCTTTCTACCCGTCGTCAGAAATAAAAATGATTTAAAATTTTTTTCGCTCTACATTTGTCTACTGAAATAATTCTGACAGAAGCAACTGGCAAAGAAAATACCAGTCAGCAGGAATGGAATTAAAAATTTTGTTTAAATACGAAATTTTTATAACATATCTTAATATTTGACCTCAATTTTTTTATGAAAAATGAGGTGGAAATTTTGTTAATTTGCAAATTAGATTAGTGTTTTTTCATAGTTTTCATTTAGATTAGAAATTTAGTTTTTTTTATTTGTAATTTTCCTCTTTCAAGTTAAAATTTAAATAAAAAAAATTAAAATATCAAATTGGAAATTATGAAAAAATAGTCAAAATTCCTAAAAAAACTCGATTGCTTCGAAAAAAAAAACTTGAAATTTAGCTGCAAAATAAAACTATTTTTGATTCCTATTCATTTATTTTAAAATAAAAATATGTAACTAATTTTCTATTCTTCAAGTGAAGCTTCGATGGAGAACTGGTTTACGTTAAAGATATCCTTTGGCGAATTTACTTTTTCCTTTCGATATATTTGGGTGAAATATCCTGTCAATGAAACATTGCGTATAATTTTGTGGTGTCCGGTTAAGAAAGAACATTGGCATGTTCCTTAACAGAGGTTCTATTGTATGGAATTTTCTATGATACAATTCCGGACGATAAAAAGTGTCCGCTTAATTAGAGGTGTCCGCTAAGGGAGATTACACTGTAATGTCATCCAAATTGAAAACATATTATTTTCTAATGAGTCCATTTTTACTTTTCACGGTCATGTAAATCGTCAAAATTGTCGCTATTGGGCTAGTAAAAAGCCCCACTGGATCAGAGAATTCCATACACAGAACCCTGAAAAAGTTAATGTTTGGGCAGAGATTATTGGAGATCATGTCATTGGTCCATTTTTCATTGATGGAAATTTAAATGGAGATAATTATTTAGCATTGCTCCAAAATAACATTGTACCAGCTTTGGTAAACTTAAATCCAGCTCAAGAAAATTCACACGATCCAGCTAATTTAATATGGTTCCAGCAAGATGGAGCACCACCACACTACCAAGTTAATGTCCGGCGATATCTTGATTTTACATTTCCAAATCGGTGGATAGGGAGACTAGGTACGTTAGAATGACCACCACGATGACCAGACCTGACGCCTCTGGACTTTTTTATGGGGCTATATGAAAAGTATAGATTATAAAACCAAACCCCGCGACGTAGCTGACTTACGAGCAAGAATAACGCTTGCGATTGCGTCAGTGACACCAGAGACGTTGAATAATGCAGGAGATATTTTTATTCACGATTAGGATGCTGCCAAAATGTTGAAGGTGCCCATTTTGAATATCTCCTACATGAAGTATGATTTGGTTTTTGTTTTATTAAATGAAATTATTAGATTAATATTTTGTTGTTGAAAAGTTTTTACTGTTAATTTATGAAATAAATGTGGCAACCATGACATTTTTTAATAGGGAATGAAAATACCTTGCAAATGATGTTTAACAAGCGCCTACTTTCGGTTTAAAATTTCGGGGTTGCAAATGTCACTCGAAGAGGGTTACATCTAGGGATGAAATTTTATAATCTAAAATTGATGTTTCTCGAGATTTTTCATAAATTTGTAGAATAACTGATTGTGAGAAACGGAATTTATTCCATTTGGCTGTTCCACACCGTATATTAGAATAGCATATTAGGCGGATGCGCCGGATTTCATATATTTGAGATTCATTTACACTAAGCCTCCTCTTCTCCTTGACTGTTAAAATACAACGTAAAGCAACAACTCTTATTGGACTACAGTTGATATTTGATCGATTAATTTTTGCAGTATACGTTAGAAAATTTTTTAAGAGAAACCTATCAAAAGAAATATTCCTCTTAGCGTATGCAGTACTTCTCAAACTTTTTCAATTGCTTCAAAAGGACCTAATTGGTTGTAGCTTTAATTTAAAAACTAGCCGTGCGAACGTAATATGTTCTGGAATTTTTCAGTACGTTTTTAACTGGGCTCACCACCGTTTACCCCTTCTTTGTGTCACGTTCGCAGTTAATACGTTACATTCAGACTAAATAATATATAACCGAGTTTAATTAACATTGCAATGAAAATTTGTTTCTGGACCACCGAGGCAGGAGACAAAGGTGTCAATCTAAAGCTTGCCGTTAACCCGTCGGCATGACAACGCCAATGACGTCATACCCCAGTCACGCTTTCGAGGTTATATAGGTCAGCTATTTTCAGCTATCTGCACTCGGAAAATCCTCAATGAACCAACATTTGAATACATCATGTCGAAATTAAACGCATACCTGGTGCTATTAACGGAGGAAAATATTGCTTGTTGCGGGAGCGATGTTTTCCATATCAACAGTACAAGGAACCGGGAGTGACAGGCGAAAATAAAATTTAAGTTTAGAAAAATCCTTTCTGTTAAATAATCTCGCGGATTTAGCACAGATCAATTTTTAAACGCTAAGTATTTTGAATCAAAAAATTTTTTAACCTTATACCTTGCCAAGCTACGAGGGTAAATCAAATATGAAACCGAATTTCTATCATGTCGCCATAAGGGCATCAGGAGTGTGCGCATACTCTTAGACATGTTAGGTGGGGATATCACGTGACTTCCTGGGCTCAAGCGAATTCCGTTCTAGCCGTTCGTCAGTTGTAAATAAAATGAGTGAGCAAGGGGTGCATCCACACGTTGCGCATCGCATTATTATTAAATTTCTTGCCGTTGAACGTGTAAAATCCGCCGAAATTCTTCGTAGACTAGAAGCACAGTTTGGGGATACTTGTTTGGAGTAAACTCAAGGGTACGAATGGTACAACATATTTTAGGAAGGACGAACTCAACTTAAAAATGAACCCCATGCCCGTCGTTCTCGGATAAGTGTGACTGCGGACAAGATTAACGGTGTTCAATGCCTTTTAGAAGGTGATCGCCGTTTAACTGTTGGTGAAATTGCAGCTCAAATAGGGGTAAGCTTTGATAGTACTCAATCCATTATTACAGAAGAGTTGGGGTTTCGAAAAATTTCTGCCAGGTGGGTACCTCATCTTTTGACTGAAGAACAGAAACAACAACGTCTGGAGATTTGTCAGCGCCATCTTAGACATTTTTAACGTGAAGGTGATGGTTTTTTGCAACGTATCGTGTAATGAAACTTAGGTCCACCATTACACCCCTGAATCTAAACAAGCAAGCATGGAGTGGAGAAGAAAGGGGGAAGATGCACCCGTCAAGAAAAAACTCGCCTCTCAGCTGGAAAGATTCTTGTGACCGTGTTTTGGGATTTTAAAAGAGTCGTGCACGTCGATTTTCTGCATGAACGTCGTATGGTTAATGCTGCTTACTACTGCCAGCTATTGGATGAAGCAGAACGTGCATTTTGATGGAAGAAGCGCTAATTTTCGGTCAAAAACGTGATTTTGCTTTACGATAATGCCCGCCCCCACTCAGCCAATCTAACACATTAAACATTAAAGGAAATGCTTTGGGAAACATTAGAACACCCTCCTTATAGTCTTGACTTATCACCAAGCGATTATCATATATTTGGGTCACTGAAAGAAGCTCTAGGTACTGTAGGAGATGAGCGATTCCATGATGATGCTGCTGTTGAGACATTTGTGCGCAATTTGCTGTAAACACGCCTCTCTTCTTTTCATGATGATTCCATTAAAAAACTCCTAATCCATTGGGAAAAATGCATAGCAAAATCAGGAAATTGTGTAGAAAAAGAGTTAATAACTTTCATATATTATTATATTCGACGTATTACCGAAGTAAAGAGGAATGACCGCATAGTTTTAGGACCTTATCGCCTTTTTATGTTTTGTTTAGATTAGAGCCTGATGGAGTACATCTAACGCAACCTCTTGATTCTTAGCATATTTCAAATTAATATAATCATAGTTCGTAGCTTAACTTTTGCCAGTTCTTATTAGTAATAACTATAGAGCTCACCAACCAAATGTAGTGTTGTGTTCAATAAAGTAATTTTTTTAAAAAGTTATTGTCAAATAGTTTGTACTTAATTATATGTATTTTTCACCAATAAATTTTTAAAAACAAATTCCTGTTCACATTTGATTTACCCTCGTAGATACACCGGTTTAGGCTTTAAATTTACACATTTCTAACTTCAAAAATGATAAAGTTCCATTTTCATTTCCTATTTGGCCCTCTTAGGGCATAATTTTCCAAATATCCTTTCTTAGTATTTACTTTTATTACATAAGGAACTCTTGTGCAAAATTTAATGTTTACAGACTCCACGGTTTAGACTGTTCGTTGCCTGTCAGTCAGTGTTTAGGGATATAGGTAAGTGGATTTTAAAGCAGGCACGCAATATATATTTTTTTCTTTTAAGCACGTTTTACCAATCGAAGTATTTTGTGCATGAAACATTCAGGAATTGTTTCATTCCCTAGAATATATATCGCCCTCTTTCGCACAGGAAGGCAACCCCTATTAAATGAATCAGCAGAAATCCATGATGTTTAGGAAGCAATTTAATTATTTCTTTGACGATGAGGATTTCCAAACTTCCCTCAAATTTTAACTTAGAATTCATGGAAGTTGCGATAAATAAGAGTTTTTTCAATAATTTTGTCAAACCCAGTTAAACAAGAAGAACAATAAACCATTTTTCTTTCAACATAACATTCTCTACTATTACTACATGCCAGCTTACAAAAAGATTCTGTTAAATATTTATTATTGAATTTCGAAGGCAAAAAGAATTTAAATTATTGCATGAAATAAATACCTAGGACAAGCACACAGCTTCTTTTATTCTTCTTAAAGAATTTCTTCAAGTCGTAGAAATTTTAGAGTTTTTGCCGTTGCCGCGAAGGGTGAAGTTTCTTAACTTGCTACATTGATTTATTTAAAAATCCAGATCTCAATCCAGTTGAGCACTACTGGCTCAACTGAATTGAGATCTGGATTTTTAAATAATTCTTCCATCTGAGGCATGGTAAAGGTAAAGAATGAAATATACTTGAGATATATTTAATATTTATTAAACATTTTAATAAAACACAAAATCGTTAACCAGTTTTTGTGCTAATAACAATAATAAAAACCTAAATGTATCTAGATATTAGAAAGACGTAACCTAATCTAACAATCTATGGACATTAAAATAAAATTGTAAGAAAATGGTAAGTTAAACTTCTGGGGCTATTCACAAGTTCAAGCTGCAGCTGAAAGAAAAAACTGATATAAGTAAATATATATTTGTTTTGGTGGAACGGACTGGTCCTTGGTTATCTTCAACAATTGAAATACAAAGCTTATCCCCTGAAACCAAGAAAAATTAAAAAACACAACAGATGTTGCTTTAACGCGTTTCAAAAGCCAAGCTATAATCTTCAGATGTTGTTGTGTCTTTTAATCTTTCTTGGTTTGAGAGGACACGATTTGTATTTCAATTTTTAAATAATTTATCAATTATAGCTTTTGTTGAGGTATGATATGAAATAATGATGCTGATAAGTCATAAACTCTGCCAATTTTTTTCAATAAGAGTGTTCAAGAGTTAAACGTTTAAAGAAATTATAACTAATTGTTTAATTCTTCTTTTCTTAGGGTCATGACATTTTTTATTATTACATTTTATCGAGTACACATCGTAAATCCTTTTGATGAAAAAACGTATAATATTTACAATAATTCCATATTTTTTGTCTAAACAGTGGATTATTTAGGTACAACCGTGATCAAATTAGAAATTTAAGGACTTTCAGGATATATTTCGTATCAGTTCTTGGGTTTTTGTTACGAAACTGATTGATTTGTAGCAGCTTAATTTCATTTGTGTATTACACCAACAATTTTATAAGGATCTGTGATGTTACAATGTGCAATACCTGCAATAATTCGACCTTTTAAAATTAAGCCCATCAATATAGGCCAAATCTCTATACAGGAAATATTTCAAGGATTACTTACCGGAAAGTGGTCGTCTTTTAGGACTGTTGTTGTTCTGGAAATTAGGCATAATTGAAAAGAGTCGGAAATATAGATCTATAAGCCAGTCATGTTTTCGAAATTGTGTTAATTGAGCTCTTTAATTCAACTTCAGTATGTGCTTGGAAAAATACATCTTTCATGTAATGTGTGCGTTTCGAACATCTGCAGGAAAATGTTAACATTTTGAAAGTTCTTGTTTATATTTGATTTTGTTGGCATTGTTTTAAGACAATTAACTAAATTTGAACCTAGTTGTGGCAGTATGTAGGTTAACTACGTTGCCATAAATTATTAAAAAAAGACAATAATTTGGTCACGTGAACCTTCATGCAAATTAATTTTATTTTTTTCAACCCAATATTTTAAATGATTTTTCAAGACTAAATGATTCCCGATAGTGTATCTAATATTTATAAATAAAAAAATCTTCAAATATTTATCGGACAATATGCTTGGAGAAACTGAAATAACAAAGGTTTTGATTTCAATTGGGACTTCTTACACAAAACCCTTCCTTGCGTATTTTTGTTGTCTAGTTAAGTAAACGATTTCAAAATATTCCAAAAAAATATGTGTCCTTAATTTGATCTTCGTTTTTTTTTGCAGACGCGAAGAAGAATATTCACTCCTTCAATGATCAAACACCACCATATAAAATTGCCTTTAAATCAACCTTATGTATAAGCACACCCACCTTCAATCAAAGGTGATGTGGGGACTTCAACAGGTGGTGCCTCAGCTGGTACTTCGGGTTGATTCTCAGTAGTCTGGGCAGCGGGAGCTTCACTCGTTTCAGTTGGAGCAGCCGATTCCTGTGCAGGAAGCTGGCGCTACCGCCTCTCCAGGCCGGAGCTGTGATACCTTCAACTGGAGCTGGTACTCCTTCCGTAGGAGTTGGAGCTGCTTCCGGAGCTGGAACTCCTTCTGCCGTCGCAGCTTCCGCTGGAGCTCCCTCCGTTGGTGCTGCTCCTTCTTGAGGTTGCGGTGGAGCTTCAGCTGGAGGTGCTGCACCTTCAACACAACATTGAGTTAAATTATGTCGTGTTGACGTAAGGAAGATTTTACCTTCTGTTCCTTCGCTTGGTTGGACTCCCTCTGTGGGAAGACCTGGGAATGATTTTGAAATAATTTTTAGAATAACATAGGAATCGAATAAATTTATGAAAGAGAATCCAAATATCGATGTCGATTTAAGACAAATACCATATTTGCATTGTTTTTTAATCACTTAATTTGGATTCATACATTACCAGGAAAAAGTATGTATTTAATTAGATAGATATTTTTTATGACTGTTCAGTTTAAGTATTTTATTGATTACAAGTTTCAAGTGATATTAATTACAGTGAACAAAACATCAATAAATGTTTTTTCTCTTTGTAACTTTTTCCATAATTCTTCTGGTTTTATTTTTTTATTTATTACACCAAATGTATCGTCTCTTTCAATTAAAAATATTTTTCAATGATCAACTTATAGACCAATCATGGAAATTATTAAATTGATAAATGAGTGGCATGTTTTCTACCAAATTTCTCCTGAGTGCGCCAATTATTACCTTAGCTTTATTATTTTTTCTTCAGGGTGAATTATGTATCATTTGATGGTGTACCCACTGCCTTGGACTTTGATTTACAATCTAATCTAGTTCAATTTTGATATGAAATTCTTTTTAATGCGAGAGATTTCTCATTTTGTTAACATTTTGTTTATATAGTTAAAATTTTTGGAAAATAAATGGCCGATTGTTTTGAGAAATCATTAGTACAACAATTCATTTTAGAGAAACTTGCTACAGAAAATGCCAACTAAATGAAAAAAAGTTTGTGATGGCAATGCAGCTTCAATTGACATTTAGTTAATGATTATGTATGAATGAATCGACAGTTGTATTACCAGATTGTTTGATTTTATCCAAAAGCTGTTCGAAATTCAACTGCTCCTCTGGCGTTTCAGCAGTTAGATCTACTACTTTGTATTTGAGCGAATTTTTGATGTACAACACGACACCTTCTCCGCTACCTTTACGCGATTCAACTAAAGAATAATTCGGAATAGAAACTACTTCTTTATTTTCAGTAGGAGCCAAAACAGTCTCCGGAAGTGCTACAATGTCATAATTTTCAGAAATGACTAACTGCTTAAAGGTTTCAAAACCTGAAAACGACATATACGTTACAATACTCTCTTTATTTATAACGTTAGTGAGTATTTAATTGAAGCTGGTAATGGTTTATTACCTCCAGCCGGCGCTTCTGTTCCTTCGGCGGGTGGTTGGCCTTCGCTAGGTGGTTGTCCTTCGATAGATGGCTCTGCAGGTGCTTGTCCTTCAGTAGGTGCTTGGCCTTCTGCTGGTGGTTGGCCTTCTGCTGGTGGTTGTCCTTCTGCAGGTGGTTGTCCTTCTCCAGGTGGAGCGCCTTCGGGCGATGGTGCACCTTCTGCTGGTGGGGCACCTTCCACTCCTTCTACTTTGACGGCCTCAATTGGTTTTTCACCTTCAGCTGCTGGTGCGCCTTCTGGTGGTTTCTCTGCAGTTTCTGCAGGTGGAGCTACTAAACCACAAAGTGTTGAAATTGTCGAAGGCCATTTAGAAGACACCAGATATTTTTTGGTAAGTTTTTCAATTTCACTATCTTACCTTCAGCAGGTTTTTCTTCTTCTTCCTAAAAACCATTAGAAATTTATGTAATAATTGTTATTTACATTTTCAATTGGAAATATTATTTGTTTCCATTAAAAAATAACAAATAAGTGAAATGTATTAGGAAGGAAAGACAAAACTGTAATGTGTCATCTCGCAGGATTTTACCATCAAAATTTTTACTGCGAAACTCATATTTTTAACACAGCGTAGAATTGTGACAAATTCATAATTCATAAATTTTATTTAATCATAAATACAACAGAACAACTTATAAAAATTAGGCAATTCAGCATTAGATTTATTTTAAAAATTATTTAATAATTGGAGGGTACTGAGGAAAAGCCAAAATAGTCACATTTCATAAATTTTACAGCAGAGCAATTTTAAATTTAATTATGTCATAATGCTTCTAAAACATAAATAATAAAGTTGTATTTTGACTTACTAATGAAAATGTTCCAAAGAAACTTGTTAATGCTTCATTTGTTTATTTTGTGTACGAATTTAACTAAAAATATAATTTACTTAGCTACACTGCCATAAATCCCTCTGGTTCTTCCACTGAACAGATTTTATTCTTATGTAAATATCAAGTAACTTATTTGGTTCTTCCCCTGTTTTATATCATAGGCTGAAAGGTTCTACTATTAGCTAAAAGATGACACTAGAATCACGAAATGACGAAAAATGGACTTTTTTGGTTTTTCCCCTATACGGTTCAATTATAAAATAATAATTACAAAATAATAGAATTAGGTATTTTGTAAAGTAAATTTCAATGCCTGCAGCAAAGCCACTTTTTCATAAAAATACATTTTTTATGGGATAATTTATATGATATTTTTTTATTCTTGAGTAACGTGGAATTCAAACGAAAAAACTTCAAAGGCTGAAAATACATAATCCTAATAAGTCGCTAAAAAATTGGTAATACTGATTTTTAGACGCGTCATGTATTTTAACGCTATTTCTAATTTTTTGCCATACATTTGAGCACATATAGGTAACCAACAAAATTTTTCAATTTAATTTTATAATTTTTTTATCATTTTTATAGAGATTTTCGTCTATTAATTACGACTTAAAAATCTAACTCGGAAGTTTTTTCAAAATTTCCCATTTTCACATTTTCCAGAGATCTTTTTTTTAGTTCTGATTTTATCTGGAATGTTTAGGTTTATACTTTCCTATGCGATTCACATTTTCCTAAAAGTTTCGACTTTAATATCTATTTATCAACCTAATCTCAATATTTGAAGAAAAATGTATCCTTAAATTGATTGAGAAATGTCTCACTCAATGGTTTTTTTTTCTAAATTACAAGTTTACACTTTAAGTTTTTAATTTTTTGTTTTTAGATTATTTTGAAGCCAAATGGAAATTTTGATTTTTTTCTAGAGACATTCGCTTTATTTACGAAATCTCATTTTCAATCTCAGAATTTCAAACACCTTCTCAAAACTCAATACTTTATTGTTTTTATTTTTCCTATTTTAACTTTAAACTTGCTCTTCTGACTTTAAAAATTTTGGTTTTCTTTTCAAAAATGTTTGACAAACCCTAGATTTTTAAAATCTCAATTTTTTTAATAAATTGTCGCTTCACTCATTATTTGAAATTTCGATCCGATTCTCAAAACCTTAACTTCTTAATATTTTATTTTTTCCTTGACTTTTCGACTAATATATTTAAAATTACATCTTTTTAAAGACGATTGATGGAACGGACTGGTCCTTGGTTATCTTCAAAAATTGAAACACAGAACTTGTCCCCTGAAACCAAGAAAGATTAAAAAACACAACAACGATTTGTATTTTTTTTCAGAGAGAAACTGTTTCTCTCTGAAGATGACACCTTGGCTGTCGAAACGCGTTAGAGCAACCTTTGTTGTGTTTTTTAATCTTTCTAGGTTTCAGGGGACAAGTTCTGTGTTTCAATTTTTAAAGACGTCTAAATTTTTTTGAAGGTTTTAAGTTTTCTCTCGGAATTTTAACTTTTGTTAAAAATTTTATTTTTCTCACAATTCCGGCTTTTAATGTGTAATTTTATTTCTTTTCAATGATATTTCGATTTTATACTCCAAAATTTGTATTTCTCAAGAGATTTTTGCTTTTTATTCAAATCTTAGGAAATTTTGCCTCTTTGTAAAATTCAAAATTTACTTTTACAACTTTTTACTTTTTATTTGTTGAATTAGCGGCTTAAGCTCAGAATTTTGTGTTCCTCAATATTTTTTTTGAAATTGTGTTTTTTTTTAGTTTGTCAAATTTACCCCTGAAATATTCATTTTTTCTCAAAATTCTGACAAGCTTGCAATTTTTAGATACTATTTTTTCCAAAATTTCAATTCTAAACTCGTCTTTTTCGAGAGTTTTTCACTTTATCTTCAAAAACTTAGATAAATACGAACGTTTTCGCAAAATTAGCGAGTTAGATTTTAAATTTTATCTTTTTTAATATAAATTGACAACTGGATCTTAAATTTTCGACTGTCTCATGATATTTAATTTTTTTCGTTTTTCCGTTTTAAATTTAATTTAAAAATTTCCATATTTTTCGACATTTCAACTTTTAAACGGTTTTCTGTAAATTTGTTTTTTTATTTTGTTTTTTCTACCTACTTTTCTACGTTTTTGTGGTTGAACTTAAAATTTCGCGCAAGATACTTTATAAATTTCAAATATTTTTGTGAAATGTTGTCATTTTTCTAAGAATGTTTTTAGTTTTATCTTGATTTACTCAAATATTAGAGATTTAACACGAATTATTTCTTATAAATTTCGAGTTTTAAGTTTATAAATTCAGTTTTTCACTGTCTTCTACTTTTTTTAGAATTAAATTTAAAAATGTGGTTTTGCTAAAAGTTTTGATATTTTTCCAAACCTCCACTTTAATGTTTTTACGTTTAACCTTTCTTCCGTGAGTTTGTTTTTTTTTTTTGGAAATTCTGATATTTTTATGAACTCGAAGTTTCTATCTTTTTATCTACTTTTTCACCTTTAAACTCTAACTTTCGAGCCTAAGATTTAATAGATGTTAAAGGTTTTCTCGAAATATTGCCGCTTTTCTAAAAATTCTTTGTTTAACCTCTTTATTACTGAAATTTTAGAGATTCAGCTTCAGTTATTTTTTATATATTTTCTGAAAATTTTTAGTTTATAAATTCAATTATTTACTTTTTTCAACTTATTTGGTTTTAAATTCAGAACTGTGTTTTTGCTGCAAGTTTTGATTTCTTTTCGAAATTTTCATTTTAAACCTCAAAATATTAGTTTTTTTAATATTTTTATATTAAACCTATGTTTTTTATTAACTTTTCGATTTAAACCCAAAAATTTTTCCTTTTCTTTAAATATTCTAAGTGAAACTGGTCAAAATAAGGTCAAAATTTGACCAAATTTCCGCTTTTAGTTAGTATTAAAGAAAAAGGAAAATTTTTGGGCTTAAACCGAGAAGTTAAAAAAACGTTGGCTTTAATATTGAATTGATTTTTTTCAAGAAATTTGGATTATTAACTTGATTAACTTGATGATGTATAATTTGCAAAGCGACCCATATCTTTCCAAATTTTAAATTTGTTCACATAATTCCAAGTCTACACCTTCAACAGATACTTTTCTAAATCTTCTATCAGAATCTAATCAGAATTTTTGTTAAACGTGTCGAGCCTTTTTCCTAAAAATATCAGGTTTAATCTCGATTTTTTAAAATAAATTTCCAATTTCATATTGGTCGTAAATTCGACGTTTTGAATTTAAAGCCAAAAAAGCAGAAAATAGTAGATAAATGAATTTATAAGATTACAATTTTCAGAAAAAAAAGCGAAATCTTTAAAAGATAACTCGAACTGAATCTTTAAAATTTCAGTAAAGAAAAGATTAAACCAAGAATTTTTAGTGACAATTTCGAGAAAATATTTGACATTTATAAGATTTTGACCTAAGGCTCTTAGAATCGATTAAATGTGCTGTAATGGAACAGTCGAACGTGATACGGCTGAAAATATTTACAATCAAAAAGCATAGGTTATAGGCTTTTAAAAAAATTTCTTACAAATGTGGGACTGTAGACGAGTTTATGTAGGTCTTTAGAATACTAAATTATTTGCATTGAGAATATTAAACTATTACACATGAGTATGATAATGTTCGTAACAACTTAAGTGTCCTAGATAAATTTTTCGTACATTTACCGTTCTATTTTAATTTTTTTAGGACTCAGCTCAGTAAAAGTTGCTTATGGGTTTAAAAGTCTTGATTTGTTTCTTTAAAATTTCAAACCAAAGTTTTCTCTCAAGCTTTTTTAGGAGTTAGAGGTCTTAGAAAAATGTGCGATCCCATCCACTTAGAATTTTAGAGCTTTAAAATGTTTCGGAGCTTTCGGTGAGTATATAATTCTGTATTTACAGGGTAAAAGTGCTTAAGTCATAATTTATATATTTGAGATATTGCTAAAACAAAACTTGCCTGTACTTTAATAAACAATAAAAACTTAACAATTCATATATGTAAAATTCCCTTTATTTCATAGACGGAGCACTTAAAATGTTAAGTCCCCCCAGAATCGTAAAGTGTAACATGCAACAATCCATTTTCTCAAAAACTTGACTGAAGCAGTTTTACCCTGAAACCACAGAATTATATATGATACTAATCTTATAAAAGAACCTCACAGTGTTCATTATTTAATGTTGATAGTTGAGAAATTAAACTGTTACTGTTAACTGACGCTGTTAAATTTATTATTGGGTAATTATTTAATTTAATTCGTAACATGAACACATAGGACAATTTATTAATTCTTGTTATATTATTAAAAAAAAAAACTTATTAAATATTTGTAGGGAAAAGACAAACACAATATTAGGTTGAGTATTTCTTATGAATAGTTTATTATTAGGATTTCTTTTTTAAAGTAGACAAATATACAATGGGTAAGTTGACATAAAAATAACGTACACCATTGGGTTTGACATTTTCAAATATTTAAATTAAATATAACTCTTAACATTAGAAGACGCAATCACTAATAGAAACCAGGTTCATGCTTCAGCTTCTTGTACCTTCTTCTCATCGCCCTTCTTTGACCAGTCAGGTTTTTTCTGAAATTGACAAAATCATCATCATCTCGGTCAATCTTGATCACCATTTTGTAAATATTGATTTATCACCAAATTCAAATTAATACACCAGTTGAATAAACAAATTATGTGTTTTTTTACCAAAAATTAGGTACAAATCTATAGGGAGTACCAAAATTACCGAAGGAGCTCGTAATTATTTACAACATTCTAAGACAGACCGAATTATGGTTTTTGTTTTAGAATATTGTGAAGAATTTGTAATTATGAGCTCCTTCGGTAATTTTGGCTACCCCGTATAGTACAAGACTAACGTGTGGTTACATTTTATGATAAAAATGTTAATATCGCTTAGTCCATATCAAAGTCAGTATAGAATAAGGTTGATGTTTTCGATTAGAGGTCACTTAATATAAAAGTATACTGACATTTTTCACTATAGTAGTAACAGCGATATATGCTGAGATTGCGTAGCTAATACTGAAATCAATATTTACAAAATTCATTAAACAAATGAGATTTATATTTTCTTAAAAAATGTTCTAAATAGCCGCAAAAAATCAAAATTACGAAAATAACATGTGACACATTTTTGAAGTATTTCGTGTTGCATAAATTCAGCAGGCGTGCTCATTCAAATATCTAAAGCTGAATACACACTGTGAGCATTCACCTATAATGTAACAATTCTGGATTTCGAACATATGTGATACTTATCGATCGACTGATGTAATGCTTACATCCGAATTGTTACATATAAATGTTGCTGGTAGTTTTCCATCTCAATAGCGAACAAATTGGCTCAAAGCATCAAACGAACAAACAGCAAACAGTTTTACTTTACTCTAATATAGTAAGCGCCTAAAATCATAAAATATATAACACAAAGTGCACAACGAAAAACTGCAGCGGTGATGATGAAGAAAAGCAAAGCGAAATTATGCAGGCTCACCTTGACAGTATCCCGTTACATAATTGAAAAAAAAGCAAAAGCTCGATAGCTTTTAAAAATTAAAAATAGTTATTAAAAAAAATCATCTACGCCACAATTGCGACATTCGCCAAAATTTGTGAAAAAAATTCCCAAAAGCAAAAACGTGAAGCACTACTTCGTGGCGAACACAAAAAATCGTGTCTATTGTGAAAAATGCAAAAAAAAATAAATCGACGAAAAAGTTCGAAAACGAGGTAAATTCGTGTGGTGTTTGTACCAAATTAAAAACGCCGTTTATACTATCAGTTTATTTAATATCTATAAGTGAGTTGAAAAATGTTAACGTTGTAAAAATATTGACGAAGTTCCCAATTTTATTTCTTCTGCCATTCAGCTTTTTCCGATTTCTTGGGCTGCGAAAAATAACGTGCTCTGAGTTTCTTAAACGACTGAAAAAGGTACGATTCTAATTCAGCACTTCAAAGTCTATATAAATTTTAATAATTTAAAGTCGTATGCTCTAGCTTGATTTGGTTTACAAAATTTTGATCCTTTTAAGTAATTTCGTTAAAATATACTTTTACTATGTTTAAGAAATTCAAGTTTTCATTGTTTGTTTTTCGTGTCATTGTTTTATTTGATTATTAAATCATACAGACACTTTGTTTTGTAAAAGAAATTTTTTTCTATATGCCTTAAAGTAAAACTTTGGCCATCAAAATGTTATACGCAAAAATTTTTATTTTTCTATGAAATGTTGCCTTCTCGCTATTCCATTAATAAAATTGTGATTTCTTCGTCTTCCCATTTTTTAATCTAGAAGAGGATACATACATTTCAAAAAATTTGGTCCAATTTATGACATTTTAACCATTTCAAAAAAATCATTCATACAAATTCCCGTTTCTTCTTAGAAATTTTTACTGAAGAATCCAATTAACATAATCATTTTCGCATCTTCTTGGAGTTTAGAATTCAATATTTCGCATGAACTCCTTAATTTTTTTAACTACAACTAAAACGACCGTTTGTCAATATGTTCCCTAATGCAGCATTGACATTTCGTTGGGATCTTTGGAAATTCAAAACCTGATTATTTACTTCTTTGTCTACAGTTAATCGTTCATTTGAATCTAATATCGAATTTTAAATTTTAGAAACGATAATTAAAATTCAAATCAAACCATATAAAATTGAATACGAAAATCCATCACTAATTTTCAGGAAGCAAGCTTGACGGTAACATCAAATCGTGTGGGTAAATTAGAATCGTACCATGCAGCTGTATTTATGGCTTTTTGGAGCTAAAATTTAGAATACCTAACCTGAGTCTGTTATGTTTTTCGTTACTGTAATCTAACTTAGTTGCAATCATTGGATAATTACCTCCTTGTCTTCTTCTTCAAGGGTGAATTCCTTCTTCTTCACTACCTTGAGTTGGTTACGGAAGTTGAATTCGGCGGCTTTCTTTTGGAGCTTGGCGAATTTGTTCTCATATTTGGAAACCTTCTTGAGGGTAGGCTTGATGCTGCGTACGAATTCATCGTTAATATACTCAAATTGTGTTTTTTAAGTACAATTTTCTAGATATAGTTTTATCCTAGTTTTGATAGTTAGAGAAGTATTTCAACAGTAATTTGGTTGCAAAAAGGATAAGAACTCTGGTCTAAGAAGTTGGACTAACATATTCCAAAATTAACAATGGAATTCAATTTCATCACATAAAGGTAAAAAAATTAAATGCAAAAAATATTGAGATTTCGGTAAATAGATTAAAAATCTTCAAATTCGTGTTATAGATTTTATTTGGCAAATAAAATAAAAATGAGAATCCTAGAAATTGTTGAGCAGTTTTTAATTTAAATTTTTAAGAAAGTACTTAAAAATATACTTACAATTTGCCTCTGAGGTCGTTTACTTGGCTATTCAAATCTGAAATCTGCCATATAAAAATATGATTAGTGATTCAAGTTAAACAAAAAATATTTCAGGTGTTGTTTGCATTTACGGTAAAGAATTTGAAAAAAATATTTTAACAGTTATTTTATCAGTGGAATTGATGGTATAAAGATGATTTTAATAACTGATATATTATAATAAATAGCACAACAAGAAAAATAAATAAATATAATAATTGGTTAGAACTGATACTATTGGTTTTAATTGAACTCAAAATTACAAGTAGGAGTCAAAATGACACTAACAGTTTCTTTGAATTAGCAAGAAGTTATCCAAGGATTCAATACATTATCAAGGGATCTATCGAAATGACAGTTCCTCTGATTTTGCTTAATTGCAATTGAAATATGTCAACCTTAGTAAAATTCTCTCTATTATCATTATATTCTAAAAACAGGCTCATTTCTACTTGCTACTTAACAACGCAAGTTTTGGTAAAAGTATAGAAAACAAGTAACAACGAACTCGCTTAAATTTGTTATAAACATTTGAAGACAAAAAAAAATAGTATACAAACAACAACTGAACAAAGTATACAAGCTTTAGAATGATTAGATTTAAACCATTTATTTCACATGACCAAAAAAAATAATCATTCTAACGATCTTCGACAAAAAAAAACCAACAAGTTAACAAAAAACGTGCACTGGAAAACACAAACAACACTCACATAAACGTTAAATAAGCTGGAAAACGTTAAGCGACACACAAACAAGCTGCAGAGTAAAACACATATAAAGGATTATCGTCCATAGTGGGGCGCAAAATAAGGGGGTGGGCGGATCAAAAATCGTTCGATTCATCAAAATTATCACAAAATAAGTACAAAATGCGACAACTAAAATACTAATTAAAAAAATCCACTCGTTGGCCACAAGTTCAATGGGACACTGGTGGTGGTAGGCGCTCGAACAAGTAAAAATCAAAACGTACCAAAAATGTAAAAACAGAGCGACAATCTATCAAAATCTGGGGGGAGGGAGGTCGTGGTACTCTGGTCTTAATCAGATTTTAATTGCAGCTTTAATCTACTACTACTAACTACGTATAAACTTTTTGAATGATGAGTAAGTGGGATTCGTGCTTTTTTTATGCTCACGACGCATAAATACGTGCTCATAATACATTCTACTTCGTGTTTCATGAATCTTGAACAAGCAGAAAACGGCAAGCGCCGCCATCTATAGAGGCCAAGGCATCTACTAATTGACAGATAGATGGAGCTACATAATTCGGAAGAATTTAATGCTAAAGCTTTTGTTACCTTTCGAATTTGGTAATGCAACTGACGCGATCGAATAAGTTCGAAAGCCCCAAACTCTAAATTTGATAGCATCATACGTGTGCAGTGAGTATCATAGGAGGGTTAATATAAATGGAGTTGACATAATTAACTCACCAGACACTTGATAAAATAACTCTAAATGTTCACTCTTGGATTTGTTTTCTCAAAATGTCATTGATGAATCAATAACATTTTGAGAAAGCTAGAATCGAATCTATTACGCTATGTACTCAAACAACAGTTAGTCTGCAAATGCCAGTTGCAGGTATCTAAACCTTTTATCCTTTTTTGAATCGATTCGCACTTATCTTAATTTACTCATCATTCACCACTACATCTAAAAATCTAAAATTAATCACAAAATGTAATCAGGGACTGATCCTGAAATTAAGGATGGAGAGGAATGAGCATGGCACTTTCTTTTGAATCTGTAGTTTACGGTTCCTTACATCACGAAATGTCTTATAATTCGGCTGTGGTGAGATTTGGAACGCAGAAATTGAAAACACTATTGATGATGACTGTAAAGCATGAAGGGCCATGCCGTTTTTTTTTAGGAAGAAAAGCGATGGAAGTTGAGCTGGGAATAGTGGTCGACTACTACGACGATGGTCATTAGTTGAAATGTTTGGTTAAAGCTCCTAAAATCTATGTTATTGGCTTGTTTGTTTTTCAAAATTGATTAACCTACATCTAATTTTTTTCATATAAAATTTCTTCCGTCTTGAGGTTCCATATTTGATTTTAAGCGTATTAAAAAAAAAGACGAATGTGAAGCAGGAGATGGTATGGAACATTTCAGGATCAGTTTTACATTTGTTAGCTTATTTTATGTTTCGTTCTCACTATCACTTATCAACTGTTGTTGCGTAATGAATATAACCAACTATCCAAAGTTACAAAATGTTCGCGCAAAATTGCGTGTTGGTTACGGATGACGAGGAACAAAAAATAAGCTCACAATATAAATGATAAATTGCTAATTTTTTCAAATGAATTCTAGTTTGCAGTGTCGCACAATATTTTTTTCGGTTTGTGCGACATTAATCGGCGACTTATGCCAGATGAGTTAGTCGTTACATCTTTGGGATTAGGATCTAAACGGCTTAACACTTCATGATTGTACTCTATGGAGGAATTACGCCATGATGCTATGTTGTGGTGTCTTGTGTAAGTTCATCGATAAAATTCATTATTATAAAATACAGTGCTAAGATATTTTCAAGGGTAAGATCGATGTTTTTACGAAAAATATGACTTGGGTGAAAATAAATTTTCCAGAGGAAAAAAGATTGGCCTCTTTCGTGTCTTATTTTCATAGTTATAAAAATTTTAAATTGCTACAACTCTATGTGAGTCTCCTTGAGACTTTAGAGCTTTAGATACATTTTCTCGAGAATTTGGGGTTTAAATAACTTCTCTTGATAATTTAACAGCGCCTAAGGTGACAAGAGAAGAAAAAAAGGACACTTGCGTCTCGAATTAATAATTTTACTTAGGATCTTGAAGTAGATAAATACCTTGGTGTTCTGGATTATTTTCCTTGCTCCAAACGAATTTACTTAGAATTTTAAAGCTTTGAAAGAATTTATTTAAAGGTTCTGAACCACGGATGTGTTTTTCATTTAATTTTTAAACTCTAAACGAGTTTATTTGGAAAATTGCTCTATACTTTCACGTTTGATATTCATTTGCTTCAAAAGTTAAGACCTTTGAGAGTCTTTAAAGCAAGCCCCTTAAAATGTAGGATTTTTTATATTTGTTACAAATTCCTTTTACAAGACTTTTAGAAGTATTCTTTTCTTTTTGGTATTGGGCTCTAGATCCTTCTTTCTAAGAGTTCAAAACTTTGGATGTGTTTTTTAAACTCTTTTGCTCTTTGGGTGAGTCTTCTTGATACTTCAAAACTTTGAATGAAATTTTTTGGCAATCTACCGTTACAAACATAATTTTTTTGATAATTTGTAAATTTGCAAAAGAAATAAAATTTGGAGCTTTCACTGATGTCACTTAAAGGCTCAATGCTTCTAAATAACTGCAACTTTTAAACTCTGGATGATTTTTTTGCAAACCATTTTTGATTAGTTTCATTGGAATTTTAGAGATTTCAATACGGTTACTCTTAAGTTCATAACTCTACCTGTATTTGGTAAGGAATTCAGCACTTCAAATATTCTTTTTAATTTTCTTTTATAAAAAGCAATCGCGAATGGGTTTCATTTGGATTCTGAGTCTCCAAGTAAGTTTCCTTATTAATTTAACGTTCTAAATGAGTTTATTGAAGACTTCGAAACTCTTTATGAATGTTCTTGGTATTTTAACATTCTAAAACTAAATCAGGAAACAGCAATCTATAACAATCTATGGAAAACATCAAGTGAGAAATTTCATGATTTCAAGCTTGAGCTGGAAATTAGTAGATGTACAGGAGCATGATATTTTTTTTTGGTTACCAAAAATATTTTAGTGTAAATATTTTTTAGTCATGAAAATATTTTGTGCTAGATAATTTCTAGTCATCAAAAATATTTTGGAGTACTTTTAATACAACATCTTTTAAATCAAAATATTTTTAATTAAAAAGTATTAATACCTTTTTGTGTATCGTTATTATTTTATATATTACTGATTAGTGATGTGTTCTCCATGGAAGCTAGGAAAGCACAGCTTCTCTTGTAGGATGAAAATGTAAATGTTAATTTCTGGTCAGTAAAAACTGACGAGCAAACTAAATTTGTTAACAAAAATTTCGACTTTCAACTTTCGACTTTAATCGCAATATTTCGGCTTTCTCTAAATTTTGGTTTTTCAAACAAAAATTTGACTATTCGAGCGCCGCGTTGTCATCAACTTTGAATTGTCTTTTTTCAAAATAATAATAATTCGAATTCTTTAAATCTGGTTTTGAAATTGTTGAAATTGAAATTATTTTCTCCATCTTGCTCAAAATACATCAGTGACGTGAAAATATCTTGCACGGTATTTTATCTTTTGATTGTTGTTTACAGTTCAAAGATAACTTCTGCAATGTTGCTACTTGATTTGATCCTGAGTAGTTCGACAACAGGAGGCTTTTAAGCTAAGACTTTTTTCCTTCCGTTCCAATATTTTTTAGCACTGACGAAAGTGCTAAAGGCGATTTTCTCCTTAAACAACATTGCAATAGCTACCAAGAGACCGAACGAGTTTTTTTCTCTTTGTATAATATACAGGATGTTTCACGTGTCTGATAAAAGCGTTGTGTGTGTCGAAACACTCTGTAAGGGTACCTCCCAATCTCTTTTTCGGACTTCACGTTCCAAATCCCATTTCTGCTCCTCGCATATATACATTCGATCATAATACTCTTTGCAAATCTTCTTTAGTTGGGCTAAAACCGAAAAAAAACGGAACCTGTTGTCAGAATTGTGTAATATCTGAGATAATTTCCATTTAACACGAAAAATACAAAACAGGGGAATTGCACAGGACACTAAGTGACTTACACAAAACAAACGTGCTAACATAATGTGTTTTGTGTTCAGATGTGGTTTTTCCCGGTTGTTCCCGATTCAAAAATATAGTACAATTCGATATCGCCAGAAAAGGATGTGCCATGTAGCGTAATTTTGGGATTGGACAAGGTAACGCTTCTCGCCTATTTGAGAAGGTAGTTCAGCCGGCAGATACAATATATACATTGCAAAATAGGTAAAGATAACAAAAATCATGTTATCTTTCCGCAATCGCTAACAACAAAATGCCATTCCACCATAATATAGCGTCTTAATTTCTCAACAGGAAAATCACATTCGGGTACTGATTACTAAAAAATACCTCAAAAGCTTTCATTCTTTCAATAACTTCTAGGTCATATTTGTCGCCTTCTAGTTTAACAATTCTTTCGTAATATGTTTGACAAATCGTTTGCAGTTCCGCTAGAAGAAACAACAACATTAAGATGACAGTGTGTTGTATTCATATCGACCGGGAGACCTTGTTTTTAAATAGTGTCTGCTCATCGCGGGGGATTTTTTTATGATCGTAGTAAAAAAAATACAAGTGATTTAAAACACACTATAAGTAAAAATATGTTGACATATCTAATGCGCAAGGGCAGCAACCACTGTGATCTTATACAGTCAGTTGATCTTGCTTATTGAGCTGCATGGTTCTGTGTCCACGCTTGCGCATAAGATCGGAGTAGTTTCACAATCAAAAAATATATAAAAAAAGTGCGTGTGAGTAGTGTATGGGTAGTAAAAGCGTTGGCACATAGTGGTGAGGCGAAATAAGAATCCAAATGTGCTATTTTCAGTCAAAATTGTTGATCCAAAACCAGTCTTAGGCCGCTTTGCAGCTGGGGCCCACGTTAGTGATTAGCGCGTAATTTCCGAAATTTTATATAAAATCTGATGGAAGCTATAAATCGTCTAATCATGATTAAAATATTAAAAGCCAAACAACTTTTTAACCAAGAAATTACTGCTGTTCACAACAACATTTCGAGATTAAATTCTGAAAGTAAACTCTACAAATTAAACTTTAAATTTCGTTGTTTATTTTTAAAAATTTTGAAATCTCGACATTTCGGAAAATATTACGTAACAAGTTTGAATTTTTTCACATCCCATCATTTTTGTGCCTAGTGTCAAAATTATGACAACAAAATCAAAGGATTTTAAAGGGAGCTATTTTAATATCGAAATTTCAATAAAAAAATTTGAATAGAAACTTAAAACTTTGAGAAAAACCAAAAATTTAACAATAAAACTCGAGGTATCAAAACTCCAAAGAAATTTCGATTTTTATCTCGATATTTCGATTTTTTTTGGAGTTTTTGACTTTGACCACAACATTTTTACCTTTTATTTACTCACAATTTAAGAAATGAGGTCGAAAATTTGAGACAAAGTTCAAAAATTTGACTTGGAAGTCGAAAAGCTGAGTTCAAAGTCAATACTTAAAAAACCAATTACGAAAAAATTGAAAATTTCGGAAAACTGTTTTGCTTCATTGTTATTCGAATGTTCTCAAAATATCAATTGTTTTCTTAGAATATCCATTTTAAGCTGAACATTTTCTATTTTAAAAAATATTTTAAAAAAAATGTATTTTTTTGAAAACTCGATCATTTGCACAAAACTTGTTTTCTTATATTAGATCCGCATAACATATTAATTCTGCATTTTGGTTTAGATTTTGTATTTTCGAAATTTTAACTTTATCTTGGTTCTAATCCTAAAAATTCGCCGCCATGTAACCAAATTGTGGGAAAAAATCAAATGTAACATCGAAATTTTACTAAAGATTTCTATAAATTTCTAATTTTAGACAAAAATAGAAATTGTAGAAAAATTGGGGGAATTAATAAAAATTCTAATTTGTCGATATTTTGCAGAATTTTTTTACAAATTTTGTTTTCCCCAGAAGGTCCAATTTTTTTTTTAGTTTGAACTCGAAATATCGATCTTTTACCCAAATATTTCGACAGTCTCTAAAAATGTTGACACTTTTCTCCAAGTTTCCTTTCTTTTGAAATTCTACCTTTTTTGTTGAAATCTGTATTAGGGCTTAACATTTTCTGATTTTTCTCAAAATTTGATTTTTTTACATCCAAAAATTTTGAGTTGCTTCTAGATATTTTGATTTTAATTACGAAAGAGTGATATGCTTTTAATTTTGACTTGAATAATATTTCCATTTTAACTTCAAAATTAATATTATAATCAAAATTAGTAGACAAAGTGATAAAGGTTTGTGGTTTAAATTCAGGGATTCTATTGTAAAGTTAAAATTTTACCAAAATTAAACTTTCAGATTTCGATATAAAATTAAAAAATCGTAAGCAATTCGAAATTCTTAAAAATATTAAATTAAATAAATGGAACATTTTACACAAAATAAAAAATGAAATTCGTACGAAATGTAAAAATTGTCGATCAAAGTCGGAACTATTTCTTGACTATTTATACCAATAATTTTGTAAGTAGAAAAAATATGATTTTTTTCTGTTTTATATTTACACAGAGGTCCAATCGAATAAAGTTGTGGAACATGTTGGGTAAGCAGCAATTTTTTATTGAATATCATCCATCATGTAGTAGTCATTTTACAAAGAGTCGTAACTAGTTTTTTTGACTGTATATCTCTAGCAGTAAATTTCAAATTTTATTAAAAGCAGAAAATTAATTTATCTGCAAGTTTCATCCATAAGTATTTTGAGTAGCACTAATAAAAACAGAAGCTGGAAAAAGACGTGAATGTTGAATGTTAGAGAAAAAGGTTAATAAGGCATTTCCACGTTTTTAATGTCATGGAACAGGAGTTTTAAATTTTTTTATAGAGAATTTTGTCACCAATAATTTGACTGGACTATTTTTTTTATTACTCTTTAGGATAGGTCACCATGATCAAACATGACAGAATGAGAAAGCATGACGATGCAAAAAAAATGGTAATAAAATAATAAAAACAAAAATTGTCCATACCGCTAAAACAATTAAGAACAATTTTATTTCATTACACTTTCATTAACTTTTTCTACGTAGAGTTAGCCGTTTTAGACTTAAACAGGAAGCTTAATCCTTAAGGCGATTTAAGAAATTTTTAATATTATGAACAAATGATTAAGAAGATTTTAAAATGAGAAATGTATCAATCGTGGAAACTTTCTCGGCAACGAATTACAAAATTTGGAGCCTGTAGACACGAGTCTTCATAGATATAAATTAACACTGCTATTAAGTTGGATTGACTATTTGTGACTTGTGGCTTGCGAAAGTTGTCCTTGAAAGACTAAAACCTACAAGCCCTTGAGATGTTCTGTAGAATGTCACCAACCAGGTTGCAGAGATACTCAACCAAAGTATTGCCATCAATTGGTCTCTTAGCGAAGGGGCTCTCAGAAGATAAACTCTAGGAGTAAATACTGTCAACAAAAATACATTGAGAAAATAAATTCTCTGAGAAGACATTCTGAAGAGCTTTTCAAAGAAGAGACATCAAGAAAAATAAAAGAGGAAATTCTCATAAAAAATAACCTGAGGGAGAAAACTTTCAAGTAACAGACTCTTAGAAAAGAAACTCTCAACGAACAGTTTCTTAGAAAAATAGCTCTCAGAAAAGACTTTCCCAGAAAAGACTTTAAGTGAAGAGACTAAGAGAAGAGACTCTAAGTGAAGAGACTAAGAGACGAGACTCTCAGAGAAGAGATTCTGAGAGAGGTAGACATTCTTAGAGAACTGGCGAAGAAGGGACTCTTGGAGAATAAACTCCAAGAGAGAAGACTCTTAGAAAATATAGTTTATGAGAAAAGTAATTTAGAAGAAATGAACTCTCTAAGAACAAAATCTTCAAAGAAATGACTCTCAAAAGAGAGACTCAGGAAAGACATTTTAGGAGAAGGAACTAGAAGAGAACAAATTCTTAAATGAGAAACTCTTAGAGAAGAAACTTAGAGAGAAGAGACTTTCAGGGAAGAGACTCTCAGAGAAGAGACTTTTAGGGAAGAGACTCTCAAAGAAGAGACTCTCAGATGAGATACTGCCAGATGAGCGACTCTCGCAGAAGAAATTCTTAGGGAAGGTATTGGAGAACAGACTCTGAGAGGAGAGACTTACAGCGAACAAATTCCTAAATCAGAAACTCTCAGAAAAGAAACTTAGACAGAAGAGACTTTTGGGGAAAAAACTCTCAGAGAAGAGACTGTCAAATAAGAAACTGCCAGAGAAGAGTCTCCGACAGAAGAAATTCTAAACGAAAATATTACGGGAGAAGAGACTTGAAGAAAAGAGACTCACAGCGAACAAATTCTCAAATGAGAAACTCTCAGAGAAGAAACTTAGAGAGAAGAGACTTTCAAGGAAGTGACTGACAGAGAAGAGATTTTTAGAGAAGAGACTGTCAGAAAAGAGACTATCACAGAAGACATTCTCACAGAAGAAATTCTCAGAGAAGAGACTCTCAGAGACAAGACTCTTAGAGAGATACTCTTAAATAAGGCATTCCAAGCAAGGAAATGGAATTATTTCTCCCATTATAAATAAGCCCGTTACTTATGTTTCAGGATCAATGTGCTGATTGGTGAACAGTATTCCGGTGTTAGCTGAACGCACCCATGAAGTATTATTTAACATGATACAGAAAGCCCCAACTTTTCGAAAATATTCAGATATCATTTTAAAATAAAACTACATTTGAACGTACTTACTTTATATTAAAGTGCGATGTTTATTTAAAATGTCAGTTTAAAGAAAAAATGCAATTTAACTTGAACCAAAATAGTCGGAGACCATGGACTGAATCACTACTTCCGAGCTGCAGTAAAAACTACTTCTATCCTAAGTTACCTACTTTTGAGGGAAAGGTTCAACATGCATTTCTGGTCTAGGATTGTTTCTGGAGCACATTTGGGTTCTTATTGAGGCGAATGTGTTTTGGTGTGTACACAATGTGAATACATAAAATCTTGAACGTTCGAAAACAACTCTGACAATTTGCAAAACTCCTTGCAGTGCTGAAGCTACTACTGTGTGCTCATGTTACATTAGAAAAAAAAACGGTCTACGCTCATTGCGGATCAACACCACCGCGAATATCCATTCTACCTGCATCTCCCTGTATTCCACTTCTTTTTCTAGATCGTATTTCTTATTTTCGAGGTCAGATATGCGTTTGTGGTATTGTTCGCACATTTGCTTTAGTTGGGCTAAAATATATAAAGCCTTAACATACAATTCTAATTGATGGAATTTGAAATTAACATTTCCTGCTTATATACTCGATGTGTACATGTATAACAATTTGTTTGTGTATGGTTTCAATCCCTAGAGATTCTTCAGAGGTGACATTCCTGAGTGAAACTAATCCACATGTTCAGAAAAATCAGAAAAATCCAAGAGAAGGACAAAGTAAGCAGAATGCTACCGTAGACATGGAAGTCAGAATAGGAAACCATTACTGATCTAGGCTAATGCCAAATCTACGTCTTAAACAAAGATAAGCTGAAATTTATTCCCTTGCAGACTTATGACTTACTGGAGGTTAAATTCAATTATGAGATTCAACGAAGGGAGTCACTGCATTCATTTTAATCTAAAACCTAAAATATGAGGAGTTGTTTCATTAAATATCCTCAAAAGGTAACCAAAATTTACATCTGTGGAATAGTTAGATCAATAACTATCAGCTTAAACGAACAGAAAAATTATTTTAAAAAGTAAACACATATAATAATTATCTTGTAATTAATTTCATGAGACTTAGCGTAATTGGAATGAAATTTGCAAGAAGCAAAGAATAAAAGCAATTCCTTCGTAGTCAATTGACATAGGACAAGGTTTTTCATACGCCTTTTGGGGATGAAACAGAAGAGATATTAAGTAGTTTGTTTGTGAGTAATGACCCTTAAACTCATCCAATTGAACAATGTTGAGTTCATCATCATCAGTCATTATGTCTTCATTCAGTTCAATTGAACCCAACACAATCTAACCTAATTTATTTTTGAAATCAAATTTCAAGTTTCTCTTTTTAAAAAACACCAAACAAAACCGGGGGCTAAACCCCGAGACCTTGAAACCCCGAAGAGTCCATGAGACCTCCTATTGCATTTGAGAGAAGAACCCTATTCATCAAGTGAGCTCTAGGCCCCGTCACAGCTTAATCTGGCCCCGATCATATCCCCTTTGATCGCGTGCAACACTAGCAGGCACCTGGACATTCATCAATTTGAAGGCCCCCGAAAGAAAGCCACCAAATCTATCTGAAATCGATTACCAACTCAGGAATGTCCCCAGAAGTAGATACGCTCTTATGTGTTTTACAATGCTTTGTTGTTGAATGTGAAAATTCGTATTTTCATTTGCTTCCATTTTGTAATGCGGTTTGAAAATCAACGCGGAAAACAACAAGTCACGTCGCGCCAAATGCATTGGCTCCGAGTTGGTAAAAAAAGTCTTTAATTATAGCTCGTCTAATTTTGTTTGCGAATAAACAACTTGTTGACGTTTGACTTGTTATTCTCCCTTCTATTACGCGCGTTCTGAAAATATAGAGATATTTTTCTTTGAAGCAAAGCAAATCTTGGACATCATTGTGATTACAATTTGGTTAGACCATGCATCAGAAATACAACAATAATCAGATCATTGAAACAAAAAATTAATTGTAATATTTTCTAGTTACAGTTGCTACCCTCATCAATATTATTTGGCGGTTTATTTGAGTAAAAATGCTAAAAAGTTTCTAGTTCATCATAACCATAAACTGATGTTCTTTAATTTCAACTTTAAAGTTGAAATTATTAGAAATTTTTATTTTTTGTTATTGATGTTAACTCATTTTCGATAATTACAAATTGTAATAGACGACACTTTATAAGTATCAAATTTTGGAAAAAGAGAGAACCTTTGTGAAAAAAAATTCAATATTTAGTAAAAAAAAAATGAAACTTTCAAAAAAAAGTCGAAATGCAGAGAAAAAAATTGATTTTTTTTAAATTGAATTACATTCGGCGCAGATTTCAGACTCAAAATTTTGATTGTAAACTAAAAATTTTGATTTAGAAAGAATTTTGGAAGCTTCCGATTTAAAACCCAAATTTCGAGGTTAACCACAAAATTTCAAACTGAAACTGATTCGATTTAAAGCCAAGATTACAACTTCAAACTCGAGCTATTGATTATTTTGAATTTAAGGTTTCAACTCGAAATATTTTAATTTCAATTTTATTTTCCAGAGGTTTCAACTCACTTCCAAAATTCCAAGATTTTACTTAAAATTTTTAATTTGTTCCAAAATATTTTGACTTTAGTCTACTTTGATTATTTTAGCTTTCAACTCGATATTCGAAAATTTTTATTTTTTGATGAAAAGATAAAAATTCCGGGAAAAAAGTGGAAATTCAGAGAGAAAAGTAGAAATTTCGAATTTCAGAATTCAGAGAAAGGAATTGATTTTTTTAAATTTAATTTTATCCTGCACCTCTAAAACTCAAAATTTTTTTTCTGAACTCGACATTCCTCTTTGAAAATCCAAATTTTGAGCTTAATTACAAAATGTCCACCTTAAAATAGAAACTTTCATGTTTTTGCCATCAAGCTTTCGTATTCAAATTCAAATTTACAGTTTCAAACTCAAAATAATGATTCCTTTTTAATCGAATTACTAGAAAAGTATTTTTAGTTTCCTCTTCCGAAAATTCCAAATTTTAATTGGAAATTTGTACTGTTTTCTAAAATTTCGACTTTAATCGACTTTAAATATTTTGATTTTCAATTTGTTATTCCAAAATTGTTGATTGTTTGAGAATAAAATCAAAATTTGGAGAAAAAAGTACCATAAAAAAATTCAAGTTTAGCTCAAATTATAGAAAATCATTTTTAGTTTCAATTTTATTTTCAAAAAAATTAGAGTCATTTTCAAAATTTCATTTGAAATTTTTACTTTGTTTTGTAAAATTTCTTCTTTTTTCTTCAAATATTTCTACCTTCAATTTGGCCTTCAAAACGTATCGATTTTTTAAGAAAAATATCATAATTTCAAAAAAAATATTGAAATTGTAGGAAAAATCGAAATTCTTAACAATATGTCCATATTCAGAGAAAAAATCCAATTTTTTAAATTGATTTTAATTCTGCACCTTTTCAACCACTCATTTTAAACTCGAAATTTCAATTTCCAACATTTTGAAATTTCGAGAGAAACGTCGCTTAGAGAACAAAGTCCCAATTTACAAAAAAATTTCGTATGTCAGAGACGAAGAAATCGATTTTCTTTTAATTTAATTCCATCCTGAATCTTTACAAAATTTTAAATGCAATATTTAAAATTTCGATTTTCAAGGTTATAAATTTTCGAGGAAAAATTAAAAATTTCCTAGAAAACGTAGACATCAGAGAACGAAATCAGCGCTTTTTCAACTCGAAAGTTTGAATGTAAATTGTAAAATTTCGTGAAAAATTGAAAAATTATAATTTCCAAAAAAATGTCGACTTTAAATTTCAAATTTCTGTTGGTGACTTGCAAATTTGGATTGTAAGCTTGAAAAATCTTTAGACGTGCAAAATGAACTTAAAGCGTGACGAAAACGTAGAATGGAAATCAATTTTATAAAAAAGAAAACATTTGTTTGCGATTTTCGACTCCGATTTTTTAAAATTTTCAGTTTCACATCGAAGTTTTGAAGTTGAGATTGTACCAAAAATTTACACAAAAATTCGATTTTTGTAATTGAACCTCATTCACAAAATTTATATTTTGATGAAATTTCAAATTGAAGTTTTTAAACCAGAAAAATGTAAAAATTTAAAGAAAGAAATTAAAAATTAAATATCGAATTCCATTCCATTTTCAGTTCAAAATTTCAATTGCAAACTTGAATTTTTGAAGTCCAAAATTTTTAGAATTTCGAGATAATGTCGAAATATTTCAAAAAAACGTCTAAACCCAACGAAAGAAGTCAATTTTGTGTTGAAATTCATTCTGCATCTGTTAGTTTGAAAATTTTCAGTTGGATTTTGTCCATGTGGTTCCTAACTATAATAATAATAATAATAGTATCGACCTGATAGCTCCAACAAGCTATCTTTAATAAGAAAATTTGTTTGGTATTACCATTAATAAAGTGAGCAAGTGTAACTAGAACAGCTTGAACCAAATTGGTCAATATTGGATAAGTGAAACTAGATTATCATTGCATTTGCCAATTTCTGTGTGCAGACGTAGCAAAAGTGATTATAAAAGAAGAAGTACGCCTTATTTTTCTAACGTTCTAACCTCGATATCTTTCAACCTAACGAGGTACTCCAAATCATATTTTGCATTTTCCAACTTGGCAATTCTCTCGTGATGTTGTCTGAGGATACTTTTTAGTTGTTCTACACGAAAACATACATTATCATGGGGTAAAAACAACGTACAATAGACAGAAACTGTGTTGAACGTAAACATGATGTCCGGGACAATAAATGCTCCCATTGAAACATTCGATGTGATTTATAAAAAAAAAGACATTTACCTTCATTAGCATCTTCAACTGGTTTTGGTTTGCCACACCTTTCTTCAATGATGCGCCTCCTTTCGGCGGCTTTGCGTTCCTGTTCCTTCTTTAATTCTTCGGCGGCTTTCTTTCTCAACAACAACTAAAAACAAATAATCAGTTCCAAAGCTTTCGTGTAATCAAAAATGTAAACCCACCCTCAATTTCTTCTTTCTCTCCGGTGTCATGAAACCCTTCTTGGCTTTTTTGGCCTTAGAGGCCTCTTCCATACGGGCTCTGACCTCGGCCCTCTTGCGCTCGATTTCCGCCTGCTTCTTCTTCTTTTCCTGTTTATTTAACGCGTTAGTTATTAGTTTGTTTACCTGATTTTGAAGCTATTGGCCAAATATTTTTGAAATGGTGCAATGAACTTGGAGCCTTAGCAGACTCAAGGAATTCAAATGAAGATTTTCAAAAATACTTAGCCAAAATCGCCTCTGCAGTCCAAATTGGTGTACGTGCCTCCTCCAGCCTTTTTTTCTAGAAAAGAGAGAAAAATCACAATTAGTATCTGATAGAAGATGATGTAAAGTGGAGATTGGCGTTTCTTTTAATATTAATTTCGACCGGACGAACAATTTAAATCTTTTTTGGAAATCCTGTTACCATTAGTCCAATTTTTGAACTGCTAAAATCTTAATTTTTGTAGCTTTTCTGAGACGAATGTTTGTAAAAGTTAAATTATCATTTGATATTAAAATCCACGCTTCCCCACCTTATTTGTTTAAGTACATTTTGTAAGTGTGATTTGTCGGATTTATTATTTATGGGAATGAAATTATTTCAGAAGAAACATGCAATGAAATATCCTAACGCCCCACATATTATGATATTTTTTCCTAAATAAACCACATATTTCTATTTTGTTTTATTTGAACTAGGAAATCCAAACTGCATGACCAGCAACGTAAAAATAATGTTTTTCTAAAAGTACTAACTGTGTAAATCAAAATTTATTACATGATGCTGACTACTTTGATCATTTTTCTAGAGATTTCCGTAACATCTACTTTTTTTTACAAAATTTCGAATTTTTTTCTCAAAATTTCGATTGTCTAAATTTTTTTCTTCAATTTTCAACTTTTTTTCAGTTTACACTTTCAACGGTTATTCTTTTTTTTCTACAAATTCGACTCAAAAATTTGAATCTTTGAAATGATCTTGCCATTTTTCCAAACCACTTTAATTTCGAAATGTCACTTATTTAGAAATTTTGTTTTGTTTTCCCGAAACTTTAGGTGTTTTTTAGAAAAGTCGATTTATTTACGCGGCGTTGAAATTAAAGTCTCGTCTGTTTTTTTTTTCAAAATATCGAATTTGAACTCAATTTTTTCCCAAAGTATCAAATTTTTGCCAGAAATTTTAAGTTTAAATGCTTAAATTTCAAGAATAAATTTTTTAATGTAAAATGCAAGTTTTTTAATTATTAACTTTTTTTTAATTTGCACTTTCAACGTTTTTTCTTTTTTCTTCCTAAAATGTCGACACAAGTCAATCATTTGATTTCTTTAAAGTATTTTGACGTTTTTCCAAATTTCTGCACACTCGAAATGTCATTTATTTAGAAATTTCGATTTCTTTTCCCAAAATTTCAGGAACGTTTTTTAGAAATCTCGAGTTTTGAAACCTCTTTTTTTTTCTTTTGCCAATTTTTTAAAAAATTCCAATTTGAACTCGATTTCTTTCTACCGTTTTGACTTTTTTGATTTTTGAAAAAACGTTAGAAAGTTCTGGAAATTTCAAAACTCTATTTCTTACTTTCAAATTTTACTTATTTTTACCAAAGGTTTTGACTCGACCCGAGAAATTTATTTTTTCTGGACAGTCTTTTTTTCTAAGTTTTGACTTTAATTTCGAAATCTCAATTTTTATTCTTGAAATTTCAGGAAATCCTTTTCATGTGTTTCGAATTTAAATAATTCAAGATCGCGAATATTTTCTCTTTTAAAAATTTTTTCTCATTTAATTACAACATTTTCTAGAACAGTTCACCTTCTTTTAGAAATGTTGGTTTATTCTCAAAATTTCGACTTAAAATTCCGTTAATTCTAATACAAATTCAAAGGTTTATTTCGAAAATTTTCCATAAAATTTAAATTGACACTTTTCTAATGTAAATTATAATTTTTTTTCTTTAATTATCAAGTTTTTTGTGAATTTACACGTTCAACGTTTATTCTTGTTTCTTCCTAAAATTTCGACACAACTCAAAAATTTGTTTCCTTTAAAACACTTTGATATTTTTCCAAATTTCTACACTAATTTCAAAATGTCGTTTATTTAGAAATTTCGATTTGTTTTCCCGAAATTTCAGAAACGTTTTTTAGAAATTTTGAGTTTTTAGACGACTTTACAATAAAAATTTCTTCAGGTTTTTGAAAATTTCTAATTTGACTTATTCCAAGAAAACCAAACTTTAGAAAGTTCTGAACATCTCAAAAATCTAATTTTTTGCTTTCAAATTTTACTTTCTTTTTACCAAGGGTTTCGACTCGACATGAGAAATTTATTTTTTCTTGACAGTTTTTTTTTCTAAAATACATTAAATTTCGGAATTTCTACTTCTATTCTCGAAATTCCAGGATAACTTTTTCATGAATTTCGAGTTTTTCTAACTTAATATTTCGACTATTCTTCATGGTGAACTCTTATTGGTCGGACACATTATCTTTGTTAATTTTATTTAACATTTCTGCAACCCCGTTAGGAAATATTTAAATTTTTATTAATGAAAGTTGAAAATATTAATAAACATTTAGACTAGTCTCTCTTTTTAGTTTTTTATACAGTTTCGGCTTTTTCTAGATAAGTTGTCTTTTTTTAGAAATGTTATCTTTCACCTTCCAAAAAGAATGGAATACAGATTCAAAGGTTTATTTCCAAATTCGACTCGTTCCTCAAAATTTAAATTGACGCAAGTGTACACTTCCAACGTTTATTGTTTTTTATTTCTCAACTCAAAAATTTGATTCTTTTAATTAAAAGATTTAATTTTTAAACGTAATTTATTTAGAAAATCCAATTTGGTTTCCGAAGCATTTTTTAAAAATGTCGAGTAATTTAAACTAAGTACTTTAAAATTAAGATTTCGTCTGTTTTTAAAAAAAATTGAATCTAAACTATTTTATTTCAAAATTTCGACTTTTTCTAGAAATTTCAAGTTAACTAAAATTTTTTAAAAATTTCGAAAAAGCGGCTTCTTTTCCAAAAATTTAATTTTATAGTTTCAAGTTTTATTGCCTTTATACCTTATGTTTCGACTTAATAAGAGAATTTTATTTCTCCCCGAAAGTCCTTTTTATAAATTTTAATTTTAATTTCCAAACCTTCATTTTTATTCTTGAAATTTCAGGAAATGTTTTTATAAATTTCGAGTTTCTTTAACTCAACATCTCGACTATTTCCTTTTTAATATTTCTGATTTAATTTAATCTCTTCATGAATAGTTGAATTTTAAGAGGTATTAGCTGTTAGCTTTGCTTTGGAAATTTAGATTATAAATTCCAAAATTCTAATACAAATTAAAAAAATGTTTTGTTCCCAAATTTCAACTTAAAATTCGTCAAGGAAAATTCCCATTTTATTTCAAAATGTAAAGGTGAAATCAATAGTTTTTTTTCTACATTTAACTTTCAAACTTAAAATTTTCAGCTTTTTCTCAAAACTTAAATTTTAAACGGCCAATTTCGAATTTGATTGAGTTTTATTTTTTGCAAATTGATTTAAAAAAAATTGAAATGCAAGACTTGTCCCCTGAAACTAAGAAAGATTAAAAAACACAACTAAGGAAGACAAGATTTGTATTTCAATTTTTGAAAATAACCAAGGACCAGTCCGTTCCACCTTGATTTTTGAAGAAATGAATTTTTTGGTAAAACTGTTATGCTTCTGGTTGTAACCCTATTTATTAACGAGATTATTTTGTAAGAACCCAAGGCATTCCAAACCTCGTCTACATTCTGCATTTTCCAAAAAATAAGTGACGTTAACATTCTCCTATTTTACACGTTTTAAAAATCATTTGATAATCATTAATGTATTAGGAAATATTGTTATTTAAATTAAAATAACCGTGTAAGTTCGTGATGTCAATGAAAAGAATAAACTCTTGTCGAACAAATGAATTTTAAATCAAAATATGTCTAAATATTAAACTTTTTAATTTTCTAAAAAAAATAATATTGAAATTCCTTGTTGATATTAGCGAAACATCTTCTAAAAACATCTATCTTTATTAATATTATTGAGTGCATTATTTTGAATCTAAAACTTGACAAAAAATATTAACCTTAATTTTTGTACCAATGTTTAATTCTTTTTATTTAAGACTGAAAGTGCTTCTCAAGAAAAGTCAAAAGCAGTAGAAAAAATTGTTTATTAATCAATTTTAAGCATTTTATTATTGTATAAGAATGTATATTAGTTCAAATTATTTATTCTTATATCATTAGGTGAAGACCAAGTGCAGAAAAAAAAGGAAGACAGAACGACAAAATGTGTAGGTGTAAAGTGTTATGTTTATGAATTCGGACTTTTTACTATCATTTTTAACGTCTTTTTGTCTTTTGGTGTTGATTTTCTACCTACTAAGTTTATACATTTAAAATAGTACAAATCAAACGCATTTAATGATAGTAACAAGTTAATTTAAAATGTGGAAAATCGCCACCCTAGTACATATATTAATAACAAAGCAAACTTAATAGCAGTTTAATTTCAAAACCATGCAACTTACATCATACCAAAAGTAACTATCTTTATTTATCCACCAGTCAAATTAAGAAAATTTCACAGCCATCGTAACTGCAAATATGCTACTCCTTACAAGGAGCTTTTCATAATACAATGCTACATACTTTACAGTAAGGAAATGCCTACAATTCTATATAAGCGGTTCTACATAGTATATTTGAAAATGCGCAGAGATATTGCGAAATGTAACTTAAACCGAAACACTTTCTAACAATGAAATCAGTGATAAGGAAAAAAATTGAAACATTTTATACTTTACGTCAGTCGTAAAAAGTTCAGATCTCTAAACTGGTCTTTATAAGTAATTAGACACGTTGAATCAAAATTTTAAAATAAAAAACATTACGTATTAATATTTGTTATTTTATTTCATCCTGGATTATTAAAAATAAAAGTCCAATGCAGTTTCTCTTTGAATAACTCGAAATAAAGGGAACAATATCCTCTGTAATACCTTTGTTCACGTTCAACTAATTTAGACCCAATTAAATGCATTGTTCAGGTGTTATCAGTTACACTCCACAATTTTTCTCTTTTTCAATTTCTACCAGCGGCTTGCAATACACATTTTTAATTTTTATCACATTAGCCAGATATTTGATCTATTACTGTCTGGTGCATAAAGTGCAATAAAAATAATTACCTTTAAAGGCAGAAGAGGCAAATTGAACTCTATCACGATCATCCATAATACTGTTGAGACGACGAGGGAGAACATGAAAAAAAAAGACAACATTATAGTATTTAGCTGCACAGAGGTACATAGGAATTGTAATTTAGGGTGCGTTTGGATTAGACACTTTATTTCGTAGATTTCTTCCTGACATAAGTGTCAACAATCCTGAGAGAAGCTATCCGAGACTTATCTACACAGCTGGGAGGAGATAGCTTCTCTCAGGATAGTTGACACTTATGTCAGAGATAAATATACGGAATAAAGTGTCTAGTGTAAACGCACCGTCAAAGAAAAAATATATTTTATGTCAGAGAGAAATGTACGGAATAAAGTGTCCAGTGTAAACGCACCGTTATTCACAAGGGAAAGCAATGTTTTTTTTTTTGACTACATTTGAATAATAATTGTCTTGAAAAAATAATAAATGACTAACAGTTCTTGCTACCATCCCTAAGTGCGGATAAAAAAAATGTAGATTAAGAACAGGGATGGATATGATCTAATGTGGAATATAGCTTAACGTACCTCACATCATCGTCCGCCATGGTGTATGTTTTTGTTGTTCTGAAACAGAAACTCTCGTTGAGAAAAAAACATCAATAATCAACAACTTAAGATAACATAAAATAACCTATTAATTTCATATCCCTTTGGGAACGTAGTTAATAAAAATTACGTTGTTAAAGTTTCATCAACAGCATCTGAGGTGTCGGCTGATGGCGGCGCTTTTTTTTGTTGCTAATTTCTGAAGAGGGTTTAAAAAAGATCTGGCATTATGATGGTGCTCTTGCTCTCTGCAGGGTTACGTTTTTGTAGGTACATGAGAAATGAAGTTTTGCTTGTCTCAGAAATAAATTTTAGAAGCTACAGTTCCAAAAATATTATTTTTGAAACTATAGTTCCCAAAATTTATTTCCTAATTTCAAAAATATTATTTTTGAAGTTTCAAAAATAACATTTTTGAAAGTTACACACTGCAATCGAGTGATAATTTTGTGAAATATCATTAGCCAAACCAGTGGCGGCATAATCAACCCTGACCACGGTTGGACCACCATAATGAAAACACGAGATAGAGGGTAAATAGATACTTGGTTATTCCTATAAGCGTCAGCCTCGCAAAATTTTTGTATGGACTTTTTTTTCGCAAAATTAAATTTTCTGCAACTTTGTTATTAACTTGTTTATCTAACGTCAATAACAAAAAAGTTAGGAGGAGGGAAGGATCAAATAGTTAAAAACTCATTAGGGCTGTATAACTTCTTTATTTTTTTCTTCCTCCTCTTTGTTTTTAGTTACATATAAAAAGGATTAGATTTCTTTTATATAATATTTGGTAACAATTTATATTTTACTGATAGATTGCCCTCATCAACAATCCTAGCAGAATAATTAAAAAACTATTTTTCAATTTATCGAATTCTATTGAGTTTTTATTTAGTTGTGGTACAAAGTTTTTTATTTTCGGAATAGCACACTTCACGTTAATTCTCTATTTATCCTTCTCCTACCTACGTGCAAGTATTTGTTAGCGTTGAATACATTTAGAAGCTAATTTTAGATTCATTGGCACAATATCAAGACATACTTGGCAGCCCGGACCTAATTTGGTTTCTACGCTATACGAGATCATTGAAATCTCAAGTTACTATGCTCAGATACACCCAAGGATTGCTTAAGTATCATTGTTTTGGGAGATTTCGGCTTAAAAATGATAATTGTATAAAAATTATATAATATTATATAAAAAATTTGATACACCTACGTCTTAGTTTGGAAGGCTATAAAGCCTTCTCTCAATTTAGAATCAAGAAATTTTGAAGCATTATTTACAATTGAATGTATTTTCGTCTAATTGATTAGTGGAATTATTTAAGAATGTGTGGATAATATTAATCAGATTCGCTTTACAACATCGTTGGTTAATTATATCGTATAAAGCTTTGACTATACATATTATCTAAGGGATAATGTATGTGGCCGTTGTTACGTCAACTCATTGACCACAGACTTTCTAAGTTGGCATAATAACAACCACACAACTACGCATAGAATTATACAAAATGGAAAACTTCTTTCAAATTTAGAGTCAAAATTTTATAAACGACTAAAAAGGTGCTAAAAAACCAAATCATTAAAAAAAACCAAAATATACATAAAAAAAATGTTTCATTCAAAAGTGGTTGGAAACATGTCGGCATTTTCAGAGGAAAAGTCGAAATTTTGATTTTACAGGACCAAAATAACAAGATTCAAAAAATTTTCTGAAAAAAGACGAAATGTCATTTGCAGTCGAAATATGAGGAGGGTAACACTCAAAATTTTGAAGAAAACGTTGAAGAAAGTCTTGAAATTTCGAGAGACATCAAAATTTCGCGAGCTTAAAGTTGATTAACGTTGACATTTTGGGGAAAAAATGAAATTTCAATGTTACAAACGAAATTTCAGGAATTAAAAAAAAACCTAAAATTGAATAAGGAACATGTCGAAATTACGGGGGAAATGGGAAAATATCAAAATTCTAAGCTTAAAGTCAAATTTAAATTCAAAATTTTGAGCAAAAGTCAAAATTTCTATTGTTAGGGAAATTTCAGGAATTAAATAAAAAACTTAAAGTTGAATAAGGAAAATATCGAAATTACGTGGGGACATGATAAAATTATAAGCTTAAAGCTTAGTCGAATTCGAAATTTAAAGGAAAAGTCAAAATTTCCATTTTTAGTCGAAATAGAAGGAGCACAAAGGTTTTTCAAGTTTTTGAGAAAAAAGTCGAAGTATTTTTTTCAGAGTTTTTAATTTCAAATCTAAATTAGGACAAAATAGTCGAAATATTTAAGAAAGAGTCAACATTTCTAGAAAAACGTAAGTTTACAATAATTTAAGGTTCAAATTTAAACTCGTGAGAAGATAAAATTGGAAATTTAGATTGTCTGTTTTTTTTTACAATTGCAATTTGAAATTCACACTTGGAAAGAAAATATTATTACTCGTTTTTCAGAAAACTTAAAAGATTTTTGCCCTGTTTCTAAAATGTTGACCAAAAATCGAAATTTTCCTCAAAATTTCAAATTTTTCTCGTAATTTTGATTTTTTTTTTCTTATAATGTGGTCAACTTTAAATTTGATTTTTTATTGTTCCCAAAAGTTCTATTAAACATCAAAAGTTAGAACATTTTTTTTTAAATATTGCCTTATACCTAATAATTTTGACTTTTCTCACTTTAAATTTAAGTTTTCCTTCGACCCATGTGTTCTACGTAAAATCAAAATTTCGAACATTTTTTTTAAATATTGACTTATACGTACCTTATAATTTTGACATTCTCTCGTAATTTCCAAGTTTTCTTTATTATACTTAAAGTTTTTTATTTTGTTTTGTAAAATTTTATTAATGTCTTCAGATTAGGGATGGTAATACCGTAAAATTAGAAAACCGGTTTACTGGTAAATTACTCAGATCCACAAAAAAAGTGGTGTGTGCTGGGACCGCATCATGATTTTCTAGGGTATTTTTTTCCGCTGAAAACGAATCTGAAGTTAAAAGTGGGGGTTAATGAGCAAATAACGGAGAAAAATCCAAAAAACCACTAAGTTATGATACTTTCATCGGCTTTTTTGGGTCTTTCTCGAATATTTGCTCATTGACCCCCAATTTTGACTTTAGATTCGTGTTCAACGGGAAGAAATACCCTAGAAAATGATAGTCCGGCCCCAATCACCAACCACTTTTATTTTTTTGTGGACATATGTTACCAATAATCTTCGGAACTTTTATTGGTAAATTACAAGCTTTTATTGATAATTCCATGAATGAAACATCCTTCATTTCATTTTTATTTAATTTTGGTGAAAAGATCCAAATGATACAATCGACGTTTTGAAAATATCAATTTATCGTTTATGAAAATCGATGTTTTAATGGTGTAGCGTACCATTAGAAAGGGCATAAGATAAAGAGGTTTTTTAAAAAGACGCTTTAAGTTGCTGTTAGTTTTAAAAAAAAATCTAGAATTTAACGATGTACATTTCAAGAATTTGTACCCTTGTAATTAAAATTTTTGGGTATCATTGCATGAAACAACGATTTATTTTAGATAAGAATTAATACAGAGGAAATTAAAAAAGATCTACACTTATACAGCTGCAAACAAAATAGTTTTAGAAACTTGAACGAAACATTTTGGGTAAATTTCAGAAAAACCTTTCTCAGTAACTATAACATTTAGCACATGGATCACGAAGAACAAAAATCTTGGTAATGACCCCACCAATTCACAAAATAATTTTGACGGTCCATTGGCCAAACTTCCTACCTAGTGGAAATGTGAAATGAATGAATGAAACGCAATAATTGAACATCACATAAACTGTTTTTTCTGAACATTATAATTTAAAATAATAGATATTCTATGTATCTTATTTGCGAATTAGTATTAATAGCATTCATGTTTTTTTTGGCTTTTTCTTCGTCAGTTACTCCTTCCACAATTCAGAAGATTACTGAAAATCTAGAATTCTGGAAGGAGTAACTGGCGAAGAAAAAGCCAATAAAACATGAATGCTATTAAAATAATTAATAAAATGTCAACTCAAACTGAATTTTGATAAGTCAGTCGTAAATTCTAAATGAAAAGATTCGAACGTTATAGAAATAAAATTGTCCAAGTCACTGTAATTTCGAAATGTTGGGCTTCAAATTTGGGCACCTATTTCACTTTTTTCTCAAAAATGTTTAATGAATTTCTTTATATTTTTTATACTTGGACAATTTCTTAAAATTTTGTCATAAATTAATACAAAATATAATTTATTACAAGTTCTGATGACCGAAGAGTATATCTTTTGAGGAATTATATATTTTGAAAAGCAACACTCCTCTAACAGAAATTATTGTCCTTTATGGTGCCGCTTGTTAGAATAAACAACTAAATAGTTTAAAATTCCTTTGTTTTTTTTTAGACTGACTAATCTATAAATGCAACACAGTTATTTTTATAACGGTGTCAAATGTATTACAAACACTAACCGTTTTATTCTTACTCATTAAATAGCTTTGAAACTTAGCACTAGGATCGAGTATATCGATCTTCCAGAATATTAATTACGAAACATTCTATAATTAAATACATTTTTAGGATTAATTACTTATTTTTTGGTCCAATTTTTACTTTCATGTGTTATATTTATTTAAGTCACTTGCCAGAAGATCAAAATGATTTGTAAAACAAATTTTTAAATAAATTTCAGGTTAATTAATTTTTGGTCCATTAAGTTGAAACTCAGCGCCCTCTATTTTAGATTATTACCATTTCTAAAGTCACTTGTTTCCAAAACATAATCAGCAACTAAAAATGTTATGCCCAAATAAAAATGGTTGTTAGGAAATCTAAAATGATTTGGTTTTTGCAACAATCATGTTTGAGTTTTCATGGAGCCATCTTTGGTCATTTGTAATTGACACATTTTGATATTTTGGTACAAAATAAGCACCTTTGAAGTGAGTATTGTAATATAACCAAGTAACTATCGTGTTCGAGACTGAGAAAAGGGGCAGAATTTTAGAAAAAATGAGGAATCTTTCTCCAAAAACGTTTCAAATGATCAGGCAGAACAAAGGAAAAATTGTCTGGGTCACTTAAGGAGATTTTTGGCATGCCCATTTGACAAGACGTAGCATATAAAAGCATAGTTATTTCAAGGTATTCGTAGAAAAAAGATATCCAGATTGAATATATTTCAATTTTTATCCAGATGGACATCTCCAAATCACTGATTGGTTTTTCTGGTGTAGCTGCTTCTAGAGAAACGATCACTTACATCAAGATAGTGTGATCTGCGGTACACCTCACCAAATGCCAAAAGAAAAGAGCCAAAAATGACCTTCTGATAGAATAGACATTTAAAAATAACCCCCTCATCTCCACCTTTTAACTGATCGCGGTTTTTCTTATCATTAGCTAAATAGAAGATTAAAACTGTTGAACGCAGTCAAAAGCGATGGCAATAACGCCACCCAGATGAGGCAATTTAGGTTCCTACTTATTAGTTCGCCCGGATAGATCCCGCAATACAATATAAGTAGCCTTATTAAGAAACTATCTAATTACGCATGCTCTGATTCGGTGTACTTCCTCAGATTAATTCTGATTGCATCCAACTATCTTACCAAGTAGACCTCAAGCACAAAAAATTAAACACTACACTTCACTCGATCACTTAATTCGGTGATGGGTTATATAATTGAATGACGTACCTTTGCCTTGTGATGGAAAGTGTGAGCAGCCAACAAGAAGTTCCTGTGCTGACTGACCAACGATTCCCGTAGGATAGGAGCCTTTAGTAAACCCCTCTACGAGCTGATGCTATTTATGAATCGCAAGAACAGCTCCACCTTACGATTAAAATAGATCGGAAAGTGTGATACCTAAGCTATTAATGTTTCGTTTTGGACGGTTTATTTCAAATAGTTTACATGATCGATCTACAATTTTTTTCGCAGGTGCTTTCGATGAAATTTAGAAAGCACGATATGGCAACTGTTACTTCACACGCTGATTTTTGTGTACAAAATATGGTAACTAGAGATGAATGGCAGATAAGCAGTTCCTTCGCTTCCCTTTTCAGCAACTTCATTTGCATCTCAAATGGTGCTAAATTCTATCCAAGTATGATTTGGAATTTGACACTTTAGCCTGGTTTTGTCAAGCTAATCTTGTATTCTTCAGAATGCCCATTATTCGCAAATTTTGAATAAAAAACTGAAACTTTGAAAACAGTCAGACTTTAAGAAAAAATAGAAAAAAACTTAATGGCATCCAACCTTCCTTATTATGGGCGAAAGTGTAATGATTCAAAAAATTACTCGAAAAATATTTTAAGAGATTCGTTTTTCCATACCTCAAGTTTAAAGCAAAAATGTTGTGAAAACAGTTCGAGAAAAACATTTATTAATTATTAAAACGCATTTGTGGTTTAAATTTAAATTTCGATGTTAAAAATTAAATTTAGGTATAATTTTCAAGTTAACGTGGAGTTTAAGGAAAAAAAATGAAAATTTATACAAGAAACTCAAATTTTCGAGTCGAAATCTGCACGAAATTGTGGGAAAAGTGTCCAAATTTCGATAAAAGATTCAAAATCGTATAAGAAGTTTAATTTTGACACAAAATTCGACTTTGAATTCGAATATTTGAATTCTTTCGAAAGTTTCGACTTTTAAATCCAAGCTTTCAAACAAATTTAACATCTTAAACTTAAGTTTAAATTGTTAAAACTTAAATTTATGATGTTAAAAAAAATTCGAAATTGCGATCATGCCAAAACTCTACAAAGGAATTTTGAGAATTGAATCTTTAGTCTGACAATTTATTTAAAAAATTTTGGAATTTTCAAGTTCAAAGGAGCCAAATTTAAACATCGTATTTTGAAAAAATGTCCAAATTTCAACAGAATGAAATTCTTCTTTAACATGAACTTTCGAGACAATCTTAATTCATATTTATAACAAAATTTTAAAAATTTCAAGTTTAAACTCGGAATTTTGATAACATATGTATATTCGACTTTGGGATAAGAAATTCAAAACTTCTGAAAAAGTTAAAATTTCACGATTATACAAAATTTTTGCATTGAAACAATATTTGCACTTTTAAGAAACTCTATTTTAAAAAAATTCGGCTTTGGAAAATGATTTGCCATAGTTACTATTAAATCGATCGAAAAATATTTTGAACCAGGTATGTGAGCATACGTTAGGTTAGCTACTGAAAAATTGATGAAACAAAAACGTAATTTTCAGGAAACCGTTTTCGTATAAAAATCGAAATTTCCAAGACATTTCTCCTGTAACTTTCACTTTCTTATGTATTTAGATTGACATTCTTTTGACATTTCGAGAAAAAAGTTAAAATTTCTTTCGAAATATCCCAAAAGAATTATATTTTTCCGAAATTCACTTTTAATAAAATTTGGCTTTTAAACGAATCTTTAGAAAAAAAACAAATTGCGACAAAGAAGTCAAAGTTAAAGTTCATAAGAAAAATTTTCTTGACATTTTTTACGTTTTAAAGAAAATGTCGACCTAATTTTTTGAAAAAAAGTAGACATTTGGAGAAAAAGACGAATTTCGAGCAAAAATGGAAATATTGAGGTCAAATTTTGAAATAAAAGTCTAAATCTTGATTAACAGGTCAGCATTTTAAGAGAATGTTGCATTTTCCAATCTTTAAATTTTGAAAACAATGAAAATTGTGGATGAAGTCGGAATTTTGAAAAAATGAAGAAATTTTGAGAATAAATTAAAATTTCAAAAAAATACTATTTCAAAAAAGTCGGCTTTAAAAAAGTTCTACCCAACTTTAACAAGACAAACTTTTTTCGGGAATCATAGGAAGTCAAATTTTGAGAAAAAAGTCAAATTTTGAGAATAAAATCCACCTTGTGAAAAAGGCAAATATTTAGAGAAGGAAAGTCGAAATTTCATTAAAAAACGAATTTCGAGGAAAAAATCGAAGTTTGCAGGCACATAGAAGATTAAATTTTAATAAAAATTTTTCATTTTTTTAAAAAGAATATAAAGTAAATGTCGAATTTTGAAGTAAAAATTAATATATCCAGAAAAAAACCACACTTTGAGGAAAATGAGAAAAAAATCAATTATCTCCATTTTACTAGGGATTACTCAAGTCAAATAGTTTTCCAAAGAGTCAATTGATCTGGAACACTCTAGTTTGAATACTTCTCCAAAAAAGCAAGAAATCTTTTATTTTGCAAGTTTTAGTATTTTGCTGAAAGGATCTTGATTATTGAGCTGGTCTTTTTACATGAATTTCAATGGAAAGTTGCCAAACAACCACTGAAGCAGGCAACTCAGTTAAACATGAACATAGTTTATGCGAGAAGGTAGCTTTATTTCTATTGATATTTTCAAAAACCTATTTAAAGGTCGATATAAAATAAAACTTCACGGTCTACTCTGATGGATATTTATCTGGAATGAACCATGATTTATATTTTCGACCTATTTTCGACCAAATAAGTCTGTAGAGTTGGTATATTTTTTATTTTAGCTACTGTCTCCTAGATGTCGCGTAATCTTAGGTTTTAAATTTACCGCCAAGTTTAGGCGCTAAAACGCTGGCGTGAGTGCTGCCATCTCGACAGCTAACGCTCAAAACAGTTTGTCAAACCAACAAACGATTAGTGGTTATGATTTAGGATTATTGCGAAAAAACTTGACATTTTCGATTGTTTACCATTTAAATAGTTGGTGTACGCGTATTAACCAGTCGCCAAATAATACCCCGATCGTCAAACGGCAAGTATCCCAAATGTAGCTGCATTATTAACAGGGACATCGCAGTTACGCCGCTAAAATTACATTGTTGCACCAAACGTGGTTATGGAGGACAAGGAAAAGCCAAAAAGCGAGGAAATGGAGGTAGATAAGGACTCCCAAGCTGAGTCGACATCCTCATCAATGTCAGAGGTCGTTGAAAGCGAAAATGATGTCAAACCTGAGCTGAATGGCGACAATGTAGAAGAGACCAGAGAAGTCGGGGAAAACGCAGACGAACTGTCGTTGAAAAGCGAAAGCAGCAGCAGCGATGGAAGCAAAACTGACGAGAAAAACAAGGCGGAGGTGGTTGTTAAAACAGAAATTGAGGATACCGAAGAATCTGGGGACGATGGAGCTTTTAAAGGTTTCAAACGGAGAGCTTCAGATCAAGGCGAAGGTAGTAAAGCTAAAGAATTTAAGAAGGACTCGAAAGGCAAGAGTCTTATGAAATCGGAAAAGGGTGAGTGAAAGAATCTTATGAAAAAAGTGTTCTTAACTCGTTGGTTATTTGTCGTTAAATAAGTAGCAGGCGCCTGCAACTCATAATGAACATGTATTTAGTGTGTACAGGATGTATAGTATGTTCACAGTTTAATGGCCTGATGGTCTGGAATGCATGTGCCGTATAAATGGAAATTGCTATATTCTTATTTAAGCATGTTAAATATAGTTTTTTTATTTTAATAGTATCTCACATTGATTTTTAAATATTCTTTGCAGAGGATTTTGTACTGGAGTCATCGACTTCAGACATGACTTTACCAATGAAACAAACTATGGGCAAAGGGAAACGGGCTCGAATACCAAACAAGCGATACAGCGATATCAATATTAACCTGAGCCCGGCTAAAATTAAGGCCGCGGTCGAAAATGGCAAAGTACCTTCAACTGATAAAGCGAAAGTACCCGCGTTCGAAAAAGCAAAACCACCAGCGGTGGAAAAAATCGAAGCCGAAGGCACCATTTACGATGACGCGGTCAAACTTCGCAAAAGCACAAACTCACCAGTACCAAAGAAACCAAAAAGCGTCGACCTAAGCGACCCGGTTTATCTGAAGCCGTTCACATTGGGTTGGAGGCGCGAGCTTCGTCTGGAGAGGCACCAACGAACCGCTAGGCAAAATAAACGGCGACGTCTACTACTTCACCCCCCAAGACAAAAAGCTCCGCTCAATGCGCGAAATATCCGAAGTCATAGACAACAAAACGCTCACCCTGGACAATTTCACTTTCGCCAAGCAAGCCATCGGGGTCGAAAACGAAACAGTTCGCAACTGCTAATCCCGTGGGCAAATCTCCCGGCATCGCTAAGATCAAAAAGTCCGTTTTGAGCCCCAAACTGAGCCCGAAACTCACCGCGCCCAAGGTTCCAACGGTGAAAATCGCCAAAACGGCGAAATCGCCCGTGGTGAAGCTTACTGCGCTCAAATCGCCCAACGCGAAGGCGGGGGCGAAATCCCCAACGACGAAGTCACCAGCGGTGGCGACGAAATCTCCAACGACGGTGACTAAATCGCCAGCGACGGCGAATAAATCTCCAGCTAAAGAGAAGTCGCCTGCGCCGGCTGTAAAGCCTACTTCGCCGGTGAAAGCGTCGAAGTCGGTTGAGGAGGAAGATAAATCGCCACCAGCGGCAACCCCACCCAGTCCACCGGCAAAAGCAGCGCAGAAGAGCACACCGAAAGCTGCGACGGAGTCTCCGAAACCCAAAGGAAAAGCATCAGGAAACTTCAAGGTATTTGCCTTTTATTTATTTGTTGTCAGTTGATTTTAAGCTAAATTAAATTGATTTACTGCAAAATGGTACCAACTTCAAAAACTTCGTCTTTTTTTGAATATTTCGTTTCTTGAGTATTCCTACAATTTTTGGAAATATTTGGTTTTTAAAAATTTCGACTGATTGAAAATCTCAACATTTCGATAAACAGATTTTTTGAATAATTTTGAATTTTTGAAAATTCTATTGTTTTGACAATTTCTGATTTGTTCTTTTTGTAATGTTCAATTTTTTTGAAGAACTTTACCTTTTTTCAAAATCTAGACTTTGTTTTAAAAATGTGATTTTCCTGAAAATTTCGTTTTTTTTTTCAAAATTTTCGTTTTTTTTTTCTTCAAAATTTTCGTTTTTTTTATCTCATGTAATTTGCAATTTTTCTAAAATTTACTTTTCATTGAATATTTCGGTTATTTTTTAAAGCCGAATTTAAAATAAAAAACATCGAAAGTTTGTTAAAAAGTTAAAAAAGGTTGAGAATTTTTAGGAATCGACTTTTAACAATTTTCAAGAAATTTAAAATTTTGAAAATGGTTTTTTTAAAACATCGAAATTTTGAGAAAAAGTTGGCATGTAAGAATGGGACGAAATTTAAAAAAAAATCGAAATATTAAAAATTAATTAAAATTATGTTTTTTAAAATTTTGGAAATTATAAGCCATATTCATTAAAAAAAACTAAAAACTTAAAAACAAGGAAAAAATGTCAAAAAATTCGATATTTTCAAAAGAAATCAAAATTTAATTTTTTTTTAAATTTAAAAAAGTAGAAACCTTTTAAAAAGATCGAAATTTTAAATTTAAAAATTCAACCAAAATTTAAAGACAATTTAAAAATTTGAGAATTATGAAAAATTGGCGAAGTTTTCAATATAAAAAAAAATCGAAAATTTCAAAAAGGTTAAAATTTTCAAAAAAATCGAAATTTTGAATAAAATTGAATGTCAGAATTTTTGAGAACAATTCAACCATTCCAAAACTCTGCATTTTCACAAAAACAAAAAATGATTAAATACTTGAAATTTAAAAAAAAAATAAAAATTTTCAAAGTAGAAAATAAACTCGAACTTTCGAAAAGAGTCGAAGCGAAATTTAAAAGAACGGAAATTTCTGAAAGAAATCCAAGTTTTGAAAAAATGTCCTGAATTAAAAAAAAATCAAACATGTTAAAGAAAGCACTGACTGTAACAATATTGAGGGGGTCAGGTAACATATCGCCTAGTATCAAAAATAAATTTGTTACGCTCAAAAACTCTCGGAAACATAGTCTAGTTAAAAAAAAAAACAAAAAAATTCAAATATAATTGGTACCAGAAGTAAAGAGGGGTGGTAACGTTTCAGTTTGATCAACGTCGTACTCCTGCCGCTCGTTGAACAAGAATTCGTTTATTGAGCAGAATTGTTTAAAATTAATTAAACTTTTAGATTTTCGGTGACAAGATATCAAAAAATTTCTCCAAATAATAAATTGACCCAGCTTATGAGTATAAATAACAGAACCATTGAAAATGGTTTCGTAGGCAGTTAATCAACAGCTAGAATAATAATTTCCTTGAAAATTTGACACATAGTCTGACATCTAGTTTAAGTCAATTTCTGGGCATGACATGTTTCCTTTTAGGTAAAATTGCCGCACAAAATCGAAAGGAAATTGGCACCGGCGAAAACACCGACCAAAGAAGACGCCTCCGAAGAAAACAACATGCCCGCGAGGAAAAATCCACCAAGAAAAACCACCACCACGCCGAAATGGGACCATAAGTAAGTACCTAAAAAAAATCAGTCGCTCCTCAAATCGTTCAGTCAGGTTGCATGCGGTCCTCTAAATTGTTCGCTTCGTTGGCGCTCCAGCTCCGGCACATGTATTGGAAGTAGTTTTGCTAAATTTATACCGATCCTCCCTCTTTCTATCCATATTCCGATCCCTTTTGTACCTACATATATCTGCAGTTCGACGAATTCGCCCACGACGAGTCCGAACGTGTCGAATTCGGAAAGGAAGGCGTGCCAACCCTGTTCGATCAGCTGCGAGGGTATGCTGGGGATTATCCCCACATTACAGTGCAAGCTCTGCCTGTGTCTCTACCACTATGAATGCATGGGATTGGAAGCCGGGGAGACTTTGCCGGAATACGTTTGCAAGGTAGAGTTTCGATTTTTCAAAATGTCGGAGGCAGATCGCAAAATTTGGTCGATTTTGCCATTTGCTTTGTACAGTTTTGCCGCCTTGGAATACTTTTTGGGAATTATTTGATGGCTGGTATTGGTAATATGGTATACAATGATGATGATGAACTATGTTATTTTTTTTAGCCATGTGATGAGGGTACAAATCCAAAAAAGATTTAACCTAAATTCGAAAATTCAATTTAAAAAGTTGGGGTAAACTTAAAATTTTCGATGTAAATCTCCTAATTTGCGAAATTTCACCTTTGATTTCAAAAGTTCAACATTACACTCAGAAATTTGGGAGTGAACCTGAAAATTTAGATACTTCGATTTTAATGATTTTTTTTTACCTTACAAGATTACTTTGATGTATCATATAGTTGGTATATGACAACACAATGTATCGTATTTTCTAAAAAAATTTTATTTCAAGAATAATAGTTTTTTCGAAGAAAATAACCTTGTATAAGCAGATTTATAAAAAAAATCAAAAGAAATATATAGACGCACTTTTACAAGCATGTGGGGCGATTAAATCCCAGTCTTCCACATCGTGGATAGTCGAAATTGTAGATCTGAATTTTGATCTGTTAAGATCAGAGGTCTCTTCCAATTTTGGGTCCTTTCAAATCAATATTATTTGTTGATTAATCTGATCCCGAATACTATTCTGAGGCCCAAATTAACAGTGTTATACTAAAAAATTTGCCACCAGGTTTTAATATTTATTAATTCCAAAACACCATATAACTTGCATTTCTGTTGTCTTCGTTTAGAACTGTCAAGCGGAATTGAACGATATGCCGAATTTGATACCGCCCCCGCTAACACCCATAAGCACACTTAAAAATCAAACCGCTACAACTATTCTACCGAAACTTCAAAGAATACCAAAACCGGGCGAAAATGAGAACGTTACTCTCCCCACGGCCACCTTACAGACCGTATCTAAGATAATCAAAATGTCGGACGCCTCGGCCGGCACAAGTAACGAAACTAGGAGCCTCCTAGGCTCGGTGACGTCGTGGCTGCCGCAAAACTCCAAAATTCAAGTCGACAATGCCCATCAGAGACCCGAGGGCATACCGGAAGTACCTAGACCTCAGTACGTGGAATATTTAGCTGGGCGAAAATTCCTGATAATTCCCAAGCATAATATCGTGTCTGTATCGCCCGCTGTTAACAGTGGGCCCGTGGGGACTGCGACAAGCGCTAGCGAGGAAGTAGCGACAAGTGAGGGGGGGCCCGATGTTTGCAATATTAAAACGGAGCCAGAGAGCCCTGGGAAAGTGAGGGAAGAAGCCATGGAGGTCGATGAAGTCGCGGAAACCACGAATGGGACTGAGTAAGTATCTTAGTCGTCAGATGTCGAATTTAAATGTTCATTATTTGGTTTCAGGGTTTATTCTTTACCCTTATTAATTCCTTTTTCCCATCCAATTGAGGCAATACTATTCCAATACAATTTTTGATTTATCTCTTTACTATGCCTGGTGGCAAATACCTAATTTTTTGATCTGTCGTAATTACTTGGTTTGACTGTTTCAGCTTAAATCATCAGTTTACATAGGAAGCCATCGTACTTATTATTACTTTTCATGTATTTTAACTACGTCTATGAATTTATTACATTGAGAGTGTTCTACAGCACTGATTTTAAATCTGTAAGTCCTAAGGTCCTAAAGGGTAGTGGCGTAGTTCTTATTGGTTCAATATTTATAACTTTGAAATAAAACACTGACTTTCAAATTAAAAAATCTTAAAATGTTAAAAAATTGTTAAGTTTTTATTTTTTCACAATGGTTATTTAAACATTTTTTTAATTGTGACCAAAAAAATATCACTGAATGTTGCTAAACCGCTAGCAGCTGGTGCATAATTATTAATTTTGTAAGTTATTAGTCACGTTCATTTAATCATTTTGTTAACAAAAAAATTTAAATTATAAAATTATTTCTGTTGTAAAAAACGCTCTTTTGTTTCTTCATTTAATTCAGTGCCTAACTTCCATCTTTTAGAACATTTTGGTGGGTCGTAAATATTTTGAGATTTAAAAGGGGTCGCGGTTGACAAAAGCTGAATACTATTACTTTCGAGGTTCACAGGCTTGATCGAGCCATTTCGCTAACATCGCTCTATTTATTCCAGGACCGCTACAAACGAACTACCGACGAGGCGTTCCCTGAGTAGACGAAAAATCCAAAAAGTTAACCACATCCCCGGCGGCGATAAAATAGAAGGGGCCAAATTTATGGAGAACTACCTCCAGAACCTCTCTTACGGTTACAACACTCTTCTATACGTTTTCCAGTACCTTAAAGTGCAGGATCTATTGAGAGCGGGATGCGTGTGCACCATGTGGCGGGACGTGGCCAGCCACCCACTGCTTTGGCGCACTGTGCGCATGAAGAATTCTCAAGTGCATTCATTTGAAGGTCTGACGAACACCCTCCAAAAGCACGGCACCGTCCACTTGGACTTGCGTAAAATGCTGCTGACGAATGGCGACGAGATATGGCCGGAGTTTACCGGAAATATACACAAAGTGGACACTTTGCGCAAAATTGAGTTGTGCAGGTGTCCTGCCTCGGTGGTCGAAAGTTTGATGGATAGCAATCCCGAAGTTGGAAGTGGTGAATGCGGTCGCGATCAGGTGCGAGTACATCAATTTGGAGAGGTTGTCGCAGCTGAAGAACTTAAGGGAGCTCCGATTGAAATCTACGACTGGACTCTCGGTCACTTCCGATATAGACTCTTTGAAGGAGCTGTATCACCTGAAGCATTTGTCGCTCACGTCCATACGCGATCTGAACAAAATGAATCTGGAGGTAAGGACACGGCCCATCATGAACTTTATCTTGAAATTTAGAAATTTCAACTTTTTATACAAAATATCGATTTTCGCGCAATTTTGAGTGTAAATTGGAAAAGGGTTTTTTTTCTTCTAAATTTTGACCTTTGATCCAAATTTTTTGGAAATTCATTTTTTCCAGGCGGTTTTTTTTTCAAAATGACGTTTTACTAAAAGTTTTCACTTTTCAAAATTTCTGCAATTGTCAGTAATAGTTTTTCAGAAATTTACACCTTTTCTCGCAATTTCAGAATGTTCTGTTTTCTTTTAGGTGCTAGCTGGCTTAAACAACCTTGAGTCCTTAGATTTGGGCGAATGCTCGGACTTCCCCCATAACTTTGGCCAAGACATCCTCTCAAAGCTGACAAGACTGGAAAAGCTGCGCCTGGAAAAAGGCCAAGGCAACTGTCACACATTCGAGATCTTAGACGCTGTCAAAAACATGCCCCAACTGGAGCAATTGGAACTCGTCAACTTCGACATCAAAGCCGGATTCGACAAAGCCCTCGGCGCCTGCAAAAACATCAAGAAACTCCTAATCATCCCCACCTACATATCCCAAAGTGCCACCACCAACCACATGGTTCTCGGGGGTGTCCTCAGGCTGCAGAAAACACTCTCGCACTTTGTCTGGGGGGTTACCTTGGAGCTGCTGCGGGTGACCGAACTCTTCGTGGACCAATGCGAAGAGCCGGAGAAAAAGGACAAAAAGGATAAGAAAGCTGTTGGGAACGGGGATAGTATTCCAGTGCTGAAGCCGGTTCCGTTGATTGTGGAAGGGAAAAGCGCTGCGGCGCCGGCGCACGATACTCCTCAGGTGGAGATCCTGCCGTTGCCCAACTTGCAGAAGCTGCTGCTGCAGAGTTTGCCCACCACTCGGGTGAAAATCCTCAAAATTCCGTTCCACGCGACCTGGAGGCAGAGCATCACTGATAGTGTCAACTGAATAATTCATTTGAATGTTGATGGCCCAACGATTTTATTTATTGTTTTATTTATTTCATAGAATGTGGAAACTGATCGAAATTATTTTAAAATTGGCAACTTGAAAGCCTCCAGTGGAATTTTGATAGAACTACTTACCACTTAGTTATTTTAATTGAGTTAAGTCTTTGTATATACTTATAGTAGTAGAATAATTAATTGTAGAGTTCTTTTCTTGAACCTATTTTTAATGTAAAGTTTATAAAAAGTTTCACTCCTTTGTAATTAAGTGTTGTAAATTTTTATGCTTTCATTTTTTAGATTTACTCTCGTCATGTAAATCAAGTTAAATATTTGGTTACATATGTCAAATGATTTCGTTGGATAGAGTAGGTTTTTACAAAAGATATTAGAAATTTCTTTATTTAAAAATAAAACATTTTCCAGTAAACTGTTTTTTTTGCATACTTGGTTGATCAAAACTTTGAGTTTCTTCTAAAATAGTTTCTCAACATTCCATGTAAAAACGTAATTTTTTTGTATATTTTATTCTGAAAATTTGGACTCTCTCAAAATCCCATTTTTATATTTAAACCAAAAATATTTGATCTAAAAGACTATTACAAATTTTAAGTTTTTATCTTGATGTCCTCTTTTTCTCAGTCCCCAGTTTATTACATCTGATAATTAAATACATTTCTTTAAGTTTGAAATTTTGAATGAAACTTTGATTTTTAGTTTTTATTTATTGTTTATTTTATAAACATATTTTTTTTAATTTAAAATGGATAATTCAACATTTTTCTACAAACTGATCATTCGGGAAGTGAATTTGCTACATAAAGTAGAATTTCTTTAATTTTAAGACTCGAGCAGTGTGAAATTATGAATGAATGAATCATAGACATAATTCTACGACATGGTATTTTATTTTTGTGACGCGGCTTTTTTTCCTTTTGAAATGAAAATCGTTAATGTTAAAATTTTTACTTATGCAATTTAATGATAATAATAAAAGAACAAGGTAAATAAGTTGTATTATTTACTATCATTACAACAACATGTTTTGATAATAATAGTACAATTTTACTTTTACAATTCTTGGAATATTATAAATACTCCTAGTTATCCATGTACAAAAAATGTGTTGCTGAAATTTTGAAACATCTTCAACTTAAAATGATACTTAAATCAAAGATAAGTATTTGATAATTTTATTTAAAAAAAACATCTGACGACTCAATTTATTTGTAATTTTTTAAGTCGTCGGAGATCGTTTTTTCACTCATATTGAAATTTTGCTCAACTTAAAATTTGTGATCGATTTTTTTCAGGTAATTTCATTAATATAATTATAGTTCTTCAATGTTTTTATAATTTTGACATATCAATGTAAATTTATAAATGGTACAGGCTCTAAAATTAACCATTATCTAAAAAGCAAATCGATCATCGATCTCACGATTATAAAATTTCAATATCTCGTTAAAATTATTACTTAATAAATTCTCTTCGTGTATCAATATTTTTTGGCACAATATTTTCTTTAATTTTGTCAACATTTTTTTGAATTCTATATATTGACTTTTAACTCATGATTGTATGTATAAAAAGCTTACAACCTCTTGAATTTTACAGAAATATGTACTTAAAATTGTTATATCAATTTAACATTAGTACAACCTATTTTGAATTTAAGCTGTTCCACGGTTTCTATAGTTTGTTGCTATATTTAACAATTATTAACTATGAAACATGCGCGATTCTAGAGCTCAGTGTAGTTCCTTCGGTGACCTACACAATATCGTCGTTGTAGAGATAATCGTTATTAACAAAAAAACGGCCAAAAGCAGACGATCCAACACAATCGACGCCTGTTTCCATTCCAGCTCCGTCGTTTCTCTTCTCTCTTTTTCGACGAGGCGATGATCGGTTTTTTCGATTGTCGCGTTGACCCTGTTCAGTATCCTCATGACGTGATTTTCAAAAAGATCTAAAAGTTGAATTGTTACATATTTGAGGACAGTTTTCTTACTAAGATGAGCTACTCATGCATTCGCTTGTAGTGTAGCAATTCAAACACAAGCTTCACAAACAAAATTAATGAATATGATACGTTGCCATACATATTCGAAACAGAATTACTACAAGCGAATGTTGACGATGCTTTGGTGGATACTCAGCGCGAACATTCGCCTCTAGAGTAACTAACAGTTCTGATACGAGCATTTATATCAGTACGATTAGTCTCAACAGTAACTTGATTCGAAAACTAAGACATTACATGCGAATGCCTACTTAAGCCCGTTGGCGCGTAATGTAAGAATTTAAGACGAGCATTAATCAATAGGGCAGGGTTAAACGGCATTCTAACATTTTTTTTAGACTGCAAAGAAATAATCTTAGAGGATACCAAAGTTAAAAAAAGCCAACTTTGTAAATAAAGGATACCCTACTATACAACCATATGTAGGATTTACCCAAATCGTCGTTTCTATGCCTGGGGAGAAATCTAGGGGATCTCTGTTGCCGTTGTTGCAAGCAATAGCCGTCCTCTTGCGAAAGTTTGTCAGCCCAGGGCCAAGGACAATCCAGTCGGGTGCCCGTCTGTGGATTTATCTCCTGTTAAATAAACGTAATTAACTAAATGGTTTTACACGTAATAGAAACAATTAACTATTCGGGTCAACAATTAGTTTGCCAAACCTATCGGATGACATCGAAATTCTAATTATTTGATCCTTAAAATAAATAAAATAGGAAATTTAGGCTTTCCATGTTTAAACCGAACAATTTAATATTTTATATTTTAAAGTCAAAATAGGAATGTCTGATAAAACAGTGGAAAACAACTTCTTTTATTCAGGATGTGGGGAGGGTTTTCTTTCCTGAGTTTAAACATAAAACTATTTTTTTCCTAATATTTGTACTTTTTTCTCGAAATAGGGAGCTTGACATATTTAAATTGAAAAGTTTAAGAATTTTTTTAACATTTTTTAAGGCTAAAGTCGAAATGTCTGATAAAAAAAGAGGAGTTTTCGAAAAGAGTATAATTTACTTAAAAAAATATCTTTCATACATGATGGCGGTTTTTTCAAATGTTTGATTTCATAATTCTTAGTTTAATTTAGAAACTTAATTTTTTTCTCTGAAATTTTGAAATAAAACTTGAAATCTGGGATTTTTTTTTGAAATTTTGACTTTATTTCTTCAAATTTGGACCTTTCTTCTTTGAGTTTTTGGAAACAAAAAAATTGAGAAATTTTATGTATTGAAGATAACAATATCCAGTTTAAACCGAAATTTTAAGAATAAATCAAAACTTCAAAACAAATAGGAATAAAAAAATTCACTTCAAAATTGGGTCAAAATTTTCAAAAAAAAAAATTAGAACCATAAAATTTAAATTTCGAGAAAAAAATTTGAATTTTCAAAATGATAATTTTGTGTTGTTGAAATTCAATTAAAAAGTCAATTAATTTACTTTTATTGTCATCAAGCTATCACTACTATGAGCCGGATAATAAAAGTGGAGCAAAATTGCCTTTGTTATTCATTAGTGACCTGTTGAACCTAACTGATGAATCGCCATTTATTTTTCGAGGGTTCTCTGTCATTAAGTTGATTGAACGTAATGGAAATAAATCGGAAGAGGGTCTCGTAACTTTTTCAGCTTTGCGGAAAATTCAAGAATAGGCGCGCGAGCATGATAAATAACGGACATTTCCAGATTCACATCAGGAATGCGAACGTATCATATTTTCTCTCCGATATATCGAATGAAATAACAAAAATGGTAATAGATGGATACATCATCTGTTAAGCAGGTGATATTCCCGAAGGTCCTTATCATGCTATACGCTTATTTGCACCGGATTATTCCGGTGGAAATGAAATAAGAATGAAACTTGCATTCATACTGATTTGACCGTCAGACTGAAATTTACATTAGGAAATTGTATAAAAAACTATTTGGTATTATATAAAAATTACCAATCAACTGGGCGAAACTGAAAGATGTTGACGTGAAAAAAAAATGCAAGACTTGGTTAGTGTTCGAAACGCAAAACAAATTGATTTCGGAGGCTTTATAGTTATGGACTAGATTTATATAATACGTTAGGCAAACAAAAGCGGGATTAAATTCCATATTTTCGAGCCGATAAAAGTGTAAGAGCGTGATAATATGGTCCCCGAAGGATTAATGTCATATGATGAATGGAATGTGCGCTATAAGCGAGTTGTCAATACCATTTTGTTTTATTTACTAAATCACTAAATCTCAATCGGAAATAGTTGGATTAATGTGAAAAATAACGCACAGTGAACATTTTTAGTATAGATTATTTAAATTCAAAGTTTTTTCCATTTTTTCCTGTAGAGAAGAATTACTTGAAAAAAAGAGTGCTAGCGGTAGAGATGTTCAATCTACATTGATGTTCACAAAATTTGGATTTTTTAACATAAATGTTAAACCGAAGAAAAGCTGAAGTAAAATATCACATAATAATAATTAATGTTACGAATGATGATGGCAATAAAAGAACAAGAACCAGAAAATCAAAACGAATATTTAACCAGATCCAAGTCGTTAGTGAAGCAAAAAGTTCCCCAGAACTTTTTGTAACTTACAGTTAAATTTTAGATTCTTTTTTTTCGATATTTTAAACTATAAATTTTTACTTTGAACTCGAAACTTCCACAACTTGGCCGAAAGTTCGCCTTCAAACTCAGTATACATATTTTAACTCAAAACTATTATCGAACGTAGCTTATAATTAGAGAGCGGATTTTATGCGTTTGCAGATGCATATTAATTTATAACTAAGTAAGGGTTGGAAATATCAATGCATATTTAACCCATTTTCACCGATTATTTCACCTAAAATCTAATGATGCATATTTGCGCTATGTTTACATAATTTTTCGATTGGTACCCTGGGCCCTGGGTGGGACGTTTGCTCTCCTTGGTTAAAGTAGTCGATAAATTTTGAGAAAAACGTTGAAATTGGAGAAAAAAACTTAATTTAAAATTGAAAATTTTCGGTTTGAAATCAAAAATTTTGGGAAAATAAGCTGAACTTTTGATCTAGTCTTGTCTAATTGTTTGGAAAAAGGTAAATATTTCAAATAAAGTATAATATCATTCGTTTTTTTTCTCGAAATTAAAAGAAAGTATCGAGATGATAATGGAGATTTCCGGAAAATTATTTTAATTATGTATTCTTTTCTTCTGAATTTATTTAATGACTAATTATTCACGCAGTTCTCTTTAGCCATGCTTTGTTATTAAGAGTCTTTGGAATGCAAAGAAGAGTGGTTCAGCTGGCAAATAAGGCAGGAAAGCGCAATTTTAATTTCAACGCCTTCTGTGTTTTTATTAACTTTTAAGGCGTTGTCAGAGGTTATTTACCCTGATATATAGAAGTATGACGTTTACAGGAAGATAATCCCTCTTTTCTCAACATCTGGGTCATAAAAATGCGGAATCTTAAAACCTTGTAATGAAGTGATCTCTCGTATAATTTTAACAAATAGCAGCCAAGAATTTCTTATTTTAACCAGGCGGAATATTGCGCAAATTCAACAATAAATCACTCATATTTACGTTGATATTAATTTACATTCGTGATCGATTTTGGAAATCCGCGGAAAAATTCGTAAAGGCGAAAGTTTCATTATACATTTACACCCCTTGCGAAACCACACCACTTAAAAGTTTGAAATTCATCCCAGTTATTTCGATCTCGAACGAAAGGAATGCCGAACGCTTGAGGGATTTCTTGCCATGCCAAAATATTTTAACCACTAATCAAACTCCTGTTACTTTTACCCTACATTCACTCCTTGTTCACTAAACCACACGTTTTACCTGCGCCTGTTGACTTCGCGATTGTCGCTGGGTGGTTTCAAATTTCATAAAGACCAAAGGTGCCAGTTTTTCCAGCACTACGGTGCGGATGATTTTCGGGACTGCGGCCCCTCGTACCCCCCGGTGGTAGATGTTGAGTGTCACAACTGAAAGGCCGGAGGCGAAGGACACCAGGCAGATGCTGACTCCGTAGTACATGCCTAGAAAAAGTCTCGTTAATAGGCCCGATGGGGCCAATACAATACCCCCCTCGGTCTAAAAGTGATAGAAACAGAAAAAAAATGCTATATTTAGAAATTAATTTTTTATTTGGCTTCTTTCTAGGTCATCAAGAAATTTTATGAAGATTGCGATTATCACAGAAGCGATTTGCGCCACTGCAAAATCTTTAGGCGAAGATCCATTATTAATTTAACAATTTAGAATGCTTGTCACTTTCGGACCGATCTTGAGCTAACAAAACGAGCGGAGTGCGGGAAATGAAAAATTACAAAAGATATCAAATGTTGTGCAAACAACTTGAACAAATTTGTTCGCGAGTTTTAAAATTCCCATTATTCTGCTCGTTAAAAATGGGACGGGCGTAATGCAAAACCGCCATAATTCCGATGAGTTTTACTCGACCTGCCATTTATTAAGAACTTCAAGCAGATTATTCCAAGCGGTTTTTTAAAGCTCTTACATCCAAATTACATTGTTGTGAAAAGAATGAGCGGTTTGGGGAAATTTCGCTCAGACGTTCGAATTTTAATATCGCCGGTTCTAATGAGCGAAATATGTTTATTCTGCACTTCATCTTGTATCTTGTTTTCTGCATAATGATAATTCAACTTTTACATTCGTAAGTCGAAATTTTCTGAGTAGGTGGGATTTTTAAGTCAATCTTTTTTTGAAAAAAGACTAATTTGTCAAAAAAGTCAGAATTTTCAAACGAGTCATAATTTCGAGAGAAAGCAAAAATTCTAAAAAAAGCTCGTCAGCTTCTAAATAAATGGAAAAATTTACAAAAATGACCAATTAAAAAAGTTCATCATCTTGCTCTTCGCAAATTCGTCGAAAATATTTATAGATCAAATATAAAAAATAGATTTTGACATTTTTGAAAAATCTAACAGTATACAGAAGCTCGAAATAGAGAACACTTCTTTTAAATAGAGTACATCTTTCTCTCATTTCAAAATAACAAAAATTGTATGGGTACCCTTTTTTTCTAAACAATTGTGCCCACTTTAAAAATGTTGTGCCTCATTGTGCCCTCCCAGTTACGAGAGCCGTCACTGAATATTAGAGCATGTTGGTAGCGCCGATAAGCATGATGCTAACGCGAAACTATAAGCTTCCCCCTCTGTCTAAAATCGTCCAACGCGCTTAAACAAGTTTTCGCTTCAAAAATATATACACGATAAAGAAACTAAGTGAGGGTCGAGTGACATCAGCTAGTTTCTAAATAAAACATTACAGTAAAAATACACGAGCAATATAGCTAAAAATCCCGCATTAAAGAAATAATTAGTAAAATTGATAAAAACAGTGGAGTACTTTGGTAGCGCGTGATGGTCATGCGTGATGGTAACACGAAACCATAAGTTTACCAGTTTACCGCCTATGCATGCATTACGAAGCAACTTGCAGCATTATGCAACCCGTAATCCACCCATTTATCCGAACGCGTAAGCTTAGCATGTTGGCCTATGTGTGAGGCACAAGCTGGTACGACCTGGTACAGCCAGTGCTTGAGGATTTATAATTCCCGGAATTTACAATTCCTTTTGATGATGTAATTTATCAACTACATATATTCAATTTATTTAGATATTAATCGGCGGTGGAGGTATTCGGATGATAGTGATCGAGACAGGAGTGTGGACGGTCGACTTTCTTCCTCATTAGTTAATATGCCAGGTACAGCTTTCATGCGGGAGAGTACAGCCCTTAGTGTGCGGTAATACCTTCTCAATAAAGGGGGTTGGCACCTTTAAGGGGTATGTATATACACAGTTTTCTTTTGTGGAAGTTTGTCGCCTGATGGCTATAAAAGAACTGCTAATACCTCATCTATTTTGCTATCATCCCTTTACTTATCAATTGCCAACGCGCACGTAAACAATAATCGTAGTGCCATGAAGATGTATTGGTAAGCTTTCTACTTTTGTATTTCTAATATTTTTTTATTTTTTAATTTATTTAACACTAAATTTTGATTCGCAGAAATTATTTTCTTTTAATTATGTATGCAGTTGTTTAATTTACCAATTCATCAGTTTTCTACTCTCATGTTAGTTTTAAGAAGAGAACATGGACTGTATTGTTGTCTTTTGTGTTGTGTGTTTGAATTTTTTTTTGGTTTGCAGATTGTGCTCCAAGTTTCCACCAGTACTGAATAATTTTGACATTTTGTATTCATATTGTTTTATATTGATGTTTTTCTGAATATTTTTCAATGTTTCTAATTTTTTACTGTTAGTTTGTAGATTGTTGTTCTTTAGTGGCATGTCACAATTTCAGAAAAATGTAATATAAACAGAATTTGTTATTTTGTTTCGTTTATTTCAGCTTTCTAATAATCAACTTCTTTTTTAATTAGGTTATATTTAACATTAATTTACAACCGCCAAAAAGATTTTTTTATTTTATTTCATCATTTACTTTAAGCTGGTATATTCCATCAATGGTTTATTTATTGCTTTATACAGGTTGAACCAAATTTCATTTCCATTACAGGGAACTGGAAAACCATTAGAGATACAAGAAGCTTAAATGGGCAAAGTAGTGCCTAACAATATTCCGCTGAGAAAACAATTAGTCTTGATTTTATTTAGAAAAAACTGAATAATATTGAAATATTTATTAATACTCGTAATGTACATGATTTCCGTTTAAATGTCGCAATTCTCAGAACATTTTAAGAATTTTATGAGGAGCGACTTTCCCATGACTCATACCCAAGTGTGCGTTCTAGACTTCTCTAGAAGTTAAGTATTCTAAGACGGATGATGTGCATAAATATCAGAGTTATTTCTAATGTTAGTTTGTTAGATATTTCACGTTACACGAGTAAGTATTCAAGGTTAAAAGAATTTTTGTAAAAATTGCCGACAACATTTTTAAAACATTTACACGTTTTCATAGAATTACGTCATTTAAAAGGGTGTATGCATGTTACAATTATACTTATAATTCAATATTGCACAGTTTGTTACAATATTTTTGTTTTTTCAGTAATTATTGTTACGTAGTTAGGTACTGTATTTTTATTAATAAAAGTTATGGCACTTGCATCGCCTACTGTAATTTTTTTGTTTAAAAATAAAAAATTATTTCATTTAATCTACTTTGGCACATTTGTGTATTTTATTTTATATTTGAAGTATGACATGTTATATATCAAATTAATAAAAAAAATATGCTGAATTCGAAAATGATAAAATTTAATGTAGAGTCTTTAAGAAATAATGAAGTTGACCTAATTTTCTTGAAAACAGGTAATTTTAGAAACAAATAACGACATCAATGAAAAGGCATTAAATTCTGTACTACTTTGCCTATGCCTTCCTTGTATCTCTTAATAGTTTACGAAATCCCTGTAGTGGAAATCAAATTTGATTCAATCTGTATATTAATTGTTTAATTAACAACGTATGACAATTACGTTTTATTTTATTGCTGTGCTTTTAAGCATTATGTAATTATGTATTAATATTTTAATTCTGGTAAAAGTTCATTTTTGTCTCATTTTCTATTACTTTGTTCGTCTGTGTGTATATTTTATAGTTTCGTCAAAAACAGTAGGCTTTAAATGTTTAATTATTGTTTAATCGTTTAATGTTTGTTATTGTTTTATTGTACTATTGTACAGAATGCGAAATCGATTTCTTATTCTTTTGTGTCTAATACATTTTTTATTTTTATTTTAACACTTTTGTACAGGGGTGAGCGAAACTCGATATCTCGGCGCTATTATAAGAAAAGGAAAAACGATATAAGAAATATAAAAAGAGATTCTTACATTGGATTGAAAAAGGTCCATTTTAAGCTAAATTTGCATATTTTTCCAGATTTGGAAACCAAAGTAATGACGTCATTGAATTTTTTTCTTCAGAAACATTTTTATATTTTTACACATTTAAAAAGAACTAATTTTTCTAAACAAATTTTGTAAACAAAAAAATTTAATATCTTTTTCCGTTAAGAAGTTATAAGCAAATTTATCATAAAAATATTTTATTAAAATTTCGCAATTGGTACGATTTAATCAAACAGCCTTTGGAAACAAATCTAATAAATATTTTCGGGTTTAGAATAACATGTTCGAGGTATCGCAGAGAGTATTCACCTGCTCTTCTAGGGTTCTTTTAAAATTCCCCATAAACTAATAAATAATACAGAGTGAATCAGAAAGAATGGGCTAACGCAAAACTGGAGAGAATAGACACCAAAATATTACGATTGAGCTCAACATGCTTTAAACTAATCTGAATGGTTTAAGAATTAAGAGATGCAGAGGCGTTCAAAGTTTAAATTTTATTCTGAAATTTCTCAATAATTGAAAAAGTTTTGGTGCTATAAATAATTTAATATTTTAATATAGGTATATCTTCGCCTTAAAAAAATACATTGAAACATTTAAATGCAAATATAAAAAAAAACTGTTAGCTTTAGACAACTTAAACAAGAGTACCTTTTCTTTGTAGAATTGATCGTTCTTTTATATTGTCTACTTGTTTTAAGTATAACTTGTTTTAAGTATAACTCAACAGATTTAAAAAATGTTCAGAACAAAATTTAAAATTTAAATGTCCTGTATCTCTTAAACCAGCCACATTGGTATAGGGCATATTGAGCTCAATCGTAATATTGTTACGTGCGTTATCGGTTCGAATTGATACACGTGATAGATTATACCCACTTTATTACTGAACTCAACAATTTACAATTAACTCACTTCTACTAACTCACTAATTGCACTGATTCTAACTGACTGACTCGAGGGAAAACTGACCGCCTTGTTTATAGTTTCGTCTTCGTTCTTCTTCCTGTTCTTTTTCTTGTCGTCTTCGTTCTTCTTCCTGTTCTTTTTCTTGTCGTCTTCGTTCTTCTTCCTGTTCTTTTTCTTGTCGTCTTCGTTCTTCTTCCTGTTCTTTTTCTTGTCGTCTTCGTTCTTCTTCCTGTTCTTTTTCTTGTCGTCTTCGTTCTTCTTCCTGTTCTTTTTCTTGTCGTCTTCGTTCTTCTTCCTGTTCTTTTTCTTGTCGTCTTCGTTCTTCTTCCTGTTCTTTTTCTTGTCGTCTTCGTTCTTCTTCCTGTTCTTTTTCTTGTCGTCTTCGTTCTTCTTCCTGTTCTTTTTCTTGTCGTCTTCGTTCTTCTTCCTGTTCTTTTTCTTGTCGTCTTCGTTCTTCTTCCTGTTCTTTTTCTTGTCGTCTTCGTTCTTCTTCCTGTTCTTTTTCTTGTCGTCTTCGTTCTTCTTCCTGTTCTTTTTCTTGTCGTCTTCGTTCTTCTTCCTGTTCTTTTTCTTGTCGTCTTCGTTCTTCTTCCTGTTCTTTTTCTTGTCGTCTTCGTTCTTCTTCCTGTTCTTTTTCTTGTCGTCTTCGTTCTTCTTCCTGTTCTTTTTCTTGTCGTCTTCGTTCTTCTTCCTGTTCTTTTTCTTGTCGTCTTCGTTCTTCTTCCTGTTCTTTTTCTTGTCGTCTTCGTTCTTCTTCCTGTTCTTTTTCTTGTCGTCTTCGTTCTTCTTCCTGTTCTTTTTCTTGTCGTCTTCGTTCTTCTTCCTGTTCTTTTTCTTGTCGTCTTCGTTCTTCTTCCTGTTCTTTTTCTTGTCGTCTTCGTTCTTCTTCCTGTTCTTTTTCTTGTCGTCTTCGTTCTTCTTCCTGTTCTTTTTCTTGTCGTCTTCGTTCTTCTTCCTGTTCTTTTTCTTGTCGTCTTCGTTCTTCTTCCTGTTCTTTTTCTTGTCGTCTTCGTTCTTCTTCCTGTTCTTTTTCTTGTCGTCTTCGTTCTTCTTCCTGTTCTTTTTCTTGTCGTCTTCGTTCTTCTTCCTGTTCTTTTTCTTGTCGTCTTCGTTCTTCTTCCTGTTCTTTTTCTTGTCGTCTTCGTTCTTCTTCCTGTTCTTTTTCTTGTCGTCTTCGTTCTTCTTCCTGTTCTTTTTCTTGTCGTCTTCGTTCTTCTTCCTGTTCTTTTTCTTGTCGTCTTCGTTCTTCTTCCTGTTCTTTTTCTTGTCGTCTTCGTTCTTCTTCCTGTTCTTTTTCTTGTCGTCTTCGTTCTTCTTCCTGTTCTTTTTCTTGTCGTCTTCGTTCTTCTTCCTGTTCTTTTTCTTGTCGTCTTCGTTCTTCTTCCTGTTCTTTTTCTTGTCGTCTTCGTTCTTCTTCCTGTTCTTTTTCTTGTCGTCTTCGTTCTTCTTCCTGTTCTTTTTCTTGTCGTCTTCGTTCTTCTTCCTGTTCTTTTTCTTGTCGTCTTCGTTCTTCTTCCTGTTCTTTTTCTTGTCGTCTTCGTTCTTCTTCCTGTTCTTTTTCTTGTCGTCTTCGTTCTTCTTCCTGTTCTTTTTCTTGTCGTCTTCGTTCTTCTTCCTGTTCTTTTTCTTGTCGTCTTCGTTCTTCTTCCTGTTCTTTTTCTTGTCGTCTTCGTTCTTCTTCCTGTTCTTTTTCTTGTCGTCTTCGTTCTTCTTCCTGTTCTTTTTCTTGTCGTCTTCGTTCTTCTTCCTGTTCTTTTTCTTGTCGTCTTCGTTCTTCTTCCTGTTCTTTTTCTTGTCGTCTTCGTTCTTCTTCCTGTTCTTTTTCTTGTCGTCTTCGTTCTTCTTCCTGTTCTTTTTCTTGTCGTCTTCGTTCTTCTTCCTGTTCTTTTTCTTGTCGTCTTCGTTCTTCTTCCTGTTCTTTTTCTTGTCGTCTTCGTTCTTCTTCCTGTTCTTTTTCTTGTCGTCTTCGTTCTTCTTCCTGTTCTTTTTCTTGTCGTCTTCGTTCTTCTTCCTGTTCTTTTTCTTGTCGTCTTCGTTCTTCTTCCTGTTCTTTTTCTTGTCGTCTTCGTTCTTCTTCCTGTTCTTTTTCTTGTCGTCTTCGTTCTTCTTCCTGTTCTTTTTCTTGTCGTCTTCGTTCTTCTTCCTGTTCTTTTTCTTGTCGTCTTCGTTCTTCTTCCTGTTCTTTTTCTTGTCGTCTTCGTTCTTCTTCCTGTTCTTTTTCTTGTCGTCTTCGTTCTTCTTCCTGTTCTTTTTCTTGTCGTCTTCGTTCTTCTTCCTGTTCTTTTTCTTGTCGTCTTCGTTCTTCTTCCTGTTCTTTTTCTTGTCGTCTTCGTTCTTCTTCCTGTTCTTTTTCTTGTCGTCTTCGTTCTTCTTCCTGTTCTTTTTCTTGTCGTCTTCGTTCTTCTTCCTGTTCTTTTTCTTGTCGTCTTCGTTCTTCTTCCTGTTCTTTTTCTTGTCGTCTTCGTTCTTCTTCCTGTTCTTTTTCTTGTCGTCTTCGTTCTTCTTCCTGTTCTTTTTCTTGTCGTCTTCGTTCTTCTTCCTGTTCTTTTTCTTGTCGTCTTCGTTCTTCTTCCTGTTCTTTTTCTTGTCGTCTTCGTTCTTCTTCCTGTTCTTTTTCTTGTCGTCTTCGTTCTTCTTCCTGTTCTTTTTCTTGTCGTCTTCGTTCTTCTTCCTGTTCTTTTTCTTGTCGTCTTCGTTCTTCTTCCTGTTCTTTTTCTTGTCGTCTTCGTTCTTCTTCCTGTTCTTTTTCTTGTCGTCTTCGTTCTTCTTCCTGTTCTTTTTCTTGTCGTCTTCGTTCTTCTTCCTGTTCTTTTTCTTGTCGTCTTCGTTCTTCTTCCTGTTCTTTTTCTTGTCGTCTTCGTTCTTCTTCCTGTTCTTTTTCTTGTCGTCTTCGTTCTTCTTCCTGTTCTTTTTCTTGTCGTCTTCGTTCTTCTTCCTGTTCTTTTTCTTGTCGTCTTCGTTCTTCTTCCTGTTCTTTTTCTTGTCGTCTTCGTTCTTCTTCCTGTTCTTTTTCTTGTCGTCTTCGTTCTTCTTCCTGTTCTTTTTCTTGTCGTCTTCGTTCTTCTTCCTGTTCTTTTTCTTGTCGTCTTCGTTCTTCTTCCTGTTCTTTTTCTTGTCGTCTTCGTTCTTCTTCCTGTTCTTTTTCTTGTCGTCTTCGTTCTTCTTCCTGTTCTTTTTCTTGTCGTCTTCGTTCTTCTTCCTGTTCTTTTTCTTGTCGTCTTCGTTCTTCTTCCTGTTCTTTTTCTTGTCGTCTTCGTTCTTCTTCCTGTTCTTTTTCTTGTCGTCTTCGTTCTTCTTCCTGTTCTTTTTCTTGTCGTCTTCGTTCTTCTTCCTGTTCTTTTTCTTGTCGTCTTCGTTCTTCTTCCTGTTCTTTTTCTTGTCGTCTTCGTTCTTCTTCCTGTTCTTTTTCTTGTCGTCTTCGTTCTTCTTCCTGTTCTTTTTCTTGTCGTCTTCGTTCTTCTTCCTGTTCTTTTTCTTGTCGTCTTCGTTCTTCTTCCTGTTCTTTTTCTTGTCGTCTTCGTTCTTCTTCCTGTTCTTTTTCTTGTCGTCTTCGTTCTTCTTCCTGTTCTTTTTCTTGTCGTCTTCGTTCTTCTTCCTGTTCTTTTTCTTGTCGTCTTCGTTCTTCTTCCTGTTCTTTTTCTTGTCGTCTTCGTTCTTCTTCCTGTTCTTTTTCTTGTCGTCTTCGTTCTTCTTCCTGTTCTTTTTCTTGTCGTCTTCGTTCTTCTTCCTGTTCTTTTTCTTGTCGTCTTCGTTCTTCTTCCTGTTCTTTTTCTTGTCGTCTTCGTTCTTCTTCCTGTTCTTTTTCTTGTCGTCTTCGTTCTTCTTCCTGTTCTTTTTCTTGTCGTCTTCGTTCTTCTTCCTGTTCTTTTTCTTGTCGTCTTCGTTCTTCTTCCTGTTCTTTTTCTTGTCGTCTTCGTTCTTCTTCCTGTTCTTTTTCTTGTCGTCTTCGTTCTTCTTCCTGTTCTTTTTCTTGTCGTCTTCGTTCTTCTTCCTGTTCTTTTTCTTGTCGTCTTCGTTCTTCTTCCTGTTCTTTTTCTTGTCGTCTTCGTTCTTCTTCCTGTTCTTTTTCTTGTCGTCTTCGTTCCCACTGGCTGATTTTAGTTTTTCCCTGCTGTGGGGCTTGTCGACTTCTGGGGGCCGATGCTGCAGTCCTTCTTGAAGTGCACCAGGCTTGCCACAGTTGTAACAGGTGCTTCTGTTGGATCTGCCTTTAAGAGTTCCTACCAGTTCTTTGATGCTCGCCTTCATTTCTTGCATGTTAGTGCTTATGTTCGCGTTCATTCCTTAATTTCCTTCGTGTTAGCGCTTATAATGTTCGCGAGGTCAGAGTCATTCGCGGCCTCTTCGATGTCGGCCGTTCCTAATTCTCCGTGACGCCCCTGGCTCTTGAAACCTTGTAAGCAGCTTCAACCTCCAAAGCTCTAATCAGTGCCTCCCTCGATGTTCGGACGTTTTGACAAGCGTATCACTCTCTGGACTTCCGGGTCCCTTATTCCTTCTATGAATATTCTAACTGTGCGTGAAGTTCCACTACTGTGCGTGAAGTTCCAGAAAGTCGGTTGGTGCTGTTGGATAGGCAATATACGCCAGTCTTCTCACGTCAGCCTCGAATTCTTGCAGGGTTTCGCCACTTTTCTGCCTTCTTACTAGCAGCTGCGACTGGACAACTTGCTGCAAATGTTGGTCCCCAAATCTCAGCTCTAAAGCCCTAACTAGATCTTCATAATTGGCTTGTTCTTGATCCGATAGAGTTCGGAGTAATTCCAGAGCATCTCCGCGCAGGGATACCACTAATGAGGTTGCCTTTGCTTCCTCCGTCCACTGATTGGCCTTAGCAGCAACTTCGAACTGTTTTCTGTAGGTGTGGAAGGATGTTTTTCCGTCATAGGTCGGAGGTTTTACCTTTTGGGAAGAACTAGCAGGTACACTTTCGGATTCATGTTGTGTGCTTTGTCCACTTAGCAACTTTTTCATGTTGCTGATCTCCCTCTTTGTTGTATTTTCCAAATCAAGAAGCTTGCTGTTGAATTTTTCTTTTACTTCCCCAATTTCTTCCCTAACTTCGCCAATCTCTTCTTGCATTTCTTCTCTTATTCCAGTAATTTGTTCTTTAACTTCTTCTTTCATTTTTGTAACGTCTACTCCCATTTTTTCGGTGATATTAGCTAATAGATTATGCAATTCTTGTTTTTCTGCATTCCTTTTCTGATCTTCTTCTTCTTTCTCTTGTCGTCTTTGTTCTTCATCTTGTCGTCTTCGTTCTTCTTCCTGTTCTTTTTCTTGTCGTCTTCGGTTTTCTTCCTGTTCTTTTTCTTGTCGTCTTCGTTCTTCCTCCTGTTGTTTTTCTTGTCGTCTTCGTTCTTCATCTTGTCGTCTTCGTTCTTCTTCCTGTTCTTTTTCTTGTCGTCTACGGTTTTCTTCCTGTTCTTTTTCTTGTCGTCTTCGTTCTTCCTCCTGTTCTTTTTCTTGTCGTCTTTCTTCTTTCTCCTGTTCTTTTTCTTGTCGTCTTCGTTCTTCTTGGTCTTTAAACATTGCTAATAGCGCTTGCATTTGTTGTTCCATTTTGGCCGATTTTAATCTCGTATCCATAAAGCGTATCTGAATGTTCAAGATTTTACTTGACGCGCCTCGTATAACTATTTAACAGTTTAAAACGTCCGAGATAAAGTCAATTACGGCACCTGGCACGAATTTTTTTTTCGAGTAATAAAGCACAATCCACGAATAATTCCGCTTCTGACACCAGATGTTACGTGCGTTATCGGTTCGAATTGATACACGTGATAGATTATACCCACTTTATTACTGAACTCAACAATTTACAATTAACTCACTTCTACTAACTCACTAATTGCACTGATTCTAACTGACTGACTCGAGGGAAAACTGACCGCCTTTTTATAGTTTCGGCCCGCGTTCTTCCAGAATTTTCGGCAGATAAGGCTTATCGAATACCGAAATTTCTGGAACGCTTATCTGCCGTTTGTTTCGTTATCGCGGCCGCTTTCCCCTTATCAGAACCTTCTAGAAACCTTTTTTATTTACTAAATTCTACAATTCTATCCTAAATCCTATTTCATCTATTTACATTGCGTTACAATATTTTGGTGTCTAGTATCTCTCCAGTTTAGTGTTGGCCCATTCTTTCTAACTCACCCTGTACATCTTTTACGTGAACATTTTTCAATGTCAAATGGTAACAAAAAATGTTTGTCAACCTTAAGTTTAATTATTGACAGATGCCACTATCCTTTGATTTTTGATTTATTGCATTTCCAGAGGCTATTTGTTTAAATCGTAGTGTTTTTTTCAATTTATTTAACATTTCTTCGGCCCAATAAGGGTCTACCATGAAGAATAAATCGTAGTGGTTACGAATTTTTTTCTTCACAAAATTTGTTTAGAAAAACTTTTTAAATATACAGAAATACATGTATGTTTCTGGAAAAAAAAAGTTCAATGGCGTCATTACTTTGGTTTCCAAATCTGGAAAAATATGCAAATTTGACTTAAAATGGAGCTTATTCAAGTCAATTGATGAACCTCTTTTCAGATTTCTTATATCGTTTTTCCTTTTCTTATAATAGAACTGTACATTGACGTTCATCTTTGTTTTTTAATTTTTCCCAATTTCGATATCTTAATCAAAGATTGTGACCACTCTCTTGAAGACATGTCAAAGTTTCAACAGCTAAATATAAAAGAGGTTTTGTAGCAACTATTTCTATTTACCATTGTTGTATTTAAGTGTTATTTGCAATTTGTCTTATTCTGTTTAGCAGATACCAATGACCAGTGATGCCACCGAGCCTAATACTTGATACATTTGTACTCAGGATAGTTGAATGTTTCTCAACTTTATGTTGAAGTAGGTCTTGAAAATTCGGTATCACCTCCCGGGATTCCAAGGGCCAAAAAAATAGAACGAGAAACCAAACTACTGCGTTGGAGAATCAAGAAAGGATGAGTCTGTGAAAAATGTTGAGATTTGACACAAAGTTAAATGCATTTTTTTTACTTTGACATATTTATTTAACTAATTTAAGATTGAATTATTTTTTCTTCTATGACTAGATACGTAATTTTTTCAGATAATTATTTCAATTTGATTACATTTTGGTAACTGAAAAATTTTGGTATTTGAATTTTTATTCTTTTTTTTTACATAATCTTTATTTTTATTACTATATTATTATTATATTAGATTGTCTTATTCTGTTTACATTTTATTTAACAGGCACCAATGACTAGTGATACCGCTGAGCCTAATACTTGGTATATTTGTATCCAGGACAGGTACGTGTTTCTTAACTTTCTGTTAAAGAAGTTAGTCTTGGAAATTTGGTATCACCTCCCGCGATTCCGGGGGCCAAGAAAATAAAACCAGAAGCCAAACTACAGCGTTGGAGAATCAAGAAAAAGCGAGTCTGTAAAAATTCTTGCCATTTGAGACAAAGCAAAATGCATTTTCTATAATTTTGACAGATGTTTATTTAATTAATAAGGATTACATTATTTTTTTTCTAGGGCAAGATGTGTAACTTTTTTCATTTCAATTTGGTTAAATTTTGTCAACTGAAACGTTGAATTTCGAGATTTAAACTTTTATTCTTTTTTTTTTCTTCGATAATCTTTATTATTTGTCCAATATTAAATTTCCTAATAATAGACCAGATACTGCTTTATGACAAAACAAGGTTACTTTTGTTAACGGGTATGGTATATAAAGAAAAACTTCTATTAAGGGGCTCAAAGTAAAAGACGAAAAACTTTAGTAAAAGGCACAAAGCAAAATTTTAGTTAAACGCAAATAGTTTCATAAAAGACAAAAACCAAAATTGCTTCACTAGTAAAAGACAAAACAAATTCAGGTTAATAGAAACCTGAAAGCAAGTATTCTTTTTAAAGTGTAGAAAGGTGGACTACTTCAGTGAAAGACAGAAAAGTGGGTTATAATTTTTTAAACTTGTCGCTTAACGCGCCTAAAGAACTTTTCACTGTAAAAATCTGAAATAAACTTAAACAATTTCTAAAGTCAAATTTTTTTTTGAAAAAAGTTGAAATAGAAAATAAAATTTTGGGTTAAACATCAAAAATTAAAAGTTTAAATTTGGATTTTTGAGAAAAGTTTTACCATTTCACCTTTCCTCTCAAAACTTTGATTTTATTTTTAAAATCCTCTATATTTTACTTTTACTTTCAATTTTGATTTTGAAATTCAAAATACCAAGATTTCGATCGAAATTTTGAGAAAATAGTCTCCATTTAACTTCGAATTTTTAGACAAACATAAAGAATTAAACCTGCTCGAAAAAGTTTCAGAAAAGTACCAAAATTTTAAAAGAAAGTCAGTATGGTGAAAATATCCAGTTTTAAAATTAAACTTTGAGACTTTATCGGAATTTTGAGGAAAAATTTTGGAAACAAAGTCGAAATTTTGAGGAAAGAAAATTAAAAATTCTAGAAAGAAAAGACGAAATTTTGATTTCTAACCTCAAAGTGTGCTTGAAATTTTGGGAAGGAAAACGAAGTTTTAGGATAATTAAAAAATCTTTTAGTGGGTCACGAAGGGGAAGCATAAAAACGGGGCCATGACAAAAAATGTTACGCTAAAAATCGACTAGTGGTGGCAGTCTAGTGCTTATATCTCACTAATACGCCGCGGATATCAAACATGTTGCTACGGTTACGGCCAGTAAACCCCTTCAAGAACTTTTTTTTTCTAACATAGTAATATTTTCGTATTTACTATTATTATAATTCAAGCTAATAAACCCTTGATAGTTTGGTCGACTTTAATCTGAATATTGGCGCTTATCAAAAAGCAGATGAAAACGTAAATAGGAGATTGATCGCGTATGTTGAAGAAATTATTATTAAAATATCCCTTTTCGCTTATATTAAGCTATCCGGTCAAGTAATAAGGTCCCGAGGGGGATTTCACCCAATTCCCTTTCACGCGGACAGTTATATATATCCTGACTTATTACGGAGGCCTGCGGAGGCCCTATCGATGTATGATTATTAGTCTTTGCAGACCTTCCTAAGCTGGAAAGTTCAGCGATCATCTCGCCCTGGCACTATCAACAGTCTTACCGCTTAATTTCCCGAAATTAATGGGTAATCCCCCCACAAAGTTAGTGAAAGTTTGCTTCCAGATCAAATTGAATGACCTATTGTGGTGTTATACAAGAGAGTGCCCGTGAAAGACGTTTGAAATCAATAAAGCGATGTCGTTTGCTATACTCACTAATTAGGGGTGTTTTCTCTGTCGGGGGCAGCGTTTCCCTAATTGTCATCAAGAAGACTGTCATCGATAGAAGGGCGCTGATTCCTAAAGTGACCTTCTCGCCGGATTCGGACGGAACGTAGAACACCAACAAGGCTGCAACATGAAATTACTGCTACTAAGAAAACTGAATTTTAATTTTTTAGCAAAATTTCCATTTTTATCTCGAAATTTCTACTTTTGTACTATTCGGAACTGGCCTAGAGTGGCCACTTTGGGAAAAAAGGTTCAATGTAGTAGTGTCACTCTAGAAGAGCATGGGAGAGGGTGTTCTTCTTAATCACGTTTAGGGTTCCCATCTGACCAGTCATGCAGAATCCAAATTGGATGACAAAATGTGGAAGAATTTGAGAGAAAGTCATTAACCCACATTACCAATAATGATGAGCTTTTTTAATCAAAAAATTAGTTTACCTCAATAACTTGCACGCTTGCAATTACACCTCAAAGAACTTTTACTTTTTTCGTGGTTCCAGTGTTGCCTTCATAAAAAGTTGACAACCGTAATCAGGTTTGATTTGGACAAAAATCGAGTAGGTTTGAGTTTCTGTACATTTCAACGAGGTTTTTTGGCAGTACAAAGGAAGTTCGAAAATGTTGGTGGTGATAGTTGAGAATCTAAAACAGTTCCCGTTGTGACAGTTAGGAATATTTAACTTTTCACCCCCAAAGCAATATCAAAGCGGTACTACCGAGTCGAAAAAACTAAAAAAAACTCAAGAATTTAAAGAATGTCGAAATTTTGAGATTACATTTAAAATTTTGATATTGCACTAGAAATTTCACAGTTACTCATCAAATAGGATTAAAGATGTTTTAATGGCATTGCCTATTAAACAAACAGTAAATTTTAAGCCTTGGATTAAAGCAAATCTACTTACCGATCCCATTGATTAAAATGCAAGGTAGTATCAGGTTGAATACGTAGAAGAGGGGCCTCCTTCTAATGTTAATGATATACGTTATATCTGGGTAGGGTTCCGGACAGCAGGAATATATCACCGTGTGCTTCACTGATGTGAAACTGATCAAATCGAATTCCCCATTTGCCTGGTAATTCGTTATATCACCCTCTTCCGTTTGTTTGACAAGTTCAACCTGTTCAAACAAAATTAAATCATTAAACGAAAACCGAGAATCGAGATGCAATACCGCAAAAGATTTCTCATATTTGATGTTTGCGAGAAAATTCGACATAATCACTAAAAAGTTTAATATCCCTTTTTTAATGTCATATTTTATTAGAGCGCCTCGTCAAGTATTCGGAATTTTTTCGACGCTTCATCCTTCCGCACAATGCGCGTCTGGCTTTCGACGTGCAATAGAGATGCTGGGGAGCGTTGTCAGCAATTTGGGGGTTGATGCGGTATGTTCTTGAAAACTTCGATCGAACGAAACAAGAGATCTCACTTGAATTCACTGCCACACTCGCCTTATTTAGTAATAAACCTCCGAATTCCTTTGGCGTTTATTTAACACGGAACGCGCTAACGCCGCAAGGCTCAAAGGTTAATGCTAATGAGCTTCTAAGGAATGTTGCAAACATTGGACTTGAAAAAAATGTGGAAACGATGGAACTCTGCAACTGTGTAAAACTTCGATGGCACTTTCTCTGAAAGACATTTTCATATAAATTGTTTAACGTGTGAGGCAACCTTTTATCAAAATACAAAGAAATTGCTTAAACTTTGCAAAATGCTCCCCAATATGCCAAAACCACACAGAAAGTTCCAAGGCATTTCACAAAATAGTTTGGAAGTAATGCTAATGATTTAAATATTAACATAGTTTCCTATGGAAAATGATACTTTCACAGTCACATCCCTAGTAAACCGATAGAACGAGAACAGAATTTTTTACACAACGAATTTATAGATACAAAATTTTGATAATCAGTTCAAATTATGAAAACAATTAAGAATTTCAAATTCAAACCGGGCACTCTAAACAGAGAAAATACTCGACATTTGTAAAAGACATGTTTATTAATTTTATTTAACATTTCTGCGACATAAAAAAGCATAATGTTTCCGACCAATAACAGTCTACCATCAAGTGTAAAAAAATATTAATCCTCTGAGTTTAAAAAAAAGTTATAGCTATAGAATGTTGATTAAAATTTTGATTTTAAGACGTCTTTTTTTCGCATTTCTGAGGTTATGTAGTATTAAGGTCAAAAGAGAAAAAAATCGAAAAATTCGAAAAAATTACATTTTGGAAAATGTTCAATTTTTCTCACCATTACCCATTTTTTTTATCTTACACATTTGGGACTTTAAATCAAATTTTTCTTTAAATTATACCTTTTTCATTGATTTCTCCTGAAATTTCTTTGGAAATTATTTTGGAAGCTAAATTGGAAATTTAAAAAAAACTAAAATACTATACAAAATTTTTCTCATGATGAACTTTTTTCGAAATTAAGAGTACTTTTCTTACAATCACCTTTAACTCACACTTCCACTTTTTATAGACAGTTCACCTTTTTATCCGTATTTCGGTTTTTTTTCGAGATCAGATTGAAAAAATTTCAAGATTATTGACGAAACTGAAACTGAAATATCGAGTCATAATTTTGAGTTTAAAATAAAAAAAAAACAAAAAAAAAAAATATTAAATTTTTTAAAAATATTTCACAATATAAATACTTTACTTACCAAATACATGATCACAAAATCTTAATCGAGAACAAATAGAACAAACAAAGGGGATGCAAGAACACACACAAGAACAGTTACTTTAGAAAATTAGGAGTTTTTCAAAAATTCAATTTGTTTTCTTAGAGATTTAGACTTTCTCCAAAATTCAGATTTTTCTAATTTCAATTGCTAGCTCTAAGTTTAAATTCTATGGAAAATTTTCAAAATGTTTGGTTTACTTCAAATAAAAAGCTCGAACATTGACATATTTTATAAATTGAAAGAATTTGTTCTCATAGTTTCTAACCTTTTCGAGCCCAAATTCAAAATTTTCAAAAACCCTTTAAAAATATATTTTAGTAACTATTTCCTTGAGGTGACTTTCCAAAATTCAAATTTTTTTCTTAAAATGTCAACTTTAAACTGAAATATTTGACTCAATGCACATTCAAAATTAGGATTTCTTTTCGAAAGTATAAAGGCCATAGGATGATTAGTAATGTGAATCGGCCCCAGAAGGATATCTGGATCATCTTTTAAGGGTGTGTTGCTACTAATAATATACTTTCATTATGCAAGTTTCAGATCTCTATGTATTTTGATCAAAAAAGCCGAAAAATAGATAAATATTTTTTCCCAATAACTACTTGAGCGATTTAAATAAAATTTTGACATATTATAGAAATGTATAAAGGCTATAATAAAAAAAATCTTTATGCTATTTAGGAGAAACGGGCAATTTTTTTCGAAATTATTTTTTTCTTTATGATAACATTCTAGAACAATTTTGAAATTAACTTCTTTTATTTTTTTTTATGTAGTATAATCTTGCAAATTCTGAAACTGATCAAAAAGGTACGCCATATTAAAAAAAAAAACAATTTTTTCATTTAAAAATTGATTTATTTTAGTTTCAATAATATTGAAGAGTCTCTGAAGAGTATATTCCTGCTAATAGAATAGTTTGATCGTGCAGAATTCTATTTATTTTCGTTTTGGAAAAAATCGGAAAAAAATAGGATTTTTTTTTTCAAAAACCGCATAAAACCGATTTCAGTGAAATTTGGAAACATTATAGAGGTATATAAATACTTTGCTCAAAAAAATACTAGCTCTTAATTTTAATAATAATTGTTAGAAACAGTCAATCTTTTTGGATTTTTTCCCTTTGTGGTGTATGTTCTAGAACAGTTTTAAAGTTGACTTTCCCAATGTATTTTTTGGTATAAAATAATATCTCGAATATTTAAATTGATTGGTAATGTACAAATAACAATCGATTAATTTCATTGTGTTTTATATCAATAAAACAACAGAAACAAAACATTCAAAAAAAGTATACTAAAATACTATTACTAAAATATCAAAGTATTTAAGAATTAATTAACACTATATTAGCAAAGATGTCAAGAATTTTAGTTAAAATATACTTTTGCATTTTAAAATATCAATATAACATGTGCATACAATTATTTATCAATATATTTAATATTAATTTAATCAGAATTCAGAATCAATTTGCATTTTGATTCCACATTTTGCGGGTGCTTTTTATCAATAATTTCGAACAAAGGCAATATCTCAATGTATTGCTTTTACATGTCGACAAGTTTTATTTACTCCGTAGTAGTTCAGGACAAATAGATGAAAAATTATCCCTGTTGCAAAAAAATTAAATACTACATTTTTATTTTGGAAATATCTTTACTTACGCTTAACAAATAAGTTTATAAAGTTCCCTGCCAAGATCGGGTGGGAAACGGCCGCTATATTGATTTGAAGATGAAAAATTTTCTGCACTACTCAAAATGTATAGATTTTGGCCTGTACCTTTTAAGCGATGTCCTCAGAAGGCCTAATCTACTTCACCTCCTTCGTTGAATTTGAGATTTTTTTGGCGGGAGGGCTGTTTTTGTTGGTTTGAATGTTACGTTTCTGAGTTAATTATTATTCACCTTCATCATGGTTATCGTCGTTTACACGTTGACGGGATCTAAAGGAATAAATGTCTAAAACGAGATCAGATTACTTTTTGCAAAGACAGTTGGTCGATGGTGCGTATTCTATACATTTTCACTAATTTTAGGAACAACAAAAAAATCACAAAAGAATGTAATTAGGAGATTCTTGGTATCTTAGGGCGCTACTAACTATGCAAGGTATACTACTAAATTTGTTGGTCGACATACGATACCTTGAAACCTTTATACATATCACAGTGCTTAAAACCTTTTCAGAAACTCTTATAATTATTTTTTTGATCACGACATGAAAGTAAATTATTAGATGAAAAACATAACATCAAAACCAATAAAAACATTGATGTCAATAAAATACGAATTTAACCAAAGACGGAATAATACATTAGGCATCTTGACAAAATTAATGAAAAAAACGCATCACATGCTATACCTTTTAGGTGATGAAATCAACGCAAATATCCAAAAGCATAAAATTTTCCCAGTAACGACTAGATATACGAAAAAATGGCAAATAACTTTTTTGAATCAAATTCTAAGCTTTCCAACTTTTATGAAGAACATTTTTTTGTTAGACTAAAATTGTGTTAGATGTTGACAAAAAAACCAAAATTTTCCATTTTAAGTCAATATACTGGCCAATCCGCACATGATCTTGGTAGGGAACTTTCTGTACTTATTTGTTAAGTCGAAGTATTTCTAAAAAAAATTTAGTATTTGATTATTTTGTAATAAAAATCCATTTTTCCTTGCTCTAAAAAATCCAAGATAAACAAAATTGTATTATTAGTACTTTTGATGACTAAATAAATGTTTTCAAAAAGGAATATTCTAAAATATTTGTTGATGACTAAAAAAACAACGTTGTGCTTCAAAGTATTGTTGACGACTAAGAAAACGACGTTCCACTGATACCACTGATCTCTGCGTTGGTATCCGTTGCAGCTGCTGCTGCACAGTATCACAATATTAAAAAATCAATAAGAAGTATACTTGAATTTTGGTAGAACGGATTGGTCCTTGGTTATCTTTAAAAATTAATACACAAATCTTGTTCCCTGAAACAAAGAAAGATTTAAAAAAAACACAACAACAGTGCTCCGATGCGTTTCTATAGCCAAGGTATCATCTTCAGAGAGATACTCACAAGGAAAGGTCGCGAAGTATCCGGCGCCGATTTTGCTAATTTTTGGATATGTTTTAAAGGACCAAAATCTAAGAGACACGTATTTTTTTTTATCGGCTGATAAACGGGTTTAAGGGTAGTTTTACCCCCTCAAAGTTGGAGCAAAAAATGCAGATTTTGCTGTTTCTCACATACCAAAAATGATATTCGAGTCGTTTCTTTTTCCAAAAGTTTTGTTTTGACGAGAAATGAAAGAAAAAATTTTTTTCAAAATTTTCCCACCCCCCTCCTGGGGGCAAACTACCCCATTTAGAAGTTTTTTAATCATAAAAATGGTAATTACGTCAGCAAAATTTTGAAAAAAATATATGTTATTTTATACACCAAAACTAATTTTACCTGTTTTTGGATGTTGTCGAAAAATATTTTTTTGGGGGATAAACACCACTTACACGAATACGTTTATGATAGGATGTATTTTTATGATTTTTGTTTTATTTTTTTTCTGAAGCGAAGTATTTCGACGAGAAACTAAAAAAATAATGTTTTAAGATTTTTTCGGTGACCCCTCATCCCCACCCTCCACCCTTCCCTTATAGGAGGGTGAGCTACCTACTTAAAAAACCGGAAAATTCGAGATTATTATGATCCCTCTACTATCTAGATACACCAAAAAATAAGTTTACCAAATTTTTTTAACCCTACCCCTCCTGATAGGGGTAAATTACCCCTTATGAAATTTTTAATTAACAAGAAAATAGTCATTATAACAGCTACATTTTGAAAAATAAATGTTATTTTATACATCAAAATTAATTTAACTTTTATTTGGGTTTTGGTGAAGGAAAATATTTTGGGGGTGAACACCCTTTAGGTCAAACACGTATATAATAGGATGTATTTCTATGATTTTTAATTCTTTTTTTATCTGAAAGGAAGTATTTCAACGAGAAATTAGAGAATTAATTTTTTTGAACTTTTCCAGTCACCGCTCTTCCCCTCTCTCCACCTTATCTTACCAGAGGGTGAGTCATCTACTTAAAAAATCGGAAAATTCGAGATCATTACGATCTCTTTTTATACAGCGAAAAAAATTCTAAACTTTTGCACCTTCATAAGGGGGTAAACTACCCCTTTCTGAAGTTTTTAAGTATTCAAAAAATTATCATTATAACAGCAAAATTTTGAAAAAAAAAAACTACATTTTATACACCAAAACTTATTTTATTGAATTTTTTTGGGGTTTGTCGAAGAAAAATTTTTGGGTGTAAACACCCTTTAGAGCAAATACGTATATAAAATATTTATATAAAAATTGCGGTCAGTTGTCTGAACTTTATAAAAATTTAGAAGTTTTGTATATTAGATATACCTACACGAGAAATATGGGAATTTACCAAAACACTTAAGTGTATATTATTATGGCGGTAAAGATATTCGTTTCTTTTTTTCCTGGAACGAAATATTTCAACAAGAAACAATAAAAATAATTTTTCCGAATTTTTCCAGCCACAGCTCGCGTCATATTTCTATCAGAAGGATAAGTCACCTGGGATGGGAAATGCAAAAATTTAAAACCTTTCTAAACTCTGTTTTGTGGTATCTAGAGAGACAGCAATGATCTCGAATTTCCAGTTTTTCAAGTAGATAGTTAACTGGCTCACTCTACTGGTATGCCAAGGCGAAGGGTGGGAACGGTAGAACCAAAATTTAAAAATAATATTTTTGTACCTTCTTTAAAATACTTCGTTTCAAAAATAACGAACCGAAAATTATACAAATATATCTTCTATTATATATAAATATTTGCGTTAAAGGGTGTTTACCCCCAAAATATTTTCCTTCACCAAAACCCAAATACAGGTAAAATTAATTTTGATGTATAAAATAACATTTATTTTTCAAAATTGAGCTCTTATAATGACTATTATCTTGTTAATTAAAAACTTCATAAGGGGGTAATTTATTCCTATCAGGAGGGGTGGGGGTAAAAAATTTTGGTAAACTTTTCTTTCGGTGTATATAGATGTAGATGGATCATAATAATCTCGAATTTTCCGGTTTTTTAAGTAGGTAGCTCAGCCTCCTATAAGGGAAGGGTGGAAGGTGGGGATGAGGGGGTCATCAAAAAATCTTAAAAAATTATTTTATTAGCTTCTCGTCGAAATACTTCGCTTCAGAAAAAAAAATAAAACAAAAATCATAAAAATATATCCTATCATATGCGTATTCGTCTAAGTGGTTTTTACCCCCCAAAAAATTTTTTTCGACAAAATCCAAGAACCGGTAAAATTAGTTTTGGTGTATAAAATAACATATATTTTTTTCAAAATTTTGCTGGCGTAATTACCATTTTTAGGATTAAAAAACTTCTAAATGGGGTAGTTTGCCCCCATGAGGGGGGTGGGAAAATTTTGAAAAAAATTTTTTCTTTTATTTCTCGTCAAAACAAAACTTTTGGAAAAAGAAACGACTCGAATATCATTTTTGGTATGTGAGAAACAGCAAAATCTGCATTTTTTGCTTCAACTTTGAGGGGGTAAAACTACCCTTAAAACCGTTTATTAGCCTATAAAAAAATACGTGTCTCTTAGATTTTGGTCCTCTAAAACATATCAAAAAATTAGCAAAATCGGTGCCGGACACTTCGCGACCTTTCCTTGTCAGTACTGTACAGCATCTCTTTGAAGATGATAGCTTGGCTATTGAAACGCGTTAGAGCAACTGTTGTGTTTTTAATCTTTCTTGGTTTCAGGGGACAAGATTTGGGTATCAATTTTTTAAGTACTCTTGAATGTTAATAATTTTACTTAACATATACTTTTTCGCCTTAACTTTAAAACATCAATAAGTTAGATCAATCATAATCAATTTTAATTTCTTAAACTATAAAATTGCAGTTTAGAAAATTCTGTTCTCTACACCATGACCATTGCGTCAATTGCTCTACTATCGATAAATACCAAAAACCCGATTTTTCGCCATAAAATTATAGTTAATATCTTAAATAACTGATGTCTACCAAATCAGTTGTAATATAGCATTTTGGATAGAAGAGAGTTTTTTTCTAAACAAATTAGTACTTGCTACATTTCGAAACGGCTATTAAGTCAAAAATTCCCCATTGAATCACGTCTTTCCATCCGTCGATCTATGTGTACGTTTCTGATCATGCTAGAGGTCGCAATTTTTGACTGATTTTTGATATTCATGTTTTTATGGTTTTCTAAGAATAGAAGCCCATTGATTTTGGAAGGAATCGCTCGAATTGTTTAGTTTTCTGATTAAATCATTTTACAAGCATATTGATTAATAATTGTAGATTATATTATATTGGTATTTTAAAATGCAAAAAATATTTTAATTAAAATTATCAAGATCTTAATATATCTAGTTTATAATTTATTTTTTTAATATACTTATTATGACATTTTAGTAAAAACAGCTCATAAGTTTTTTGAATATTTTGTTTCTGTTGTTTCAATGATATAAAACACATTGAAATAAATCGACCTTTAATTAATTTAAGGATTTGAGCGATAATTCTATATCAAAAAACACATTAAGAAAGTTAACTCTAAAACTGCTTTAGAACGCCTCTAATAATAATTATTAAGGCTATAAAGGAGCCAATAGTTTTTTTTTTTGAGTAAAGCATACCTCTCTAATATTTTCAAATTTCATTGAAACCGGTTTTACGCGATTTGAGAAAAAAATATTTTCCTATTTTTTGTTTTCTTCCAATTTTTTCAAAAAAATAAATAAATAAAACCCTGAAACTTGCAAAGTTCAATTACTCTATTAGTAGGAATATACTCTCTGAGATGAGCCCAATATTCCTGAAATTGAAATATACATCAATTTTTTAATGAAAAAATCTCTTTTTATTTTTTTAATATGGCGTACCTTTTTGATTAGTTTCATAAGTTGCAAGGGTATTCTGCACCAAAAAAGACATAAACAAAAGTTAGTTTTAAAATTGTTTTACAACGTTATCATAAAGAAAAATAATAATTAAAAAAAAATTGCCCGTTTTTCCTAAATAACATAATGATTACAGACTGTCAATTTTTTCGAATATAGCCTATATATATTTCTATAATGTTTCCAAATTTTATTTAAATTGGTTAAGTCGTTTTTGAGAAAAAAAAATCGATTTTTCGATTTTTTTTAGAATTTTTTCGATTTTTTCAAAAACTAAAATAGGTAGAGATCTGAAACTTGCAGGATCAAATAATTTCATTAGTAGCAACACATTCTTAAAAAATGGTCCAGATATCCTTCTGGGGCCGATTCACTATGCTTATCGTCTTATGGTCTTTCGTATAATTTCTGAAAGCACTTTAAAAAATACTTTTGGTTAGAAATTGACTTTTTTTAAATGCAGATGTTTATGTAGAAGAAGAAAAAATCTAAATTTAAACAGCTTCAATACAATTTAAACTTATAAAATAAATTCTTGAATTTATAAATTTAAAATCGGGAATTTTGAAAAAAAAATGTATACAAATATGGAGAGAACCCGAACTTTTAGCAAAAATGTCCAATTTTCGAGAAATAATACAAAATTTTTAAAATAACAAAAAATTTTGAAATACGGTTCAAATTTCATGAAGTCTAAATTTCAAAATTTCAGATATACTTTCGAAATTTTGATTTTAATAGCAAAGTCGAAATTTTGATTGTAATAGCCAAATTTCCACGAAATTTCAGTATGATTCCACAATTTTTTTAGCCCAGTCTAGAACGCATTTATTTGATAGTCAACTTTATAATTTAATTTTAATAACTCTTACTACAATTTTGGTGGAACGGACTGGTCCTTGGTTATCTTCAAAAATGGAAATACAAATCTTGTTCTCGGAAACCAAGAAAGATTATAAAACACAACAAAGATTGCTCTAACGCGTCTCAATAGCCAAGCGATCGTCTTCAAAGAAACGCATGTTGATAACCAAGCTATTATATTTTATTGATATCTCTCTGAAGATGGCATCTTGACTATCGAAACGCGTTTCTTTGAAGATGATAGCTTGGCTATCGAAACGCGTTAAAACAACCTATGTTGTGTTTTTTAATCTTTCTTGGTTTCAAGGGACAAAATTTGTATTTCAACTCTTACTACAAAAATTGTTTAGTGTTTAGTGTTTGCAGTTTATAAACTATTTAACAATAAACGCAACAAAGTATGAAATTAAATAAATTCTCAATAATTATAACCTTAAGAACGAGAGTAAAAAACTAATTTGGTAGTTTAAAAAATAAAATTGCCATTTTTAAATACAGGATATACTTCTTCCGGGATTGGTATATCCTGTACTGACTCTGGCCGTAGAAGCCTTTGTTATCATGCCATTTTTAAAGTTGTGTTTATTAATTTTTTATTCATCAAAACTATTGTTTGCTTCAATCTGTCTTGATCTTCCTACACAATTGACTGGCGTGCTGTCAGCTTGCAAATTATGTTTTGTAAGTTCGGTTATTTGAAAATTTCGACTTTTTAATACTTCGTAGACTGACCCCAGGAATGTTCAGTACCTTCTTAAAACTTCGACAATCTTCCCAAAATTTCAACCATAGCTTCAATACTTCTAGAATATTTGAGTTGAGAAGTCAAAATTTCATTAGTTTTTTACAATTTAATTTTTTTTAATTTCGTGTCGCGACATTTCGGCAGTTTCTCAAAATCTCGAATTTAAATTCCAAAGTTCGATCAATGTATCAATGTATGGATCAAAATTATTTCCAAATTAATAACGAATTTTATGAACAACTTGAGGGAGCAGCCATGGGAAATCCTTTGTCACCTTTCATGGCTGAGCTCTTCATGGGTGTTTTTGAAAGTAGTCTTAAAAGTGAATGTAGTTTGTTTCCTAGGGTATGGATTAGATATGTAGATGATATTTTTGCTATTTTTGACACAAAAAATCAAAATTTAGATAATTTCATTGATGTTTTAAATTCACGTTTTCCAACAGTTAAATTCACCGTAGAATTAGAGAAAGAAGCCGCTTTACCATTTTTAGACACTTTAGTTATTAGGAATAAAAATAGATTAAAATTTGATGTATATAGGAAAGATTCCAGTACATTCCGCTGTATAACTTCCGATTCTAACCATTGCATACAGCACAAAATGGCAAGCTTCAACTTCCTTGCCCATCGCCTTCTGAGTCTTCCTCTTAGTAGGGAAAGATTCGGAAAGGAGTTGAAGACAATTAAACATATAGCTGAAGTTAATGGATTCGATCCAAATATTATTTATAAAATTATTAATAAGAAAAAATTTAAATGTGAATTGGTGAATACTACAACTTTCCGAGCTGATGAAAACAAAAACTTTAAATTCGTCTCACTTCCATTTGAACCCTCGCTCACCCAGGGTTTGGGTGGAATTTTACGAAATCAGGGTTTTCGGGTTATTTATACTTCTAATGGAAAATTAAATTCGCTTTTGGGTAGTTTAAAGGATAAAGTAGAGCAAACAGATAAGTCTGGTATTTACCAAATTTCATATAGGGATTGTCCTCAAAAGTATGTCGGACAAACTAGACGATCTCTTAAAATCCGACTGAAAGAACATTTGGCTCATTTGAGGTACGGAAGAACTGAGAAGTCAAGTGTGGCTCGACATGCTTTTGAATTAGATTATAGGATAGATAATAATATTAAATTGTTAAGAGTAGTTAATAAGAATTATATGTTAAATGCATGTGAGAGCTTAGCCATCCATAAGGCTGGAAACAACCTTATGAATGGTTGCGCTGGACCTTTAGGCCATTCATCTCTGTTAAAAATAGTTAAGGTTGATAGATAAGAAATTGTAACATAACGACGTGTATGATTGGATGCGCGTTCGGGTGCGGCCGATCACGCCCGAAGTGAATATTCTTAGTATATTCGATCAACTTCTCGAGATTTGTTTTGAAACTCAATTTTTTACGATGACCGAATTTCTCTCATAATTTGAACTTTTTTCAAGCGTTGTCGTGTGGATCTAAGTTTTATATTTCCTAAAATTTGAAAGTTAAAATGGTTTGGACTGCTTGTTGAAAATTTTCGATAAAATCTCTATATTTTTTCCCGAAATTTAAAAGTTGAAATTTCAAAATAAGAAAATTCTAGTTTGAAATTTTAAAATTAAGGTTGTAATTTGGAGATTAAATTTAAAGTGATAAAGGGTTTCCTAAAATTCCCAATTTAATTTTCCATTTTTCCTAAAATTTAGATTTTTAAAAAACTTTAGCACTTGTTTCCCAAAAATCATTTTTAATCTCGAAATTGCTAGTTTTTGTCAAATTTTTTTGAGGTTGAATGTCCAAATTTAATTTTTTTTTAAGATAAATTTTATCTTAAAAAATGGTTATTGTAATTTAAAAATAGCGAATGTTTCTTAAAATTTAAAGTTTAAACTCGAAAGGTCAACCTTTCCTCGATTCGATTTTTTTATAAGTTACAGTTTCTCAACATTTAATCTTTTTTCGCTCACTTTTTAGCTAAAACTGAAAAGTTTTTTATTTCGTCATAGGTTCGACGTTCCGTTGGAAAGTTTGCATTTTTCTTTTCGAAATGTTATTGACCCCTAAATCTTAATTTTTTCATAGAAAATTTCAGCTTTGAAATTGTAAAAATTATTCACTTTTTCCCTCAATACTTACTATTTCAAAATATTAAAATTTCGAAGTTTTGCTGAAAATGCCTACTCCAAATTTTGTCTCTCAAACATTTTTTGTTTTGTAAATTCGATTATTTTGAAATTTTTTTTAAATATAGGTTTTTGCAAAGCTTTTAATTTTTTTGAAAATTTTAACCTTCAAAATTTTAACTATTTCTCAGTTTTGGTTTTTAAAAAATTCCTATATTTCTAATATTTTCAACTTTTTCAAAGTTTCGCCTTTTGTGTTAATTTGACCCTTTATTAAAAAAGTCTATTTTTCTTTTGAAATTTTTGACTTGGATTTTTTTATATTTCGATTTTTTTTAATTTTCGATTTTTTTCAGAATTTTTACGTTTTCTGAAAATTTCAACCTTTATGGTCAAAATTTCGACCTTACCTCAAGGTTTTCAAAGTTTTGACCTTTCTTCAAAATTTCGACTTTTTTTCGGAAATTTAAATTTTTTCAAAATTTTGACTTTTTCTTAAATTTTCGATTTTTTTGTAAATTTGACTGACTTAAAAAATTCGAATTCTCTTAAAAATTTCAATTTTATTTTAAAGAATCTGACTAAAACGTCAGATTCCTTTGAATTTTCTTGAGAACTGACGCGTTTTCTGACAATTTCGACTTTTATGATCAAAATTTTGACTTTGCTCTAGAAGTTTTAATTTTTTTCAAAATTTCAACCTTTTCTCAAAATGTAAACTTTTGTTGAAATTTCAATCTTTTTTCAAAATTTTGACTTTTTGCTAAATCTTCGAATTGTATATTCAATTTTTTTTTAAATTCGCCTTCTCTTGAAAATTTCAAATCTTTTTGAAGAATCAGACGTTTAAAATTGCAAATTTAAGGCCAGCATTTTAAAATGCAGCATTTTCCAATTTGAGCTGAAAAGTTCCAAAAAAGAGTCGAAATTTAGACTAATTTTCAGTTTAAAAATCTAAAGATGGAATTTTAGAAAAAGAAACAAAAATTTCTAGTAAATATTTAAAGTTAAAGAAACCAAATTTTTGACATCAAATTTCGAGAGAAAAAAAGCTTCTACTATTTGTAATCCACGAACTACCAACATGGCAGCTCACTTCACCACGACGCCAGTGGGCCTCTATAAAGCGCAAGCCACCTCTCTCGGTGGACCTATATCTCAATATTGGACATTTTCTGATATCTTGGTAAGGCAGCTTGTAACCCTCTTGATTGGGGCAGTCTTAAGAATAAATATTCAGTCAAAAAACTTCGATTTTTCTCAAAATATGCTCTTTTTTCAAAATTTCGATAAAATTTAACTTTATCTGCAACATTTCAAATTTTTATTAAATTTCGACTTTTTTTCCCGTAATTTCGATCGTTGTTTCAAAATTTCAATCCTTTTTTCTCAAAATTTCGATCTTTTTTTATAAATTTCGAATTTTTCTTAAAATTTGTTCGAGTTTTTGGTACTTTCTATTGTTATCTCGAATTAATCTTTTTCTTGCAATTTGAATATTTTTTTAAAATCTGCCTTTTCGAAATTTCAGCTTATCTTAAAATCCATCTTGAAATCCTCTGGTTTTATCTTAAAATTATAACGATTTTCCCAAAATTTGTCTTTCTATGGAAGATTTCATTTTTTATCAAAATTTTGTTTTTTTCCAAATTGGTATTTTTTTCGTTTTTTTCTGGGAATTTTGATTATTTTTTCAAAAATCGTCTTTTCTTCAAGTTGGATTTTATTTGCAAAATTCTGCATTTTAAAAAAAAATCAACTTTCTCTGGAAAATTGTTCAATGTTTTTTGAAAATTTCGACCGTTTTCTTAAAATTCCGTCTCTTTTGAAAACTCCAGGCTTTTTCTAAAAATATTGACCTTTTGGAAATTGCAGGCCCCCTTTGCCAATTTAAAAATGACTAAGGAAAATTTAAAAATGATTCTATTTATGATAATTATAGAAAACAATTCACACGCAAGTGAATTGGTGGTTGCATACTATTTAACATCAAAATTTACCAAATAAATAAAATGAATTTAAATTATTTATATTTTCGGGTGAAGTGCATTTTGCACGAGACAAGCTTTACATTTTTAAACATATAAATTCCATTTTTTTTTAATTGAAAGGATTAGGAACGAAATTTTGAATAATATAGTCGAGACTTCAAAAAAACTTTGATCTATTTAAACAATGTTACGAGATATAGCATTTAACATTCAAATATGTCAGTTCGTCTGTAATCTAGAAAAATCGGCGTTTCCTAAACATTTTAATCTTCAAGCTTGATTTCTGTTTCAAAAGTCAAAAATTCAAGAAAAAAAATCGAATATACGCGTTTAACATTGCAATTTCTAAATTAAATTCAAAGATTTGAAAACAAATTTGAAGAATTTATTATATAAAAATTCAGAATTTAATCCTGCAATTTCAACCGTAAACTCGAAATCTAGAATTTTTAGAAATTTTGAGTTGATTTCCCAGTATTTTGACTTTAATCGCTTTTTTTTCGAAATTTCAAATTCAAACTAAAAATTTTGATTTTTTTTCGTTTCATGTTAAAAGATGGAGTGTGAGGCTCTTGAGTTTCTTGCACAAGGGCCTGTTGTTTCCTAGCTACTTTACTGGTTTTATTTTGCCTTACTGCCTTGTCCCTCCTTGGAGATAAGACGTTAATGTCATCCAAAATTAATCACGTCATGCAAAGCGGTATTGTTGTCGGAAGAGCTAATAAGTGCAATCAATTGACTACTTGCCTTGTCATAAAACGTAACCAGCTATATTGTGTCTCAGATCCCATTTCTGATCCCCTAATCTCAGGCTTAATGCATAATTCATGTCGAACGAGAGAATATTGAATGGTAAATGTAAAACTTATTAGTTGAAGGAATCAAGTATAAGTGTAGAAAGCAAATAAACTATGCATGTAAATATTCAAAATTATAGTCAAAGTAACATTTTGATATCAATTGTCTTTAAGCATCTTATTGAAAAGCGAACTGAGGTAATAGGACCGAGAAAACCATTAAGCTGCTTGAGATGTCGGACTAACTTTTGTAACATTATTAGGTAAATGGCAAGATAAATTCAATAATTGCATTTCCAGTGGAGAAACAATATGAACGATAATAGGTTATTACGATGCTGCATTTCTCCTGTTTTCCGTTTATACTTTTACCCGGATTTATCCGTTCGAAGCAATTAATTTCGGAAACGTCGTTCTATGTGTTCATTAGGTTATATACGAGCAAATCGGGATTTACGTAAATTGATATCTTCTCAGGCCGCAGCGATGTATCTGAAGTGCTCATCAATTGCCAATAAACCTTTAGCTTGATTTTCATCATACTCAGTACAGGATTCAACGAGATGAGAACTAAGTACTAAGTGCACTTGTATGTATGTCAACAAATTGTTACTAATTGGGACATTTTTAAGGCTTTTAATAGCTCAAATTTAACCTTGGACTTTCAAAAACAACTTTTAAATCTATCTATATTAACAAAACTGAAGCGTCTAAGTGTCTGTCTGTCTGTCGAGGGTTCTTTTGTCCGGGCTAATCTCGGAAACTGCTAAATCGATTTCAATGAAACTTTTACTGAAACGTGGGGTATTTTTAGGGGTACTTTTTTAGGCTATTTTTATTCCATTAAAACAAAGCTCTTTACTTCTAAGAAGTGTGTTAACATTTTTTTTGGAGGTTATAGTACAGAAAATAAAAAAGAAATCAATCCTCATTTCACCTGCAGTCTTAGCAGGTACTAGAATAATGTAACGAAATGTAGTTATAGAATTTAGGACGTAAGAAATTTTCTATAAAAATCTGATAAGGGAACGTGGCCGCGATAATGAAACAAACGGCAGAAAAGCGTTCCAGAAATTCCGGCAAAGGATAAACCTTATCTGCCAAATTCTTCTAGAACCCGGACCGGGACCTATATAAGGCGGTCACTTTTCCCTCAGTCAATTAGTGAAGCTAGTTAGCCAAGTTAGTTAGAAGTCAATGAATAAGTTGGTGAATTGCCATTGTAGTGTTCCGAGTTTAGTTTAATCATTCGAACCGATAACGCGCAACAATAAGAAGAACTAATCTTTAAATCTATTATTCTGTTAAAATCAAATGATATAAAATATAATTCGACTTTATACTGAAAATTTCGAAAAAAAGTTATTTTATTATGTATATATTTTTGGTGGACACCTAAGCACCTACGGGACATGGGCCTAGGCAGAATTTCGTTCAGGGATGGGCAAGTACCATTTTAAAATAATTAATTAAAAAGAGAAAACTGGAAAATGTTCCAGCTGAGTATATGTACATTTTCACTTGACTACATGAACTGGAGGATCGAATTTTCAGATTAAATTTGAAATTTGGAAATAGATCCAAACTTTGGAAAAATAGTCAAAAAATGGAATCTAAAATAAAAACCGAACCTTTCGGAAAATTTCGAAAACTGTCGAAATTTCGAAACAAAAAAGTAAATGATAAAGAAGGCTTCCACGGCCAGAGTCAGTACAGGATAACTTCTTCCGGGATTGAACCGTATCAACTAACTACTAAAAGTGATCGACGTTTCGCCCACTATCTTAGGGGGCTTCCTCAGGAACAAATAAACAATAAATGAAAATTACAATTACAATACTATTTCCTTGTATGTTACTGTAATTTTCATTTATTGTTTCTTTGTCCCTGAAAAAGCCCCCTACGATGGTAAGCGAAACGTCGAACAATTTTAGTGATTCTTTGACACTGTCCTATCGCGTAAAAAAGTAAATATTATAAAGTTGATTTTTTTGAAAAAATTGACAATTGCCAGACTAATTGTGAGTCGAATTTAGAGAAGTCTCCAAAGATATTTCTCTCGGAATTTTTACTTCAATTTTGTCATAACCTTAAAATCATAAAATGCCTTTTTCTCTAATTTCCTTAAAATGTTATTCCCAAATTATTTAGATTTTTATTAACATGTCCATCCAACTTTGGAAAAATAAAGGATTTCAAAAAAAGGTCGAAATTTTGAAAAAATGTCCCATTGTAAGTAGAAATGTTTAAAAACGCCATATGAGAAATTAAAAAAAAAAAAAAAAATTTTAGAAAAATTCGGATATTGTAAAAATGGACTTCTAAAAAAAAAAAGATTTTTGAAAAATACCGCCGAAATGTCGAGAAAAAAGTTGAATTTTCTGGAAGAAAGGTTAAAATTTCCAAGAGATAATTTAATTTTAAGGGCAATACTAAAATGTTTAAGAATTTCGAGAAAAATGCTAATTTTGGAACAAAGTTGGAATGTTTAAAAAATCTTCAGAAAAACTCGATGTTGATAAAAATAACGGAATTTCGAAATAGCAAAAAAATCTCGAAAAAATTGTCGAAATTTCTATAAAAACTACTAAATGAAGCACAAGATCGAAACTTTCCGGTCAAATTTTAAAAAAGTTACAATTTTGAGAAAAGTGTTATTAAAAGAATGTATCTTGAAAAAAAGTAAAAAATTTTAAGAAAAAGACGAATTTTGAGAAAAAATATTCAGATTTTCGGGAACATAAAGGATTGGATTTTAGGAAAAATTTCAAATTTCGAAAAAAGACGGATTTTGAGATTTGGATTTTTTTGATTCATTTTTTTTTGGAAATTTCGATGTATTCCTTTTGAAAAACAAAATCGAATTTAAATAACAAAAATGCAAAATTTTAAGAAAAATATTGAAAATTTAAGAAATAGGTGGAAATGTAGTAAACACTCGAAATTTTTCAGAAAGACAAATTTTATCGAAATTTTGAAAATTTGAAATACAAATCTTGTCCTCTGAAACCAAGAACACAACGAAATTTTGGAAAAAGGACGATTTTTAAGTAAAATGTAATTTCTCGAATTTTTTCTTGACTGCTTGAAGCAGAAAATATTTTCTAGAAATTTTTGTCTTTTTACAAAATTTACAAAATTTTCAAAAAACTCATTAAAATTTCCAGATAAATATTTTTAGTTTTTTATCTAAACTTTAATCAAACTTTGAGGAAAAGAAGTAAATCTGATAAACAAGTCGAAATTTACAGAAAAAAGTATTTTGGGAAATGGTAAAAGTTCGAAAAATAAAACGATAAATTTTGAGATAGAAATTCGAAATTTTGAAAAAGTCGGATTCTGATGAAAGAAATCGAATTTTAGAAATAAATTTGATATTTCAAAAGAAATTTATGAAAAAAGACGAATTTTGAGAAAAAAAAATAAGACGAATATTGAGAAATGTTAGCAAGCCTCCTTAATTAAATACAAATTTTCCTTTAGCTGCAAGAACCAGGGGGAGCAAGCCCCATTCTAGTTTATATTGCGAGACGTTTAAAATTAGGCATATTTTCTGTGCTCTTGCGCAAAATTTACAAAATCAGCGGCCCCGCATTTAAAGTTGAAATTTTACAACAAACTGTGCATCCGAAATGGAAAAAGGGAAAAACGAATGGCCGTTACACGAACTGAATGAAGCTTACATATAGAATCCAGTTATCTCATTTAGAATTACACAGACTGACTGCGGATTTCGATCCTTTCAGCGTGTAGCGCTTTTTTTTTACTTGAGCGCGAAAATCTATTTTCGATTTCGATTATATCTGTTCTTAACCAATATTATATCCTACCTGCTCCCAAAGTGCTTTTTTAGGCAAATTCGTTTAAAAGGTTTTCCAATCGAGCGCACTAAACCGAGTTTTTTTGCAAATTCATCCGATAGGGCGGAGTTTCTTTATTGACTGCGATGTTTACTAACCTGATAACCGTCGTAGGTCCAACTGGCCCATTTCATGGGACAACTCTGGACGTCGAAGGGGAAATATTCCACGTTGATGTCGCAGGAAGACCTGTAAATCCCATGACTCAACCAAACGACTTCCCCGCTGGAGGAAACTATAACGTTTGTGTTTATCACAGAAGACTGGAATTGGGGATCAGCACTGAAAAGCGAGAAAAAGTAAAATGTAAATTAAAGATGGATTTGTTGACTTGTTGCAAGCACATTAAATATTAATTTATTTTTAATAGAATTGTGTTTAGGTAGTGTGATATTTCCGATGACAGAGAAATGTTGGGGTAGTCAAGTCAGATAATAATATTTTTCACTTCATTGAGGGACTACTGAAATGTCGCTATCTTCATCTGATTAAATATTCTGTAATGAAACGGTCAAACGTGTTAAATTTTAAATAGATAAATAGTCGATGACAAATATCTTCAGGTTGTCATCTGATACATTAATGTAGAGGTGCCTCAGGGATCTGTTCTGATGGCCACTCTGTTTCTGTTACACATAATCGATCTCTTAGCTGCAACTTTTAATTCGATATATAGCTACGAGGTCATCTTTTTTTTCCAATAAACGATTATTCGTAGCTGCTTTAGATAGGCTACAGGAACAATACATGTTCTGTATCTGTTAACAGATAGAGATGATTAATCGTGATCTCGAGATCGTTTTGGAATGGGGAAAGATAAATCTGCTTGACTTCAATGTCTTAAAAACGCAGATCGCTGCATGCACATAGATATACAATTTAGTTACAAATCACTCAAAGGGATTTATATCTCCTAAATTTATTAGGTTATCAATCTTTTTCACCGACGTGTAACTGACTTTTAGTTGCATATTGTTAGGAACGCGTGTGCAATATGCAAATTAAAGCGGACTATTGTGTTAAAAATTAGAATTATGAGCACATAATCTGACTTTAATTAGCATATAGCACCACCCCCATTCCTAACAATATAATGCTGAAAGTTAGTTACATTTTACTCAAAGGGATTCATGTTTATTAAAAACGCAATGTGGCTGATCAACGTTTATAAGTTGGAAATACTTACACTTGATTGTATCTTACTGGCTTTTTGTTTAGTTTTTTTATGAAGGCCAAGAAATGCTGAAATCTGCATCTCGTTGTTGTGAATATTTTCAACTTTAGCACGTTTGATTGTTTCTTAGTTTTATTAACATAATTGGTGGATATTGCTGTGCAACTCATATAACTTAATTTACGTCATTTACTGATTCTTGAAACTTTAGTTACATTATTACTCCTAGTTTGTTGTTTTAAATGTTATAAATTGTTGCTGCAGTTATAACATTTCTTACTTGTTATAGAGTATCATGTCCGGACGCCAAACTCTGTTGTATGGGATCCTGATGACTTTAATCCCTGCGAATTCCGAAATATTCCATCTAAGATGATGATCTATCCAAATTTGGGTGATCCAGCAGTTAGTCGTCAGAATTTGATTCTTTTCATCCTGAAAATACAATTGTGAAATTAATTAGGTTAATTATCCTAATTGACCTACTCATCTAATTAGGAATATTTTTTGGCAGCTTTGTTTGCACGTTCTGGTGAATTATTTAGTTGAATTTGCTTATATATGTCCCAAGTTATTAGGCCACATTGGAATATTTTAACAACTTGTGCTTAGTGTGTTCCAATTTAACCTTGATAAAGTCTAATACCGCATCCCAAGCTGACGAGGGTAAATTCTATCGATTAATGGGCCCCAAACGTTAGTGCTTAAAAGGCAGGATTTATTTGGAAAATCAGCTTAATGCGAAATCGACCATTTGGTTTTTGCCATTACGACGATGACGGTGTAACGTGTAATGCGTGTTGAAAATTATGGAGCGCCATGTCGACATTTACGAGGGTAAATCAAACATAAACAGGAATTTGTTTTTAAAAATGTATTGGTACTCCTCCTAGAGCTTCTTTCAGTGGCTCTAACGTATGATAATCGTATGGTACTAATTCAGGACTCTAAGGGGGTCTTCTAACGTTGCTCAATGCATTTAATGCAGAAAATCGTCGTACATAACTCCTTTAAAATCTCAAAACACTGTCGCAAGAACATTTCCAGCTGAGAGGCAAGTTTTTGGCTTGACGGGTGAACCTTCCCCCTTTCTTCTCCACTCCATGATTGCTTGTTTAGATTCATGGATGTATTGGTGGATCCAAGTCTCATCACACGCAACGATACTTTGCAAAAACCATCACCTTCCCGTTGAAAACGCCCAAGATGGCGCTGACAAATCTCCAGACATTGTTATTTCTACTCTTCACTCAAAAGACGAGGTGCCCACCTGACGAAAATTTTTCGAAACCCCATCTCATCTGTAATGATGGATTGAGCACTCCCAAAGCTTACTCCTATCTAAGCTGCAATTTCACCAATAGTTAAACGGTGATCCCCTTCCAAAAGGGGTTGAACAGCGTTAATTTTGTCCGCAGTCACACTGGTCCGAGGACGAGCATGGGTTTCATTTTCAACTTGAGTTCGTTCTTCCAAAAATTTTTAATGCCATTCATACACTTGAGTTTTCTTTAAACAAGTATCCCCAAACTTGGTTTCTAGTCTACGAATAATTTCGGCAGGCTTTACAACTTCAACGCTAAAAAATTCAATAATAATGCGCTGCGCAACTTGCGAATGAACCTCTTGCTCATTGTATTTACAACTGACGAAAAGCTAAAATAGAATTCGCTTGAGCGCAGGAAGTCACGTGATTACCCCACCTAACATGTCTAACTCCCGACGCTCTCATAGCGACATGATAGAAATTCCATTTCATATATAATTTTCCCTCGTATTTGGGGCAGACATCTTGTATATTCGAGCAAAACTTTGTCTTACTAATAATCAGGAAGGTGAGAGAGGTCAATTTAGGACAATGTTAAGACAATTTTAGAGTTTTTTTTTGCAAAATTTGACCATCTTTCCAAAATTGCATGTCCTTAGAATTTTTAGCTTGCAAATTTTATCGAAATTTCGTCTTTTTATCTCGAAATTTCGACTTTTTTGACTCAAAATTTCGACTTTTTTGTCCCGAAATTGCGACTTTTTTGTCCAGATTTCGATTTTCTTGTCAACATTTTGACTTTTTTTATGGACATTTCGTATTTAATCTGAAAAATTCGAGATATTTGAATTAAAGCAAGCATTTTTAAGAGTTTCGATTTTTGTAGCAAACTTTCGAATTTAAACTTCAAGATTTTAATATTTGAATCTTAAACAAAAATGTTGTCTTTAATATAGAACTTTAAACTTTTTTCTCGAAATGGCGTGTTCAAACTTAATTTTTTTTTCTTCAACTTCGACTTTAAATTCCAAACGAGAAACTGTCATTTTTATTAAATTAATTTGTTTGCTTCGATTTTTTTATGGATTTTAATTCTTTTTCTTGAAATTTCTACTTTTTTTCAAAATTAGAAATTTAAACTTTAAAATCATTGTTTAAAATTTCGTCTTTAATCTGGAAATTTCGCCTTTTTTTCGAAATATCCAGGAAAAATAAATACTTGAATGTTTCTTCTTCAATTTTAACTTTGGATTCAAAATTTTGAGAACTTGCTACTTGATTAAAGTATTAAAATTTCTCCCTAACTTTACTCTCGAAATGTTAAGGTTTTTAAATTTAAACACTATAAAACTTAAAGTTCGAAATTTCGACTTTTTCTCAAATTTAAAATTTTGACCTTAAAAATGTTAATAATACTTGAATTTAAAAATAAAATTTCAAACATTTTAGTCAACCTTTCAAATGCAAACTTAAGATCAGTTGATTTAAAACAGAAATTTTGACTACTTTTCTCATAATTCTGAGAAATAAAAAATTTTTGCTTTTCTTGAAATGTGGTTATTAAATTCAAAATTTCAAGCACTTTTGTTTTAAAATTCCTATTTCTTCAAATCAAATACATTTTTTTTTATTTTCAATTTATTTTTATTCAAGTTTTTCTAAAAAATTTTTTTTCCAAAATTTAAACTTGGCCTTTACAAGTTTTCCTAAAATGTTGACGTTAACCTCACAATGTTCAACTATTTACTATTTAGTGGAAATTTTCGACCTAAATCGCAAAACTTTTATTTTCTTGAAATTTTAAATGATTATTTTAAATGATTATTTTAAATTTTGATATTTCTTTGTAAGAATTTTGGCTTGAATCCAAAACGTTTAGAAATTTTGTGTTGAATTTGGAATTTTTCAGTTTTCTGAGTTTAAGTATTTCTTTTTCGTAGTTTCTTCTTTTAACTTAAAATTTAAACTTGAAATTTGTTACATTTTTAAATGTCGACTTTAATTATAAAACGTCGAATTATTCACCCACAAATTTTGACCCAAAACTTAGAATTTATACTTTCTTAAAATCCTAAATGCTTATCATAAATTTTGACATTTCTAATTCGAAATTTTGACTTAAATCCGAAACTGTTCAACAGTTTCGCGTTGAATTTGGGCTTTATCAATTTTCTAGTTTTAAATATTTGATTCTTGATTTCTGCTTTTAACTTGTAATTTCGAAAAAAAAGCAAAATTTCTAAAACACCAACTTAAAATTCGAATTTCAGAAAAAAGTAAAAATTAATTAAAAATTGATATTAAAATAAAATTAAAATTTTGAATATTTTCTCAACATTTTAACTTTTTTCATCAGAATTTCAGGTTTTATTTCCAAATTTCAATTTTTTCAGAAAATTTCAATTGATTTTTTATGAATTTTAAGTTTTCTAAATTTTTGACTTTGTCCTAAATCCTGTGATCAAAATGTTCGCTTTTTCACCTGAGATTTTAAACTCGATTTTTGACAATGAGTTTTAGGTCAAAAGTTAAGATAGACGTTGTTTAACAATTTGTGTTTATAAAATATCAACATTATTTTCAAAATGTCTATCTTTTTTTCACCATTTTGAATTATGGTCAAATTTTATTTATAAACTTTTTTCAAAGTGTTGACCTTTTCCTCAAATTTCAGCATTCAAACTTGAAATGTTGGTCTTTTTTTGTATAATTTTAACTTAAAATTTCTAGAAACTTTTAAATTATAAAAGATTCTGTCGATTACAAATTGAAACTATGCGTTAAGTTTAAAATACCTAAACGCAAGTCACGCCGAGGGCGCTTGCATTTAATAGAATTTGTTATGATACAAACCCAAAATCTGAAGCTACCTCATACAGTGTACAGCCCTTTAGGTTGCGTCGTACTTTTGGTTTTAAAAGGTTCTTTTACGAAATTTCTGCTATACAGTTTCAGTTTTTTTACATCAAAATTTTGTTTTTTTTTCTCTAAATTTGACTTTAATTTCGACATTTTTATTGAAATTTTGACATAAAACTTAAGATTTATCATGTTTTCAGTAACGTTTTGACTTTCAATTCAAATATAACAGAATATTCGAGTTTACATCGAAAATTTTATTTAAATTTTTTTCCCTAAAACTTCTACTAATTTCAAAAAACTTTCGACTTATAACAAATTCTTTCGCAAAATTTCTTCTTTACAGTTTCAGTTTCAAGTTAATTTTTTTAAAGATTTTTCCCCAAAAGTTTTAAGATCAAAATTTTGCATTTTTTTCTTAAATTTTGCTTTTAATTTCCAGATTCTTCTTGAAATTTCGACTCAAAACTTAAATTGTTCATGTTTTCATTAACGTTTCAAGTTTCAACTTAAAAAATATGCGTGTTTATAACGAAAACTGAAATTAATTTTGGTAGAACGGACTGGTCCTTGGTTATCTTCTGGTCCCTTGAAACCAAGAAAGATTAAAAAACACAACAAAGGTTGCTTTTAACAGAAACGCGTAAGAGAAAGTGTTTTTGTGTATTTCTTGATTTCAGGGGACAAGATTTGTATTTTAATTACTGAAATTAATATCAAAAACTTAAGAATTTTTATATAAATTGTAAATTTCTTTAAATTTTCTTGTCGAAATTTTAACAAATGTTAAATTTTTTATGCATTTGTTTTTATAAAAAAAATTGAGTTCTCGTCAAAATTTTTGTCTAAAAATAAGTTAAAAATTCTACTTATTTTTATAGGTTTGACTATTGCATCGTAAATTCAAATTTTTTTTAGAAATATCAATGTTTTCATTTAACTCTTCATGTTTCGATCTATTTTTAAAATTTCAAGGTAAAAAAATGCTTTTTTAGTTTTTTAAAACCATTTTTTCATACCTTTTTTAAGTTGTCTAATAAACTTGAATATATTTTTTCAAAATTTCGAATTAATATTAAAATTATTTTAAACAAATTTTAAGGTTTTATTACTATATCGACATTTTCCAAATTTTCAAGTTGAAATCCAAAATTTGCCATGAAACTGTTATCTAAACATAAATATGTTTCGAGTTTTCTTAGAGATTTAGATATTTTTTTTTTTAAATTCTCATTTAAATTCAAAATTTTCAGTCTTTCTGAAAATTTAAAATTAGCTTTTTCCAAGAAGTTTTTATTTTTTAAATTTGGAGATTTTCTTCTAAAACTTCAGTTTTAGAATTGTCTCATTAAAATTTCTTCTTTTTTTATAAATTTCGGTTTTTTTTCACATTCAGTGTTGTATTTAATTTTTTTAATTCATTGCAGGTTTTTCTTTTAAATTTGACTTCTTGTTCATATTATTACGGGCTTATCGGTTAGATTGATTACACTTATCGAATAAGACCCACTTTATTACTGGACTCAACCACAATTTACAATTAACTCACTTCTACTAACTCACTAATTGCACTGATTCTAACTGACTGACTGGAGGGAAAGCTGACCGCCTTTTTATAGTTTTGTCCCCCGGCTTCCAGAATTTTCGGCAGATAAGGCTTATCGAATGCCGAAATTTCTGGAACGCTTATCTGCCGTTTGTTTCGTTATCGCGGTCGCTTTCCCCTTATCAGAACCTTCTAGAAACTTTTTTTGTTTACTAAATTCTACAATTCTATTCTAAATTCTATCACATCTATTTACATTGCGTTACAATAATTTTCAATTTAAACTAGAAAGCTTTCTTGAAATACAAATGTTGTTCCCTGAAACCTATAAAAATTAAAAAACACAACTAAGTTGCTCTGAGCTTAGAACAACCTTTGTTGTGTTCTTGGTTTCAGGGAACATGATTTATATTTCAGTTTTTGAAGACAACCAAGGACCAGTTCGTTCCATCAAAAAAAAATTGAAAACTTTCTTGAAATTTTTTAAACAAATTTCGTCTTTATCTGTTTAAATCTAAGGTTTTTCTTGGCATTTGTACCTTTTTTTAAAATTCTAACTAAAATTTGGGAATTTGTTTTACGAATTTCAATTTTTTACAAAATTATCTCAGTTCTCAAAACTTGGATCTTTCTCTCGAGTTTTCATGTAAAACTTGAATTTTAAACGAGATTTTGAAAAAGTTAATTTCGTAAAATATTGTAAATGCCTGACCTTTTTTTTCTTAAATTTATTTCAGAAATTACAAATTTATTTTTAAGAAATGTCTGTGAATTTGGAGTTTAAATTTTCAGTCTATTGCTGAAATTTTCAAAAAATTAAACTCTAAATCGAAATCCAGGTCAAAATTGAAATCAAAAACGAATTCGAATTATAATTTATAACAAAAAATCAATCTCGAGGCAATGTCATATTTTCTAAGATATCACTCTTCTTAAAATGTTGAAAGATCGAAACTGTTTTTGAAAATGGTCGAAATTTTTTAATCTTAAATTTCCAAAATATGTTCTTTAATGTCCAACTTTTTAATTCGACAAAATTCGAAATTCGAAAGTTTGGTTTGCAGCTTAATGTTAAAACAAGAAATCTCAAATTTTTGCCATTCTCTGATTACGAAAAAAAATCGAAATTATTAGTTTAAACTCCTAAGAATAAATAGGGTAATTTTGAAAAACGTCAATTAAAAATAATATCTTCTAAAATAAGATCTTTTTTGTTTTATATTTTTTAAACTTGAAATTTCCAAACTTGCAAATTCGATAATTTTTTACAAATTCCAAATTTTTTCTGAATTGTTTATTTTTGTCCCAAACTTATACGTATCTCTCTGAAGATGATAGCTTGGCTATCGAAACACGTTAGAGCAATCTTTGTTGTGTTTTTTAATCTATCTTAGTTTCAGGGGACAAGATTTGTATTTCAATTTTCCAAACTTCCCGGTTGAACTTTGACGTTTTAACTTTTTTTTATTGTTATTTTTACTTTGTGATTTTAACTAAATTAGGGGAGTGGGGCGTTGTTTTAAAGATTATACAACGGCCACTGATGGTCACATGGTTGTTAACGAATAAAATGTGATTGCAGCCTTACATTCTATTCGTGGTAGAGCCTAATGGTTATCTGGGTGATAAAAACTTACCACGTCGATGATGTGATGAAGCGAGACTCCAAAAATGACGGAAAGCGGCAAAGACGAATTTTCCACGGGACGAACAGCGGCGTCGTAATTTCGCATAAGATGTCGCATGAGACGAGCTTCATTTTCATCCGCCTTGCTACTTCCGCCTGCAATTAAAAGCACACTCTATCAGACAGTTCGTTTTACCCCACTAAGTACGCCGCTGATTGATTATATCGGGATAGTTCGCACAAGTTCCTTACTAGTTTTCAATTAATTTGACGCGAGGAAAATATGCAAAAATTTCCTTGGAGCTCGGAGATTCTCATTGAAAACTTCTGTCGAGATTCCCGATTAATTAAGACGCAATTACTTCACGGGAGCCTTCTACACTGGGCTAATCGCTGAAAGTATGCAATTATACAGTTTTCTAGAGAGATTTTCTTAGATTGGAAAACAACTAGCGAGTATGATGAGAGAGTTACAAACCTCTGAGTAGTAAAGACGTTGAGTAACAAGAGGAAAATTATCTTACTGTTAGAAACTAAGAAGACATTGGTCTATAAAATTAAAAGTGTATAGGCAGCTTTAGTGGATGTTTATTAGATATTTATTGGAAGCTATTAGGGGGACACGCACCTCGCGAAATGACTTATAGGTTGGAGACATCTGTCGAGTGTTTACAATCAGTTACGTATTAGGGAAATACTTAAGCGAAAAAAATTGTTTATATGCAATTAGGGAATAGGTAATTGTACATTCGAAATATCGAATATTCTAGAAAGCGTATAATACCAATACATTAAGGGAATGGCAGTTGCAGAAATAAGTGGTTCAGTTTTTCTGTTAAATAAAAGCATTCATAATCCACATTATTTGTATTATTATTAAAACAAAATATTATAATTTTTTTATTATATCTGTAAGTTGCAACAAACTTGTCATCATTGAGAAAAAAAATGACAACTCGTACAAAATGATTAATTCTGAATTAATTTCCACATTAAAGATAGAAAAAACTGAGGAAGTTATGGCCATAATAACACATTGAATAGTGCAGGTACATGTTATCGCTCTCTTCTCTCCTCGAAGTAATAATGCCATTCTTTGCTTTTTTTAGCGGTCAGTATTTGCAAAGCATCTATTGTGCTTAACAAAAGACTTCAATACACAATAGAGAGTAATCACTTCTAAACGGGGTAGGCCTACGAAGCCGCTTTTATTATTTCAGATATTGCAAGCTCCACTTTTATTAAAATCACTCATGCCTAAGGAGAATCTGCAGCGCTTTCAAGTTTAAAAAAAATATATTTTTAACAATAATTTCTTGAAGATGAATAGTTAAAAATTTGTGGGATACAGTAATCAACAAAAAAATTAAATTAAGCGTTATTTTATACCTAACAATGCCTCTAAATTTTTCGTCTGAACAGTGTGTTCCACAAAGATCCGGCAGTCCCACTCCTATAAAAGTGCAACAATATAGATCTTTGTATATAAGTGATAGTAGAGAACTGATTATTTAAATGAGGTAAACAGTATGAAATTTTATGTTCATCAATATGTCGATAAGAAAAACAAAAAAAATTAGGCAGTCATGTGGACTGCCGACAGAAGTGAAAACTTAAAATTAATAGTAGTAATATCAAAAATTAAAATTTCACAATTTGTAAATTAAAACTATTAACATTAGTCTGGTTTGCGGCGGGGTTCATACCCTGTTGCCCATCATACAATTTTTTGATTATATTACGCTTCCTACTCATTGCCTCTGTTACACTGTTAACATTACAGCATTGATAACGAGAATCAGCGCGATGGTGACGAAAACCATAATTTTATTTCCTATCAAGAATTGCTCAATGTTTCTGAAGAAGTTTTCATTTCAATCATTAAATGGTTTTCTTCATGTTTTTTTTTAAGAAAAAAGTAAAAAAAATATTTTAAAAATCTGCTGAAACTTCCCTTTTTGTAGTTAAATTATTTCTGCTAGGCTTCTTAGGAGTTCCGCCTTATCACAAAAAAATTTTTGCTGAATTGAAAATGATAACATTCATTATTACGTCCCTAAAAAGTTGCCATAATCTACTTAATAAAACTCTAAACCTACTTACTACTTAATAAAACTCTAAACAGTGACTGACAGACAACGCACGGGCGAAATCAATGGGTTTAAAAATATGAAATTTCACACCTGCATTCCTTTTTTAATGCAGGTGAGCTCTAAGAAGGATTTTTGAAAATTCATTCCTCAAGAGGGTTAAATACGGGATGAAAATTTGTATGGAACTTCATTTCTGAATATTCTCTGTATCTTCTTTGCGAAGTATTAGTATTTCATTTCTGAAGTAAGAAATATGAAAATGGTATTTAGGTTTCAGTTTATAAATAAAAGTCAGTGGTATGGACGTTTTTGGCAAATCATCCCCTTATTGGGTAACATCTACCTAAAAGATAATACAAGGAATGTGTATTTGAAAGTATAAAATATATGCAATACCGATGTAGAAGAAAGTTCATCTTGAATTGTGAATAGGGCGGAATATTTTGAAAAGAAATGTGTGCAAGTATTACAAAATGACCAATACTCGAAATATTTTCTAACAATGATTAATCATTAGACACAAACAAACATCTCGAGTTTTATGAGGCAAACCGATCGTCAGAAATTTTTTAACCAAATGCTGTATCGACGAATCTTTCTTTCTTTGTAGATGCAACAACCCCTTAAATAGTTCAGTATTTGTCTAAGGAACAGACACTTAACATTTATTCCTCTAAGTAAACGTAACATTAAAAAATGTCTCCATTTTTGAAAAAAATGTCGAAATTGCAAATTTGAAAATCAAAATTTCTACAAACCGGCATATTCAAAAAAAGTCGAAAATTTGAAAACGCTTAAGTTTAGAAAAGGTTAAAATTTTCAAAACCGGAATTTTTACAGATCAGTTGAAATTTTGGAAATTTTCGATAAAATTGGTAATTTAAACATAACATTTTTCGCAAAATTCCGAATTTTCAAAATAGAGTCCAAAATTTAGAGTCGAATTTTTCAAAAAAGTTTTAACATTTTATATAAGTCGATAATTTTGAAATCAAAATTTTCAAAAACAAAATTTTCAAAAATGTTAGCATTTGCATAGAAAGTTGAAATTCTTTTAAAAAATAAGATTTAAAGGAATAAAAATGTGTCAAAATTGTTAAAAATTGCGAGATTTAAAAAAAGCAAAATTTTTAAAACAACTCTTAATTTCTAATATTCAGAAGTATAGTCCAAAATTTTAAAAATTATTAAAATTTTGACAAATGTGGAGATTTAAAAAAATTAAAAATTTGTAACGAGCTTTTCAAAAAAGGCGAAATTTCCCAAAAATCAATTAACTGAAAGAAGCCAACATTATCCAAAAAATCTAAATTAAAATAAAGTGGAAGTTAAAAGAAAAAGTCGAATTTTGGACATTTTGAAAAATAGGTCCAACATTTTTTTATGAGTCATAATTTTTTATGGAAAAAAATTTAAGAGAACGTCAAAATTTTCAAAAAATTTAAGATTGAAACGAAGGTCGAAATTAAGTTAAAAAATGTCGATATTCTGATTAAAGTCGAAATTTTGAAAAATAGACGAATTTTCTAAAATAAAATTGAAATATTAACGTCGCGAAATTTTCAAAATAAAATCAATATTTCGAAAAAATAGTCGCAAATTTTGAAAAGTCACAATTTTCCTAAAAAGTTAAAATTTTTAAAAATAAAGTCCAAATTTTCAAAAGGTCATAAAATTAAAGTCGGAATTTTGAAAAAATCGGCATTCTCGAAAGAATTTAACGCTGCAATTTTTGAAACTTCTAAAATTTCAAAAACGGTCAAAATGTAAATGTTAATATTCATCAAATCGAGTTTTAAATAAAATCTAATATTGAAGAAAAGACACAATTATCACAAAAGTCGAAATTTTCAAAAAAAGACAAACTTTTGAAAAAGTTAAAATTTGAAAAAAGTCGAAGTTTTGAACAATATTTTAAAATGGCAGTTAAACATTTTTTGAAATAATCAAAATTTTTAAAAAAGTCGTAATTTGGAAAAAAGACGACAAGTCCAAAAAAGAGGACATTTTCGATAAAATTCGGAAATTTAAAAATAAGAAAATAATTGGTAACTTTGCAAAATAGTCGACAATTTAAAAAAAGTCAACATTTTATAAAAGGCGCACTTTAAAAAATAGAAATTTTTGAATAAAAAAAACCGAAAGTTTAAAATAAAAGATCCAATTCTGAAAAAAAGGGAAATTTAAAAAAAATTGAAAATTTCTAAAAAATAGAAATGTTTAATTATAAAAATTTTCAAAAATGATCTTAATTTTTAAGAATCAAAATTTCTAAAAATTCAATTTTTTGAAAATTTTAAATTTTGAATAAAGGTGAAATTTTAAAGAGTTGAAAATTTGAAAAAGGGAATTTTGAAAATAGTCCAGGTTTTAAAAATTTTACATTCTTAGAAAAGTAAGAATTTTAAAAGAATGGAAGTATTTAAAAATGTAGAAATTTTCAAAATTATCAAGATTTTAAAGGAGACAAATTAAAAAAAATTTTATTTTAAGAAGTCGAAATATTCCAAAAAATATCGAAATTTATAAACAACTAGATATTTTTGGAAAAGTTGGTCGAAACACATAACAAATCAAAATTTCCAAAAAAGTGACAATCCAAAGATTAATAATGCTGTAAAAATGTCCGAATTCTCAAACAATTTGGGATTTTCAACAACAATATACATTTTCGGAAGAAAATCCAAACCTTAAAAAGTCGAAATTTTCAAACAAATCGAAGCTTTCGAAAAAGTAGAAATTTTTGGAATAGTTAAAATTCAAAAAAAGTCAAAATTTTGAAACAAGTAAAAATTTTGAAACAAGTGAAGATTTTGAAAAAAGTCTAAAATTGAAAAAAATCTAAAATCTTAAAAAGTCGAAATTTTAACAAAAGATCGAATTTGCGACAAAAAGATAGATTTTGAAATAAAATCGAAATTTAAAAAAAAAATGCAACTTTTCAAAAAACTTGACATCAAAAATTTTCGGTGTCAATTTTTTAGAGAAGCTTAACATTTTCAAAAAGTAAATATTTTGAAGAAAAATCGAAATTACCAGAAGAATTTAAATTTTCAAAAAAGTACATTTTAAAAAGTTATAATTTGACAAAATATCGGAATTATGGTTTTTAAAAAAGCCGCAATTTTAAAAAATTCGTTGAAATGTTGATACAAAAGGTCAAAATTTTGAAATAGAAAGGAGAAATTCAGAAATTTGAAAAATTCTACATTTCCACAATCAAAATATTAAAAAAATTGAAGTTTTGGAAAAAAACGAAATCTTCAAACGGTCAAATTTTTAAAAAAGCTGAAATTTTTAAAAAGTAAATATTTTGAAGAAAAATCGAAATCACCAGAAGAGTTTAAATTTTCAAAAATAGTACGACATTGTAAAAAGTTATAATTTGGAAAAATGTCGGAATTTTGGTTTTTAAAAAAGTTACAATTTAAAAATCTCATTGAAATTTTGATACAGAAAGTTAAAATTTTGAAATAGAACCGAAAAATTCAGCATTTTGAAAAACTTGACATTTTCAGTCAAAATATTTTTAAAAATTGAAATTTTGAAAAAAATCAAAGTTTTCAAAACGTCAAATTTTTAAAAAGTTTAAATTTCGAGAGTTCGAAAAAAAGAAGAAATTTTCAATGAAGTGCTTTCAAAATAATTTTAGTAATTTTTAATAGAAATAAAATTAAATAAGAGAAAATTTTTAAAAAGTACAAATTTTGGAAAAACCTAGAAATTTAAAAAACTAATTCATATAACACGTTAACGAAAGTATCAATCGTGGCAATAGTGAAAGCGAGTGAAATATTAGCTAGCTTTCTCAGAAATTACTTAAAAAAGGAAAAAATGTCTACACCACCTTAAAGCTCTGCGAAAACGAAGCAGAAAGGCTTATCGTTTTACCAAAATGCTTCTAATATGCTAAATAAGCTGATTGTAGGTTTCACCCTGCAAAAAAAAAACGTTAAAATCCGGAAGTCCACCGCGGGGGAAATTCCGAATATAAAGCATTTCTAATTTTCCTTCAGCTAAAACCCATCTTTGACGTACTTACGCGGTCGACAGTTTTCAGCTTTTAACGCCTCCGGGCGAACTATACAATATAATGGAATTAACGCACGCGAAATGAAGCTCGGAGTGAAATGTCATTTTATCGCGGACGTAAACTCGTAAAGAGGGTTCTTAAAAATCGTTTCATTAATACTGTAATAACAGTAACAATGTGTACGATGACCGAAATGCCCGTTTTATCGAGCAACTAATGGTTATCAAGATCGAAGCTTTGACGGTAGTTCAAATGAACTGACCATTATAGGGCGCTGTTAATAAACGCCGAAACAGGATTTATCACGAAGGATGAAAACCGCGACTGACACGGGTCTGCCCCAAGAGTTAGTCGGATGCAGTATTCATCTTGAGATTCGACGTCTGTGTTCGCTTCCGTTTCAATCGACCATTTTTGACATGTGTATAATAAACTTGAGATTACTCGCGTAATAAGAATAAGGCAGGATGTTCGGGAATGTAAGATAGGAAGCAAAAAAAGAATCCAATTGGAGAGATGTGATCCGAATGTGGTAGTCTTTTTAACTTCTATGCACAAGTTGCGTGAAAGGTTTCAGTGCAGTAAAAAATTCAGGAATATTTCATTTTACTTATCTAACCTTTAATTTTTATATCGGTTTTATCAGAAATTACAATTATTCGAATTCACTTAAGCCCACATTATTTCGGATAATCAGGGTTCTGCTGTACATACCTCTTCTTCTTCCTACGTTAGGACTTAGTCCTGTGTGTAGTGAGGTTAGCAACCTGGTAAAAAGTAATTGTCGCTCCTAGGACTTACAATGCAGCCTCGGACTGTACATACATATGACCAAAAATAGTTATGTTTTGTGTCGTAGAAAGCATTTTGTTTAATGCATTGTTGCAAGAATTGAAAGACAAAATTAAGGTCAATTTCCACTTTGTAGGGTTTCTATTTCCATGACAATTACTAAAATACCTTCGATATCTTACATTCCGGATATAGAGGATGGATTGATAAGTCCGGTAAAAATAAAAAAAATAGTTATTTTTTCGGACAAGTGTCATTTATTTTTCAACGTAATTTCCTTTTAGAGCTACACACTTGGTTAGACGATGCTGGAGTTTTTTGATCCCCTTTTTGTAGCAATCTTTTCCAAGGACCTCAAAATACGCCTTAGTTTCGGAGATAACCTCCAAATCACTTCCAAATTTTCGTCCCCCAATGTCATTTTTTCATGTTTGGAAAAAGAAAGAAATCACTCGGAGCTAGATCAGGAGAATATGGTCAATGGGAAAGCATTTCGTAGCGTAACTCCACTAGTTTGGCCTTTGCAATGGCTGAAGAATAGGCAGGAGTATTATTGTGGTGAAATAGGATTTTCTTCTTGGCAAGATGAGGCCATTTTGCTTTGATTTCTTGATTTAACTGGTCCAAGAGTGTAGCGTGATACTCTCCATTTATTTTCTTTCCTTTTTGGAGGAAATCAATTGCGCGTCCCAGAAAACCATAACCCTAATTTTCCTTGCTGATGAAACCACCTTGGCCTTCTTCGGAGCACTGCTTCCACCCACTGCTAGATTTTTGTTTTGTCCCTGGTGTGTAAAAATGAATCCATGTTTCATATACAGTGATAAAACGACGGCAAAAACTCATCTGGGTTTCGTTCAAACAGCCGAAAATTGGCCTGGCAAAGTGTCACTCTTTCACGTTTTTGGCCAATTGTCAACAAACGCGACAGCCATCTTGCCGAACGCTTTTTCATATGCAAATGTTCAATGCAATATGTTAAAAACTCGTTCATGCGAGATGTTTAAAGTGTTACTATTTCTGTTAATTTCACTCGTCGATCTCCTAATACGATATCGTGGATTTTCACATGATCATTTCTGGAGTAGTTACCTCAATTGGATATCCTGAGCAAGGAGCGTCTTCCGTGCTTGTTCTACCACAACAAAACTCAGTAAACCACTTATGAATCATTTCAAGTGACGGAGTGACGATAATGCTTATCAAGAGATTTTGTTGTTTCAGTGAAGGTTTTTTTTTTGCGTAAAAAGTAACGTTTTATAAAGACTTAAAATTTACTTTTTTTTCATTTTAACAACGAAAGAACGACTTGTCCGGTCTAAACCACTGACAAAGCAATACTAAAAATTTCGCGTATGTATTCTCAAAATAATGACCTGTCGAATGTCGATGTTATAACTTGTATACTAGTATTACCCCTTCATTTCTTTTTACCAGACTTATCAATCTGCCCTACTATTATACAGTTTTGAACTATTTAGCCATCTCACATTATTGAATATCAGCAGTAATAATTGTTCTTAAGTGGTAATGCTTCGAAACAAGGAGTGACCATAAGTGTCTTAACGTATCAGGTTTGACGTACAGTGGGGCCTTCAATAATCGAAAAAACAAAAGCAAATTCGATTTTTTCAGATTACATTTTAAGAGGATAATCACCATTTTGCTACTGACTACAAATTAAAAATCATACAATTTTTATATACTTTAAAATAAATATTTTACTTTTGATGAGGTGATTGGTTGAAATGACGATGTTAAAGTCAAATTTCGAACTCGATATTTTCGATGGGCCACACTGCATGTGACCAGCAGTCACTTTGTTACTTTTATTCTAAATAATCATGTTTTTATTTTGAGTAAGATTTGCATATTCGCAGACATTTATCGGAAAATTCAAACTGCGAGCTATCGCTTTGGGAAACTCGTGGCAAGCGAATGCATGTATAGTTTGATAATCTCTGACGCACATTTCCCGAGGCAAATACCTGTTACACAAATTGACTTTGTCCTCGTGCTCCAGCTAAGTGATCTTTGGTTAATAATCCGATTTCGTTTATCTCTGCGTAGGCTAACCCCTTCCAAATGGAATTCGTGCTTTATAAAAATGCGAAAGAGTTAAATTATGTCGGATAATCCACGAAAGATCACTTTTTTAAATAGTTTGTTAAATCGATATTCCACCTTTTCGCTTTTTTATGTATTTTATGTTCATACCCTTCATGGGTACAAATAATTAGCACAAAAAATAAAGATAAAACAAGCTGCCACTACTGTATTGGTTGACTCGCTCAAAATCGTCACAAATATTATAAGTGCAAAAGTGTCTGATTTTCCGTTTTCCACGATCTAATTACTGTAGCGATTTTGACTAAAATTGGACCAGAGGTACCTTGAAAAAACTGTTCACCACAAGACATCAATATAAGACTCAAAATGAGAATGGAGTTGAATCATGGACTCCATGTGAACAAACTACAAGCCTTTGAAATGTGGTGCTACCGAAGAATGTGGCATATCCCCTGGACAGAAAAGATCACTAATGTCACAGTTCTGAATAAAAGGCGAAAAGATTACGAAATCAACACCATTAAGAGAAGAAAGATTCAATATCTGGGCCACATACTGAAAGGCTCCAAATACACATTTCTCCAATTGATAGTTCAAGGGAAAATTAGTGGCAAGAGGAATGTTGGCAGAAGACGTGCGTCATGGCTCAAAAATCTAATAGACTGGTATAACTGCAGCAACAACCAACTATTCCGAGCTGCAATTTACAAGATTAAAATAGCTGTGATGATAGCAAACCTCCGATAGGAGATGCAACATAAGAAGAAGAAGAAGAAGAAGAAGAAGAAGAAGAAAAAGAAAAAGAAGAAGAAGTACCTTGCGAGGCGGGATCGTTAGTAGTCTTATCCCAATACACTATTCCAGATACTCCAAAACTAATAATAGCCAGGAAAAGTAAATACACTTTCTTCTTTTTTTTACATAAATAAATGATCAAACAGCGACGACAGTGTCATCTACGGCAGAACCTTATCGTAAACTTGTACGTATGCTTTTTAAATAAAAGCGATAGCACCGTCTAACGCAATATGGAGCAATCTTGGTACTTAATAAATAGCTGAAGCCTCGCTGAGCAGCTAACACATAATCGTATCAAAGAATTTGAACAAAATACCATTCTGTAATCTGCAACAACTTTTTAGTTAGTTTTTTTAAGTTTATTCAAACTAATTTTATAAATGAGAAAGTAAATTTGATTGACAGCACCATCTATCGTTATCTTAAAGCAATCTACTATATCTGATTCTTAATTATACCCAGAGACAAATTGAAACATTAAAACAAATTAATCAGTCAATTTAATAAATTTAAACTCTTGGTTTATCAAAATCTCGACATTTTTCTAGATTTTTTTGGTAAGATTTTAAATTTTTTATTGAATTTAACAGTTTTGGTTTAGATCAGGGTTGGACTATAACTAGTACGCAGGCCACATCGCGTCAAATCTGGCCCGACGCATAATTGCAGAAATAAAGACTTTTTCCAAATTTTAACTTTCCTCAAAATTGAAAAATTTGGATTTTTGCCGCTGTCCAAACATTTTAAATTTTTCCATTTTTTTTCCTATTTTGAGCTAAAATGTACCTCTTTTAAAAAGGTTCATCGTAAAATTGTGATGTATCCTTCTTTATAGACTAACGACATTCTATAGTTTCGATGTTAATTTTTTTTGATTTTTCAAATTTTCTAATTGAAACCTCGAGTACAAATATCATTTAACAATTTTTAATTTTGAATGTTGCTTGAAATTTGCAAAAAATTTTTTTTTGTAATAACTTAGTGCTGCCTTTATTAAAAACTTTGGCTTAATTTTTAGAAAATAACAAATTTTTGAGAAAAATTATATCAAAAGACATCAAGTCATTTTTAATTTAAAATCTGACCCTCTCGAAAGTCCAGGAAAATTGAAATTTCTAAGAAATCTTTCGTTAGAAACGTTTATCTCTTTTAATAAAATTTCGTCTTAGTTTCGAAAAAAAATTGGAAAGTTTCCAATAACTGAAAATGTTGAACTTTGAGATGAAAAAAGGAAAAAATACATTCTCAAATAAAAAAGGTCAGTTTTTTAGAATATAGTCGAATTTTGAGAATAAAGTTGACATTTTGCAAAAAAGATGAATTTTGAAAATAAATAAACATTTTTACTTGAAATTTCAAATACAAAGTTTATTTTATAACAGTTTTTATTCTTGTAAGTTGTTTTAAATTTGCACAAATAATTTTTTTGTAATTACTTAATGTGCTTTTATTAAAATTTTGGTTAAACTTTTAGAACGTAAACAATTTTTAACAAAAATTAGATCAAAAGACATCAATTCACTTTTTTATTTAAAATCTGACTTTCTCGAAAATTCAATAAAAGATTGAAATTTGTAAGAAATCTTTCTTTCGAAATGTTGACGTTTTTTAATAAAATTTTGTCTTAATTTCGAAAAAATAAAAATTTAGAACTCCATTTAAAAAATCAAACATTGATAAAAAACAAATAGTCATAAGTTAATTTTGAAATTTAAATAAAAGACGGATCTTCTTCGCGAAAAAATGGTCGAGTGTTAACATAAAAATTGACATTCCCAGAAAAAGCCAAATATTAAGAAAGAAATAGAAGTTTCTAAAAAGTCTATATTTTAAATAAAAGGTCAACTTTTTGAGAAATGCAAATTTTTCTAATAGAAACTCAAATTTAAAAAAAAAATTAATATTTGAGTAACTGAAATTTTGAAAATAAAGACACATTTTGAAAATAAATGGAAATTTCGAGAACTGGAAAAAAGACCATTTTAAAAATCATAGAATTTAGAAAGATTCAAATTTCCGGAAAAAGGCCGCACTTTAAACGAATTTTTTCAGGAAAAGTCAAATTTTTAAAACAAAGTCAAAAATTTTAATTAAAAAGAAGGAATCTCAAGCAAAAAAAAAACAGAGATTTGTAGAAATAAAAAGGTTAAATTTTAAGGAAAAAGTCCAAATTTCGTACCAATTAGATATGTTTAACTTTTCTAATAAAATTTGGATCTGATGTCAAAAAAAATTCGGAATTTAAGAAAAGAACGATTTTAGAATCTAAATTGAAATTTCTAGAAACAGAAAATGTCTGTTTTTAAGATAAAGGTCAATATTTTCAAAAAATAATGAAAAAAAAGATAAATTTCACCAAAGTTGAAACAACGATTAAAGAATCAAAGCTTTGAAAAATATCAAATTTTTCTTTAAAATGTCAGAAGTTAAAATTCAGACAAAAAAAGGTGAATTTTAAAAATTAATTGAAATTGCGAGAAAAAGTCCAATTTTAAAAAATACTAGTAAATTTCCAGAAAAAGACCGAGATTTAAAAAAAACGAGTTTTCTTAGCAATAGTCAAATTTTGAGAACAGAAGTCAAAATTTTGATCAAAAAAACCAATTACAAGGAAAAAATCGAGATTTGTAGAAATACAAAAGATTAATTTTTGAAAAAAAGTCGATATTTCGGGACAAATTTTTAACTTTTCTAATAACATTTGGATTTTCTTTCGAAAAGAAAAAGACGAAATTTAAAAAAAGACGAATTTCGAATCGAAATTGAATTTTCGAGAAACAGAAAATGTCTATTTTTAAAATAGAAGTAATACTTTCGATAAAAAAAAACTGATAAAAATAGTAAAAATTAAAGATATATTTCACCACGAAATAACGATTAAAAGTTCGAAGATTTTTCATTAAAATGTCAAACTTTGTAACAGAAGTTGAAATTTGGGAATGAAGTCAAAATTTTGACAAAAAAAAGTAAATTTTGAAAATTAATTGAAATTTCAAATAAGTCGAATTTTTTGAAATATTAGTAAATTTCCAGAAAAAGACCGAACTGTAAAAAAATGTATATCCCACATAAAGTCAAATTTTGAGAAAAAAGTCGAATTTTCGGAATAAAATTCGTAAATACGTAAAATCGTAACTTAAATAGAAGAACTGAGAACAAAGTCGACTTTTCAATAAAAAGGACGAATTTCGGGGAAAAAGTCGTTCATAGAAATATAAACTTGGCTAGAAACAATTTTGAAAGAAAAGACGAAAATTTGGACCAATGGAAAAATTTAAAAAACAAAAGCAAATTTTCAGAAATTGGGATTTAATAAAGTCGATTTTTAAAAATGGTCGAATTTCTAAAAAAAAATGAAAACTGAACAAATAAATGAAAGTTAAAATTTTAACAAAAATTGAAATACAATGTTTTAATTTCCAGAAAAAGTCGAAATTTAGAAGTGCCAGGTTTTGAAAAAAAAGTTGCACTTAAAAAAATCGACTTTTTAGATTAAAATTAAAATTTTAAGAAAAAGACAAAAATTGATATACAAATATTGTCCCCTGAAACCAAGAAAGATTAAAAAATGCAATAAAAGGTTCTAACACGTTTCGATACCCAAGCTCATCTTTAGAGAGATGCTGATAGCTTGGTTATCGAAACGCGTTAGAACATCTTTTGTTGTATGTTTTAATATTTCTTGGTTTCAGGGGACAAGATTTGTATATCAATTTTTGATGATAAACAAGGACAAGTTCGTTCCACAAAAAGAGAAAAGGTTATATTTGAATGAAAATTGGAGTTTAAAAAAAGTTAAATTTTGATATAAAAATCGTATTTTCTAGAACAACACGCAGAGTGCGCATTTTTGGTCTTACCAACGATTTTTGATTCAGTTCTCGTTATAATTCGAAAATTTTATTTCGACAAAAAAGTTGCCCGCTCCTGGTTTAGGTAATAATCTCGAAAATCAAGAATATTTTTATTATTGAAACTTTTTCCCTAAATTTCCAGTTTTTATAGATCATTCTAAAATTTCAAAATCGAAATCTCTAATTAAATTTCAAATTTGTTTCATAAATGTCGATTTTTGCAAAATCTGGGGTTGTTTTCTCAAAATTTCGAGTTAAACTTGAAATGTCAGATTTTTTAAAATGATGAATTTTGACAATTAAACGAATTATTAAATATGTTTCAAACTTTTTAAATTAATCCTTTAATTTTATTCTTTTTCTCAACATTTTGACTTTGAAATAGTTTGAACTTTTTTAGAAATTTCGATTTTAATCGCGAAATTTTTATTTAAGGCTGGAATTTTTGTAACAGCGACATAAATTTGAAAATAATGTAGAATCATTATTTTTAAATAGAGGAACGAATTTTATTTTGGAATATTAAAAAATATACGTATACGTATATGATCAAAAGTTGACGGTTGTGCTTGAAAGCTAAAAAAAAATCGTTCCTTTCATGACGAGCTGCCCCATTTATAAAAGGCATGACAGACCACTGACTAGTAGCTATTGATGTGCTAATATTTTCTTATTTGTTTTTTTTTTCTACCAATTGAACAAACCCCGTACATTGGATGCAACAATATTTTCATATTTATTATTTTTGTTGATCAATCGTCGTAAAGGACTTCCACTTCAGCACGAATGTTTTTTGTTATTTTTTTTGTTCGTGATGGTAACAAATAACCATGTGTTAGGAAAACCTCGACACTTCAATCCTTATTGTCACTTAAGTCCTCTACGACACATCAAAGCTTGTTAAACTGCAAATAATGAGGGCCTGGCATACCGTTACATCATCCCTAATTGCAGATTAGCTCGACAGCAAGCTCAAACGACAGGCGTTCGTTGGGAGAAAACATATTGCACCTATTTCACAGGAATTGCAGTTTTAAAGGAAAAATTCAGATAAAATGCTCTTTAATGCTATTTTCTAAAAATTAGAGCAACGTAACAAAAAAGTGCCCATTCATGATAAAACATCACCCTGATGGATGTAAAGATTTATTTAACGAATATAAAAATTTTCATTGTTATAAAGATGCATTTATAAAGTCCGACCAATTACTATCTTAAAGTTGCCGACATTTTTCAGGACGTTTTAAAGCGATGACACGCTCTCTAAGATTAATTTTTGTCCTGGGTTTCATTCTCTTTCAACCAAAAGACGGTATTTTTGTCGAGAAGATAAATTAACGTTGTTTGTAAGTTGGCAAAGTCAATTTTCCACATCGGCCGTATTCTTCGCCGTCAACATTGACTTATGATTATGTAAACATTCGTCAGTAACGATCTGCAATAAAATCCAAAACTGTTAATTGTACAATAACTGCCCTTTCATATATCTTGAGATTTCTAGAAAATAAAAGTAATAGAAAATAAATTAAAAAACACGAAATTTAAAAAAAAGTTCTTTAGTTTTTAAGATTAAAAGTTTCTAATTTAAAACAAGAATTTTGGAGGAACGTCCAAATTCTGAAAATTTTACCACGTCTTAAAAAAAGAGAAAAATGGCATAACTTAGGTAAAAGTTTATACTCCCTTGAACAGCAACACTTTTAAGTAAAAATAACCATACTTTGTTAAGCGACTGATATTTATTTTAGATTCTATCGTTGACGTTGATAGGCTATGTAGTGGCACAATAAAATTGGTTACCTACTGAAATAAACGGCTTGGGGCTCTTGTATATAAGCAGTACAACCAACAACTTAGACGTATTCAAAATTAAAATCCAAAAGCACACATTTAGTGAATTTCAACACTTCTTGCTCGCGAATTTAGATGTGTTGAGGGTGAGTACTTCAAAAATAAAAACCGCAATTGAAATAATGAACCCCAAAGTTAAAAAAGCTACAGCGCCAAGTATATGATTAATTGTCAACTTGCTAAAATCTTGCGGCTCAGGTTGCTTATATTTTTCGAAACGTTTTTTCTGTTGTAATGACAACCCGGCTTCTTGCATGGCGCTTATGATGAAATTAATTTGCTTGAGTAACGGGTGTCCTTTTCTGGTAATTATAACGTAGAAAATAGTATTGCGCGATACGTAGTTTAATTCGGAGAAACATACACATTGTCTGATGAGGTCATACACCGTTTCGAAAGCGAATGATTTTCGATAAGCAAGTTCTTCAATAACAGGAAGATAAACCGATTGATTTTTGTATTTTGAGGGTTGTTCGGACAACTTGACAACCGTGGCTTTCTCCGTCAGTTTCCTTTCAGCTTCCACGATCGAAGTCTTGTACAGCTCCTTGGTTCGCGACATAATTTTCATAGGAAAACTACTATCGACCAACTCGTCGAAGTCTCTGAATTTTAATTTATTCAGCGGTTTCATCATCACTGCATTTAGTTTATTCTGGTACATGCAATTGATAAAGAAACTGAAGATTATTACGAAAGATAGAAAAAATTTGTAGCTGTGGTTGCTTATGGTGAAAGTGGTACCTGTGCCAGTTAAAAATCGCGTCACTTCGAAGACCAAATCAACGTAATTGCGGTTTACTTGTGGGTTGGTAACTTTGAGGAAGAGTAACCAAAATAAGCAGATTATGAGGGAGGTTGCCACTATGAAAACTAGCGCTGTCACTGGGTATACCTTAATGATAGAATCCCAAGAGGTTTCCTTCAACTTAGGATAAACATAGAGAAAACTTTGATCTTGAAATGCCCCCGTGACCTCCAACTGTTTGTAAAAAAACCACTTGATATCACCCGGTGTATGGAATATATAAGACATGTCGAGTTTCCCACTTTTGAAGTCTTCCGTTATTCTGTACATGGTTCGATTCTGGTAATATTCCCTACTGTATTCCGCTCTGCTTTCCAGTTCGAATTCGAAACCGAATTTCTCTTCAGTTAGACGCACGAAGTACAAGAAGCTCGTGAATGGAGTTATGCTTCTGACCTCTTTGCTTGGGATCGGAATCGCCACTTTTATCCTGGGGGGATTCCCCCCTGTTCTCGATTTGAAATTCACCGGAGTATTTGGGCCCAAATCCTTCGAGTTGAAATTCTCCCAGCTTGAACTCCCCAATTTCGTCACTGTATTGCCAACAATTGTGTACAGTGCCCAGTAGGTTACCTCGGACGCGTCCAACACCCGAGAGTGCGCTTCCACGTCGTCGGTGGTGTTAATGACGATGAAGAAGCGGCTCTCATGGTTGTAGGAGTCCCGCTTGGTCACTCGTGTCAAAATTTTTGCCATTTCCTCCAAGTTATTCATAAAAATTACGAAACAGGGTCCAAATCCGATTTTCGTTGCGTTTGAAGGCAGAAATTCCATTGGGCATCTGAATATTGCGAAATCGACATCGGGTTGAAACTGGTGGTCGCTAATTACAGTAATTCCGTTTTTGCAACCGAGATGATCGTCGAGGATTAGATCGATTTTGATTGTGGCTGTCGTAATGTTAAGCAACAAAATAAAGTTCATTATGAATTCATCAGTTTTGTAATTACGTTAATGTTATACACGCCAGAACAGCAATGGAAAGCGCAGATGAGAATAATGCGTGTTGCTCTAAAGCTTTGATGTTTAATCCATCAAAAACATAATAGTTTTAAATTTAAAATGCCATTAAAATCGACTCATGTATTTGTTTAGAGTTGTTTCTAGCGTGCTAATGTTTTGTTTATAGTTTATATGCTGTAGAAGTAATTTAAACAGTTTCAGATATTATTGAAATGGATTGAAACTTACATTTTTTTTTGGAGAGGACTGGTCCTTGATTATCTTCAAAAATTAAAATATAAATCTTGTCCCCTGAAACCCAGAAAGATTAAAAAACACAACAGAAGTTGCTCTAACGCGTTTCGATAGCCAGAGAGGTATTTCTCTGAAGAAGATAGCTTGGGAATCGAAACGCGTTTTAGCAACCTTCTTTTTTAATCTTTCTTGGTTTCAGGGGACAATATTAGTATTTCAATTTTTCAAACTTACATACTGAAACATAAGTCAAATGATAACTGTGCTTGGATGTTACTTTCAATTATTTTAGTCCATACATAGCCTTAGCTATTGTTGCGGGCTTATCGGTTCGAATGATTATTAACGCTTGCTGAATAAAACCCACTTTATTTCTAAACTAAACTCGGAACACTACAACTGAATAATGAACTCACTTATTGACTTCTCACTAACTCACGAATTAACTACACTGACTGACTAACTGACTGACTGAGGGAAAGCCAACCGGACCCCCTTTATATGGTTCTCTGGTTCGGGTTCTAGAAGTTTTCAGCAGATAAGGCTTATCGTTTGCCGAAATTTCTGGAACGCTTATCTTCCGTTTGCTTCATTATCGCGGCCGCTTTCCCTTATCAGATGTTTCTAAAAAATTCTAAATTCCATAATTACATTTTGTTACACTATCTACAGTCCCAATGTTGGCATCTCATCGTTTTTGGTGAAAGTTTTGTCGCAGCAGAAACACCCTAAATTTTCTTAATAGAAGCAGCTGTTGGAAACTTTTCCTTGGAATCAATTGTTACAACAACAACAAAAATTCGGAGACAACACTAAAGTTTAGCTTAAATGGTAGTCTAGAACACCAAATTATTTAGAACTCTAAATTAATAAGAAATATCTCTTGGAGCAGCGATCAATAATAGGCGGCCCACGATGCTCCTCGTTCTACCCTTTGGTCAATTAGTGAAAGGAGCTTCTTTTTAATCATAAATCTTCGGTAATCTGTGGCGTTAAGCCTAGCAGGACTACTATTGCTTTATTCTTTATTTTTATTTGGACATTTTTTTGAATTAAGGATTTTTTCTTGAAAATCACTGAACAATTTCAAATGTTTTTCCTACAAAATTCAACCTAAATTTTCCAAAATTTTCACTTTAATTCTTTAAAATTAAATCCAAGAAATATTAAGAACATTTTGTCTTTTTTCAAAATATCTCGTTTCTATTATTGTTTCCATTTTTGTTCTTTTTTCTATCATTTTGATTACAAATTAAGAATTTACATATTTTTCTCTTTATTTTGTTTAAAATGGTAATCATAATTTTAAAATTTTAAGTCTAGACTTGAATTTAAAAAAAAGAAATATTCTAGTGGAAGTGGAAATACAAAAAGCTCGATATTTGGAAAAAATTGACATTTTGTAATAAAAGTGAATGTTTGGGTAGAAGATCTTTATATTTGCATAAAAAAATTAAATTTTGAAAATAAACTTAATGTTTAATAAAAAAACAATCGTGTTTAGGATCTAAATTAAAAAAAAAGTTATTCAGTTTCAAAAACAATTTGTTGAATAATGTTAGGATTGTCGTCGTAAAAAAAAGTATTTACTAAATTTCGAATTTACCTAAAGTGAAATTTTTAAAGTTAAAATTGTAGTTCTGAAATAGCATTAAAATTTGAACTTGCAGGTCGAAAAACTGATTTCTAAATCAAATTCGTCCAAAACAATTCGAAATATTAAGAAACTTTTATTTCTGGAAAAATCTTGAAATTTCTAAATATCATTTTAAGTTACAAATAAATATGGAATTAAAAAAAATATTTTCTTAAAATTTCGTTTTCTAAAGACGACGATTTCAGAGGAAAATGAAAATAGGGACTTCGGAGAATTTCATAAATTATGGTAACTTTATGGTAATTTTTTAGTTTTAAATGGAAATTTCGAAATGAATTTCTCTTTGAAATTTATATTTTTTTTAAATACTTTTAACCTTGAAATTTCTTCTTTAAACTCAAAATGTTATGGAGGTTTCGTTTCAATTTTAAAATGAAACCTCAATGAAAAGATAAAATAATTAGGTAAAAAAAAAATGAAAGATTGATAATAAAGGCCACAAATTCAAAAATTCTAAATTTCAATGTAGAAAAAATTAATTATTTTCTTAATTAAGACTTTTTACAACTACTAACTTGAATTTTCGAGAGGAAATTTAAAATATACAAAAATAACTGCATATTACTCAAAGAAACTCAAAATTTCTATATAAAATGTTTCCTAAAAGTTTAAGGTTAAAGCAGAAATTTCGCTTCAAAATTAAAAATAATTTGACATTGAAAATTTAATATTCAAGCAATTTAACAGTTTCAATTTCAGAAAAACAGTTTTTAGAAGTTTTGATATTTTATAAAGCTTGATTTTAATTTAGAAACTTTCAGTGTAAAGGCGAAATTTCAACCGACCTTGATAACTGAAATTTTCAGAATATAGTTGATATTTAAAAACAAAATAAAATTTTCAAAATATCATTTGAAATTTTATCTTAAGTTTTTATCCTAAAATAAAATTTTCAGATAAAAACTTCAGATAAAATTTTCTCAAATTAACGTTTTTAAAGTTGAACTTTTGCATTAAATTTTGAAATATGCAAATTAATGTTAAAAAAATGTTTAATCAAAAAAATCAAAATTACCTTAACAGGTTAAGTTTAAAGCCGAAATGTGGAATATTTTTTTAAGTAAGGATGATATGAGTCGAAAAAATTTGAACATTTTAGAAATAAACTCAGTTTTCTAGATAAAAACTTTGGTTTTTTATGTTTGTTGAAATTTCGAGATTTAAATAAAACTATTGAGATTAAGTAAGTTTCAGAATATTCCAGTCAAGGTTGAATTTTCAAGAAAAAAATCGATATTTCGAGAAAAAATTTAATCGAACAGATTTGACATTTTGGAGATAAACTCAATAGTTTATATCCAAATTTCGAGTCCAAACTTAAATTTTCGAATGTGTTCGATTAAATTTTTTCTAAAATATTCTCCACAAATGGAGAATATTTGGCTTTAACTTGTTTTTCGGTATCGTGAGTGTGGTTAGTGTTGGTACACCAATAACTGCCCCATGAAATTTAGAATTATTAGGACGGTGCTGCTGGCATATCTAGGGAAGCCACATACCAGCAAAGGAAGAAGCACCACTTACTCATGCGAAGGCCGACGGTCGTTCATTGGTTATTTTCAGGCTCCTGGTGTAGTTCTAGATTTTGGTGATGTTCTGTGCGGCTAGGATTTCTCCCGGTAACGCTCTAGAGCAGGAGTAACTTATTTGTCAGCAGTGTAAATTAAAAGGTGCATGTCACTGACTGCGGAATTTAAAGATCAAATTAGGCGTTTTGTGCAAAATTAATTAAGGAAAAGTCTCATTTGCTCATACGTAATGCAAATATGAAAATACTGCTGCCATCTGAATAAGTAGTAAATGTATTGAACATGAGTTTGTGTTGCACTGTCAGCGGTTGCACTTATAGATATCGATGTCCTGAGTAAAATAAATTAAAAACCAAAAAATGTCTTAATATGTTGGTTAGGTCACTTTTGCACTAAAGGTCTCAAATATCGTTGGAAAAACCAAAATGTGGCCCCCTAGGAGTTGGGTTTAGAATTTATGCACTTGCATTTTCGACATTTCAACTTTAAACCAAATAATCTTATTTTAAAATGTACATAAGAAAATTGCCAAAAGCTCGAATTTGAACGCAACATCTCTATCTTTCAGGATTACGCATTTTCAAGCATAATGAAATTAAATCATCAAATCTCGACTTCAACTATCGAAATTTCCACATGGGCGTGGATAACTTTTTGTGATAGAAAAGAAGGAGATTTGATTTTTTTCTTAATAAATATTATTTTTCAACAGTACAACAGTGACATGTACTTCAGGAAAATGATGTTTTCCTTACAGAATGGCAAAATATAAACAACTTTGGTTAAAAGCTTGAACACACAAAAATTTTACCAAAATTGCATTAAAACTGAAATATTTGAGAACAATTTTTGTTAATATCAAAATTCGACTACGTAGTATATAAATTCTCAAAAAGTCACCTCATGACAGCTAACAAAAAATTCGAATTTTTTATAATTAATTTTTTTTAATGCCGAGTAGTTTTTCGAAATGTTAACTTCTTTGTTCGCCTAATTTTTATTTCAGTTTGCATTTTTCTAAATTTGTCCAAAAAATTTCGTATTTTCGTAATGTCCATTTTTCTCATACATTTGCAGCTTCTTTACTGAATTTCTGCTTTATTTTCGGAATTTTAATTTTATTTTAGAAATTTCGACTTTTCAAAGTTTTGTAATGTATTGTAATTGTAATGTAAAGAATTGTAATTTTAAATAAAAAAATATTGTTTTTATGTATTCAGAATTTCAAAAAAAGGTCAAAACATTGATTTTAAATTCGTCAAACTAGTATTTTAAGAAAAAATTAAGATACAACATTTAAATTTTTTTTAATTGAAATTAAAGTTCCAAATACAAAATTATCGGATTTTATTGATTTTTCCAATTTTCAAGGTTTTTCTAAATTACCGCAAATTTGTCTACTTTACAAGTACGACATAAAATTTCCATTTTTTTCTTATTATTTTTCCCTAATGAGAAATAATCCTCATTTCTGGATCAAAGTGCAAATATCGAGAAAAATTCGAACCCCCAAAACAATTTTTTCTTAAATTCTGTTTAATTTCAGAATTTTAATTTTATTCTAGTAATTCCAATTTTATTTTCGGAAATTTAACTTTGATTTAAATTTAAGTTTGATTTAATACGTTGAAAATTTCAGGAAAAAATTGTTTTTAAAGTCGAAAAGCCTAAAATTTCAAGAAATAAAATCAAAATGTGACACTTCGATTTTAAATTCCGAAGACGTCCACAATTTCTAATAACGCCGATGCGACGCCTACCTTATCAACTTGAAAACGGGATCTCCAAAAGTTCATGTCTCTTGTAAGCTTATTTAATGTTAATTCTTATATGTAAAGGTGACAATTTTAAATTCTTTGGATGCCCGTCCTGTTTTTAGAATCTCGTCCTGAACGCGAAATCTGTATAATCAAATGATGCTGACAGAGAAATTTGATAGCTGAAGCATCTAAAAATATCCAGAGCTATACGAAGGCTGAATATCTGATATTTCGCGTAACCACATGTGACAAGTCAATTTAAAACAACACTCTATGTTAAAGTATCTACTTTTTGTGTTAATAAAGCGCGAATCTTCACTACATGAGAATAAAAAATGTTTTCTGTTTTCATTTTTAATTCAAATGATTTGAGAATTATTTTGACTTTTTCACATTTTTAATGGTAACTGGATATAAATTAATTAATATATTATTATTCAATAATATTACCTAATTCATTACACTGGTCAACACTAATTTTGCCACACGAATTCTGTAATTTTGTAATTGTGTTTCGACTACCTACCCCCATCATGAAACCGTACTTATTTTTTTCTATCACACTCGGTTTTTTGTGACAGGGTAAAATTTATTTTTGGAAATGTAGTCTTTCCAAATACTCTTCGTTTTTATTAAGCTCCATATCTACATCTTAAAAAAATTTATTAGAAATAAGACCTAATATCATGATCGTACTAAATATTCATTTGAAGTCTTTTTTATCATTAAAATTTGATTACTTTTTATGTGAATGGGACAACAGAGATCGAAAAAATCACAATTAGGAAAAAGTTTGTCCTACACGTAGATCTTTAATTTGTAAATAGAAAACTGTAAAGCATTTACACTTGTAAGCTCTCTGGTATATTTCTGCCACCACTTCATATCAAATTAAGCTTATCAAAATTTTTTTAGATGGGATAGGTCCGAATAAGAATGGATTTTTATATTTCAAGAAGAAATTCCCCAGAATGAGTGAAGTAGTAGTAGTAGTAGTAGTTTTTCCGTTGAGGAGGGGAAAGCCCTCATGGGCTCCTATCCACGTGGATGGGGAGTGTCAGATTTCTACTGACTAAAACCCCTCCTCCCTTCTCCAGAGACTGCTTCCTCTTCGGAACTACCCGTCGGGGTATTACTTCAAAGAGGACGTTCTTTAGATGGTTACTTGGTTTTCTTTACCTTCTTTGCTCCATGTCTTTCCGTCTTTTTAGTACTATCTCGCTTATAAAGTTTTCATCCCAGTATTCTTTGGATTGTAGCATCTTGATTTGCGGCTTCCTCCCTTTCTTCCTTCCACCTTTCACACTTAAAAAGCGTGTGTTTCACATAAACTTCCATATCGCAGTATATGCATCTAGATGTGTCACTGTCTGTAAATCATTTTAGGTACGCCTGGAATCTTTCATGTATTGATAACATCTGGATAAGAAAGTAGTTAAATTCGCCCCATTGTCTAGTTATCCATGGGGAGATATCCGGAATTAATCGTTTTTTCCACTCTGCTTTCCCTGTGTTAGCTCTCCATCTTTCTTGCCGCTTCTCTATTGTTATGTTTTGTGCTGTGGCGCGAGTTTCTCCTTCTCTGTTCCTATCTTTTTCTTCTACTAATAGGTCTACAGGTGTTATTCTTGCTAAAACTAAGGCTGCTTCTAAGGAGATGATTCTGTATCCACTTATTATTCTTAGGGCAGTTCTCCTTTGTACACTAATCAGCTTGTTCTTATAAGCTTTCTTTGTCAGCGCCCGTTTCCATATGCTGTGCCCGTACATCATTATGGACGTGACTGAGGATAGTATTCTCCTAGTATTTTCTCTCGGACCACCTAATGTTGGGCATTATCCGACTTATGTTATTGGTTGCTTTGGTGCATTTTTCTGTTATCATCTTGATATGATGTCCCATCCTCATGTTTCTATCTATGTGTATTCCTAGGTACTTGAGGTGTTCCGTACTTTCTACTTCTGCAGTTCCTACCTTCACTGACATTTTTTTTATCGTTTTTCCTCCTGATAGAATTAAAACCTACGTTTTCTGTGGAGCTATACTCAGTTTCTTTTCTTCTATCCATCTCATGACATTTTGTATTGCTGCATTGGCTGCTGTTTCCACTGCCTCTTTTTTTTTTCTACTATAATAATACCCAGATCGTTAGCATATCCTATAAGTTTGACCCCTCTTGGAACCTTCACCTTAAATACCCCGTCATAATAGATATTCCAGAGGGTGGGTTCGAGTATCAAGCCTTGTGACACTCCACAGCTTACTTGCATTCTTGCATTGCTTTCCACACATAGGGTTCTGTCTTCCAGATAACTTGCCAGCCAGTATATTGTTGCGGTCAATCGGTTCGAATGATTATTATCACTTGTTGAATTGTACACACTTTATTTCCAAACTAAACTGGGAACACTACAACTGAATAGTTAACTCACTTATTGACTTCTAACTACTAACTCACTAATTAACTACACTAACTGACTGCCTGACTGAAGAAAAACCAACCGGACCACCTATATATAGATCCCGCCTCCGATTCTAGAAGAATCTTGTAGATAAGGCTTATCGTTTGCCGAAACGCTTATCTGAGGTTTACTTTATTATCGAAGCCGCTTTCCCTTATCAGATTTTTTTAGAAAATGTCCTTACATTCTAAATTTTATAATAACATTTCGTAACAATATTATAAAGGTATGAAGCTTTTCGCCTTTGTCTAAGTTCTTTCAAAATGCCATCCCATGGAGCAGAACTGAATGCATTTTTGACACCCATAGTTACTAGGACACACCTTTTTCTATTTCCTTTGACGTTACCACTTTCTGTTAAGTTAATCACTCTTTCTAAGGCACTTATTATTGACCTTTTCTCCCGGAAACCATATTGTTTTTCGGATAGGTCTCCTCGTCTTTTTGTCTCCTGCTTCAGTTTTTGTTCCAGTAGTTTTCCCATTACATTTATGATGCATATTGGCCGGTAGGTCTTTGCATTTTGGCTCGGTTTACCCTTCTCTAGTAGGACCAGTCTTGCGGTTTTCCAAATATTCGGAAATGAACCTGTTTGTAACACCTGATTCATGACTGTAAGACATTCTTCCGAATATTCTTTTATCACGGGCTTGACAATTTCTGTCGTGAGGCCATCTGGACCTGGCGCTTTCTTTGCCTTCAGCCTATCTATTGACTTGAGCAATTCTTTCTTCGTAAACATCGGGATATCCTCTTGAGTGGTTTCCAATCTGTCCCATTTCGTGACTTGTCCTTTTGGAAATAATTTTTCTGGCTCTTCCATTTGTTTTTGATCCGTTAGTTAAATACTTGGGAATTTCATTTTCTCGGTAACAGTTTGGTAGCCTTTTCCCCAAATATCCGTCTCGGCTTCTGTTATTACCTCTTTCCAGGCCCGCATTTTGGCGTCAGTTCCTGTCTTTTTATCTTGTATATTTGTCTTATTTCTGTTTTTTTGGTCTTCATTTCCTTGCTTGTTAGTTCTTATCATAATTCTCCTACTTTGTATGTAGGATTTTCTTTTAAGCGATATTTCTTCGGACCACCAATATACGGGCTTTTTGTTTCTTTTATTTTCTTTCTTTCTGAATGTGGCATTACAAGCTTTCTCTATCATTTTGTTCTTCCGCCACTATCTTTTTATTTCTCTTGTCATTTAATAGTCTTCCTACTTCTCTAACTAAATCGTTTATAGCACTTGTCTTTATGTGCCATCCTTTCATTATATTCGTCTCCTCCTTCGTGGGTAATTGAGTTTTATCATATATTTCACAGGTAATATAGTTGTGACAGCTAAGGGTTTCTTCTTCCAATACCTTCCAGTTTTCTGTGTTATTTGCTAGTTTCCTAGTGCTAATTGTGATATCAATGAAGGATTCCCTCTCGCCTCGCATGAAGGTGGGTGTTTCCCCTTGATTATGTATAATATAGCTCTCTTCCCCTAGCAATTCGGTTAGTATTTCTCCTCTTTTATCTTCAGTTTTAGAACCCCACATAAACGATTTAGCGTTAAAATCGCCCCCCACTACTATGTCTTTGGTTTGTCTTTTCATGTCGTTCCTGACACCAATTAGAAATGACGTGAACTGAGATACATCCAAATTCGGAGAGATGTAATACCCGTATATAATTATATCCTCTAGCTCAGTCCACACGAAACTCTTTCCTTTTCCGTAGCTTGCTACCTTGACTTCTTTGTTTAAAACTTTTACTGTCACATCTAGATTATCTTCTATGAACCTATGTTGCATTGTATTATTTTTATAATGCACTGTTCTGGGACTCCCTTCTCACCTCCTTATGCAGGCTGTTCATCCTTCCCCTTTTTTCACTTTTGATCCCGATAGCCCTTTCTCTGATTTGGGACATCTCACAGCCTCCGTCTTGTGACCTTTAGTGTCACATAAGTACCACATTTCTTCATTTTGCAGTTCTTGGCTTGATGACCAGTTATACCGCATTTATGGCAGCTCTCTTCGTTTCTATTTGCCTTGCAATCTTTTGCTTTATGTCCTACCTTATGACAGTTGTAGCACTTGAGTACGGTATCCATTTTTTTAACCCTTTATCTATGCCATCCTCTACCAATCCTTTTCTTTAAATCAGTTCCCTGGCAGTTTCTGGACACGTTGTGACAAATGCATGTTTAAGTTCTTCTCTGTTGGCTCTTTGCGATACTTTCACTGTTATTTCTTCCAGTTTCTTTTTGCCTCTATTTATCTCCGCTTCTATGACTTCTTTCGCTTCTTCATCATAGCTGTTTGTTTACGGCTTCTTACATCCACTTTGGCTATTTTTTCTAGTTTTGTTGCCAACTTTTCCCTAAATTCTTTTCGCTATTTTTGCTCCTTTCCTCTGATTTTTAATTGTATATTGCCATTTTTTGTTTTGTTTATTTTACACACCGTTATGCCTTCCGATATATTTTCTGTTTTCATGTTTCTGAGTACATCTACATATGATGCTCCCTCTTGTGGTTTTAGGATTATTGTTTCTTCATTTGTTTGTTTCCTATTTCTACTATTTCTATTCGTGTATTCTTCATCACCTTCTGCTGTACTTGCAGGTCTTTTTTGTTACCTATTACTTCCGCTTTGGAGTTTCTACTTCTGCAAACATATTCTAATATTTTGCTATGCATATCAGCTTGTCTTCTTTTTGTTTATTTCTTATTTTGAAGGCTTTATCCATGTTCATGATAAGATTAGCTTTGTCTTTATTTGTTTTCCCACCCTCGTCCGCCGTCGCGATTATGAATATATGCTTCTTTTTACTTTCTTTGACGATCTCGTCATCTCCCATCACCTCAATTGTTATAATATTACATATCATTTTCCCTGTTTCTATATTTTCTTCTTCCGCGAGTTTCAGGAACTGTAGACCACCTTCGGTTACGGTTTTACACGCGGCTTCTTCTAGTTTTTCTCCTTTTTTTAACACTATAATCAGATCTTTGTTTTCGATAGATACCGAGTTTTGATCGACCATTTGGCGTTTCTTGTAAACTTCTTCTGGCCACTTTGCTTTTATTACGCTTAGTATCTCGTCCTTTCCTAGGACACTACTAATTTTATTATCAATAGATTTTATTGTCTCTTCTTTGTTACTGAGTACCTCGGTGCTTGTTTATGTTCCGGTTTCCTTTGTTTCGATGCTCTGGCTTTTCTTTTATTGGTATTGTATTGCTAATTTCTTCTTTCATTTTTTCTATGAATCTAATAGCAGTTTCATGTCGCGATACATAGCTGTCCAGTTTGCTTATGGCATTTTTAATTCCTTTTTTCGTATTCGGTATTTCTATAATTAGGTTTTTCAGGACCTTAACTTGCTCCTCTGTTCTTTTCAGTAATTCTTTAAGGCTGGAATGGTCCCTATTTATTTCTTCAAGGAAAAGACTTTGTTCTTTTACTGTTTTCTCCGGGGTCTCTACGCGTTTCCTTTTTTGTTCTCTATTTCTGCTAGGGTTCCTGGTTGGTATATCCCTGTGATCCTCCTTTGTGTTACGCTCTAAATAGCCTACTAAGAGCGGTGGAGATCTAGCATTGGATTTCCTCCACTTAAATGGGTTTTCATTTTTGTATTCTTCTATATTGAAGTACCTTCCCGCCGTTCTCCTTATGTCTGCGTCTACGTAAACACGCAATCTTCGGCTTTGCCCATGTTAAATGAAAGAGTGCTCCCCCTCCAGAATTCGTGGGACAGTCCTCTATAGAGGATTGAGATTTCCCAGTATAACCGAGACCCACCTGGGGTAAATTCCTTTTAATTTGAGCTTCCATCCTTCGTGCTTCCCTTTTGGTCAGTTTTTACGACGAGCAGGGACTACTGCAGGTCTATTCTTCATGAGTGGCCCCAACCATGCAAGGGGTGTTGTTCGGGTCCGTGGAGGCACAATTCCCCAAAGTATGCCTAAGCATACCCCCTGCGTGAAGTAGTAGAAGTAGTAGTAGTAGTAGTAGTAGTAGTAGTAGAACCTCAAATTAAGAAAATTAATAAAAAACTCGTTGCTTAAAAAAAATTAAATGTTTTTAAAAAATCGGCATGAAGATGCTTTAAAAATTTAATTGGAGATTTTTTGGTTTACCATAAGGGAGATTCCTAAAAATATTTTGCTAAAAAACTTTTATAGGAGTATAAAACTTTGGGTTGCAATATGGGAATCAAGATTCATTTTTTAGACATATATTGCTACGAATTAAGGGGCTCTAAGTGATAAGAACTAATAAAAGTTTCATGTGGACATTCCAATGATGAAAAAGCTTTATTAGGGCAGATTAAACTCGAGGGTGTTGACTGACTACTACTGCTTGATCAAGAACGATCAATTAAAAGCTAAATAATTTAGAAAAACAAAGATTATAAGTTCCTAGTACATTTTTTATGTTATATTTCTGGAGATATATCATTTTTCAAACATTTAACAAACAAATGTCGTGAGTGGTGAAAATTTCAAAACTGCTTATTTTAAATGGCAACAATTAACACTATTAAAAAATACAAAATAATTTTATGTGACACGACACAACTTCAACTAGTGTTATTAATTAATCTTGTATTAATAATTTTTTAATGGTAATTAGCTGACTTTTCTAACTACTGAAACATTCAAACCTTTTGGGCAAAATTCTGGAGATTCTCCATACGAACACAGACAATTTATATCAAACTAGGTGTTTAGTTTTAGAAAGGCCCAATTATCTTTATCCTTTTACAGACTTTAACGATTTCCCAGCTCGAGCTAAATCATTAAAAAGTTGTGAATTCTGACAAAATAGCTGAGCCGGAAGTCGACCGAATAATCATTATTTTGAAAGCATTTTCCCAGATTTAATTAATCTGCAAACTCACTCCGCTAACTAGCGAGTATTTATTTTTACTCTCGCCAAGTAAAGTGCGCCTATTTATAATAAACTATAGTAGAGTAAAAGCTCATTATCTTAACTAATACACGAGGCTTTTATAATTCACTGCCTTATTTTAAGAAACGAAGTTTATTTTAAAAAACACCACAGGGAACGATTCCCAAACAAATGACTTGAGGTGTAATTAAGTTTCCTAATGAAAATAAAATATTTGATTTGGTCAAGAGAAGAGCTGTTTAAAGTGTGAGATCCTACACTCCACTAGCCACTAGCCTCTAAATCACAAGCTGCCACGGAAACTCATTTAGAGCTATACAATGTTACATAAAATTTGATGTGTTATTACATTTTCTCCTTTTATATTCGAAACTCTAAAAGAAATTCATCTAAAACTCGAAAAAGGATCCCTGTAGTTATCTAAATTTTCAACTTCATTTTTATAGGTGTAATTCATCTGGAGGTCTAAAGTATCGAGGTAATCGAGGGCTACAAACAAACTAATTCGTAAATGTTATTCTATGTATACCTTGTAACTTTTTTGTCTAGGCCCCCATAAAACGCCTAAAATCTGAAGCGTACCCTTGTAATTTCCGAACGATCTGCTTAATAAAGATTTAAGCATTTGAAAACCTAATTTATGATTTCGTTCATTGCTCAACGCGCTCTGAAAGTGACGCTTGATAAATGGTTTGGCGGAATGTATGGGGTGTGACATTTCCAAATGGATCAGTCTCATACTTGGAAATGAGAAACGTTTTCTTAATAGGCTTCGTTAGCGGCACGCGTCATTATCGGAGCATTTGCATTTCTGGAATTTTGCAAACTATCTTCTACATCCAGATTTAAAGGGGGATTTATGGATGCCTGCTTCAAATAATTATACGCATACTGATCAACTAAAGCTTTACCTACCTTTTAATGCCATCACAGCTACCAAAATGCACCAAACTTGTTTCAGCTGCAAATCCATGTTTAATCCAGCACACTAGTTACCTTTATGCAATAAAACACTTTAAGCGTTTAATTGTATTATGCATTATTTTATATTTGTTAACAAATAGTTCCTTTTTAAGTCCTTCACTTGGAAAATCATTTAAAGTAGCCTAAAGTAAGAATTTTTTTATTAAAATCGATTTTGTAAAATAAATTTGGAAGGTTCTCAAAAATAATAATTTGTCTTTAATTGAAATGTCTAAGATGTAGCTTTTTTGACTTAACTATCCAAATTTTGTTTTTTCCATCCAAAATATTTATATTGGCTAGTAACTTTAACTTTTTTAGGCGAAATTCCTATATTAAAATTCGTGACTTCGGTTTAAATTAATGGTTTAGGGAATAATGTTTGTTCGAAATATGGAAGATTCTTCTCGAAATTTGAACTTTACAGTCAAAGTAATTTCGTATTTTAAAATTAAAAACGCAAAATTTCTAATACATCCTTAAATTACAGACTTTTTTGGAACTTTAATCCCCACATATTATTATTCTTATATTATTTTTTTTAATGTACAATTTACCAAAGGCAACTAAAAATATTAATGTAATTTAGTTTATACATTAAATATTTTATAAAAAAAGGTTCACGATTTTAAAACGAAACATTATCACCTTACACTTTGTTGTTAAAATGATTAATGAATCGAAACCGGAGCAAATTATCACACCAGACGATTTATCTTGCGGCTCGAAAAATTCAATTTTAAGATTTCCATTTAATTTGGTCGCCGCTCGGGCACACTTTCCTAATTAATTCGAATTCATCTGAAAACACTTCCGAACTGCGTTGATTCGTTTTAATTAAACTGAAACCGCCAATTTGCTTCCGTTGGGCTGTGGTGGAAGCGCCGCCGACCGAAACGAGTAAATGGAAAACGCCGCAAAAACCGAAAACTTTAAATTGGTTTCGACGAGGCGCCACTGAGAGCATCCGGCGGGATGTTTCCCTATCCCGGTCATCAGGACACTGTGCCAACAGCATCCAGAAGGGGCCGAAGAAGAGCTTCCGCGACGCATGCCGAAAAGTTACGCTTCTGTTGGTCCTTAAACCGGATCCCCTAGTAATCCTTCTTAAGCAAATCTGCAAAGTGCTTGAGTGGCTCTTTTGTTCATGGAAAAATACTTCCGTAATTGGGATCTAAAGGATAAAGGAAAGCAAATATCATCGAATTTTGTAGCCCTATTTTATTTGACGCGATTGAAGTTGCTTGATTTAAATAAATAATAACGAATTTAGGTGGAACGGACTGATCCATTGTTACCCTCGAAAATTAAAATAAAAAGCTTGTCCCCTGAAATCAAGAAAGATTAAAAAAAAGACAACAAAGTTTTCTCTACCGCGTTTCGATAGTCAAGCTATCATCTTCAGAGAGATATTCGGAAAAGTATCTCTCTGAAGATGATAGCTTTAGAGATCTTTTGAAAATGATAGCTTGGCTATGAAAACGCGTTAGAGCAACCTTTGTTGTGTTTTTTGATCTTTCTTGGTTTCAGGGGACAAGATTTGTATTTCAATTTTTAAATAATAACGAAATTTACTCGAAATGTGTTAAATCTTGTTAAAAAAATATTATTTTTTTAACTAAAGTTGCGAGTTGATTTTTTCGTAAATTTTGAGTATTTCTCTAAAATTTGACTTTATTCAAGGTTCTTATTCAAAGTTAAACTCAATTTAAAAAAAAACTGATTAATTAAGCGTTAGGGGTTCACAAAAATTATCGAAAAATAATGGCTGAAAATCGTGTGAATAAAGTTTGAAATTCAGTTGGGGGTATCAATTTTTTCTAATTTAATTAAGAAAGAATAATAAAATTACGGAATGCAGCCACAGAATCACGTTAGAAATGATTTGGTGGCGTTTTTTTAATTCCTTGAAGTCATTCCAAAAAAATGTTTTTTGATATTTTTTTTTGTTTTTTCGTTTTGGTAACGATTAAGAGCTTTTCGAACAAAAAACATGATCCTTTATTTTTTCAAACATTCAGTCGAGTAAAACAAAAAAACGGCTGAGTGGATTAAATTGCATCTTTGTAGAGTTTTTGTGGGGATATTGAACTATAAAAGACACACTTAACATTAGTCGTTTCCTCGATATTTTCGGTTCAGCGCTTAATTTTCCAAGAAACCACCAAAAGCCCTTTTTTGTTGCTTTTTCAAATTCATGTAAAACACGGAAAATATTGTTTTTAAAAAACCTTGTAGAGGATTTATTTAAGGTTTCGAAACTCACCTCCAACTTTCTGTGTGATTAATGGTTGCTGAGATATCGATAATCAAAAACAAAATTATCCTTTTCCATTCAAAGACCGATATCTTAGCAAAAAATGGTCGTATCAAGATTTTTGAAAAAAGAAATTAAAGCTGAAAAAACAAGCTATCCGGTCCATGTAGTGTTTATGTGAAAAAAAAATTCCAAGTCCGTAGACTAAAAAAATAAGCGGAAAAAATTTCAAATTTTTTTATCGATGTCTTCTTAAAATTAATTAAAAACCGCTAACGCTAAAATATTTCGAAGTTCAGATCCAAAAACTAGACACTTGGAGCTACTGAGATATAATTTGTTGTAGCAAAAAGTAGAGTTGTTGGCATTTTTCGATAACCTTGGTCAACACTGATTCTGTCACACAAACTCTGGTAGGTAAATGTGTTTAGACTACCGACCCCCATCATGAAACCGTACTTATCTTTTTCCATCACCACCAGTTTTCTTGTGAGAAGGTAAAATTCATTTTCCGAAATCTAGTCTTCCCCAGTACTGTTGGTTTTTATTTAGGTCCATATATTATTTACATCTTAAAAAATTTTACCAGAATTAAAACATAATTTCATGATCATATTAAGTCTTCTTTATCATTAAAATTTGGGTATTTTTTATGCGAATGGGACACCAGGGGTCGAAAAAATCACAATTAGGAAAAAGTTTGTCTTGCGCGTAGATCTTTAATTTGTAAATAGAAAACTGTAAAGCATTTACACTTGTAAAGTTCTCTGGTATATTTCTACCACCACTTCATATCAAATTAGGCTTACCGAAATTTTTTTAGATGGAATGGGTTCCACTCAGTGGCGGCTGGTGCTAATAAAATTTGGGGGTTGCAAAGAGACATTTGGAAAAATGTGCCGAAACTGGAAATTTTAAATTAAGCTGGAGGAATTAAGAAATATTTTGTTTTCATTTTCGCAAAAAAACAGAAAGAAAAAGAAGAGGAAGTCCATCTTTGGCATCTTTTGCCATCTTTGGAACTTTGGCAGCTGCAAATTTATCAATAACTTTTTACTGAAGTCGAATATTCCTTAGATTAAGTTCTTTTCTTTGAAGACATCGTTAATGCGGACAATCTTTCCTGGCATAATGTATTTTTTAAAGAGTTTATTCTTTCCAGACTGGACAAGCACCATTCTGCTTCAGCGAAAGTCATTGGGATAATTATCAGGATTTTTAAAAGATTTAAAGTTTCACTAAGCTCACTATTTTCTGAAATAATTTTATAGAGTACAAGTAAACCAAAAGCCGATTTAAACTTTTCTGTTTCGTAAATTAGGGTTAGTTTAGTTCTTAGTTTTTGTAAATTAAAAAATGGATGAACCTTGACGGTTTCTTTAAAATTCTTTTCAGGAAAAGTGATTCTATGTTGGTTAAAATTTTCAGAAAAAAATAAGGTTGCGGCAATTAAAAGGCCAGTGAAGCTGAATCGTTTTTTAGCTTAGCAGATAACAATGTCGCATAGGTACTTCTTTAGCTTCGCGAACTACTTCTGTTAAAACTTCGCTTTTTACAAAACACCGTCTGCACAATATTTAAGTCTGGAATAGGTCATCCACGTCGCTTAATTTCCAGTTTTTTCGACACAGATCGGTTACAGAATGGCTGTGCAATTAAACTTTGCACTGAATCCATTTTCATTTGTGTTTCAAGACTCGGAACATTGCCCGATGATAGATTATAATAGTGAATCGATATTTGGTTTGCACCCACAAGTGCAACCTAATGCTTGCTTATGGGCAAGTATTTTAAGCGAACAAAATATGAGTTAAGGCGCAGGTGCATATGTGTAAAGCAAAGTTTGCAGTCTGGCCTGCAAACTTTGAAAACCGCTGACCCAATATGTCATCAAACGCTTACGAATCGACGGAATCCGCAATATTCAGCAGTATGGTTGGTAGCGATAAATCTGTTATCAATAAATAAAATAAACAACATAAAGAACAATTTACTTTCTTTTTTATCCCAGCGATTTTTTGGGGGTTGCGCAAACCTGCAAACCTTAGCACCAGCCGCCACTGGTTCCAATAAAAATGGATTTTTATATTTCAAAGAGAAATTCTCCAGAATGAGTGAAGTATTAGTTGCAGTAGAACCTCAAATTAAGAAAATTAAAAAAGGCCCGTTATTTAAAGAAAAATTAAATGTTTTGAAAAAATCACCATAAAGATGCTTTAAAAATTTAATTGGAAATTTTTTAGTTTACCATAAGAGTGACATCTAAAGATATTTGGTTAAAAAACTTTTATTGAAGCATAAAACTTTGGGTTGCAATATAGGGAACAAAATTCATTTTTTAGACTCATATCTTGATTTTATTCCTCCGAATTAGGGGGCCCTGGGAGGCTCTAAGTGATAAGAAGTGATAAAAGTGTCATGTGGACATTCCAATTATGGAAAAACTGTATCAGAACAAATTAAACTCAATGGTGTTGACTGACTGACTATTACTGCCTGATCAAGAGGGATCAATTAAGAAGTAAATAATCTAGAAAAACAAAGATTATAAGTTCCTAATGTAAATTTTTTATGTTATATTTCTGGAGATCAATCATATTTCAAACATTTAACAAACAAATGTCGTGAGTGACGAAAATTTCAAAACTGCTTATTTTAAATGACAACTAACACTAGCAAAAACACAAAAGAAGTTCATGTGACATGACAAAGCTTCATTCATTTTGTTCACCAGTGCAATAGAACAAACCACAACCAACGGAAGCCTTGCGTAATTTCGAGTTTAAACTGAACATTAATTTTAACAACTTCTAAAATTGGTAAATTCCAAGTTTAAAGTAAGAATTTTGAGAAAACATTTCAAACTCTGAGAATAATAATTTGAAATTTATAAAACTATTTTGAAATCTCAATCATGTAATTACTTTTATAAACGTCACAGTTTTCGAAAAATATTAGAATCGTTGAAAAAAATCGACTAACACATTTTCTGAAAAGGTAGATTTGTATTTTTGTAATTTTTTCTAAAATTATTTTAAAAAATTACCCATTAATATAAAACGTAATTCGTTACAACTGCAGAATGGATAACTAACTATAACTAATGGCCTGCAGAATATAAGACAGATTTTAAGCTGGTGATTATTTACGATCAGATTTTAGAGGTAACCAATAAATTATGCTTAAAAGTTGTGCTGTGGGGGCAAATATACAAAATAAACCAATATTGATTAGGACACAAGCGCGGGAGGTAAATGAGATGAATAAAGGGCGGCTTGTTGAAAAGCTTTTATATAAACACTTTTCAGGTGTTTGTTACTTTTTAATGAACTCTCAGGTTCATTTCAAAACTTCAAGAAACGAAGCGCCTCAAATAAATGTATTTTAATAAACGGTATAAATGTATTTTCTTAATTGCTTGTTGAAAAATTGAATTTCAGAGACGTTCGTTCTGTTCTCCCACTTTAAAGTGTTTAGAAAGAGTAGTTAACAATTTACTTTTAACTTTGATTGCAAACGTTAATTACCATTAAGTTGCCTGCGGAGTTTTATTAAATATGTGATATTCATTCATCTTTATTTTCTTAAAGACAGATAAAGAAAAAAAACGGATTTGGTTGCCGAGAATGGAAGAAATTTCTATTCTATTATCCTGATGTTTTATGCAGTTTTATTCCAACAATGAAACTTTTCTAACCAATTTTTTTTATCTTGGCAACTTAAATAATCTGACATTGTTCAAAAGTGTGGTTTTTAAAAATTATAAAGGAGCAGTTTTAGTTCATCTGAAAGTGAAATGTTAAAAAAGTCAAGAATAAATATTAAAATATTTCAAACATTGATTCAAATCACAAAATTTTGGCTTTCTTAAGATTTTCTGTACACAGTAAACTGGAGAAAGCTCTCCTGTGTCCAAAAATCTATATTACGACTGAATTGGCCAATATTAACACTTTTATGCATAGGCGTAGCTAGAATAGGGCAGGGTGGGGTGTTGGTTCATGTAGCAAACCGAAAATACATATGTATTCAACTAGGGGACTTTTTCAAAAATTATCTTTTCTTCTGTAACATTCATGCTTTCTTTGGAAATATTTTTTCAAAATTTCGTCTTCTTTCTCAAATTTCGTATTATTTTACAATATTTGTCGTTTTCTTCTAAATTTTCGCAAGTATTCATAAAATTGGACTACTTTTATCAAACATGACTATGAAAATTTCGAATTTTTCTTTAAAAGTTAACGTTTTGTCTGATATTTCGCCATTTTTCAAATTTCGACTTTTTCTGAATTTTTGGACTTTTTTGAAATTCTGCAAATTGTAGCTTGTTTATAAATTTGTCTTTTTCTCGAAAGCTGGTCGATCTTCTGATAAAAAAGTATATTTTTTGGAAGTTTACAGTACAGAGAAAATTTTTAAAAATGCCCTTTTCTGCAGAGCATTTTTTAAACTTTTTTTTCCGTAAATAATAAAGCTAGAAAGATGATTCGAAAAGCAAACTGTAGACAATATTATGACAAATATTGTGCGTGTGTATCTAAATTATAGTGCGCAATAATATGTGTTTTTTTTTTAATGGAAATATGTTTCCATTGTAATTTTTTTTCAGTTCCTGCAGAGTGAACACTTTGTTAAAATTATTAAAAATTGCTATTAGTATAAAGAATAAATGGTATAAGTTTCTTTAAAATCGAATGGCTGCAACCTGTTGAAAAAAAAATTACGTAGAGTCCTGCTTGAACGCCAATTATAGGTGTCTAATACCTTTGTTTTTAGGTTTAGGCAGAGTAACCATTTTCGTAAAATTACTGAAAATTTCTATTAGTATAAAGATTAACTGGTGTAAGTTTCTTTAAAATAGGAAGGCTGCAAACTGCTGAAAAAAAAAAATGTTTACCCAGAGCCCTGGTTGATCTAAATTATAGGTTTCGAATAGAAATAAATAAAAAGTATATTCGATTTGAAATAATCTTTATTTTAAATTAATCATTATCATTATCTAAATTAATGACAACAAATATATTGTCTTTAGCGAATATTTTGCTTAATATGACTATCGTTCCATTGCCGTTTGAACAATCACAAGTATAGCGTTTGACGTCAGTGTAACTTTTTCCATTTGGAATATAATCAATTTAGCAATATAAGTCTTGCTATTTTTATGCCGTGATTTCACTTCTGCTTTCAGTATATTTGGTGATTCTTTTATACATTGTATTCTACTTGAGAAATTTTCTTGATCTCCAAGTAGCCCGGCGGACATGAAGTTGCCTAAGATAATTGGTAGGAACTCGTGAATAATATTTTTAACTCATGTTCACCTAGTTCGGGGAAATCCATTATTTGCGATGCCCCTACTGTTTTAAGTCTTTTTTTTTCTTCTGTTCCTGTGTTGATTTTCAACTTTCGTGCTCAAAGTATTTAATGTAGTCATTTTGGCATTCATATAAACGATGATTTCGTCAACTAAATCAGTATCAGATTTAAATGCTTCCCAAACCTTTTGTGCAAAAATCCCACATTCTTACAAAGAGGTTTTACTTTCGAGAGCATTTTATTGCCCATTGTATGACGCAAAAATTTATGCTTTTGACCAATCGATCCGTCAACATTTTCGACGACCCATCTTAATCTTGGGAACTGTTATATTCTTTAGTTGTTAACTGATTTCTTTTGCCTTTGAACGCTGTATTACCGCAATGTTACCACCAGAACAAAAAATTGTAAATGGCTTACATATAGGTACTGTGATGAGCAGCCGAAACCGTTTTTGACCATAACCAGTGATTGTATATAGTTTTTCATCTTTAAAAATTTTCGAAGAATAATTTACTTCGATTTTCGGACCCAATTTGTCTACGTTGTGTTTAAAATTATTTATTCCAATAAATTGTAACCCCAGCTCGTAGAGTCGACAGGGAAGTGTTATCAAATTCAAACAACAATTGACCTCAACGTTTTATTACAATAGGTCAACAAATAAATCAACAAAATTTCAAGTTTGTGATTTTCAAGTGTTCTTAAACATAATACAACAAAATAAAGTGAACCTGTTTGTTTCAACTTGTTTAAATTTGCTGGACACAGATCTGAGAGAAATATTTCTTTAGAAAATTAAGAGAATTCATTAAGCACAAATAATCTGACATTCTTTGTCTAACTCTTTCGCTCGTATATGGTGCGTCGGTTATAAATTTCCCAAAGTTTATTTTTACCCTAATAATCGCAATGCTTTCCCCAGCTGGGCCATTTAGTTTGTACTCGAAGGTTTTCAAACCAAATGCAGCTAACTTTGTACCTGATTATCGGTGGGTGTTCGCTGGTTAGTTTGTACACAGAGGTTCTCAAACTATTTTTCAGGTGTCTGTTTTATTCCTCAATTTTTTTGTGTTCTTGGTTGCTTCTTAATTCAAGCATACTTCACATATCAGACAGTTTCCTGTTAAAGCTTTGAGCTAACAATATCCAAAGGATAATGCTACGAGAAAATGGAGCTCAAGCTTGGAAATGAATTGTGATTTATCGTAATAAATCAAATTTATAAATGTTGATTCAATCTTACTCATTTCTCGTTCGTTCACTCTTTCTTTCTTTCCTTTGTTAACTTGTTCCTTTGTTTGTTTTTCTGTTTTTCTCATACCAAACTCAATCACTCGAACTCAAACCAGTGTCATAAAATAGACTAGAAATATTGTTTAAAGTTCGTAGAAGCTTTCTGAGCAGAATTTCCCTTCCAACACTACATCTGCTTCTACGGCTACTGTTCTAATTAGAAGGGGCGCTTTCTGGCTTAGAAAGTGGCTAAACTTGACTTAGCACAAAAACATTAAAATTAAAGTTAGAAACTGGCAAGAAGTTCTCATTTCTTTCGTCAAAACATCTCCCTAACGAGAGCTGATGCTGATACTGCTCGTCCGCCTACGTTAGTAAATTTATGTTGACAGTAAATCTAGGCATGCGACTATAAATTAGTAATTTTGCAAAAGCTTCCCGATCGCGACGCGCGGTGTTGTAATTCTCCGTGGCCTATATAGGGGGTCCTTTTTTTTTGGACGTGTAACCGATGAGGGGACCCACGGATAAGGCAGACCGGGCGAGTACACCAGAACAAGAACCAGAAGAGGTTACTACTCCTTCTAGGGTGTTAAGGCGTACGTTCCCGCGGAGCACACCCAGGGGTTCACATGTGTTGGGACTTTGTCTATGTCTGGAAAGTTCTTCAGACAATCTTCTTACAACACCGGTTTCGGTTTTCCTTGTTTTTCACGTTTCGAGAACTTACAGTACATCATCAGTAAAACCTAAATATAGATGTCTGCTGTCAGTTACCGAGCCTGCGGTGATGGGTGTTATCGATTTTTTGAACCCCTGGAAACTCAGCTTCCAACAGCAGAACATCGAAGAACGACCTTAAGAAAATAGAAAATTTTTGAAGCAAATTTGCTTTATTTGTTTTCGTCTTTTTTTTTCTTTCTACTCTCTTTGTTTTTGTTTTTTTTTCTCTTTTTTTTTGTAACTGAGACTGGTAGCTGCACCAGTCAGCGGTAGGGTTTTTGGCCCAATAACAATTTTCTAACAACGACTTTCTCATTCATTCGGTTTGTTGTGGAAGTTTTAAATTCCTTTCTCTTTTTTTTTGCACGCCCCCCAACCCCATATTGATCAAAATTAGGAACAAGTATTTTCTCAAATTTTAGGAAAAGTTAATTAAATCATATAAGAGCGAAAAACCATCAAATAAAATCATCGGACAATTTAAAATTTACTTGCCTATTTATCCCGTAGCAAACATCACATAAATGGCACAAGAACTTCACGTTGAACAGAAATAGAAGTTGTTTTTTTTTGTGTTCATTCACGTTAATTAGCACAAACAGAAGTAATTTTTTTTATTTTTAAACTCCCGTATTTCGTACTCGTTTGCCTAACTAGTTTCATCGAAGTACCGTGTTTGACTATAATTTTTAAACTAATTTCATCGAAGTTTGGCACTTGACCAGAATTTTTCAACCAATTTCATCGAAGTTGAGTTCTTGACTCTAATTTTTTTAAACTAATTTCATCGAAGTTCGTTATGTGACTACTTAAAATTGGTCTTTCGTGTTTTATGTTCACACCCCCTACCCTTAACTTCTGGGGACCGAAAGACATCCTCTGTATCTCGCTAGAGGGGATGAGAATGCAGAATTTCTACTAATTTAAATATTTCTAATCCAAATTAGCCCTTAAATCAATTTTGAAAAGGATTCTTAAAGTGCATATCAAACTGCAAACCCCTTTTGAATGCTGTCGTCCTTTTATCTTGCAAGTTTTACTTCGATAATTGAAATTTAAATAACTTACAATTGTACGTGTTTATAAGGGCGTTTTTTGAACGTCAAATTTCTCCAGTCTAACCACATGGTCTTGCCGAGATCTTTGCTACGGTCGACGTTATCGGCACTTTTACCCTTATTTATTACTCTACTTTTCAGCGGTACTTCAAAACTAACATGATATTTTACTCAGTTTAGGTATCTGTGCTTGAAACAAACCAGGCCTAACAAATAACCCTTAACTAATTTGTGAACGCTAAGAAATCTGTTTCTCACGCAAAACGTTATGTTACAAAAAATTTTATATAGTACAATATTTGTAGATTTAATATTTCCAAGAAAATATTGAAAAAAATTCAATTAAATAAAACAAACGAGGAATTAGGACAGTTTAGTAGAACTCGACTCACCACAGTACCTTTTTCTGACCAGAATAAGATTTTCGCTAGTACTCATTATTGGAACTTTTCTGATGGCGAATATGTGTGTCATCGAAAATCAACATCAATTCTTGGAAAATGTGGTATAATTTTTTAACTGCAAAGATGGTATGATTATTGATACGTTCTTGCCGAGATATAGGCTTAAAACCAAAATGGAATAGTAAAATATCTCGTTCGAAAAAATGTTTGACTGCAAAAATTTGATACTATTGTCTAGTGAAGTAATATGTGGAAGCTTTGAAATGGGAACATAGGGAACATAAAAATATTATGTTGCAACTAGGGTTTGTCGGTTTTTAAAAACCGGGTTTAAAAACCGGTTGTTTGGAGAAAATTATGAAATTCGAAAACCGGTTTTTTAGTAGAAAATATCGGTTTTCAATGTATAAATAACACTTTAAAAAAATTTGAAAATGACAAATGTAGCCAAATGTACCAGATTTGGTTCTTGGAATCATATCGGTCCGATATGATTCCAAGAAACGGTGTGTTTTGTCTATTGGATGAATTAATTTAGATTTTATATCAGTTTGTCTTCTGGTTTCTTTATGTACAGTTCATAAATTTAGTGTAAGTAGGTAACATATTTTAATATTATAAAAATATAAATTTTTATTTATATTTTTTATATCTTTGTAGTCCTGAATGTCAGACGTGTGGAATTATTTTAAAAAAGTAGAAAAAGAAAAAGCCCGTTGTATTTATTGCAATAAAATGCTTACTTGCAAAGGATCAAGCACAGGCAGTCTACATAATCATTTGAAAACAGTGCACGATAAAATAACCGAGAAAAAATCATCTGATGCCGGTCCGAGTTCACAAACAAGTACACAGCGCTGTATTCTTAACTTTATGAAAAAGGCTAGTTTAGAAGAAAAAAGCTTGTTGCGTTGGATGGACTAGCTATTAATTGCATAACAAATAGCTCGTTCATACGAGAGTCATTGCAACAACGAAATTATTGCTTACCACAAAATAATTCTAGAATTATGAATCTTATTTATAAGTTTTATGAAACTATAAAAAATGAAACTATAAATGAATTAAATTGTATGAAGAATAAAGGGCAAAAATTTTCTATAACTGTAGATGAATGGACTAGTAAAGGAAATCGAAGATATTTAAATATTAGCGTACATCAACTTGAAAAAGATTTTAATTTAGGATTAGCTCCGATATCAAGTACTTGCGATGCTAAAACAATGTTAAAATTGGTTTCTGAGAAACTAAAAACTTTTAATCTTGATTTATCAACCGATATAGTTGCATCAACAAATGATGGTGCTACTGTTATGAAAAAATTTGGCCACATATCACCAGCGATTAATCAACTGTGTTATTCACATGCCATACACTTAGCAGTTACTGATATATTATATAATAAAAATAAAAATCCATTGGAAACTCATTTTAAATCCTACAAGTGAGGACTCTGAAAATGACGAATCTGATAATGACTTTGAAGAATTAGATTCTCTTGACATAAACAATTATAAATTACCTGTTCCTAAATTATTGGATGATTATAAAAATATTATTGGTAAAGTAAGGAAAATTTAAAAATATTTTAGAAAATCCCCTGTAAAAATAGCATTCTTCAGAATCACGTGAAACGGAAATACGAAAAAGGATATAATCTTATTCTTGATTGTAAAACAAGATGGAATAGTTTAGAGGCCATGTTAGAAAGATTTGTACACCTAAAAGATTGTGTTGTTTTAACTCTGAACTCTGAATAACCTTAATGCTTCTCATATGTGGAATGCAGATGAAGAAGAATATTACAAAGTTGTAGAACTCCTTTAAGTTTTACGTCCGATAAAATTAGCAGCCGAAGCTTTAGGTAGACAAGACGCAAATTTATTAACAAGTGAAGGTATATTTGAATTTTTGCTGGGTGAACTACAAAATTTGAAATCCGAAATTAGTCAGAAATTATTACACGCTATAAAGGCACGGATTGAAGAAAGAAGAGATACCGTATTAGTTACACTTAGCCTTTATTAACAAAATTCTTAAACTGTTTTAACGAAATCTTCTAATAAATTCCTTCCATTAGCAACGAAAAGTGACATTATTAAGTTATCCGGACAAATATTATCAAGATTATATAAAGATTACTCTACAGGGGAAGAATGTGATATTCAAAAACGCAATATTTAAATGTGTATTAAAATTGTTCGGAATAGAAAATACTCGGTCCTTTGCTTAATTGTCTTTAAAACTAAAATTGATTTTAATAGGTATGTATGCATAAACTTTATTTACTCTTGTCTTTCGGCTTTGATTATAATTTACATTATATGATACACAGTTATATATTTTCTAATTATTTTTAATAAGTATCCATCTGTATCTAATAACATTGGTTATTATAAAAATATGAAAATATATTGTTTTTATTTATTCGAACCCTTTGCTGAATAACTCGTTTCACTATTATAAAAATATTTACATCCTTATATGTGAAAATTATGCATGAACAACGAATAATTGTTTTTAAAGTTATTTAATTCTGGTCAACTATTATTTCTTTGTTCTACTAAATTGCATAAAAAAATTTTACTATCAATAAAATTGAACAGTAAATAATTTCAGTCAAAAACTGCTTTTAATCACTCTAAATTTTCTGTTAAAATTTTTTGTTCGAATTACAGAATATTCGAGCAAATAATTTTTTTATAAAAATTCGAAACCGGTTAAAACCGGTTTTCTGGAAAAATTACTATTCGAAAACCGGTTTTCTAAAATGTCGGTTTTTGTATAAACCCTAGTTGCAACTGTTTGATTTTCACGAAACTTATATCATTTAATTTGTTTTTCTAATTAGTAATTTTTGAGAATTTTTATAAAGTGATTACTCTGCCGAAACCTAAAAAATATGTATTAGAAATACCTGTAATTTGCGATCAACCAGGGCTCTAGGAAATAAAAATTATTTTTATTAGCAGGTTGCAGCCATTCTATTTTAATAAAACTTATACCAGGTAATTTCTATACTAATAGCAATTGTTGGTAATTTTAAAAAAGTGGTTACTTTACCGGAACCTAAAAATAAATTTATTAGATAACTATAATTTGCGATCAACTAGGTAGGGCTCTAGGTAACAAAAACAATTTTTTTCAAACAGGTTGCAGCCATCCGATTTCAATAAAATTTATACCAGTTATTCTTTATACTAATAGCAATTTTTGATAATTTTAAGAAAGTGATCACTATGCTCAAACTTAAAAAAAAATTACAATGGAAAAATATTTTCATTAAAAAAAACATATATTACTGCGCAATATAATTTAAATATACACTCACAATATTTGCCATAATATTGTCTACAATTTGGTTTTTTAATCATCTTTTTAGCTTTATTACTTACGAAGAAAACAAAGTTTAAAAAATGTTCTGCAGAAAGGGCATTTTTCAAAATTACTCAAAGACAGTAAGAGATAGGCGGCCAAAAAAAAAAGGAATATTATTACAGATAGGTGACCTACTGATCGATATAACATTCATCACATTTGGCTCCTGGGGCAGATTTCCTATGCTTATCCTGCTGTACTCTTTTTTAATCCAAAGTTCTGAAAATTTCAACTTGTTTGTCAAAATTTTGACATATATTGGACATTTTCTGACACTGCATTAGGCAAGGTAGGCGCCTGTCTTCCTTTGACACAACCACCTAAAGGAAAAAGAAATTTCGATTTTTTTTTTATTTTTGATTTGTTGTTCTTAAAATTTCGATTTTTTTTTCCTTAAAATTTGCTTCCTTTCTAAATTTAGATAAAATCTGACTCTTTCTGGAAAATCTCGAATTTTCAATAAGATTAAACGCTTTTTCTCAAAATTCAGATCTTTTTCTCAAATTGTTTATTATAATCTCATAATTTGGTCTTTTCCTTGGAGTTTTGACTACTGTTTTCAAAGTTTCGATTTTTTTCTTAAATTTTGACCTTATTTGGAAAATGTTGTCCATTTTTCAAAATTTGACTTTTTTTGAAACTTTCAACTTTTTTGAAATCTGTAAATTTCAGCTTTTTTATAAATTTGCCTTTTTCTCGAAATCTGGTCGATCTTCTGATAAAAAAGTATATTTTTTGGAAATTTACACTTTTTATAAGGGGGCAAAAATTTCGAAAAAATTCTCTTAGTAAATTTCAACCCTTTTTTAATCCAAATTTAGAAAAATTTTAACTTGTTTGTCAAAATTTTAACGTGTATGTATTGGACGTTTTCTGACGCCACATTAGGCAAGGTAGAGCGTCTGTCTCCCTACTTAAGAGAAGATAAATATTCACCCAAGAAATTCCGATTTTGTTTTCTTAAAATTTTGATTTTTTGTTTAAAATTTCGATTTTTTTTCCCTAGAAATTGCTTTTTTTCTAAATTTCTATAGTCTGACTCTTTCTGGGAAATTTCAAATTTTCACTAAGACTAAACGCTTTTCCTCAAAATTTAGATCTTTTTCGCAAATTTTTGATCATTTTCTGGTAATTTCGTCTTTTTCTCGGAATTTTGATGGCGGTTTTTAAAATTTTGACTTTTTCCTTTAAATTTGGCTTAATCTGGAAAATTTTGAATTTTTGTTCATTTCGAAGTTTTTTCGAATTTTCACTTTTTTCCCAAATTCCAACATGTAGTTTTTCTGAAAATGTCGAGGTTTTAAATTCTGATTTTTTACACATTTTGATTAGTTTCTTAAAGTTTGCCGTTTTCTCGAAACTTTGATTTTATCTTAATATCCGATATTTAATATTTCTAGTAATTCCACCTTTTCCTGCTAAATTCGTCTTTTTTCTCAACATTTTGACTTTTTTTCTCTTAAAATAGTTGTTTTTCTAAAATTCACCTTTTTATTAAAATTTTTTCTTTTCCACATTTCAAATTTATTTTCAAACGCCTCCTGTTTAGATTTTTCTTTCAAAAATCGTTTATTTATTGCAAAATTCTGCCATTTTTCTGAATATTTGTTTTTATCAACAAATTACGACGGAATGTTAACTAAATTTTACGAAAAATAGTTTGGGATTTCAAGAAAAAGATTACTAATTCAACGTCTTTATTTTCAATTTTGAGAACAATGTTTTTGGAAATTGCGATTTTTCTTTCTTAAAATTTGACTTTTTCTGAAAATTGCGTCTGTTCGTAGAATTAGACCTTTGAAGACTTCAACTTTTTCGAATTTTGAACATTTTTCGAGTTTTTCAAATAAGTTAGATTTTTGTTTCTAAAAGGTATGGTTTATTGAAAATTCTAACTTTTCCAAAACTTTTAATTTTCCTCTTAAAATTGAACTTTCTCTTGAAAATTTGGATTATTTTCTATAAAGTTCAATCTTTTTCTAGAAATTGCAACGTATGTTTTAAAAATCGTGATTTTTTTTTCGAAATTCGTAGTCGTATGCTACATTTAGGCTAGGCTCGCAGTACGATTTGTAACGGCACAATTATTTTATCGCAAAATTGTGATGTATAGAATTATAACTGTGTTCTTAAAAATCATAGTGCGCGTCTATACTTATTCTATAAATCACAATATTGCGACAAAATAATCGTGCTGTTAAAAATCGTAGTGAGCTCCTAGCCTTAGCTTTCGCGTGCAAAAGGATAGGCAACTTCAAATACATAATGCGCGACGGTTTTCGTGGCGCCATCTCCGCCACCCACGCAGAAGTTCTCGAACGTAAATTTATAAATAAATAATGTAACTCGATCACAAGCGTATTCGTAATTTTTTACACGTGCCGCCAGTGCTCAGTGATACCAAATACCATTTCAACCGAAAATTCAACGAGATAATGGGCAGGAAGGGACAAAACAAGCCGAAGCAAGCGGCCAAAGCCAAAAACCATCATAACCTATTACAACGAGAACGGGAGCTGAACGACTATGTGGACAAACTGCTACGCATTAGTACGATACCCCAACAGAATAACGTGTTGAAAGCCCTCGAGAGTCAAGTGGAAATCGAGAAAATCGTCGATAGGATAAAAAGTTTGGAGGTAAATAAAGAGTTACATCGCTCGATCGGTAATCGGTGTGCGCAGGAAACGATTGACAGATTCAAATCGTGGGCTGTTGAAAACGGCGCCAAATTCGAACAGTGTTTAATATGCGAATTTCCCGGCTACGAACTGGGACTCAAAGCGAAATCAGATGTGGCTTTCGGGAAATTAATTTTGTCGGTTCCACGGGAGTTAATGTTAACGAGGGAGAAAGCCAATGAGAGCATTCTGAAACCGCTCATCGATAAAGATCAAATATTGCGAAATATGCCCAATGTGACTCTAGCGATCTATTTGTTGATGGAAAAATTCAAAGTAGATTCGTTTTATAAACCGTATTTGGATATTCTGCCTGAGAAATACTCGACGGTTTTGTATTTTACCCCCGAAGAGCTCGAGGAGTTGAAGGGGAGCCCCACGCTGGAGACAGCCCTGAGACAGATAAAGAGCATCTCCAGGCAGTACGCATACTTTCAGAAGATTTTCAACACCTCGAATGAGCCGGTTTGTCGCCTGCTGAGAGAACACTTCACATTCAATGAATACAGGTTAGTTAAGTTCAGACCATAGTGAAATTACTTCGACTGTCAAATTAGGATGGTGTTGTTTTTGAAAGAAGTGGTACGGAAAATTGAGTTTTGGGGTTTTTGGCTTCCGAGGGTAGCTGTCCATGATGGTTAATGGATAATTTGACAAATTTTGTATAAAATAATTCTAGTCGCGTCACTTTATTACATTTTTTATATGTTGGTGGCCCCATCTGTAAATGAGAAGCTGAAGTTTATATTTGTTCTTCTTCTTCTCTCTAATATAACATGGTTACATTAGGCGGCCAGTTTAACAAAAAAATCTTTGTAAAACGAAGTAATTCTAAATATTTTAAAACAAGGACGCTTTAATTTGTTTTATTATATTTTCGTGAATTGTGACATCACAATTTTGGAAAAAAAAGTTTTAATTTCGATATGTCCAGCTTATAATCGAAATTTTTACGTAAGACGCTTTGAAAAAAATAACATTTGAATTTTAGGAAAAAGTTAACATTTTGATATTAAAGTCGAAGTTTAAAAAAAAGTCAAATCTTCTTGAGAAAGCGATGTCTTAATTTGACAACAGAATTCTGATAAACGTTCGAAAAGTCTAAAAAAAAATTGACAGATTTCGATTCATTTTTTCCTAATTTCTAGACTAAACTTAAAATTTCTACTTTTAATTTTCACAGGAAATTCGATTTTTTCTCCAAATCGGACTCTAAATTTAAAAAAAGGTGGAAACTTTTTTTGCAAATAAATAATCCGACATTGACAACAGCATCAATTAACGATAGGGCACAACCTTTAGAATAACTTTGCAAGTAGAATTATTTTAATGTCATGGTCTAACAGCGTCATATAACGCGATAGGTCGCAACTTTTCAATCCAAAATATAGCTGCGTACTCGCTAGGCAGCTAAATATACACGTGATCGTTTAATGAATTTGAATAAAAGATCATTCTGCAATCTGCACGAACTCTTAACCCTGATAGCAATTCTTAACCATTAAAATAAACAGCAAATTAAAAATTGCGTATATTTAAGACACAATACATAGCTCTCGTCAAATGTACATACATATTAAAATAACAAAGTTCTAGAATTAAATTAAATTACTAAGGTTACCTTAAAATAGGTAAAAAATAAATAGGAATCAAACTCTAACGAAATAAATACAATTTGCAAATCACACAACAACCCACATGGAATAAAATACATTAAAACGACTGTTTATTGCCATCCCAAATACTATCCGACATACTTTGGATGTGCGTCTTGTAATAGTTTCTCCTCTTCCCTAACGTTTCGCACACAAACGTCCTCAGGCTTCTCGCTGGCGGTACCTCCAATATCGGCGATTTAATTTTCGACCCTGATATGCTACTGGCATAACACAAACGCGCCTTCTTCTTCTGTGACCACCGGAAGACCACCAAAATGGTCAAAAACACTAGCAGCGAGGCTCCAATGATTGCAAAGCTGGCGATAATCGCCGATTTGACCCCAGTGGGTAGACTCATAAATCCGCCTTCTTCGACATTGTAACTGTGTTTGCTGACGTCGATATTTAATCTACTATTGGCCACTTCGGCCAATTTATTTTCGATTTCCTCCAGGCGTTGTAACTCTTCCGAAGCTACTATAGATTGGTCGTCTTTGGGGAACAAATCAGGGTAGAGTTCCCTCCAAGCTGGAGGAAAGTCATCGGTTGTGTTAGGTTCGGTTTTGTACACGTGGACGCTGACTTTTTCCTCTTTGGTCACTAGTTCCATATCACTTGGTATCTTTGGTTTGGGCGTTGCGACGTCTAACTGTACCACCATAGCAGATGGAGTAGTTCTGGTCTCAGCGTGGGGGAGTTTGGCATTAGCCTGGGGGAGTTGGGTGTTACTCTTGGGGAGTTTGATGTCAACTTGGGGGAATTGAAAGCTCTTTTGACGCCTCCCGAATATCGGATACATTTGGCCAATGTACGGCTCTTCTGCTGGTTCTGGTTCCATTTTCTTGTTGTGGAAAATGTCGGCCAGATGCAACTGACTGGAGCCGCGCTCTCTTTGCTGAACTAGTTCGTCTATGGTCATGTTTCTGTCTGCCAGAATCCTCGAGAGCCGCTTCTTCATTGAAGGATCTGACAGGACATCCATGATTTCCTGTTTTGCCGAAGTAGTCTTCGTCTTATGCTGATCAGTCTTACTCGTCACTGCTTTATTCGGCGTCTGAACGATACGATTTAGGTCTATCGTCATTTTTAAGGGTTCATCTTTCGTTATAAGTGAATCTTCCCGAATTATCTCCACCGGTTCTATTGTAGCATTCGAGTTGTCCGTCTTTGGGATTTCAACTGAATTCGCTGGGGCAAATGGAACGAAAACTCGCTTTTCCGTCGTTGGTTCCATAATTACGTCAAATTTGGAAACCCCCGCGTAGATTTTACTCTGACCTTGCAATCGTCTTCTTTGAGTTTCCCGAGTTTCCTCCACCGTCAGCGCCTCAACCGAATCAACTTTGTCCATGTTGCGGCTGATACTCTGAACTGGAATGCGTCTATACGTCGTTGATTCCATCATGGGTATCTCCGTGCCTTCCGTTTCCGAGATCTCGCTTTGTTTCTCCGCGAGCGCCGATATAGCCTGACGATTCCCCATCAGTAACTCCGACAGACTCAGATTCTTCTGCTGCAAGATTTCGCTTAAGCTCAAAGTTCCGGAGCTCTGTTTCAACAAAGCTTTCAAATCGGGGGCCACCGAAGGCGATTTTTTCTGTTTTTCTTCTGCTTCTTGCAACGCGGTGAACGGATCTCTAATCCTCTGCTTTTTCCCAACTTTTCCCTCGACTTCTGCTCTCGTAGTCGCACTGATGAGTTTTTGAGGTTCCTCCAGGAAGATCATACGTTCTTCTTTGGATGAGTCCGGCTGGAACACCGGAGTTATGCGCCTGCGTTGATTAGGTTTTCTGATTTCTTCCAAATCTACTTCCTCCCACGGTTGGAGACCTTCGTCTAAGCCGGGAGATTTGGCTTTGATGTTTGCTGGGCCAAGGGGTAGAATGGGGGGCTTTCGTTTGCGTTTGCGAACACGACGGCGCTTGGGAATATCAGCTGGTCGATCGTCGGGAGTTTGCTGCTTGGGGGCCCAATCCTTGGATTCCACCATTGTCCATTCCTGGAAAGTCACGTTTATTATAATTGTATCGAAGACTGAGAATTTGTTTTTGTAAAAAATAATCAATTGCCTTCTGATGGTATCAAAGATATATTTATGTCGCCTTAACCAATAAGTAACGTAAATTATCATATCCCGATACGAGGGAAAATAATTTTTTTTGTGTACCGTAAAAAATGGCCATACCGGGAATAATTTTTTAATTTATTTTGTCTTTGATTGTATACGCAATCAATACATCTGTAATGTAATAACTGAAGGTCAACTAATAACTATACGAAAGAATTTACATATTTGTTCATTTAAACAATGCATATAATCGCAGTTAATATGTTTTTTTTTATTTAATACGACCAACGCTTGAATTCCTTTATATGCATTCATGCAGTATAATGTTCAAGAAATGCAATTTCTATTAATGTTACTTGTATGTACGTTGTTACGTTGTTTTTAATTTACGTCGATGGATCTAAAAAGTTATAATAATGCATTTTAGTTGAGTTGAATAAAATCTATTTATGCACAGCATACAGCCGCTTAACCTTCTTTTTTGTCGACTTATTAAACGATCTGCAGAAATATTGTTTTTATTCTTAATTATTAACATAAATGTTGTAAGTTATTATTTATCATTGTCAGTTTGTACGAGTACAAATAAATATAAACCGCAATTTTTCTCCCAACTCAGAAGGTAACCCAATCGCCTCATTCTCCCTTGTATAATAGAAATTGGAAAGGGACGTCAGAAGTGGGAGATATCTGATTTTGACACCAACGTTGCCAGATGAACAATTTTGGCGAAACACAAACGCTTAGCAAAGCGGTTATTGTCTAGGAAAGTCCCAGAAGACCAAATTCTAATGCATAGACCAATAGGTTTGAACATTTATCAGATTCAGAGTTTGGAAATCAAAGACCGGTTTCGGTCGTATTAGATTTTGTCAGTTTGGAATATCCAACTCGAATGTTAACAAATCTTCTGGATATAAACAGAATCAACAAATGTCCTTCGTGTGACTCCTGAGTACCACCACCTATTGGTCCATAGAGACTGTGGACAACTGCAACAAGTATCGTATATAAGTAGCATGCAACCTAGACTACAGTAATACAACCCTCTTTTTTGATTTTGGACCTTTGGGCCATTAATTAAAAGACGATTTGGACTGATGCACTTTCAAACATCTAGAGACGAAGCTGTGGTAAGGAAACCCCTAAAAAACCTAAAACTAATTTAAAAAAGGAAGTCCTGTTTATATTTGATTTCTCCTGGTATATTACCCAAGATTTTCATGTTGTTGCAAGCTTTTCTTGTACGGGTAACTTAATCGAGTTAACTCTTAGTTGCAGAAGCCGAAAATTGATATGAAATTTAAAAGTCAAAATGTTCGACTGATCTGACAGAAATGTGCCTGAAGATAAGAAATCGTAATCGCGTGCGTGAGGAATTTAAACATTTACGATACGTTCTGGAAGATTAACAAATTGAAAGTGAGTTTCTATTTTTGATTAAGTGTTCTAGTAGCGAGAAAAATGAAATAGGAAATATAAATCATAATTAGTCGAATATTTAGGTCGTCACTTTTACAATAAAATACAAATTATACTAAGTACGTTAGCGATAGAATTGTTTAATCTGTAATTATGACGCATTTTTTTTTAAATCCAAGAATATCTCTTAGTAAAAACGAAAGTGTATAGATTATGACGATAAATAACGTATTTGAGCGTGGGGCTCTTTAAATTTAACATTGCGTCGGGATTAAGTCGTAAGAACTAGCGTAAATTGCCAAATAATAAACAATGCTATTGCAGCTCTCGAAGACGAGAAAAACTAAATTGTGATCTGAATTCAACCAATTACTTAATAGTGTTACCAACCAAAATAATTCTCACCGTAATTTTTAAGCCAATGAATTCCCGTTTTATTTAAAATGTAGGGTTAATGTATCACCAATTTACCTAACAATAGACAATAGACTGACAGTCGAAGAATCGGACTGATAATTTATCTTTGCGGCCGGATCATATTTTATTAACGTTTGGCAATAGTTTTGGGTAATATGTATTATTTAGGACCACTTTATATGGAAATATGCTGCGCAATTGTTGTAGTCGAAAGTTTGTGAACCTAGAAAAACTGTGTCTACGTTTGCGCAACGACCAGAATGAATTAAATTCGGATAATGTCGCATTATAAGCTAATTTGGAAATTGACTATGACGAGCGATTCTCGCCGTTTTGGTGTTAAAATGCTAATCCGATAATGCAAACGGTTAGGAGAAAGTTGAGTTCACAGGTTGTATTTAATTCGTAGTGAAAATCGCCGTAAATTGGGCAAAACTAGACTACGGACAAAATTAAATCTCTTAGGGTGCGTTTACACTAGACACTTTATTCCGAGATGAGATAAAATATATTTTCTTTCCGACGTAAGTGTCAACTATCCTGAGAGAAGCTATCTCCTCCCAGCTGTGTAGATAAGTCTCGAATAGCTTTTCTCAGGGTGCGTTTAGATTAGACACTTTATTCGGTATATTTCTGTCTGACATAAGTGTCAACTATCCTGAAAGAAGCTATCCGAGACTTATCTATACAGCTGGGACGAGATAGCTTCTCTTAGGACTAGTTGCCACTTATGTCAGAGAGAAAATATATTTTATGTCAGAGAGAAATGTACGGAATAAAGTGTCTAGTGTAAACGTACCATCACGATAGTTGACACTTATGTCAGAGAGAAATGTACGTAATAAAGTGTCTAATCTAAACGCACCCTTACGTCACCGTGGGTCGCGACCGCCTAGAGTGGATATTGGTGGATTTTTTGATGAGATGTCGCTTTTACCCCAGTTTCTGTTATTGGACAACATTCAGCCCAATTGGTTTTTTTTTAAATTTCACTCGATAGTGTCAATAGTGAATAATTATTATTACCATGGGAATATTCTAGGGAGCTTGTCCCCTTGTCTGTCTGGTTCGTAAAGTCAAGCGAAGATATATATTCAGCCGAGGAGATCCTGAAATTTCGATTTGCATTTCAAATTTTATTTTTTTCTAAAAATTTCATTTTTTTCTCAAAATTCGACTTTTTTTCTGCAAGCTTGCTTTCTCAGGGATATTTTGACTTTTCTGTAAATGTTGACCTATATTTTTTTTTAATATTGACCTATCTTTTTTAAATAGATCTATTTTTTTTTAATTGTATTCTAATTTTTTCCAAATTCATAACTTTTCTCTAAATCTAAACTTTTTTTTAATTCTACTTTTTAAAATTTCATATTTTTTTAAAATTCTGGTTTTCTGGAAATTACAACCCTTCAAAATATAGTTTTTCCAGAAGTGTTGACTTGTTTCTCACAAGTCTTCTATATTTTGAAAACTTTCGACTAAGGTTTCAAACTTGGTTTTTTCCTCTAAGGTTATATCGGCTTTTTCGTCAGAATGTGACTTTTTCGAAATATTAAATTGTTTCCTTAAAAGGCCACTTTCTCAAAATTAAGTTGAAATTTAATGAAAAAAAAAAAGTAAAACTTCTAGATGATCCTACATATTTAAGAGAGCAATTCTCATATATAAATATATATCGTGTATCTCGGAAACGGCTGTAACGATTTAGATTAACTTTCATAGTTCGATAAGGTTTTGCTTTTAAAGTTTATGTATGTAGGTGTCTTTTTTGAAAAAATGAAATTTTGCACAAAAAAAAAATGTTATAACGTTATCTCGTAATTCGTCGAGATACTTGCATTGTTACTGGTACCTTAAAACTCTACGAGATAGCGTTGACTCTTAGGGCTGAAATAATATATACCTATGTATATCTCTCCTATCTCGCAACCAGCTCTAACGATTGCGATGAAAACTTATATTTACTTAACGTTTTGCCTTTCAAGTTTATTTAACCAAGTATATTTTCCGAAAACATACGATTGTACAAAAAAGAAGTCGAGCGAAGCTCAGTCCCCTAGATCTTATCAAAATTTAAATAGAAATGGATCAGTTTTAAGAAAATAATTATAATTTATTATTATTTTTTAAAAGGTCGTGTTTTTGAAAATGTCCAATTTCAAGAACGCCGAAATCTTCAAAAAAATAGAAATTTTCAAAGAAATCGACATTTTCAAAGAAATTGACATTTTCAAAGAATTCGAAATTTTCAAAAAAAGTCGAATTCTTCATAAAAAAGTCGAAATTTTCAAGTAAGGTGAAAATTTCGAAAAAAATATTTCACATCTTAAAGTAGAAGTCTAAACATTCAAATAACGCGTCATATTCAAAATAGTCGAATTTTCACAGAAATCAAAATTTATATTTACTTAACTTTTGCCTTTTAAGTTTATTTAAATAAGTATATTCTCCGAAAAAATACGATTTTACACAAAAAAAAAATCGAGCCAATTTCGGTCCCCTAGATATTATCAAAATTTAAATAGAAAAGGACCAATTCTAAGAAAATAATTATAATTTATTATTATTTGTTAAAAGTCGAGTTTTTGAAAATGTCCCAATTTCAAGAACACTGAAATGTTCAAAAAAAGAGCTGAATACTTCATAAAAAAAATCTAAATTTTCAGATAAGGTTAAAATTTCGAGAAAAATTTCACATCTTAAACCAAGTAGAAATTTTTAAAAAATCGAAATATTCAAATCACGCCTAATATGGAGATTTGGAAAAAAGTCAACATTTTTAAGAAGGTTCGATTTTAAAAAACGTCCAAAATTTAAACAAATAAATGTCAATTTTAAAACAAGTCGAAATTTTCAAAAAGTCGAAATATTCAAATCGGGAGAAATATTCAAATTAAACAGAATTTTCTTAATAGTAGAAGCTAAAACTACAAACAAGTCATAGTTTTCAAAAAAATCGAAATTTCAAGAGGTCGACATTTTCAAATAATTCGAAATTTTTATTAAAAAAAAGGTGAATTCTGCATAAAAAAAGTCGACATTTTTAGATAAGGTTAAAATTTCGAGAAAATTTCACACCTTAAATCAAGTAGAAATTTTGGTATAGTCGAAACATTCAAATAACGCCTAATATTCAAATTAAAGAAATGTTCAAAATAGTCGAATTTTCACAAAAGTCTAATTTACCAAACAAGTCAAAATTTCGAGTCAACATTTTAAAAAAAGTTCGAAGAAAAAGTGGAGATTTGAAAAAAAATCAACATTTTTAAAAAGATTAAATTTTGAAAAATAGTCGAAATTCAATTCAACAATTAAAATTAAAATCGAAATTATCAAAAAAAATCAAAATATTCAAAGTTGACATGTTCAAAAAATCGAAATTTTTAAAATCATTTTCATGAAAAACTGAAATTTCCAAAAAAAGTAAAATTTTCAACAAAAATTTCAGATTTTGAGAAGAGTCGAAATTTTCAAAAAGTCGAAATATTCAAATCGGGAGAAATGTTCAAATTAAACAGAATTTTCAAAATATTAGAAGTTAAGTTTACAAACAAATCAAAATTTTGAGAAAAGGTTGAAATATTTAAGAAGAGAAAAGATGAATTTAAAAAAAACATAGACATTTTCAAAAAAGTCAAAATTTTGAAAAACGGTCTAAACTTTCAACAACGAAAGTTCGGAAAGGTCGAAATGTTCCAAAAAAAGCGAAATTTTAAAAAATCGTAATTTTAAGAAGGTCAAAACTTTGAAAAATAATCGAAATCTTTAACAACGAAAAAGGTGGACATTTTAATGAAACGTCGAAAACTTCAAAAAAGGCGAAATTTTGAAGCCGAGATTTTCAAAAAAAAAATCAGAACTTCGATTATCGTCGGTAAGTTGAAAAAAAAATACAAAAAGTCAAAATTCCCCAGAAAAAGTAAAATTTTCAAGAAAAAATCCAGATTTTGAGAAGAGTCGAAGTTTTAAAAAAGTCGAAATATTGAAATTGGGAGAAATATTCAAATAAAACAGAATTTTCAAAATAGAAATTTTTATAAAAGTTAAATTTACAAACAAATCAAAATTTTGGAAGTCAAAATTTTGAAGAGTCGAAATTTTTAACAACAAAGGTGAATTGTATAAAAAACACACATTTTAAAAAAAGTCAAAATTTTGAAAAACGATCGAAACTTTGATGAACGAACGGAAGTTCGAAAAAGTCATAATTTTCCAAAAAAAAAGCGAAATTTTAAAAAGTCTTAGATTTAAGAAGGTCAATACTTCGAGAAAACGTCAAAATTTTGAAAAATAATCGAAATCTAACAATGAAAAAGGTGGGAATTTTAGAGAAACGTCGAAAACTTCAAAAAAGGCGAAATTTTGTAGTCGAAATTTTCAAAGAATTCGATAGTTAAAATTAAGAAAAAAAAGGTCGAAATTTTGAGAAAAGATCAAATTTTGAAAAATATCGAAATCTTTAACAACAAAAAAGGTGGAAATTTTCAAGAAACGTCGAAAACTTCAAAAAGGACGGAAATTAGAAGAATCGAAATTTTCAAAAACTTCTAAAATTGAAATTTAAAGAAAAGGTCCAAAATTCTCAAATATGCTGTAATTTGGAACAAAACTTCGAATTTTAAAAAAAAATCCAATTTTACAAAAAGTCAAAATTTACAGAAAAAATTTAAATTTCGAAAATAATTCCTAGTTTTCAAAGGATTAAAATTTTGTAAAATGTTCGGAATTTTCAAAAAAGATGAAAATCATGAAAAAGGTTGAAGGTTAACATTTCCAAGTAAAAGTAAACATTTCGAGAAAAAGGGAATTCTGAAAAAAATCAATGTTTTCAAAATAGAGTTAAAATTCCGAAAAGACAGAATAGTTTACAGTTTCAACAAAAAGTCAAAATTTCGACAAAAAGACGAAATTCCGAAAAATACATAGAAATTTTAAATGAGCCTGAAAAAGGTCAAAATTTTAAAAGATCTGAAGTTTTAAAAATTAAAAATATCCGAAATTTTAAAAGTAGAATCGTTAAAAATAGTCAACGTTTTGAAAAATGGTCAACATTTTCAAAAAAAGCTGGAAATTATAAAAAAAAGGCAAACCGCATTAAAACATTCAAAATGGTCGAAATCTAGCAACAAAATAATAAATAAATAAATAAATAAATAAAAATCTCGAAGAAAAGACGATAAAAAAAGCCGATTTTTTTCAAAAAAAGTTAATATTTAAAAATTTCGACTCAAAATTTTTATTTTTTTCAAATTTTGTCTAATTTTGAAAAATGGAAATTTTGAGTTGAGATTTTTAATAAAGTCGAAAGTTTTCTAAATAAATTTTTGAAGAAGGTCAATATTTATAGAAAATTTAAATTTTTCAGAAAAACTGAAAATTTTGAAAACAGTTGAAATTTTCAAAAACCCAAAGATTTGAAAATAGAATTTTCAGAATCAAAATGTTTAAAATGAGTCAAAATTTCGAAAGAAAACCAAAATTAAAACAATTGAAAATTTGGCTAGAACTGCAAACTTTGAAATATGAAATTTCGAAAGTCAAAATTTTAAAAACAAAAAAATCGAAATTTTCAAGTCAAAATTTGCAAAAAAAATTACAAATTGGTTAGAATTCCGAGAAATTTTGGAGCGAAAATTTTGAGAAAATGTCATGAATTTAGAAAAAAGTGGAGATTTTGCCATGTCACTATTTTCAAAAGAAGGCAAAATTTAGAAATAGTTATAATTCTGATTTTTCGTCAAAGTGAGATGTTCAAAGAGTCGATATTTTCAAAAATTATAAATTTTCCTAACGGTCAAAATTGAAAAAACTTGTAGAATTATTTAAGTATTTAAAATTTGCAAAAAGTCCAAATTTCGAGAAAAAGTCATAATTTTTTAACGAAACAAATGAACTCAAAATACTGAGAAAAATTGTGATAAAATGGCAATTTAAAAAATGAAAATTTTTGAATGTTGAATTTTTTTTAAAAAATTCGAATATTTATAAAATGTAGAGAAAAAGTCGAAATTCGGAAGTCAAAATTTTGGGAAAGAGTCGATAATTTTATAAACATTTAGCAGTTGAAATTTCAGAAAGTGGCAATTTTGGAATGTCGACATTTTGAAAGAGTCGAAATTTACAAAAGCTAAAAGTTTGAAAAAAAGTCGAAATTTGAAGCCAAATTTTGAGAAAAAGTCGATATTTTCATAAAAATATTCGAAGTTTGAAAAAGTGACATTTTTAAGAAAGTAGAAAAGTTACTAAAGCTGAAATTTGAAACTAAAATATTGAAAGTTGAAATTGGAACGACGAAATTTGAAGCGAATATTTAAGAGACTAGACAAATTTTGAGAGAATGTCGATATTTTGATAAAAATATTGGAATCTGAAAAAGTAGGCAATTCTAGGTATGTCGGCATTTTGAAAAAAATAAAGTCTAAATTTATAAAAGCTAAAATTTTGAGAAAAAGTCGAAATTTGAAGCCAAATTTCATCATATTTTGATGAAAATATTGGAAGTTGAAACTGGAATTTTAAAAAATTGACAATTTTGAAAAAAAGTCGAAATTTAAAGTCCAAATTGAGAAATGGTGAAAATTTTGAAATGTAAAAATTTTGAAAAAGTCGACATTTTTTTAAGTTCAGTCCACTAGTTAAAGGCAACCCCTTGCCTTTAGAGTCGTACGAGTGCGGAAATAAAGATAGTTGGCGATGAACCCCTAAAAAGTGTAAATTTGCATGAAAATTTCAATTTCGCTGTATTTTTTGAGGTTGAGGTTTGTGACTTTATTATCAAAACCTGAACAGCTTTTAAATTTTAATTCTTTCTCTCTATTATTTTGTTATAATTTAATCACCATCGTAGCTCTTCAAGTAAGAGATATTGTACTGTTGATGGCCTCAAAAATCGACCCTTTTCGCGAAATATCTGCAATTTTTTTTAATAAATTTCTACCTTATTTTAAAAACCGTTTATTAAAATAGTCAAAGTCAGCGCCGTGTAAACATCATGTGTGATTCCTTCTTACTACAGTTACATTTTTGAAACATGGGGCCCATGGGGGATGTTATTTTTACCTCCTCATCTAGACCTCTGTTGTCTCTGGACAGTTCGGATTTTTCCTCTACATCGTCACTTTTGTCCGCCACCACAATGCATATTAAAAACAAAACAATGGGCCAATATTTACAAAACATTGTCGTGCCGGCACATCAACAGGTACTACTCACGGACGTGACAAAAACCACCGCACTTCGTCCCGATAAATTACCGGCAACTTTATCACATATTATCGTCTCTATTGTTCGACTTGGCGATTTTCCATGACTTTTTTTTATATTCTTTTCCGCCTAATAACAATGGTACTAGACCTGGCGAAGATACCGTGCGATTGATTAGAGGAGATTTTGTGCGGTGCCATGTGCCGCCGGGGTACCTTTCACAAAATAGTGGGGCGCCTGTCGCGTTTTCCATTCTGTGCATTTCATTTATTTTATCTCGACGTCGCTAATGCATCTCCGACCGGGCGCTTTCTCCTCGCAAATATTGGATTTACGACCAGGTCCACTTTACGGTCACCTGGGGCGGTTTGTCGAGACAATATTGACGCCCATCGCATTATTTTTGAGACAGGCAGACGGATTTTTACTTGTGGAATTGTTGAGTTTATTTTGACGGTGTTAGCGGGTTTTGTTGACAGTATAGCAACGTCTTTAATGGTACCAACCAACGAGTACTACCATATCCCCTTAAGGGGGCTAAATGGTTAAAATCAGTGTCCTTCGTAAAACAAAAATTGATCTTTACAAGCATATATTCATTACTTCCATTTGAAATGACACTAGTTTCACGTAATAAAAACCAGAGCTAACTTCGAAACGTTTATTCTGAATGAATTTAAAAATTTCAAAAAGCCTACATCCAGCTACAGTTCTATCCTTGTCCTCCTCGCAACATTTGACTGTCGCCTTCGCTCCTCATCAATCATCGGGGCTCGAGGATAAGGGTGACTCTTGCGGTCTAGCCAGATGTAGATCACACACATAAGAATGTTCACAAATCATTAAAAATTGTTAGGCTTAACTCAGGAGAAATAAAACATTATTTCTTTAGTAGCAAAATATTAATATGCATGAAATACGAACACATGTCAAATAATTAACTGACCTTTTGCTTCCAAAAACCCTGAAGAGCACTAAAGAAGTCGTTGAGCATTCGCTGTTTCGCATGAAAACAAAGTTTATGTTAAATCGCGAACAGTGCGGAATATTTTGAAAAGAAATCAAAATATTCTGCAGTGTTCGCGATTTAACATTAATTTTGTTCTTTGAAAAGAAATGTATGCATAACATTTTTCGACAAGTGTCGAGTTTTGCAAATCTAAGAGGAAAACAGGTAAGGCGGTCTAACATTTTTTAAACCACCGACGTCAGCGACTCATCTTTTTTTCTTTTTAGACGTAACAACTCAAATAGTTTGGTGTAAAAAAAATAAGCAGTAGGGCCAGGGTGGTACACAATACCTACCCTGAGAATTTAAATCTTTAAAAATTTTCGTCCAAAGACTAGGGAGGGGGCGAGAGAGAGAGGAGTAAAAATTTTGAAAAGGCCCCGATATTAACGACATTCGAAATCTTCAAGAAAAGCTCAAATTTTCAAAAACAGTCTAAATTTTAAAATAGTCTACATTTGTTTAAATTGTACTTCTACTTAAAAGTCTAATAGTCTAATTCTAAAAAAAAAGTAATTTGCCAAAAAAAACAACAAAAACTTTAAGAAAAGGTCGACATTTAAAAAAAATCGGAATTTTGAAAAAAAATGGAAATAATAAAAAAAAAACAGAATTTTCAAAAAGTCGAAATATTTAGTCAAAATTTTTAAATAAAATGGAAATATTTACAAGAAGTTGAATTCTCTCAAGAGTCGAAATTTGTAAAAAAAAAATGAAAATTTCGAGAAGTCGAAATCCAAACCTAGTCGAAACTCTGAAAAGAGGAAATTTTCAAAAAAAAGTTTTAATTTGCAAAAAACCAAATTTTTGGGAAAATGACGATATCTAAAAATATCGAAATTTTGAAACAATTAATCAATTATAACTTAACATTTTAAAAATGTCAAAATGTTAAAAATTTCGACATTTTTTAAAAATTCGAAATATTTACGAAAAGTTGAATTCTTTCAAGAGTTTGTAAAAAAAAATCGAAATTTTGAGAAGTCGAAATCTAAAACTAATATCAAAATTTCGAGAATTCGAAATTTAAAAATAATCGAAATTCTTAAAAAAGTTCGCAATAGCTATTTACGAAAAGTTGAATTCTTTCAAGAATCGAAATTTCTAAAAAAAAAATCAAAATTTCGAGAAGTCTAGATCGAAAACGTCAAAATTCTGAAAAAAGAGGAAATTTTCAAAAGAATTTTTAATTTGCAAAAAATTGCACTTTTTAAGAAAATGGCGATATCTAAAAATGTCGAAATTTTGAAAAAATAGGTCAGTTATAGGTCGAAATTTTGAAAATGTCAAAATCTTCAAAAATGGTCGACATTTTATTTTAAATTAAAACTTCGAGAATTCGAAATTTAAAAATAATCGAAGTTTAAAAATAATATTCGAAATATTTACGAAAAATTGAATTCTTTCAAGAGCCGAAATTTGTTAAAAAAAAATCAAAATTTCGAGAAGTCGGATATTAAAACTAGTAGAAATTTTGAAAAAAGAAGAAATTTTCCAGAAAAATTTTAATTTGCAAAAATTCCAACTTTTGAGAAAATGGCAATATCTAAAATTGTCGATATTTTGCAAAAAATCAATCAATTATGAGTCGAAATTTTAAAAATGTCAAAATGTTCAAAAAGTTTCGACATTTTTCTAAATATCAAAACATCGAGCATTTGTAATTTAAAAATAATCGAAATTTTGAAAAAGAGTAGTCATTTTCAAGGAACTCGAATTTTCAAATAAGGTCGAAATGTTCCAAGTCAAAATTTTCAAAAAAGGTCTAATTTTTCAAAAAAGTCAAAGAAAAAAAAATTTCGAATGTAAGTTTTGTTAATGTAAGTTGAAAAATTTTGAAATAGAGTCGACATTCCCAAAATAAGTCAAATTTTTGAGAAAAAGTCCAAATTTTTGAACTAGTGAAAATTTTGAAAAAATGTCGAAACCTTCAAAAGTTTAAATTTTAACGAAAGTCTACATTTTGAAAAAACTGAAATTATACAAAATTTTATAAAAACCGAAAAGTTTAAGGAAAACCGACTTATTTAAAAAAAAGTTAGAATTTGCAAAAAAAATCAAAATTTCGAGCAATCTAAATTAAAAAATGATCAAAACTAATAAGAAAAGTGGAAATTTTTTAAAAATCGAAAATTTCGAAGTCGAAATTTTTTAAAAACCGTAAATTTTGATGTTGAACGAAATTTTTAAAAAGTTGAGAATTTCGAAGTTGAAATTATCAAAAAGGTCCATATTTTCAGAAAAAGTTAAATTGTTTTTTAAAAAAAAGCCCAAATTTTTAAATATATTTTAAAGTATAAAAGAATCAAAATGTTTAAAAAAGCTCAACGTTTTCAAAATGAGGTGTCCAAATTTTCAAAAAAAATTAAATTTACGAAACATCGAAATTTCGACGATAAAATCGAAATTTTGCAAAAAAAAAAATTTAATTTAGAAAAAAGTCGAAATTTTGAAGTAGATTTTCCGGAACAGATTACATTTACGAAAAAAGATGAAAGTGGAACATTTGGAAATCTAGATTTTTCAAAAAGTCTATATATTCAAAAACAAATCGAAATTTTCAAAAAAGAAAGAAAGAAAATTTCGAAATGTTCAAAAAAAGTTTTAATTTGCATTTGGAATTTAAAAAAAATAACAGAATTTCGGGAATTTGAAACCTGAAAAAAATCGAAATGTTCAAAACAAACGTTTTCAAAGCAAGGTGTCAAAATTTTTAAAAAAGAAACAAAAATGGTCGAAATATCGACGAGTTTTAAAAAAACAAATTTCAATTTGGAAGAAAGTCGAAATTTTGAGATAGATTTTCCAGAATAGATCACATTTTCAAGAAAAAATGAAATAAGTGGAAAATTTTAAAGTTTAAATTTACCAAAAAGTCGAAATTTAAAAAAAAAATGAAATTTTCTAACAGATTAAAATTTTCGGAAAAGTAGAAAATTTTAAAGTTGAAATTTCTAAAAAAATTTTAATTAATTTTTTAATTTAAAAACACCGAGTTTCGGGAATTTAAAGTATAAAAGAATCAAAATGTTTAAAAAAGCTCAACGTTTTCAAAATAAGGTGTCAAAATTTTCAAAAAAGAATCAAATCTGCCAAACAGGTCTAAATTTCAACGAGAAAATCGAAATTTTGCAAAAGTAAGTTTCAGTTTGAAAAAAAGTCGAAATTTTGAAGTAGATTTTCCCGAATAGATCACATTTTCAAGAAAAAATGAAAGAAGTGGAAAATTTGGAAGTCTCAAGTTCCTAAAAGGTCGAAATTTAAAAAAAAAATGGCATTTTCAAAAAGATCGAAATTTCCAAAAAAAAAGTTTTAACTAGCATTTGAAAATTTTTACAAAAGCAGAATTTCGCGAATTTGAAATCTAAAAGGAATCGAAATGTTCAAAAAATCTAATATTTTCAAAAGAAGGTGTAAAAATTTTCGAAAAAAGTTGAAATTTTGAAGTAGATTTTCCCGAGTAGATCACATTTTCGAGAAAAATGAAAGAAGTAGAAAATTTGGATAAAATCGAAATTTTCAAAAAGATCAAAATTTCTAAAAAAGCAGAAAATTTCGAAATTACGAAAAATAAGTTTTAACTTGCATTTGAAATTTCTAAAAAAATAAGAGAATTTCGCGAATTTAAAATCTAAAAGGAATCAAAATGTTCAAAAAAACCGAAAATTTTCAGAATAAGGTGTCAACATTTTCAAAAAAACCTGAATTTACCAAACATCGAAATTTCGACGATAAAATTGAAATGTTGCAAAATAAAGTTTTAATTTAGGAAAAAAGTCGAAATTTTGAAGTAATTTTCCCGAACAGATTACATTTTCGAGAAAAAGTGAAAAATTTGGAAGTCTAGATCTTCCAAAAAAATCGAAATTTTGAAAAAAAATCGAAATTTTGAGGTAGATTTTCCCTAATGGATTATATTTTCGAGAAAAAATGAAAAAAGTTGAAATAAATTTTTAAAAAGGCGATATTTTCATAATTTATCTGATTTTTTTTAAGTCGAATTTCGAGAAAGTCAACAGTTTGAAAGAAATCGAATTTTTCAAAATATTCCAAAATTCGAGAATCAAACAGACTGGCATTTTTAAAAAAAAATCTAACTTGACAAAATTCGAAATTGTGAAAAGTTGAACTTTCAAAAAGGCGAAGTTTTCAAAAACACTTAAAATTGTCAAAAAAGTTGCACATTTCAAAAATAAGTCAAAATGTCCGAAAAAAATGGAAATTCTGAAAAAGGTGTAATTTTAGAGGAGAAATAAAAATTTTGAAATGTCGGAATTTTGAAAAAAAAAAGTTAAAATTTCGTCGTATTCTCCAAATGAAGTCGTAATTGTAAAAAAAATCAAAACGTTCAAAACGTCGATTTTTTTTAAGAAACAAACCAAATTTTCAAAAATAATTCGTAATATTCAAATCAAAATTTTCAAAAAAAAGTCGAAATTTTCAACATACTAGAAAATCGAAATTTACTAAGCTGTCGAAATTTCCAGAAATGATCAGATCTTCGAGAAATATTCGAAGTTTAACGAAAGGAAATTTTCCAAAAAGTCGGCATTTTCAAAAACGTATTTTCAAGAAATCGAAATCTTCAAAAAAAATGTTTGGATTTTCATCTCCCACACATTTTCTCACAGCGTCAAGTTAAGAATTAGCAATAAATTCCAGCTGATTATATGAAAACAAGCTGAAGTTCGTTACGTTAAAGACACAATTAGGTCGAATTTCGACAACAAGCATTGCTAATAATTATAATTTCTTTCAGATTTCATGGTTTATATTACGTGGGACATAATAATAAAACCAATGTGAGCATTTGCTTTCTTTCAATAAATATTTAACATTCGATGCAGATGTCGCGAAGAGCCAAGCAACTTTCATTTTTTGGTCATTTCTTAGTATAAATTTCATTTGTTGTTATTTATCGATTTGGAACCAGCTTTACATCTGGAGGATTTTGGTCTGCATGGGCGCTGAATTCTAATCACTTTCAATAGTGACCGGGCGAGTTTCGACAACATTAGGAAGAAATGCCCAATGCGTGCGGAACGCTCGAGTTGTTTTTATGAATTGGTTGGTATTGGAAAAGTTTTTAATTCCGCTTTAATTAAAATGTGTATTTAGAATGAGTTGCATAAGGATTTTAAAACACTGGGGACGATTTCAACTAGTTTTAATGAATGTGTAATGAAGCGGGCGTAGATGCACTTACGCAAGCTTGTACACTTCCTGAAACTTGACAAGAATAATATTCCAGTTTTTTCAAGAGTTCTCCCAGAAAAATCATCCATTATGTCTTTTTTGGTCCGTCTCTTTCACATCCAGATCAATATTTTGCAATCCAAGCGAAACTTTGATTTCTTCTTTATACTTGCTGATGCCCGCGCATTCGTCTACGTGAAGGTGTCACTTCTTTGAAAATTCAGACTTTTTTGAAGAATTCTAGTTTCATCGAAAATTTTGATTTATTTCAAAAATGTCGACATTTTAAAATACCCGCTTTTTTTACAATGTTAATCTTTTCTCGTTCGATTTCTCAAAATGTTGCCTTGATTTTGAAACTTTTTTCGAAATACTTTTTGAAAACTCCATTTTCACCAAATTATTCAAAATTCTGGCTTATTTGGATATATTTTGATTTTTTAGAACTGTTTACTTTTTTAAAACCTTATTAAAAATTTTATTTTTTGGAAATTTCAACTTGATTGAAAATTTCCTTTTTAATATTTCAATTGCTTTGAATTTATCTCGAACTTTTGAAGTTTTTTAAAATTTTCGACCTTTTTCAAATGTTTGACCTTATTTTTGAAAATGTTGACTTTTTTGAAATTTCCACTCGTAATTTCAGTTTATTTGCAATTCTGACTGTTTTTAAATTCGATTGTTTTAAAACATTTAATTCTTTTTGAAAATGCGAATTTTTTGAAACTTTCAATTTTTGATTCTCTCACGAGTGTTTGATTTTTTTTAATTCGATTTCTTTTAAACTTTTAACTTTCTGAAAATGACTTTTTTTTTTAATCTGCCTTCGAATTTTACTGAAAATTCTTTAAAAGATTTCCACTTTTTTCAAATGTTAACTTCTTTTATTAATTGCAAGACTTTTATAGTTTCGTCTTTCTTGAGGATTTTAATTTATTTTCTGATTATTTGGATATAGCTTGATTTTCATTTTTTAGAACTGTTTACTTTTTTCAAACCTTATTAAAGATTTGATTTTTTGGAAATTTCAATTTGACTGAAAATTTTCTTTTCAATATTTCATTTTTTTAAATTTATCTCGAAGTTTTGAAGTTTTTCAAAATTTTCGACCTTTTCCAAATGTTTGACCTTATTTTTGAAAATAGTGACCTTTCTTGAAATTTCCACTCGAAATTTCAATTTTTTTGCAAGTCTGATTGTTTTAAAATATTTCAACTCTTTTTGAAAATGTGAATTTTTTGAAAATATAGACTTCTGACTCTCTCACGAGTGTGTGATTTTTTTTAATTCGATATTTTTTAAACTTGTAACTTTCTGAAAATGACGATTCTTTTTGAAAAATCTGCCTTCGAATTTTATTGAAAATTCTTTAAAAACGTTCCACTTTTTTTAAACATTTCTTTATTTTAAAAACTTTGAATTTCAAATATTCCAATTTTTTTTAATTTCCGCCTTTTTCAAATGTTATCTTTTTTATTAATTGAAAGACTTTCACAGCTTCGCCTCTCTTGAGGATTTTGATTTATTTTCTGATTTTATGAATTTTTTGTACACAAAATTTGGATCTTTTCGCAAAATTTTGATTTTTATGTAATTGGATCATGAAAATTTGATCAGAAAAACTGACTTTTAAAAACTTTTATCATTTTTTTGAAAATTTTCACCTTTGTCCAACTTTTGACAATTCCTCAAAGTTTTGACTTTTTATGAAAATTGCGACTTTTTTTTGAATCTCGACTTCTGAAAATTTTGACTTCTTGTGTAGTAAATTGAACCTTTATTTGAAAAATTCGATATTTTGGATTTTCAACTTTGTTGAAAAATTGGATTCTTCTGTTTCTTTTTTCAGAAATTGATTCTTTTTTGAAAATTTCTCATTTTTTTCAAAATTTCGTTTTGTAAAAATATTGACACAAAGCCTTTTACTCAAAATTTCGATTTTTTCTTAAAATTTTGTTTTTTTTTCCGAATATAATTGTTAAAATATTGTTTTTTGAAAACTTATTTGAAAAATTGCATTTTTCTCAAAATTTGGGCAGTTTTAAAATTTTTGAACTTTGTTCAAAATGTTCACCTTTTTTTTAAAAAAAATGTTGACCTTTTATTATCAAAATTTCGATTTTGTCTCGAGTTTATAACTTTTTCAGAATTTGATCCTTTTTTTGAAAATTTCTCCCTTTTTCAAAATCTTGACTTTTGTTAAAATATTCACACAGCTTTTTTCCAAAAATTTCGATTATTTTTAAAATTTGGTTTTTTTGTAAATATGATTATGTTACAATATTGTTTCTTTTTAAAAACCTCCACCTTTTTTTTCAAAATATTCACTTTTCTTGATAATTAATTTCAATTAATTCAAACTTTTTACTATTTCTGGAAGTTTTGACTTTTTTTGAAAATTTCGACGTTTTTCAAAAATTTTGCCTTTTTTTCCAAGGTTTCGACTTTTATGTAATAAATTGGGTTTTTATCGGAAAAATTCGACTTTTTTCTGAAAATGTTCACTTTTGAAAAATTGATTTTTTAAAATTACGACTATGAAAATTTCATCAGAAAAAAGTCTACCCTTTTTTTTTGAAAATTTTCACTTTTGTCCAACTTTTGACAATTTCTCGAAGTTTTGCGACATTGCGACTTTTTTCAAAAATTTTGACTTTCTATGGAAATTTCGAGTTTTATTTGAAAAATTCGATTTTTTTTTAATTTTTTAAAAATTGGATTTTTCTCAAAATTTGGACATTTTTAAAATTCAGAATTTTCACTTTTTTTGAATAGTTCTCCCTTTTATCATTCCACATGATAAAAAGTGGAAATTATTATTATAATTAATATTATTATTAGAATTAAAACTTTTCGAAATTTCTGTCTTTTTTCAAAAGTTCGATTTATTGTGAAAACTTCGACATTTCTTTATTTTGAAAACTTCGAATTTCAAATTTTCCCATTTTTTTTTAATTTCCACTTTTTTCAAATATTAACTTCATAGTTTCACCTTTCTTGAGGATTTTGATTTATTTTCTGATTTTACGATTTTTTTTATCCAAAATTTCGATCTTTTCTCAAAATTGTGATATTTTTTTCAAAATTTTGATTTTTCTGTAAATTTGGTCGTGAAAATTTGATCAGAAAAACCGACATTTCGACTTTTTCTCGAGGTTATAATTTTTTTCAGAATTTGGTTTTTTTTTGAAAATTTCTCATTTCTTTTCAAAATTCCGTTTTGTAAAAATATTGACACAAAACCTTTTACTCAAAATTTCGATTTTTTTTTAAATTTTGGTTTTTTTTCTGAATATGATTGTTAAAATATTGTTTTTTGAAAACTTATTTGAAAAATTTCATTTTTCTCAAAATTTTTAGTTTTAAAATTTTCGAATTTTGTCCAGAATTTTCACCTTTTTTTAAAAATTTTGACGTCTTACGATTAATATTTCGATTTGGTCTCGAATATATAACTTTTTCAGGATTTGATCCTTTTTTTGAAAATTTCTCCCTTTTTCAAAATTTCGACTTTTGTTAAAATATTCACACAGATTTTCCAAAATTTTCGATTATTTTTAAATTTTGGTTTTTTTTTTGTAAATGTGATTATGTTAAAATATTGTTTCTTTTTGAAAACCTCTACCTTTTTTTTCAAAATATTCACTTTTTTTGATAATGTCCACCTTAGTTCAAACTTTTTACTATTTCTCGAAGTTTTGACTATTCTTAAAAATATCGATGTTTTTCAAAAATTTTGCCTTTTTCTCGAAGTTTCGTCTTTTATGTAGTAAATTGGGTTTTTTTTGGATAAATACGACTTTTTTCCGAAAATTTTCACTTTTGAAAAATTGATTTTTTCAAAATTGCGACCATGAAATTTCATCAAAAAAGGTTACCCTTTTTTTTTTGAAAATGTCCACCTTTGTCCAACTTTTGACAACTTCTCGAAGTTTTCACCTTTTATGAAAATTGCGACTTTTTTTTCAAAAATTTCGACTTTCTGTGGAAATTTCGACTTTCATTTCAAAAATTCGATTTTTTTTAATTTTTAATTTTTTGAAAAATTGGATTTTTCTCAAAATTTCGACATTTTTAAAATTCAGAATTTTCACTTTTTTTAAACAATTCTCCCTTTTATCATTCCACATGATAATATTGTTACGTGCGTTATCGGTTCAAATTGATACACGTGATAGATTATACCCACTTTATTACTGAATTAACTCGGCACACTTCAACTGAACAGTAACTAACTAATTATTTACTAATTGTTAACCGACTAATTGCACTGGCTTCTAACTGACTGACTCGAGGGAAAGCTGACCACCTTTTTATAGTTTTGGCCCCCGGCTTCTAGAACTTTTGGGCAGATAAGGCTTATCGTTTGCCGAAATTTCTGGAACGCTTATCTGCCATTTGTTTCATTATCGCGGCCGCTTTCCCCTTATCAGATCCTTCTAGAAACTTTTTTTATTTACTAAATTATACAATTATACAATTATTATACAATTCTATTCTATTGCGTTACAATATGTAGAAATAATTATTATTATAATTAATATTCGAATTTAAACTTTTTTCGAAATTTTTATCTTTTTTCAGAAGTTCGATTTATTGTGAAAACTTGAAAGTGTTGAGAAACGAATTTTTGTAAATTTATTGAAAAATTCGCCTGTTCCTGAAAGTTTTTAATTTTTTTGAAGAAACTTTCCAAATTGGAAATTTTTAAACTTTAAACGAATTCTATAAAACTAAGTCGAGACTTAATAAATATTCGATTTTAAAGCTGCCATTTTAGAAAGGAGCATTTTACAAGTTTAAACTGAAAAGTTTCAAAAAAAAATTAGAAGAATTTTCGAGAAATGGAAATTTCGAAAAAATAGCACTAGCGAACTTTTGGCTTCAATTTAAAAATTATGATGGTTAAATCGAAATGTGGACAAACATTTTTTTTAACATTTTAAAATTTCATCTCGAAATTCGACATCATTTCCAAATTTTGCTTTTGACTTAAAAATTTCGAGAAATAGTTTTGTAAAAATTTAAAGGTTTTTTTGACCTTAATCACTGCGTTATGACTTTAATCTAGATTTAAATATGAAATTTCATCTTAAAATTTAAAAAAATGATTCACAAAAGGACAAAGTGTGCACTGATCACCTGCAAAAATTTGGAAAAATTTGTGTAGAGACACATTGATCAACGATATCATCTCTCAACGCTTGTAGGTAAATTTAAATATTTATTCATTACATAAAAATCGCCTGTCCGTTACTATTTTAGAGATCAAATTTTGAAAAATCCCCCCTGAGTGCTCACGTACGGGGAACACCTGTATAAAATTTCATTCTTCTAGACCAGGGGTTCCCAACCTCGTGCCCGCGGGCACCATGGAGCCCGCGGAACGATTCGTATGTGCCCGCCACTATTCGACAGAGACAGAATATTTTCATAAACATTAATTAAAAATGTGAATTATTTTTATTTATTTATTAGAGTTTAAATTTTTTTGAGTGCCTAGGTTTATGAAATACGTTCGTATGTTTGCGATATTATATAAAATTGAATCATTTTTCCGTTCGACATATTTATGCGAATCATTGTTTTCAAACATGAACTTAATAAAATCAAGATATAGATCTCGACTCACCGATGAGCATCTTTATGATTGTTTGCTAACAGTATTATCGTCATACTCTCCTAATTATGAAGCACTGGTCAATAATATACAATGCCAAAGATCACTTTGACATATTGATATTTTATTTTTTATAAAATGTTTTCTTTGTATTTGTTTTTTGTTTACTTTGTTTACGTTTTGCAAATACATTTCTCTGTGTGTATGAAATTTGAATAATAATTTGTTATTTTGAAACATTTTTGTTTATTATTTATTTACAAATTATGGGAAAATGAGAAGTTATGGAAGGAGTTTGTAGATTAAAAATATGTGGTGCCCGCCACTCAACCGATATTTTAGAATGTGCTCTAGACTACAGAAAGGTCGGGAACCCCTGTTCTAGACCCATGCGATTAGGCTGTGCGTTGTCTGTCACTCATTGCTTGGAGATTTATTAAACGTTCCGCAGACGCGATTGCAATGCAGAATCCAGGTGTTTGTCTCCTAGCAAAACTTTTCTATTTTTTCCATACCTACAAACAATGTTTTATTTCTACAGGCGCGATTACAGTGCAGATGTTTCTTTTGGTGGACCAGAAAGTTTATAAACTGAAAGTTTAGGGTAAAAATTCTGAAAAATTAATCCTGAATGAATAACGAGAGAAATTTTGATAAAAGTGCTGCTCCAAGTGTTCAGTACAAAGCGTATCGACTTCCTATTTTCGTTTCAGGAAATTCGTCACGGAAAATTAATTCTTTACTACTTCAATTAGCAAACGGAATTATATGGTAAAATGTTCACTCTTAGGCGGTCGAATCATACGCAATTGAAGTTTTAAAATCTAAACAGAATGATATACGATGGCGAAAGTGCGCGGAGAAACTCATGAATCTAGTTCTACGATTACAAAACGATGATTTTTATCTGCGAGGTTGTTTTTGGCATTTTTATGCCTAATTTAAAATGGTAATCGTCAACTGCAGAATTATAAATGACCGTCAAAAGTGAATCTGATGCTTTCTTCGAGTGTGAAGGTTATATTGTAACATGGACAATTTTTAAACACTGAGGGAAAATTAGGAACGTCTTATTTGCGTTTCTTTGTATTTACAGTTATGGTAAATGTCACACGAGAGGAAAGTGTTTTCTCGTCTTTGCATTCTTATTTGTGTAAAGTTCATTAAAGTGATGGCACCCAGAGAAAGCTTATTTATTAGATACATAACGTTAATTTAGCGAAATTTATTGACGAAAAGGGAAAATTCCAGAGGCTGGTATCAAAAATCTGCATTCGTTGGCCTCAGATGGTTTCATCCAGAGGATCCCAAACTGTACGCCGTGGCGCTAGAGGCAACTTAAGGTCGACATTTTAGAGAAAAAATTAAAAATTTCAATTCTTAACTCTGAATTCTACAAAGGGGCAGTTTTACGACGAAATTTTGGAAAAAAATTTAAAAATTGTCTCTAAACTTCGAGAAGTTAAGATTTCGAAGTATCGTAATTAAATGTAACAGATTTTATTTTTAAATTATGGGTTTATTTAGGATTTTTCCAAATTTTGACTTTAATTCGCATATTCAAATTTTTTCCAGAAACTTCTACCTTTAAATCTCAGAAAATTGTTGAGGAGAAGGCTACTTTGTATCTTCACTTAAAATTAAGTTTCGAAATTTTCAAGAACAAAAATTTCGTTTGGTTTACACTCGAAATTGTAGCAATAAAATTTGACAGCTAATCTTGAAATGACGAGAAAAGCATCAAAATTAAAAAAAACAGCACTTGTAGAAAAACAAGTTTAAGCAAAATTTTTAGTTTTTTATAAATTTAATTTTAAGAAAAACATGGAAATTTCGAAAGTTAGATCAAAGATTCAAAAATCGATAACTTATCTCAAAAATATCTAAAACTATAAAAAACGACAGTCTGTAAAAATTTAGAATTAAAAAAAAATCGAAAAGTGATAGATTTAAATTTTAAACTGAAACATTTAGCAAAAATTTAATTTCTATATTTGAGTACTAATTTTCTTGAAATTCGCAGTTTTTATTTCAAAATTTTTAATTTCTTATGTCGACCTAAAGATAAATTTCTAAAAAAGGTCGATATTTTGAGGTCAACATCAAAAATGTATTGGCAAAAATTCGAATTTAAAAAAGAATTTTGTTTAACCTTTTATTTCAACTTTAAAACTGAAAATTTCTTTAAAAAAAAGTTGAATTATTGTGCAGACAAAGTCAAAGTGTTTCAAAATAATCTAATTTGCAAAAAAGTTAAAATTCTGAAATACGAAAGGTCGAAATTTTGAGCAAAGGTCAAAGTTTTTAAAAATAGGGAAAATTTACTCAAATAACGAATTAATTCAAAATTTTTAAAATTCGCAAATTCAAGAGCCATAAAATATCCAAGTTTTTGGAAAAAGACGAATTCTTCAAAAAGTTAGATGTACAAAACTTTGGGAAGAAAAAAAAAAGTTGAAATTTTAAAAAAGGTCTAAATTTTTAAAAATGTCGGAAATTTCAAAATGGTCAGTCTTCAGAAAAAACGAAATTTTGAAAAAAGTCGGAAATTTTAGAGATCCATACTTTAAAAAAAGTCAACTTCAAGAAAAATTAAAAATTTTGATGGTAGAAGGTAGAAATTTAAAATCAAACAAACAAAATCCTGAAAAAAGAATGAAATTGAAAATTTTAAAAAAGTTGAATTTGGAAACTCAGATTTACAAAAGGGTTGAAATTTCGGTAGTCCAAATTAGAAAAAAAAAGTATAAATCATCAATAAGAAGGGGAATTTTTAAAAAATTATTAAAGTTTTCTATAAGTCGAAAATTTGAAAAAAAAATTCAAAAAGGAGAATTTTTAGTAGCAAACACTTTCAAAAGAAGTATAATTCATCAGAGATATTAAAATACACACAAGAAACTAAAACTCAAAAAAAAAGAAATTTTTAAAAAACTCAAAATTTTGACAAAGTCGAAATTCCCCACCAATGGTTTAGTACAGAATTTAACAAGAATTTTAACTTTTTTGCAAACGGTTTTCCAGAAGAATTTTGAGTTTTTCTAAATGTGCGCCTTTTAAAAAAAAAATTTCCTCTTTTGAAAAGTTGGACTTCATACAAGCATTTGAATTAAAATTAAGATTTGAGTTTTTGTAAATTTCACCTTTTAAATATTTCGATGCAAAATTTTGACCTTTAAAGGGTTTTTATTTATTTTTTCAATTTTTTTTCTTTTTCTCTAAATTTCCACCTTTCTGTTGATAATTTGGATCCTTTTTGAAAATGTCCACATTTCTCAAAACTTCCAGGGTTTTTTTTACAGAATTAAAATTTTTTTGCAAACACTTTTTCAATCTAGATAATTTCGAATTTTGCCTTGAAATTTAAACTTTTCTTTCCATTTTTCCTACGGATTTTTTTGTATAAAATTTTTCCTTTTCAAAGAACGTTGGCAACATTTTTTTGTAGAAATGTTTTTCACTGTAAATAAGTTTTATAAAAATTTTAAGATTTTCACACTCTTTTGACGAAGTTTCGATTTTTTTAAATAAAATTCAAACATTTTTCTTCAATTTTTCAGAGAAAATTTTTGTCAAAATTTCGTGAAACTTTTTCAAGAGAAGCTCGCGTTTTGTCCCCAATTTCGAATGTTTTCAGGAAATTTCGATTTTTCTCGACCAACTTTGACATAAAAAACTTCGCCCTTTTAGTGAACATTGTTTTTTAGTGTCGCACTTTACTAAAACATATATTCAGTTTTTGTTTAGAATTTTGAACTAAGTTTCAATTTTTGCGTAATAATTTTTTTTGGAAATTTCAAATTTTTTTTGTAAAAATTTGTTTTTTTGAACATCTTTCGAAATGTTTTTCAAATTCCGACTTTTCTAATAAAATCTCGACATTTCTCTCCAAATAGAGTTTTTTGTTAAAATTTTGGCCTTTTTCGCGTAATCTAAGTTTTTTCAATTCTCAAGAGAATTTCGAGTTTTTCTTAAAAATGCGTCTTTTTTCAGGAAGATTCGATTGTTCTGTTACCAACTTTTCTATATAAAATTTATTTTTTTGTCAAACATTGTCAAAGTTGCTTTTTAATCTCGCGTTTTTTTTTAATTTCTAAAGTTCAATTTTACTGTAAAATGTTTTTATAGAAATTTTAAGATTTTCCCCACGTTTCAATTTTTTGTCGAAATTTCGTCTTTTTTAATATAATTTTGACATTTCTGTCAAATTTATTGACGGAAAGTTTTCTGTCACTTTTAATTTTTTTGCCAAGCTCTTTTAAAAGAGTTTTGAATTTTGTTTATTTCGACTTCTTTCCAACACGTTTCTTAATGTCACGTTTTTTCAAAATTCAGGTTTTTCTCGATAAACTTCGTTCATTTTTATAGAATCTTTAATAGGATTTTCAAGTTTTTTCATGAAGTTTGGATTTCTTTCACAAAATTTCAATTTTGGCCTAATATTTTTTTTCGAAATTTCAATTTTCTTGTAAATTTTTTTTAAATAGTCGTAGAATAAAATTTTCCCCATTTTTCACCTTTCAACATTGCTCGCTAATTTGTGAACAGATAGTTTTTTGTCAAAATTTTGACTTTTTTTGCGAAATCAATAAATTAAAAAATGGTCGAATGCTAAAAAAATCGAAATTTTCAAAAGTAAAAATTTCGAAAAACATCCAAGTTTTGAGTCAACAATTTTAAGAAATTCCAAATTTTGAAAAAACTAATTCTGAAATAGAAAATTTTCACCTTTCAAAAACTGAACGATCTTCAAAAAAAAAAATAAAGACGCAAAAAAACCAAAGTTTTGGAAAATTTGTAATTTTTGAAGTCAAATGAAAACAACGGAAGTTTGGAAAAATCAAAATTTTGAAAAAAGTAGACATTTTGAACTAAGTAAACATTTATTTTGAAGAGTAGAAATTTGGAAAAAAACAAAAGTTTGGAAAAAAGTCGAAATTTTGAAAAATATCTATTCTTCAAAAAATTTTATATTTTCACAAAAATCAACCCGACACATCGAGGGAGACGTGCCTCTGGTTTAGGAGTTCTATGTTCAAATAAATTAAATAGTAGTATATACCAGGGCATCGAACTCCTACTTTTTTCGTTCCGGTTTTCGGTTTTCGTTCCGAGAAAAAATCATATCGGTTCCGTTCCGGTTTTCGTTGCGACCAAAATAGCGGTTTTTTCCGTTTTTCGGTTCAGTTCCGGGTGAATCATTTTTTAAATTTTTTAAAGGTTTTTATTTCAATTAAAAATTGAGTTTCTAACATAATTTGGGAAATGTTCTCTCTCTTTTTTTAAATATTACAGCAAATAACTGCTCTGGTAATGCTTAAAATTGGAAGTAAATATTTCTCGATTTTTAGAGTTTAAAAATTTCACGCTATAACTCAGAATTGTGGGTCCATTTTGAGTTAGAACTTCAAGAAAAACCCGAACTTTATAAAAAAAAGAACTAGCTGATACCCGCGCTTTCGTCTATGTGAAAAAAGAGAAAGGGTTCTTTGGTCACTTTTTTAAAACGACTTTTCTGAAGAATTCAATTTTTATTGAAAATTTTGACTTATTTCGAAAATTTCGCCAATAAAAACACACTTTTTCGCAAAGTCGATCTTCGAATTGATTTTACATTTTACTTTTTTTATAACTTTTGTCCTTGTTAAAGATTTTATTTTTTGAAAATTTCAATTTTTTTCGAATATTTTGAATTGATTTCGAAGTTCGAATGTTTGACCTCAGTTCAGACTCGAAATTTCAATTTTTTTGCAAATCTAACTGCTTTTAAATTTGATTTTTTCAAAACATTTCAATTTTTTTTAATTTGAATTTTTTGAAAGTTTTAACTTTGTGTAAATATTGATTCTGTTGAGTGTTTGTTTTTTTTATTCGACTTTTTTTTCAAAATTTTGACTTTTTCTTAAAATTCTAACTTTCTAAATATGATTACTTTTTGAAAGGCCTACCTTCAATTTTTATTGAAAATTCTTAAACATTTCGTCTATATTTTTTAAAAACTTTGAAATTAAAATATTCCTTTTTTTAGATTTCACTTTTTTCAAATGTATATTTTATTAATCGCAAGACTTTTTCAGTTTGGCCTTTCTTTAGTATTTCAATTTATTTCACAAATTCTGAATTTTTTGAAAATGTTTACACATAATTTCGATCTTTTCTCAAAACTGTTATTTTTTTTCAAAATTTTGATTTTTTCTATAAATTTAATTAGTGTTAAAAAATTGACTTTTGAAAACTTTTATTCTGTTTTTTTTAATTGTCACCTTGGTTCAACTTTTGACAATTTCCCAAAGTTTTGATTTTTTTCGAAAACTGAGGTTTTTTTTTTAACTTCGACTTTTATGTAGTAAACTGAACTTTTATTTGAAAAATTAGATTTTCCTTTCATTTTTGTTTTTGAAAAATTAAGTTTTTCTTAAAATTTCGACATTTTTAATATTTTCGAACCCTTTTCAGAATTTAGATATTTTTTGAAAATTTCGACCTTTTATCATCAAAATTTCGACTGTTTCTCGAAGCTGTAACTTTTTCAGAATTCGTTTTTCGATTTTTTTCAAAATTTGGGTTTTTTTGATATGTTGAAATATTTTTTCTGAAAACCTTTACCTTATTTTTGAAGTTTTCCACTTAAGCTCAAACCTTTTACTACTTCTCGAAGTTTTAACTTTATTTTTGAGAATTCCGACTTTTTTGAGTGTTTAAACCTTTTTTAAAAATGTTTTCCTTTTACCATTACAATTTGGACTTTTTTCGAAGTTAAGTTTGGCTTTAATCAAAATTAAAGTTTTTTCGAAATTTTCATCTTTTTTCAAAAGTTCGACTTTTTGTGAAAACTTTGACTTTTTTTTAAAATTCGCGCGTCCCAAAGATGTTTTAATTTTTTTGAAGAATCTAATTTTCCAAATTACGAAATTTTAAATTTTGAACGAATTCAAGACTTAATTTAATTTCGATTTTAACGCTGCCCGAATTCAAAACAATCTGAAAAAAAATAATAGCTTCGAGGCCAAAGTCAAAATTTAAAAAAAAAAGTCAAATATAGCGTAAAGACAAAAAAAAGATATTTTCTAACGTGTTACCATTTCAAGTTTACTCTCAAAATTTTGACCTCAATTTCAAGATCCTGGCTTTAAACTGGAATATTAATGTATTTTTCTCTTGAAATTTTGTCTCAAATTCCCAATTTCAAGGAAAAATTAGAAATAGCGAGATTTTATTGAAAATTTTGGGAAAAAGGCGAAATCCTGGAATTTTTGTTAGTTTTAGGAAGTCGGCATCGTAAAAAAAATAATTAGAATTTGCGATTTCGAGAAAAAAATGGCATATTGAAATTAAAGTGAAATTTGAAGGAAAAAATTCAAGAAAACTCGAAATTTTTATTAATAACTGCAAAAAATAAGGGGTATCAGATTAATAAAAGGAAAATCCAAGTTTAAAAAAAATTACAAATTTTCAGTTTGTTCTGAAGAAAAAAATTGAAATTTTCAAAAAAATTCGAATTTGCAAATAAAATTGCCAGGAAACTGTTCTTAAATGAAAAACACTCCACTGCTCTGGTCCAAACTTACAATAGAACATCAAAGTTTTGTCTTAAACTCGAAATTTTAAGAAAAGAAAAGAAATATTTCGAGAAAAAGAGCCGAAAATTTTGAAAAAAGAATATTCAAGGCATACAACTTAAAATTCAATTTGGCTTTCTATTTTGGGAATAAAATCAGAATCAGAAAATATGGAAATTGTAAGTTTATAATTCAACTTACAAAAAAAAATGTTCTTTAAAGTAAACTCATAATTTTGAGATGAAAATTGCATGAATTTGTGTAAAATGTTGAAAAGCAAATTTCTAAAATAATCCCAAACTTTAGGATAAAGTAAAAATTATTTTAAGAACATACAATTTCAACGAACTGAAATAAACCATTATTTTTTCCGGTTTTGTTCCGGTTTTCGTTCCGACAAAAATAACGGTTTTTTCCGGTTTTCTTTTCAGTTCCGGTTCGAAGCCCTGGTATACGAGGATACTCCGATAAGTACTTAGCTTCAAAAGAAAAACGAAAATTTTGGAAAAGTGTCGATTTATTTCTCAACGTAGTCTCCTTTGAACTCGATACACTTGACCCAGCGATGCTCCAACTTCTTTAACCCGTCTGAAAAATACGTTTTCTTGAGGTCTGCAAAGTAGGCCTCCTTGGCGGCGATAACCTCCTCATTCGACTCAAATTTCTGCCCGGCAACTCACTTTTTCAAGTTTGGAAATAAGTAGAAGCCGCACGTGGTCAAATCTGGAGAATACGGTGGATAGAGCGGCAGTTCGTAGCCCAATTTGGCCATGGTGAGGGCGGAGGTGTGAGCCGGTGCGTTGTCACTTTTTTTCTTCGCCAAATGAGGCCGTTTTTTCTGCAATTCGGCGTCGAATCGGTCTAATAATTCAGCATAGTACAGCCCTGTGATCGTTTTGCCCTTCTCCAGGTAGTGAATGTAGATCACACCTTGTGAATCCCAGAAAACGGTGGCCATCACCTTTCCGGCCGATAGGACAGTCTTCGCCTTCTTCGGAGCACGTTCACCGGGTGAAGTCCACTGTTTCGACTGTTCCTTGGTCTCTGGCGTGTACCAGTGGATCCATGTTTCGTCGACGGTCACGAAACGACTCAGAAACTCCTTTGGATTGCTCTTAACAGCGTCAAACACTGCTCTGAAGTGGTCTCACGGTTGTGCTTGTTATCCGGAGTGAGCAAACGCGGCACCAACCGCGCCGACAGCTTTCTCATGCCCAAAATTTCATGCAGGATATGACCCACGCGGTCTTTTGAGATGCCTACTGTCTCAGCTGTCTCGCGTACCTTCAATCGGCGGTCTGCCAATACGAGATCGTGGGTTTTTGTCACGTTATTCTCCGTAGCAGCCGTTTTCGGAGCACCTAGGCGTGGCTCATCAAAGACCGACGTGCGACCACGCTGAAACTCGTTAAATCAATTTTTGACGGTCGCCATCGAAGGAGAAGAGTCACCGTACACAGCATCCAAGCGCTCTCTGATTTTGTTGCGCGATTTCCCTTCCAAAAACAAGAATCGAATCACCGACCGGTATTGCTCTTTTTCCATTTTTCTAAAATCCGCGGACACGCCCTGCTTCCACACACGATGAAAACAAAACTACGAGTCCGATTCGGCTGAAATTTCGACAACAGCCGTCTACGAGAATATACTACGCGATAGTCAATTTCTCTTGCGATAGTGGCCGTCATCGGGTGGTAAGGCTAAGTACTTATCGGACCGCCCTCGTATACAAAACTGAGCGCACTGATTTCATAATATAACAAAACTGTGACGTAACTAACCCGGTATAGCAAAGAACTATATAAAATTTACCTTATCATGTCTATGTGTTTAAATTTCGGAATATATTAAAAAAAAATTTAATTAGGTAGACAATATAATTCGGTTTTTTTAATTATTGCATAAGCACAAGTTTCTTCTTTAGACACATCGATATGCAGACGAAAGTATAAAATGCAGACATTTTCCATTGTAATTCTACGATATGATACGCTGCAGAAATTATTGGTTTTTATTGCAGCTTTCACCCAATGCATGAATGGGTATTATATTCATTACATACTCCACCAGCATCAACAATATCACGCTATTTCAAGTGTTAATTAACGTGAAGAATGTTTCTTGCAACGGGGATTATTTTGCTAGTTGTCGGCGCTGAAAAACTGACTTCGAGTTAGAAAAAGTTCGGAATGAATCCAATTTCTGTTCAAGTTCAAGTTAATTTCTTAGTCGAAATATTTCGTTATTGAATTATAATAAGTCTAAAAAATTGAAATACAAATCTTGTCCCCTGAAACCAAGAAAGATTAAAAAACACAACGCTCTAACGCGTTTCGATAGCCAAGCAGTATCTCTGAAGATAATAGCTTGGCTATCGAAACGCGTTAGAGCAACCTTTGTTGTGTTTTTAATCTTTCTTGGTTTCAGGGGACAAGATTTGTATTTCAATTTTTGAAGATAACCAAGGAGCAGTCCATTGCGCCAAAAAAATATAATAAGTCTCTTAAATTCGTTCAACTATTAGGGGGGAGTAGAATTAGATAAAATACGAAACCTATTTTTTTACTTTCCTAAGCTTAACACTATTCTAATCTGCTTTAAGTGTTCTTTTTTACTTGTGAAAAAAAAGAACAATTGTATTGCTAATTATCGCTATACAAACGTCTATCACCTACCTGAAAGGAATTGATACATCCGGTGTTTACTTAAAATTACTTTCAGTATGTACTTTCCATTTTATTTGGTTTCGTGAAATGTCTGCTTTTTGTAAAGCGTGTCAGCACTTTTTCCACGTTTTTACACAGTTAAATAAAAAACTTCTGATTAATGTGTATTGTTAAATATTCTGTAATTACGCCTTGTTCTAATAGCAGTGATTTTCTTATGGTCGGAAATATCATTCTCAAAAAAAAAAGAACGTACACTCGCGAGTTCAAAAGTCGAAAATTAGACAAAAAAATAGAATATTTCGAGTCGTTTAGCATCAAAAAATTGTCCAAGTAAAAGAATCAACGTCTAAATTGATATCGAACAGAAAATTTCGAAAAATTTATTGTTTTATAAATTTTGACATCTTCATCGAAATTCGAAATTTAACCCCGCGATTATGGTTTTTTTTTCCAAATTAATTCAGATCTCTCTCTCTCAGATCTGTATAAGTGCCAAATATCTTCGATATTCAATTTTCTGAATATAAAAGAATAACCGTTTGTGGTCAAAAGCAACTTTTTCCTCAACCTAGTTCGTTAAATTGCCTTAAGACCTGAATAGAGGTTAGCGATATTTGCAACAAGCCGATTGAAAAACAATTTCATCCGCTTGGAGACGTTTATGGGAAATGGACGCAATCTACATGGTAAACGAACACCATGTGCTGTTCCAATGTAGTTTCTATTTGACCATTTCTTTTATGGTAATTACCGCGTAGCCAGTTCTGATATGAGTGAAAGTTAAAGGTTCGGTACGATCTCGATTCTCAGTCAGGCAATAGGTGACCTTGTAATATCTTCTCACTGGTTTAATTATCTCGTGAACTTGATACGAATTTTAATTATGTCTTTTTATGGATCATTTCACTAATTTTTGAAGAACAATATTTAACATAACTGATTTCCTGTTGCAATGCCATAGACCAGGAATGAGCAAGAAGCGGACCCGCCAAACGCTCTAGTGTTTTACGTAAAATTTTTAGAAAAGAAAATGTCAATCAATTTGACGAAAAAAAAAAAGAACTTACCATTTGACAAAAACATATGTTGTCCAAAAACATTTTCCACACTTGAGAAAGAAACGCCTTCTGATAGAAGTAAATATGGCCAGGAAATTCAAAACTTAATAAACCAATTTGAATCGAGATTTAAGATATTTCGATCCGAAGAAACTGCTTGAGGTTTCCATATTTTTTTTTAGTCATTTAATATACGACATACAAATAGTTCCAAATAAGTACAAATAAAATTAATTGATTTACAAAACAACGCCAATTTGAACATCAAATTTCACATCAATTTAAAAATTTTAGTAATATTACCTAAATGATTTTTAATAAACGTCCACGATTAGTCAGGCATGCAATGCAAATCATGAAATATCTTGGACATGAGCGTAGGCAAGATTTTCTTCAAGGAAGGGCAACAACAATCATTCTGAAAAACTCATTGGCAAAAAAGAAACCTTCTGGCTTAGTAGTGTGTATTTTCACGTAAAAATTACAGAGTTGGAGACATCGCATTTTCAGATTAAAGTCAAAATTTTAAAAAAGACCCGATCTTAAGAAAAAACCTTTCGAAGAACTTTAGGAAATGTCGAAATTTCGCAAAAGTGGAAATGTAAAAAAGACAAAATTTCAAAAATAAATTTTTGTGAAAAAGTTGTAATTTCCAGAACAAGTCGAATTCAGGTAAAAAAATACAACTTTTAAAAATACTTCTCTCAGAGTTTTTATTTTATTTCAATTTTGTCATATTTTTGATATCTTTTAAGAAATCTTTTTCCCTCTCTAATTTCCTAAAAATATTCTTCTCAGATTGTTTAGATTTCTATTAAAATATTGATCCAGTTTGATGTAAAATAAACGAATTTCGTGAAAAAGTCTAAATCTTCAGAAAAAATTCAATTTTAAATGGAAATGTCCGGAAACAGATAAAACCGAATTTTGAGATAAACGTCAAAATTTCGAGAATAAAATGAATTTCGAACAAGTTGAAATTATCGTGAACCAAATTTTAAAAAATCAGAGAAAACAAAGACTTCCAAAAAAATTCACAGGTTTTTGAAAATTACGTTGCAATTTCCAGAAAAATATTGAACCTTCTAGAAAAAATTCCAAATTTCCAAAAGAAGGTCCAATTTTAAGAGTAAAATTGGAAAAGTTAAAATCTGCAATAAATTATATTGAAAATAAAAACCTAACCTTTCTCAAAAACTCGAGAAATGTTCAGAATTCAAAAAAAAGTCCAAATTTTCAAAAGTCTAATTTTGTGAAAAGACGCAATTTTCAAAAAAAAGTCCAATTTTGAGAAAGAAAAACTGCAATTTTCAAAAATATTGTTCTCAAATTTAAAATTCAGTAAGGATGTTGAATGTACAAGAAATGTTTTTCTCGAAATCCCCAAAATATTATTCGCAATATTTTTATTAACATTTCGATCTAATTTAGAGAGAAAAGTGAATATTTTGAAAACCATAAAACCATTTGATCTAAAAGTTGTAATTTATTGAAAAAAGACAAATATTCAAGAAAATGACAAAATTTTAAAATAAATAAACCATTTTTGAAAAAGTCCAAAGGGTAGAATTTTGAAAATAAAGTCGAAATTTCGAAAAAAAAAACAAATTTTGGGGAACAGGCGAATTGTAGGTAAAAAACTATTTCAGAAAATTTCGAAATTTTGAAAAAAAGTCAAATTTACCAAGAAAAAGACAAAAATTATAAAAATATTAAATATTGAGATAAAAATCAAGATTTCCTAAAAAAACAAACTGTAGCAAACCACTCAAAATTTCTAAAAAAAATCAGAATCTAAAAGATCGAAATTTTCAGCAGAATGTTCAGAAAAATATCAGAATTTGGAAAAAAAAACAAAATTTCGAGAAAACTTTGAAATGGACAAACAATTGTCCAAAGAAGGTCAATTAAAAAAAAGTCGAAATTGAAAAAAAATAGTCAATACCCCGCGAAAAAGGAGATATTGTGAGAGAACTTTCGCAAACAGGATCTAAATATTGAGAAAAAGCGTTTAATCTTAGAGGAATTTCAAAATTTCCCAGTAAACAGATTTTATCAAAATTCAGGAAAAGAGCAAATTTAAAAAAAAAATCGAATATTTATTTTCTCTGGACTCCTCGAGTCAGAGAAAGACGGGCCTTGCCTCAATGGACGTCAGAAAATGTCAAATTGTGATAACACATCGAAATTTTGATAAACAAATTGAAACTTCCAGAAATTTGGATTAAAAAATGGTTGAAATTTACAAAGAAATTTTTGTTTTTTCACAAAAATTTTGAATTTTCAAAAAATCTACCTTTTTGTTAGATTATCAATCAAATTTCGAGGAAAAGCCAAATTTTAATAAATAAGTTGAAGTTTTCAGAATCAAAAAAAGTAGAAATTTTCAGAAGAAGTCAAATTTCGAGAAATGGCGAAATTTCTGAAAAAAGAAGTCAAATTTCATGAGTAAATGCGAAATTTCAAAAGAAAAAGACAAATTTTATTAAAAAATATACGAACTTTGAGATAAAGGCAGAAATTTCGAAAAAATGTTTCAAGGAAAGGATAAATTCTGAAGAATTGGAAAGTCTCCCAATTAAATACATATAAATTTTCAGTTTGCTGCATGAACCAGAAGCAAGCGCCTCAGCATTCATATTTTTCTCACATGCGGCCCGCGCAAAATTTTTAGCCTTGTAATTGGCCCGCTGTAAAAAAAGGTTGCTAATCCCTGCCATAAACATCTTGGAATATTTGGGACTTAAGAAAAACGTTCACGTTGGATCAACGTTGGATCAAATCATATTTTTTTATTTTACTTTCCATTTTTGCTTTGCTCCAAATTCCAAGAGCGAACTCAAAATTTTGAAATTTTTTTGAAGTGACGCGTTGGGCGATTTTGAATAGGAGGTAAACTTGTAGTTTTGCGTTACCATCACGCTTTACCGTCATGTCCTAAGTAATACAAATACAAAATGCTGTATATTCTACTAAACATTAGATCATATTAAAGTGTATTTCGTTTTCAATAAATATTAAATTCGTTTCCACACGATGCAAGCGTCCAAACCACAAATATAAAAAGCTAGGTCAGTTTGACAGAATTTTTTCTCAAAGGTTTCCAATATCCTGACTTGCTTGTGCGTTCAAACTGTACTCAATATTTCCTAGTTTTAAGTTTTCACTTCTGTCGGCAGTCTCCAAGACCACCTAATTTTTTTTTTGTAAATTTTTGGGGCTAATTTTTGTAGAATTTTGCTTTTTTGTTATAATTGCGGTTATTCTATTATTCCTAGCGTTTCTGTTTCAATAAATAATTTTCACCTTTTTCCAGTTTAGACTCTTATTATTAAGATTTCACCTATAAATTTGGACTTTTGTTCTGAAAAAAATCGATTTTTTTGCCAATTTCAACTTTTTAAAAATTTCGACATTTTTGATATTTTTAAACTTTTTTCGCAACTTCGACTTTCCTCGAAGGTTTCTTGAACTTTTTTTTAATATCGACTTCTATTAAGAACTTGAACTTATTTCAAGATTCCGACTTTTTTGAAGAATTCGATTTTTATTGAAAATTTAGACTTTTTAAAAATTTCGACTTTTTCTCAAAAATGTTCACCTCTCTAATTTCTATTCATTTTTAATTGGCTTTTCCTGGCAAAGTTTCGACTTTTTTTTCGAAATTTTGACTTTTTCATAATCTCGACATTTTTGAAAATTTTTAACTTTTTTTTTAAAACTTCGACTTTCCTCGAAGGTTTCGTAGTTTTTTTTTTAATATCGACTCCTGTTGAGAACTTGAACTTATTTCAAGATTCCGACTTTTTTGAAGAATTCGATTTTATTGAAAATTTAGACTTTTTAAAAGTTTCGATTTTTTCTCAAAAATTTTCACTTCTCTAAATTCTATTCATTTTTTATTGGCTTTTCCTCGCAGTTTCGACCTTTTTTCGAAATTTTGACTTTTCCAAAATTTCGACATTTTTGAAAATTTCTAACTTTTTTTTAAAACTTCGACTTTCTTCGAAGGTTTCTTGGCTTTTTTTAAATATTGACTCCAGTTGAGGACTTAACTTATTTCAGACTTTTTTGAAGAATTCGAATTTTATTGAAAATTTAGACTTTTTCTCAAAAATTTTCACTTCTCTAAATTCTATTCATTTTTTATTGGCTTTTAATTTTGAAAATATGACTTTTTCAAAATATTGACTTTTTTGGAATTTCTATGCTTTTAAATTTTGGTTTTTTATGTATACTTTGATTTTTCTAAAGAATTTACTTTTGTTGAAAGTTTTTCCAACTGAAAATTTTTCTTTTTAAAAATTTTAACTCATAAAATTTGGAATTGTTTTTCTGCAACGTTGAGGTTTTGAATTTTGTGAAAAATTCCGTTTTTTTTTTTAATTTTCTATCTGTTTTTTATATCTGTGATCTTTTATTGAACGTTTCTACTTTTTTTTTCAAGTTTGACTCCTTAAATTTCGACTTTTTTTGTAAATCTGAATTTTAAAATTCGATTTTTTTAAAAATTTCAATTTCACCTTTTTTGAGAATTTGCGCTGCTTTTTAGATTTTCCACCTTTTGCATCAAAATTTTGACTATTTCTTGAAGCTAACTTTTTCCCGAGTATTGTTTAAAATGTCCACCTTTTTTCAAAATTTCGATTTTTATTTTGAAAACTTTAACATTTTAAATTTTCGCTATTTTTGAAAATTTCGACCGTTTTTTAAAATTAATAACTTTTTTTCGAAACGTCGAATTTTTGTAAATTTGACTGTGACTGAAAATTTGATTAAGTATCTGGCTTTATAAATTACGAATTTTAAAAATATTTTAATGAATTCCTTGTTTGAGAAAATTTTGACTTTTTTTAAAAACTTCGACCTTTTCGCAAAATGTCACTTTTCTGTTTCAAAATTTTGATCTTTTCAAATTCTATTATTGTAAAACACTTTTTTTCTTGAACGCGAATTTTAAAAAGTTTTGAACAATCGTTATTCGAGTAAATTTTCCCTATTTCTAAAAACTTCGACCTTTCCTCAAAATTTCGACCTTTTCTGTTTCAAAATTTTGATTTTTTTTGCAAATTCGATTATTTTAAAATACTTAAACTTTGCCTGCGCAATATTTCAACTTTTTTCATAGAATTTTCAGTTTAAAGTTGAAATAAAAAATTTAAATAGATTAATTTTTTAAATTAAAATTTTTGCGAATACATTTTGATATTAATATCAAAATGTCGACGTTTTTTAGAAATCAGACTTTAGGTGGAAATTTAAATAAGAAATTAAAAAATGTGAGATAAAAACTATGAACTCCAAGAAAATTTAAATTGAAATTATGTTTGTTTCAGTTTAAAGTTTAAATTTACCATTTTTCGTTTTTTTTTAATTCTAATTTTCTACAGAATAGATAGTTTTAGCTGTTTTTGAAATAAGTTTTCGATTTTTGATTTTAGTTTCAAAGTTTTGATCTTACTTTCGAAATTTTGATCTTACTTTCGAAATTTCTGTTTTTCTCAAAATAAAATTTTAGGAAAAGCTAGAAAGTTTGCTTAAACTTGTTATTGTTGACAATGTTTACAAAAAAGGCTAAATTTTGTATAAACTAGTTAGTAAGGAAAAATCGAAATTTCGCCAAGAAACCGAAATTTTGCGAATAAGTCGAAATTTCGAGACTAAATTCTAAATTCTCTTGAAAAAGTTTTTACAGACAATTTTTGATTCCGCAAAAAGGTAGAAATTTTAGCAACAAACTTCCTGTAAATAAATTAAAGAGAAATGTCGAAATTTTATCAAATATTTCGAAATTTTTAGAAAAAAAAGTCTGAAAATGGGAAAAATTTTAAATAAAACAAATTTTTACAAAAGAAAAATGAAGATTTCCAAAAAAATTATTACGCAAAAATTGAAATTGTCCAAATTCCGAGAAAAACTTGAATATTCTTTTTTAAAATGTCTAGAAAAATAATAGAATTTCCCGAAAAAAATGGAAATTTTGTATAAGAAAGTTGTTAGCAAAAAATCGAAATTCGCGAAAAAAGTCGAAATTTTAAGACAAAACTCTAAATTCTCTTGAAAAAGTTTTGGTAAACAATTTTTGATCCGCGAGAAAGTAGAACTTCTAATAACAAACTTTCTGTAAATAAATTAAAGAGAAATGTCGAAATTTTATCAAAAGAGTCGAAATTTCCAAAAAAGAGTCGAAAGATGTGAAAAATTTTTAAATAAGCAAAGTTTTACAACAACAAAATGGAGATTCCAAAAAAATGTTTACGCAAAAATTGAAATTTTGGGAAGAGTCAAAATGTTCAAAAAGAATTTTTAAATGTCTAGCAAAATAATCGAATTTCCCGAAAAAAAAATCGAAATTTTGTAGAAGAAAGTTATTAGCGAAAAATCAAAATTTCGCGAAAAAAGTTGAAATTTTGGGACAAAACCCGAACCTCTCTTTTTCTCGAAAAAGTTTTTTCTAAAAAATTGGAGAGAAATAAAATTTTATTTCGAAACTTCTTAAAAAAAAAGATTGTGAAAATATTAAAATTTCTATATAAACTATTTATAGAGAAAAAACCATGTTGCCAATGTTTACTAAAAAGGAAAAATTTTATACAAAAAAATCAGTAGGAAGAGTAAAGAAAAAGGTGAAATTTCGAGGCAAAAATTGAAATTTTCTTAATGGAAAAAGTGTTTGCAAAATAATTGGAATTTTGCCAAAAAAAACCTGTAACGTTTGAGAAATGTCGAAATTTTCAAAAAATAGGGCAAATTATTAACGGAAAAGTCAAATTCTCACAACAAATTTTTGAGAAAAGATCCGAACTTTTCAAAATAAGTCAAAATTTTCAATTGTCAAAAATTTTTACATATTGGAATTTCCATTTTTTGAAAACTTTCACTTTTTTAAAAATTTCGGTTTTTTCTCGAAATTTTGACTTATTTTGAAAATTTAAATTTTTCGCAAAATTTTAACTTTTTTCGAATTTCCTTTAAAATATTCACCTTTTCAAAAATTTCGACTATCTCTAAATTCTATCTTCTTTTATAAATGTCGATTTTATCTAAAAATTAATTTTTTTGCAAAGTTGGACTTTTTAAAAAAATTGAAATCTTTTTTTACGAAGTTTCGAAATAAAATTTTTTCTTTCCAATTTTTTAGAAAAAACTTTTTCGACAGGAAGAGAGGTTCAGGTTTTGTCTCAAAATTTCGACTTTTTTTGCGAACTTTCGATTTTTCGCTAATAACTCTCTTATACAAAATTTCGTTTTTTTTTTTCGGGAAATTCGATTATTTTTCTAAACATTTAAAAAAAAATTCAAATATTTTTCAAAATGTTGACTCTTCGCAAAATTTCAGTTTTTGCGTAAACATTTTTTGCAATCTCCATTTTTTGTAAAAATTTGCTTATTTAAAGATTTTTTACACCTTTTGAATGTTTTTCTAGAAATTTCGACTTTTTTGATAAAATTTCGACATTTCTCTTTAATTTATTTACAGAAATTTTGTTATTAAAATTTCTACTTTTTCGCGGAACAAAAATTGTTTGCCAAAACTTTTTCAAGAGAATTTAGAGTTTTGGCTCGAAATTTTGACTTTTTTTGCGAAATTTCGATTCTTCCTTACTAACTTATTTCTATAAAATTTCGCCTTTTTTGTAAACATTGTCAACAACAATAACAAGTTTAAGCAAAGTTTCTAGCTTTTATTAAAATTTTATTTTGAGAAAAACGGAAATTTGGAAAGTAAGATCAAAATTTCAAAAATTAAATCAAAAATCGAAAACTTATTTCAAAAACTGTTCTGTAGAAACTTAGAATTAAAAATAAAACGAAAAATGATAAATTTAAATTTATGAACTGAAACATAATTTCAATTTCAATTTTCTTTGAATTCGTATCTTCATTTCCAATTTTTAATATCTTATTTAAATTTCGACCTAAAATCTGATATTTAAAAAACGTCAACATGAACATCAAAATGTATTGGCCAAAAAATCGAATTTAAGAAATTAATCTTTTTAAACTAAAAATTTTATGAAAAAAGTTGAAATATTATGCAGGCAAAGTCTAAGTGTTTGCAAAAAAAATCAAAATTTTGAAACAGGAAAGTTCGAAGTTTTTAGAAATAGGGAAAATTTACTCGAATAACGAATTCGTTCAAAAATTTTTTAAATTCGCAATTTAAAAACCTAGATTCTTAAAAAAATCCAACGCATTTAAGAAAAAAAGTGTTTCGCAATAATAGAATTTGAAAAAGTCAAATCTTGAAACAGAAAAGCCGACATTTTGAGAAAAGATCGAAGTTTTTAAAAAGAGTCAAAATTTTCTCGATCAACGAATTCATTCAAAAATTTTTAAAATTCGTAATTTAATAAGCCAGATTCTTAAAAAAATTCAAATTTTCAGTCAAATTTACAAAAATTCGACGTTTCGAGAAAAAGTTAGTATTAGCTTTAAAAAACGGTCGAAATTTTCAAAAATAGCGAAAATTAATAATGTTAGTTTTCAAAATAAAAATCGAAGTTTTGAAAAAAGATGGAGATTATAAACAGTACTCTGAAAAAAGTTAACTTCAAGAAATAGTCAAAATTTTTATGACGGAACGTGAAAAATTTAAAAAGAAAAATAGTGCAAATTCTTAAAAAAGGTGAAATTAAAATTTTTAAAAAAGTCGAATTTTAAAATTCAGGTTTACAAAAAACTCGAAGTTTAGGGAGTCAAACTTGGAAAAAAGTATAAACGTTCAATAAAAGATCACTGTTTTAAAAAACAGGTCGAAAATTTGAAAAATAAAATGGAATTTTTCAAAAAATTTAAAACCTCAAAGACTTTTTTCAAAAATATCGACTTTCCTTATAGTTTAAAATAAAGTCAAAATTTTGAAAAAAGTCGAAACATTTAAAAGGATCGAGATTTAGAAAAATCACAGAAAGTTAAAATTTTGAGAAAAAGTAAAGTTACAATTTTCAAAAAAGTCCAATTTCACAAAAAAGTCAAATTTTACAAAGAAAGTTAAAACATAGAAAGTCTAAAATCCCGAAGTCTAGAATCTAGAGAAGAAAATTCAAAAAAAGATGTTTTTGTTTAATTTTGAAATTTCAAAATGTTCACTTTTTTTAAATTTTAATTCTTTAGGTTTTTTCTCCTTTCTCAAATTTTCGACTTATATTATTTATGATTTCAAAAATTCAAATTCATTTTTTCCCTATTTCAACGTAAAAATTCGTTTTTAGATAAAAAATCTACAATGAAATAAAATGCTTAATGTACAGGCTTCGTTGTCGTAAAAAAGTAACAACTTTGTTTATTCAATCTTCTTGATAATAAAAGTTGGTAAAATGTAATAACGAGATTTAACAGCTTATTGTTTTTATGACATGAAAAGCTATCGCCAGATGCAATCTGTAATTAAATAAACCACGTAATAGAATTTTTAGTAATTAACTTTGCTTTTGATATCAAACCGTCGAGCATAATTAGGTAGAAATAACGAAAGCAAGTAAAGCATACAAAAGATTCACTTTCACCTATTTATTTAATTATTGCCGTATCACTGTCCGTAGTTAACTCGAAAGTTAACAACTTCGATAAACGTTTCGTAATTTATAACCGACTGTCATCTGCTCTTTGGTATTTTTTTATTATGATGGAAAAATATTGTCTCCCGGATCAATTATACGGTTTCTAACTGATTAATACGGCAGTTTAACGTCAAAGTTTATATAACGAACGAGTATTTTCCGTTATTTTGTTTTTGAATCGTAATTGTAATGATTTATGTAATGTTATAGATATAAATACACGCGTAGATTACATCGTAGGCTTTTATGATTGCTTGCGTTATTTATAAAACCGATTTCCTACACACCAACTTGCTGTCAGGAAAGTCGAAGTCTTAATAGTAATTGTTTTTCATCTGAATTTTTTAAGCATTTTTTTTTATTCAGCCATTTCCGATAATTGAGGATTAAAATTGTGGATATTATAAATTGAAATTGGTTGTGTAGTACCTGCATTAGACCGAAATGCAACATTTGAAATTTTCGTTTCATCTCGAAGGTCTTGCCATCAAACACAACGATTTATTTGTTCTACTGCAGGCAGCATCGCTCCCGAAATACTAACAGAAAATGATGAAAACAAAAATATTTGAGCGCCTTCGTTTCTTCTTCACGAGAATTAATTTATTCATCATTTAAAAAAAGATAAAAAATTTTGATTTTTTTGAAAATTCATTTTTTTATTTTAACCTAAAAAGACTGATTGTGTTTGAACATTATGACTAAAAAAATCGTATTTATAAATGTGGACGACTAAATAATCGATTTTTTTTCTTGGATTTTTAATTTTTGGTTTCTTTAAAAATTTAAACTCTTTCAGAATTTCGATTTTTTCCCAAAATTTCCACTATTTTTAAATCGCGATTATTTTTTGGTGAAACTGTACTGGTCCTTTGTTATCTTCAAAGAAATATTAAAAAACACAACGCACTAACGCGTTTCGATAGCCAAGCTATCAAGATTTGTATTTCAATTTTTAAATCGCGACATTTTTGAAGATAATGTTGACCTTTTATTTGTGCCATTCTTAAAATTATCGATTTATTTTGTTTTTTAAAAGTTGGCATTTTTTCATTTTCGCCTTTTTTAAAATTTGGACGTTTTTCAAAATTTTGACTTTTTTGCGATTTTTTTTCGAAAGTCTGAGGTTCTGAATATTTTGTTCCCTTTAAATAGTTCTCTCTCTTATCTCGATCTTTTGAAATAGGCATTTCGATCTTTTCAAAATTTCGACTTCTCGAAAATTTTGAGGTTTTTTTTGAAAATGTTGAACTTTTTCAAAAATTTTCACATTTTCAAATTTCCATTATTTTTATAGCTACTGACTTATTCTGAAAATTTCGATTCTTTCTCTGATTTTCGACTTTTTTCGTACTTTGAAAATTGCGCTTATTTTCTAAATTTCAACTTTTTTTGTAGTTTGGATCTTTTCAAATATTTAGACCTTTTTGAAAATGTGGACTTTATTTTAAATTTCCGACTTTTTCGGAAAATATCTCGATTTTTGAAATTTTGACTTTTTTAAAAATGTTGATCTTTCTCGAAAATTTTGACATTTTGGAATTTATATTTTTTTCAAACCTTTACCTTTTTAAAAATTTCGGCTATTTTTCGAAATTTTGACTTTGAAAATTTCGATTATTTCTGAAAATTTTTTGAAAATGTTAACCTTTCCCGAAAATATTGACATTTTGGCTTTTTCTCAAAATTTTAACTCACACATTTTGAAAATGTCGTGAAAAGGTCAAAATTTTCAAAAAAATGAAAGTTTGAGAAAATGGAAATTCCATAATTTCCAAATTTTCAAAAAAGTGAAAATTTTCAAAGTAGGAAAAAAGTCGAAATTTTGAGAAAGGATCGAAGTCAGAAGGTTTGAAACAGTGGAAATTTCAAAATGTCAAAATTTTCGAGAAATTTCAACATTTTCAAAAAAGGTCAAAACTTTCAAAAAAGTCGTCATTTTCAAAAAAAAAGTCGACTTTTTTGAAACATTCTTTTAAAAAGGTTAAAAATGTTAATAGAAAACTAGACATTTTGGAATTCCATTTTTTCAAACTTTCACGTTTTTGAAAATTTCGGCTTTTTTCAAAATATCGACTTTCTTTTTGATCTTTTTTGACAATCTTGACTTTTCCCCAAAATTTTGAGATTTTTAATTTCCACTTTTTCCAAACCTTCTGACTTCGATCCTTTCTCAAAATATCGACGTTTTTCGTACTTTGAAAAGCTCGACGTTTTTTACTAAATTTCAACTTTTTTTGTAAAGTTTGACTTAAAAATTTTGACATTTTTTCATAATTTCGATGTCTTTCGAAATTGTTTCTTACTTTTTCTCAGAAATTTTAAATTTCTCTGTATTTTTTAATTTCGACTTTTTCAAAATTTCGACATTGTTTTAAAATTGCGGCTCTTTTGGATAATACTTCGCTTTTTTTTGGAAATTTCGGCTTTTTCTTGAGATTTTAACTTATTTTGAAAATTTCCATTATTTCTCAAAATTTGTGAAAAAGTCAAAATTTTCAAAAAAGTGAAGGTTTAAAAAATGGAAATTCCAAAACGTCAAAATTTTCTAGGAAGGTCAACATTTTTAAAAAAGTTAAAATTGTCAAAATAAGGCGCCTTTTTCGAAAACATTAGCTTTTTTGAAAATGTTGATCTTTCTCGAAAATTTTGACATTTTGGAATTTCCACTTTTTTTCAAACCTTCTGCTTCCATCCTTTCTCAAAATTTCGATTTTTTTCGTATTTTGAAAATTCCGGCTTTTTTCTAAATTTTAAATTTTTTTTTAAGTTTGACTTAAAAAATTTAAGATTTTTTGATAATTTCGACGTTTTTCGAAATTTTGTCTTTTGATAATTGCTTCTTACTTTTTCTCGGAAATTTTAAATTTCTGTGAATTTTTTAAATTTCGACCTATTCAAATATTTGGACTTTTTTCAAAATTTCGGCTTTATTTTCAAAATCCGACTTTTTTTTTAAACTGACTTATTTTGAAAATTTCGATTATTTCTCAAAATTTCGTGAAAAAGTCGAAATTTTCAAAAAAGTGAAGGTTTGAATAAAATTTTCAAGAAAGATCGACATTTTCAAAAAAGTCGACTCTTTTTCGAAAATATCGACTTTTTTTAAAATTTTGACCTTTTTTGAAAATGTTGACCTTTCTCGAAAATTATGACATTTTCAAATTTCTACCGTTTCAAACCTTCTGACGTCGATCCTTTCTCAAAATTTCTACTTTTTTCGTACTTTGAAAATTTTCACTTTTTTAAAATGTTAAACTTTCTCAAAAATTTGGACATTATGGAATTTCCTTTTTTTCAAACTTTCATTTTTTTGAAAACTTTGACTTTTTGAAATTTCCACTTTTTCAAACCTTCTGCTTCGATCCTTTCTCAAAATTTCGATTTTTTTCGTACTTTATAAATTTCGATTTTATTTCTAAATTTTAACTTTTTTTTGTAAAGTTTGACTTCAAAAATTTGACATTTTTTATTAATTTCGACGTTTTTCGAAATTTTGTCTTTTGAAAATTGTTTCTTACTTTTTCTCGGAAATTTTAAATGTTTGTGAATTTTTCAAAATTCGACCCTTTTAAATATTCAAAATTTCGACTTTGTTTTAAAATTCGGACCTTTTTTGAAAATTATGACCTTTTTCAAAATGTCCTTTCTCGAAAATTTTGACACTGAAATTTCCATTTTTTCTTCTACATTTACTTTTTTGAAAATTTTGTTTTTCGAAACTTTGACTTATTTTGAAAATTTCGATTATTTCTCAAAATTTTTTAAGAGCCGAAATTTTTAAAAAAGTGAGGGTTTCAAATAATAGCAATTCCAAAATATCAAGATTTTCCAGAAAGGTCAACATTTTCAAAAAAGCCAAAAATTTTCCAAAAAAATTGACCTTTTTCGAAAATAACGACTTTCTTGAAAATTTTGACATTTTTAAATTTCCACTTTTTTCAAACCTTCTGACTTCGATCCCTTCTGAAAATTTCGACTTTTTTCGTACTTTGAAAATTTTCTACTATTTTTGCTAAATTTAAACTTTTGTTGTAAAGTTTGACTTAAAAAATTTAACATTTTTTGATAATTTCGACGTCTTTCGAAATTTTGTCTTTTTGGAAAATTGTTTCCTACTTTTTCTGAGAAATGTAAAATTTCTGTAAATTTTCTAAATTTCGACCTTTTCATATATTTAGATTTTTTCAAAATTTCGACTTTATTTCAAAGTTTCGACTTTATTTTAAAATTTCGACTTTTTTCGAAAATATCTCGACTTCTTTTGAAAATTTTCACTTTTTTGAAAATATTGACCTTTCTTGCAAATTCGGACATTTTGGAATTTCCACTATTTTTAAGCCTTCACTGTTCGGCTTTTTTTCGAAATTTTGACTTATTTTGAAAAATTTCAATTATTTATCAAAATTTCGTGAAAAAGTCGAAATTTTGAGAAAAGTGGAGGTTTCACAAAATGGAATTTTCAAAATGTCAAAATTTTCGAGAAAGGTGAACATTTTCAAAAAAGCCAAAATTTTCAAAGAAAGTTCGAAAATAACGACTTTCTTGAAAATTTTGACTTTTTTGAAAATGTTGGCATTTTTGAATTTCTATTTATTCCAAACCTTCACTTTTTTTTGAAGATTTCGGCTTTTTTCGAAATTATGACTTATTTTGAAAATTTCGATTATTTCTCAAAATTTCGCGAAAAAGTAGAAATTTTCAAAAAATATTAAAATTTGGAAAAAAAACGAAATTATTAACAAATCGTTTTTTTTAAAACAAAGTGGAAATTTCTAAGAAGAGGTCAACATTTTCAAACATTTTATCAAAAACAGTGAACATTTTTAATTTAAAGGGCTTGTTTTGAATTTTTTTTTGATAATTATACGAACCAGACTCTTTTTCCAATTTTTTTTCTGTGTATTCTTTTCTGGTGACTTTGATTCAGTTTGCTTCTGTGTTAAGAAAACTATGAACTAATGAACGATTTAATCATTTTCAGATGGGCAGTCTCCACGGTGATGACTCGACAGAACACAATACCATCAGAAGATGGGAGCCACATGTCAACGGCTTTGATTCCGCTTTGGGACTTGTGCAACCACACCAATGGGACGGTGAGTTACGATTTAAAAACGTTCGAATTTTCATCGTTTTCATGCATAACTAGACAAATGTTTGCTTTGTTGGGCAAATAAAAAGGAAACATTGTGTTTGTTCTGCCTCAATTTTCGATTGCAAAGTGGAAAATGATTATCCGAAAGGATGTTTGCTCTTCTCTTGTAACTTTCAAATTTCGAATTCGCTACAGATATCGACCGATTATAACACCAATTCGAAACGGAGCGAATGCCTGGCCCTGAGGGACTTTAAGGCCGGCGAACAGATATTCATATTCTACGGCGCCAGGAACAACGCCGACCTCTTCATCCACAACGGGTAAGTTAAAGAACGTATTTAACAACCGTATACATAATAATAATCAAATAGGATACCAGCAACATGTTGGTAAAGTTATGCACGTTTCGTTTCTAAAATTTTATTTCGAAATTTCCATTTTAATCTCTAAATTTCAACTTCTGCTTTACATTTCGAAACTTAAATTTTGTCAACTTTTTCCCACAGTCAGGTTAACTCAAAATCTTTTTCTCAAAGTTAGAAGTTTTCTCTTAAAATTTGTTGTTTTAATTTTGAGGTGTCTTAAGCCCTGAAAATGCAGAGTAAGTTTTTGTAGATTTTCAATTCGAAATTCAAACTTGTATCGTAACACTGTAGGTTGATGGAGCTCTTGCGAAGCTCTTCCATGTAGTCAGTGGTTTTATGTGGAAAAGGAGTAAAACCTTGCTAGAACCCTAGAGCCCTGACGCAGTGCATAAACCCAGCTGATGAAATATGAGTATGAATTGTGATAATGTTGTCACTAGGTTTGTTTACGAAGAGAACGACCACGATTGCTACTACCTCAAATTAGGCGTCAGCAAATCTGATCCTCTCCAGGAAAGACGCACAGAGCTTCTCAATGTCCTATTGATTGGGCCTTCCCACGAATTTTGCATCAGAAAGACTCCTGAGCCCATCGATGGTAAACTATTGGCATTTGCAAGGATATTCAATATGGATGAAGGTAGGTCTTACCTTCTTCTAGATCGTTCTCTAGCTATCTAAGTCTGGTAGTAGCATTGACATATGATGATGATGACCAGAGTAATGATTTATTTCAGAACAACTGAAGCATTGGACCGAGAATGGGAAAAGCTCGGATTTGGAGTACACGGAGTGTGCCTTGGATACAGCTCTGGAGCGGAAAGCTTGGGTGTTTTTGCAGATGAGATTCAAGTTGATTTTGGGCACATACAGAACTTCCTTGGAGGAGGATCTTGATATTATAAGGCAAAACGTGTTGAGTCCTAATAAAATTCTCGCCGTTAAGATGAGGGCGAGTGAAAAAAAGATTATACTGAATGGCCTCAGTTACGTTGAGCAACATATTAAACAGTAAAAAATAATCCAACTCTAACTCAATCACCAAAGATGTAACGTAATATTTCGCTTAGGTGTGTTATACCTCTACTTAATTCTACTAGTATTTGATGTACATTTTGTTAACTATTCATTGATAATTATCCTGATCAGCAGCTCTCTACATGTTAAAACTAGCTCAGTTTTTCTAATACTCATTGCCTTGGAGATTTTTATTTTCATAGGCTTTCCAATTGTGAGAAATTAGTAAGAATCTCAAGCTATTTTTATGGTTGTTTCAGTAAATATGGCAAACCAAAATCAGTTTGTCTTAGTGATATTTTTAATCCTAGATTTGTTTTTGTTTCTGATCAACGTAAAAACAAATAAATAACGTCAGAATATTACTTTCGCGTTTTATTTATAATTTTTTTTAATTTAGTCGCGGTAAGTGTGGTTATGTAATCATGGTAAGAGCAATTGTGGTAGCTGCGATTTATTATGTGTGGAGGCAAAAACTGCTTTCAAAGACCAGATCCGGATTAGGCTTCCATTGGTTCATAGATAAAATATAAATCGAGTCCCATTTTTTTTCATTTTGAAAAAAAATTCAGAATTTTAGAAGAAAGCAAAATCTACTAACATACTCCCAAAATTTCAACATTTTCTAAACATTTCGCAATAAAATGTGGAGAAATTTAATTTTTCCAAATATTTACTGTTTTTTCTAATTCCCGGAATTGGATTTTGAATTTTTACTACTTATGATAAAAAAGTACATTTCTGGAAAAAAGGTCAAGGTTTTTCAAAAGAATCCAAATAATTTCGACTTCAGAGTGAAAACTTCGAAAGAATGCCTGTATTTATTTAAAGAAATATTTTCAAAATTTCGACTTCCTTGGAAATTTTAAATTTTTACTTTTTTAAGTTCGATTTTTTCTAGAAATTAGAATTTTTCTCCAAATTTGACTTTTTTAAATTGGTCTTTTTTTTGAAAATGTTGACTTTCATTTCAAAAATAGACATTTTCCTTTTCTAAAAATATCGATTCAAAAATTCTTTTTTTCGAAATTTGGACTTTTTTCTCTAAATTAGATTCAAATTTTATTAAACAGATTAAACATCTCTCCAGAAATTTCGACTTTTCTCTCAAAAGCCTTTGTGTTAATGCAAATTTTGACTTTTTCTCCTAATTTGTATGTTTATCCAAATTAGAACTTTTGTTCTCAAGATTTATCCTGTTTTGAGTACAAATTTGCTCACAAAATTCGCGTTTTTTCCCAAAACTTGACTTTCTCTGAGAAGGTTCTATTTTTAGAACTCGACCTTTTACTGAAAATTTAGCAATTTTTGTCTAAATTCGACTATTTTCAAATTGGCCTTTTTCTCCCGATTTCTCGAAATTTCAATTTATTCCCAAAATTTAACTTTCTCTTAGAAAAAACCATTTTTCTCAAAATGTTAACTTTCTATTTAAAATTTGGACTTTGCTTAAAATTTGCATTGATTCTTAATTTTTTTTAAAGTGTTGGTATGTTTTTGAAAATGTTGACTTTTATGTCAAAATTCGACATTTGATAATCCTGGAAATTTCGATTTTTTTCTTCGAAATTGTCCGTTTCTCGATATTCTCGAAATTTTATAAAATAACTTAAAAGAGTTATTTGTTTTCTTCATTCTACTTTCTTTTTTAAATTGAGCTTTTTCTCGAAATTTGAGTTTATTCTCAAAATTCATCTTTTTTAAGAATTTCAGCTTTTTTAAGAATGTCAGCTTATTCTCAAAATTCATCTTTTTTAAGAATTTCAACCTTAATTCCCAATATTCCTCTAGATTGACATTTTATTGAAAAAACAGGACTTTTTTGTCAGAATTTCGATTATTATTAGAATTTGTCTGTTTTTCCTTCTGTTTTTTTTTTTCAAAGATTCACTTGTTGACTTTTGTTGACTTTTATCTCAAAATTTGACATTTTCTGTTTCTCGAAATTTCGATTCCAATTTTTTTTTCAAATTGGGTCGAAACTTTCACTAAAGAGAGTAAACACTTCGGGAAAAAGAATTCTTAGAATTGTTGACTTTATTCTATAACTTTAAAGATTACGACTAGAATTTAAATAAAAAGGGTAGGAATTAATCCAAAATTTTAATGATAGCAGCATTAATTTCGGGAAAAATATTTGTTTGGGAAATTTTTAGACAAGTATTTCTTGGAAAATTTATTTTCTTCCTTGAGGAATGTGTCGACAAAAAAAATTCAAAGCCCAAACTTGAAATTTTTAATTTTTTCTCTTAAAGTTTACTCGAAATGTGAATTTTTCTGGAAATTTTTGAATTCCCGAAACTTTCGAAATGAATTACGCCTCTTACACACGGACGGTTTTTCGCCGGTCGGCAAATTTGCCGACCGGCACATAAACCGACCAAATTTTAAATAACAAGGAATTTAATGCATCTTTACACACGACAGCGACGACGGCAATTTGACCGACCGGCTGCCGCAAAAGTTAAAATATCGACGGCGAAAACAGGGCTGCCGGTCGGCATTTTCGCCGTCGCTGAGGTTTTGTTAGCTGGTAGCATATGTAGGTTTGCAGACGAACGGCAACAAACTATGTCCTAATAAGGCCTATTTTTTAAATTTCCCGCTTCACGATTTTAAATGGCCGCCAATGTTTGTAGAAGTGTGCGTGTACATTAACTAGCGCACACAAGCACAACAAGTGGCCCGTGCCGCGAGTGTGTTGGAACCTGCAGTCGAAAACAACCACGACGCGGAGCATACGCTTGTTTTAAAAAAATTCTGGCAAAGTAAACAGTAAGTATTTTTATTTTTATTCGTACACGGTGTGCTGTGTTTTGTCTATAGAATAATTATACGTTTAGCCATCTCCTCACATAAGTGAAAAAGCTGTAATATCGGTGTATTCCATATAATTGTTTACCCATGTGCCATGCCCTAATAAAGCCTATAAAAATAATGTATAGGCCTTATAACGGCACAGGTACAGGCCTTATTAGGACAATGTTTTATGTCAGTTAGAAAAGTATCACAGTAAATAGTAAACCCTTGTTTTCAGTAACCTCATGGAAAACGGATCACCAGCTTCTACCACAAGGAAAAAAGGGCTCAATGGACTTCGCAACAGATGGAAAACGCTGTTAAAATGGTAGAAAGAGGTATATTATCTACATATGCTACTGCAGTCAGATACAACATCCCAAGAAGAACCCTACGCAACCATCTAGCGAGTGGTTCGACTACACGAAAGCCAGGTCGGTCGGCTATATTGACTACAGAACAAGAAGTTGGACTTGTCAGAAGAATCATACGTTTGGCTGATGTTGGAGTGCCGATGACTTCAAAGATGTTGCACGTACAGACTTTTTCATTCTGTAAAATTAGAAAAATTCCAAACACTTTCAATGATGCCAAAAATGCCGCGGGGAAAAATGGTTGAGGTTATTTCTCAAACGACACCCTGAATTAGCACGTCGTAAAGCACAGATGATAAATCCAGCTCGTGCTCAAAAATTAAATAAAGATATTGTTGGCGATCACTTTTCCAAATACAAAAGCGTGCTGGATAGACTTGGAATTAAACATAAACCTGAAAGCATTTACAACATCGATGAAAAAAATTGTCGCATATCTTTGCACCATCAGCAGGAAGTTCTGACAGCCAAAGCGAGAAAGAGAGTTCATCAAATAGCGAATGAGCATACTGAAAGTGTGACTATGGTAGGCTGCGGAAATGCTATATGGTCAGCTATTCCGCCAATGATATTATTCAAAGGCAAGAGACTAAAGTCAGAATTCCAAGATAATTTACCTCCAGGCTCTCTAGTGAAGATGACGCCAAAAGGAAGTATGACGACAGAAACTTTCATAGAGTTTATTAATCATTTGCATAAATACAGAACATCGGGGCGATGTCTTTTTATATTTGATGGTGCAAAATGCCACCTAGACTTTACTATTGTCGAGGAAGCTGAGAAATGTGGCATTACTTTATATTGTCTTCCGTCAAATACCACGCACGAGTTACAGCCCATGGATAAATCTGTTTATCGTTCTTTTGGGCTCCATTGGGACCAAGAGTTGATTAGGTACGTCAATCAGCATCCCGAACGAACCCTTAACAAGACAAGCTTCAATGTCATTCTCTCACAAGTATGACCGAAATGTATGACTATTACCAATATCTCGAACGGGTTTCCCGCCACAGGGTTATATCCATGTAACCCAGATGCTATTCCTGAAGGGGCATTTGCGCCCTCTGCGTTGTCAGAACTTCGAAATCCTACAAACAGTGAGAATATTGCTGTCTTATCTGATGAATCGGGGGAACAAGAGATTTCAACTGCAAATGTGGAAGATTCAGATGGGTCAGGCACAGATACTGAGAATTTGCCACTATCCTTGCTCTCAAAAAACAATCCGAATGCTGGAACTCCACATAAGATAGACAATCAATCAACCACGTGTGAGATTCATGAATTTTTACCAACTCCTAATAAGTTTAAAGTTGCAGCGACTGCTCCACGCAAGAAGTCTCTGAATTACAGGGCTCAAGAGGTAACAAAAGATTTGTTTGGTGACAATGCTATGAATTCCACATCACAGATTACTGTACCATCGTCAAGAGTAGAAGATGTTCCTGGTACTTCTTCCATGATAAAGATTAACACAAAGACATGAAAATCAGTGCCTGTTACTGGCTGTACATCTGCACAACCTACAGTTTCTGCAACGCGAAAGCGAACCTCAGTAAAGACTGCTTCTTTGACAGCAGATAAGCTTACGGGATCTAAACCAAAACGTCACGATAATAAACCTTCTTGGTACTGTCCAGCTTGTAAAGAAGATCGAGTTGATGATATGCGACAATGTCTTAATTGTGGCATTTGGTATCATGAGGTGTGTGTTGGACTCACACCCGCTGATAAAATATTTTACTGTTCAGGAAATTGTTAAAATAAAAGATGAAAAAGGCTGATCAATGTAGTACTTTTACATGATGAGAAACTCGTTAAATCTGATCTAAAACGACCAAAAGTAATTAATGGGATCTCATTAGATTTAATATAAATGTAGACAACATTTTGTATTAATTAAGAAGTTGAATGCTTATTTGTTTTTATTAAGGCTTTATTGACACAGGGTTCCCAATAAGGCCAAAGTGACAATTTACTTATTTGTGTTCACAAAAGTGTGATTTTTGTTTCTAAAGCAATTTTGTTTCATTTATTACAAAGTTCAATAAATAAATATAAGTATTTTAAATTACCGGTGCATTTTTATTATAAACCTGCTAGTTAGGTAATAAAAAAATTAAGGTAGGCCTTATTTTGTGAACTTACCTCAGATGTCAGAGCCGAATTCAAGCTTCTCTAAAATTCTTGATTGACTGTAATTTAATTTTTTTGTTGAATAGAATTTCTAAACTCCTCTTATTAATCGTTTTCGGATAATGTAAATTCTCTTTTCTTATATATTACACATATTTGGTTTTTAAATTGCTTAAGCAAAAAATCGAACGATAAAATAGGCATTCGAAAACATTTAAAAAAATTGATTCATCTCATTTTAATTTGGTAAAAGGGCTCAGAAAGCTCCGATAGTAATTCTCTCCTACAGTAGGGGATGAATCCACATTTTCATTTTTGGTTTTTACTTGATTTTTGTCTTTTAAGTCTCTGGTCTTTTACATATAACATATGCACACAAAACTTTCGTAGCAATTCTTTTCATTACGGTTCACGTGAAGTGTGAATAAGTACCGCGACGGCAAACCAAACGCTGGTGTCGTGTGAAAACCTTTCCGTCGGTTTTTGTGCCGGTCGGCAAATTTGCCGACCGGCGAAAAACCGCCCATGTACACTGATTGAATACATATTCCATCATTATTCAATCAACGCCGTGTGTAAGAGGCGTTATTTTCAAAATTTTATTTTAAAACCCAATTTATTAGAATAGTTAATTTTTTGTTATTGGGCTGTTTTCCCAAATTTCTGTGTTTACATTTTAAACTCGAAAATTTGAGAATATATCTTTTTATTATTCATTTCTAGTTTTTTGTAAATTTGGTCTTTTGTTCTGAAACTTTTTAGTTTAAACTTGTAGCCGTATCTTTCTAAAATTTCAAATTCAAAAACAAAACAGAGGTCGAGTTCAATTTCGAATTTGCGTTTTCTGAAAAGTCATAGCCACAAAACATATAACGTTAAGTGATCACTCAACGGTCATAGTTTAAACTCTCTATGGTTTAAACTTATGAAGTTTTAGCCTCGAAATTATTCGTTCTCTAAATTGTGTTAATGGAAAGTGTAAGCAACTTTAAATACATCAATGCAACAACTGTTTCTATTGATTAGTAGGTGGCGCTGTCATTAATCGTCAAGGATAATTTCACTATTTGATTTAAAATGAGTACTTTCTGATTTTCAATTTTAATATGTTTTATTAATCCAAAGCATTGAGTTGAAAGTAATATGAATAGTGCAATAAACAGTAATGAGTATCTACTGAAGGATCACGAAAAAATCTGTAGACATTTAATAAAAAAGGAATTGATATTTAAAATACTTGTGATAGGGGACTTTGGAGTGGGTAAGTAAGCTCAATATTTTTTTTGCACATTATTTTTAACTGTAGAATTTGTTGTCTTTACTCTTTGAGAAAAAAAAGTTAGGGCATTGGTACCTAACCTTTTTCTCTTGCAATAAATACGCTAGTTATTTATAAAACTGACGTCAAGTTTGATAATGTGATAAGTTATCGTGAACCGATTTATATGTGATAAAATTAACTAGAATGAATAATTACGTTTTTTTATATTTTTTTGTCTCTTTACAGGCAAAACCTCAATTATTCAACGGTATGCCGAAGGTATGTTTCTAAACCTATTATTGATAGTCGTCTTACAATCATGTTTCTAATTTGTTACTATTTAAGCGAAAAAACAAACAATATCTAGCTAAACTCCGTTACGTAATTCATAAAGCACAGAGTCTTGACCTGCACAATTTTATTTAATTCCCGCATTCCAGAATAATCGATATACTTTCCAGCGAGGTGAAATTCTTCGAATTGTTTTCCCGGATCAATATGTTTACGCGGGAGATGCCATTCTATTTCGCCTAATCACAAGCGCAAAAGATTTTTTGTCGTTTTGTTTACATTATTAACAGTATCTTATTCGGGTGCTGTTTGAAGATAAATTATTTAAAATACAAATTGTTGACAAATAATCCAAACACATAAAATTCTGCCCATATATACAGGGTAATTCATTAAGTACAGCATTTATCGAAATTGGAAATACTAGATAGGCGACAATTGGGCTTTTTATAAATGTGCTGGCTTAAGAGATAGAGTATTCAAAGTTAGAATTTCATTTTGAAATTTCGTTATTGAACTTCCTAAGTTTTTATGGTATACTTCTTGTTTTATGTCGTCCATAGAGGGAACTAGTATACCTTTCTCCTAGAGGTCCTCTAGCAAGAAGAGTATATAGACTTCTTGCCCTATAGTGCTCTAGTCAAACTAGCTGGACTCTACCACAGAGAACACGTCTCTACCTTCTTCTCTTGGGACAGTGAAGAAAATTAATTGGGAAATATAATTATTTCGTATCAAAAAAAGTCACAACAAAAAGTAACTGATTTTATTATAATTGTTTTTAAAAGAAATATTGAAGAGAGAATTTCTTTCACTTGAAGCTTAATTATTTTTTTAAGTGTGCATGTCTAACGTTTACCTTAATTCAATTTCTAAGTGATCACTCTTGCATTAAGGGATCAATTAAATCGTAATAAATGTATAAAATTGCGTTCACTTAAATCTTCCATAAAGCGGTTTGATGCAAGGTTAATCAGTTGGAAATGGAAAAATGAATTTAGAAATACGATTATCTCACGCAAAATCGGTAACTATCCTCTAAATTTAAGGAACGTTTTCCTCCCAATATAAAGTAACTATTGGAGCAGATTTCGCAATAAAGAAGCTAGAATGGGATGACCACACCAGAATCACGTTAAATCTTTGGGATATCGCAGGACACGAACGATTTGGATACCTGACTGGTGTTTATTACAGATACGCGTAAGTTTGAACTATATCTCTTACTGTCCACGAATTTATTGCCTTATGGTCATTTTTTCGTCCATATTCCTCAAATTTTACAAATTCTGCCAAAAAAATTGAAAATTTCAAGTTTGAATTTAAATTTTCTAATTCCACTTGAAATTAAGACCTAAAAGTTTAATATTAAAAAGGAGCGAAATTAATTTTTTTAAAACTTGATGCTTCTAAAAATTTTAGAAAAGTTCCTATTTTTCTCAAAGTGCATTTAAACTTAAAATTTCCTATTTTGTGATTCAAGTTTAGTTTAGATTGCGATGTCATTTTTCTCTCCTATTTCGAAATTTAGCAAGCGATTAAAATCACTGTTCAAAAGTTGAAATTCACAATTAAAGACTCGTAATTTGTTTTAAAACTTGGAAAATGGAAAAGTAAATTGTTGCCAGGGTTGCAGCTGCAATCGTCTTTGACCTAACAAGGCCTGAAACCTTCAGCTCGATCAATAAAGTAAGTATCCACGACCCCCCCCCCCTCCCCCGCCGGGTTTCTAGCTTGGAGATTACTTACAGTGGCTGGCGGACTTGAGGAAAAAGCTGAACACTCCACCATTCCATCAATTCCCAATAGTGTTACTAGCGAATAAAGGGGATGTAACCACGAACACAGTACCAAGCGAAATAGTTAATTTCTGTGCCAAAAACAACATACTAGACTGGTACATCACATCCGCAAAAGAAAACATAAGAATAGGTTCGTAAGCAATTTGCATTTTTGTATGACTAATTACAATTATTTCAGATGATGCAATGATACGACTGATTTCGGCCGCCATGGCCAATCACGATTTGCTTCAAATTGGGCCCCCGTTAGACGACGAAATCGTTAAAATGGCAGAAGTACCAAATAAGAAATCTAACTGTTGTTAAACGAATAATTTAATAACATCGTGTATTGTATTAAAAAGTCTATATTACATAACAAGAAAATCACTAGCAATTTGTACACGAGACGGAACTGTGCAGTTAACTGGGGCCCTGCCCGGGTTTAAGGCTGGCTAAATTCTCGTTTGCCAACATCTGGAACTCTTGGAATCGTTGCGATATCCGCTGGTTAACTTTGAGGAATTTTTCTAGGCAGTTTAGGGCGCATCGATCCTGAAACGATTACAATAAAATTATACTGGGTCACAACTGAATATATGTTACACACAATTTTACACTTTGTTTTTATTTTGTAAAGCGGTTAGAATACCCCTAGGTTGGGTAAACTAATGTTTACGTTGAAGGAGATTTAGGTTTGGCAATTTTTCCGGGGTTCAGGCTTATTTTTAAGTTATTTATTAATTACATTGAGGGTCCCTGACATATTTCAATGTAGATATACAGGGTAATATGTCCGATTAAATTAAAAATTGAATAAACCAAGTTTGTAAGGCATGAATTAAATGTGGGGTTTAAAAGCAACCAGTTCGATTAAGAAAACTTAATGATAGAAACTAACAACCCTACTTACTTCCTTTCCCCTTATTTCCCTCGAGGTGAAATCCGATATGCAATCAGTGAAACATAATTCAGATAATTTGTTGTACGAAATTAGGAAATCTTTGAACTGGAATGAAATAGGTTAGGTTTGCATAAAATTGAATAACGCCATTAACTCACGGTTTTCAGTTGCTCAGGGTCAACGTTATCGAGTCCCGTGCCAACATTCAAAGGTACGCTCATTTTAAACAAACTTTTAATTAAAAAAGCGTGATTAAACAAAGATTTACAATTTTTAGGTTAACTTATCTATTTGACAACTGCGTTCTGTCAGATTACCAGTGCCATGTTGCCAGATCGAAAATTTAGAATGCGGTTGACATTTCGTTAAGGCGGTAGATTTAAAAACGAAATTGAGAACATCTTGCGGAAAAGATTTAAAATTAAAAAATTTACAGGTTTTTGAGGAAACTTGCAATTTACCGGCAAAATTTAGACTCTTTTTAACAATTCCTGATAGATTTCCTTTGCATTTAAAATGACTATGTCGAAATTATAAACTTAAAAATGCTTTTGTTCTAAAAATTCCGATTTTAACCCGCAAATTCTAATTTTTTGTAAAATTTCAACTCAATATACAAAATTTAGAGCTTTTCTTAAAATACTGCCTCGGATTCTTAAAATATTGACCTCAATTCGAAAATGTTCAATTTTTCCAAAAATTTCGAATTTAAATTTTGACTTTACTTTGAAATATTTTTGCTAAAACTTACTTTTTTCTAGAAATTTCGAGTTTTTCTATAATTCAGAACTAATTTCTTAAAATTTTATGTATTTGAACTTGAAAGTTTAAACACTAAAATTTCAGGTTGTTTTTAAATACATTTCGTGTTTTTTCATTAATTCAACTTTTTTCTTCAAATGGGAAATTTATCTTATTTTCGCTGAAAATTCAACTTTTTTAGAATCGTAAAAATAATTTAAAGTATCGATTTTATTCGCTGAAAAGATCGACTTATTCCCAAATTTTCAATTTTTTTCTCGAAATTTCTAATTTAAATTTGAAATTTCTATTTTTTTTAATTAAAATTTCTTATTGAACGTCAATTTCTTGTATGCACTTTCGGCTTTACGAGAAATATAAGCTTTTGTTTAACTCTTCATCTCCAAAATGGTATTTTTAAATATTGTACCTAACAAAAATGCAACTATTTTGCGTAGGTTTCTAATTAAGACGTTTATTTTTTTAGACATTTTCTTTTTAAATTCAAGTCTTTTTAGTTTTTGTATGGATTTTTTTATTAGTTCCGATTTTTTCTAGGAGACAATAAAAACAGTGAATTTACCGAAGAATGGTATATCTGGCAACGCAGCCACCGATAAAACAGAAAATTTTCTATTAGATTAGTCAGTTTGAGTTCCCTCGATAGATGTCACAAGCTTAATAGCGTTCTTCCATTTACAATAGTTATTTTTTATATTCAGCAGTTTACCTTAATTTACGTTAAATTAATGCCAGACGTACATAAGCAAATTGAACATAAAGCGAATAACTTAACGCCAAACATAAAAACTTAATAGAAATTATTAAAAGTCACCGATAAATCACATATCCCACTAATGCCTTCAAGCGCCTAATAACAGATGTCGCGAGCTTACTAGCGTCTTCCCGTTTTCAAAAAACTTGTCAAAATTTTAGTAGTTAAAAATTACGTCATTCCAAGCCAAATCAAAGCCAGACGTAAATAAATTAAATATAAAACGCAACAAGTCAACGCAAGACCTGAAATAAAATGATCCAACAAAAAATAAGTACCATCACGCAAGAATTGGCACCTGAATACAAACAAAGAGGCACGCATGAAGCAGCCCTTGTACCAACCGGAGGTGTCCAGAAGACTTCACTTTCTCCTAGAGCTAATTAAAACCACCAGAATGAATCCATACGACGAAAATTCCACTCCCAAACGCTGTCATCAGAAGAAATCCAAAACCGGTAAACCGCGGGAAACCACCAAAAGTTCGGTCGTTTCCAACACTTCGTTAGAGCGAAGTGAACGCGAGGAGAAGTTAAAATTGTTCAGTTCACACAGTTCACTGAGCAAAATGTCGAAGAGGATCGGATTATCCGATAGTAAAATGAAAAGTATTTTATCTCCGCGTTTGAAGTCGCTCGAACGATTATCGCTACCGATGTCCGCTAACTGCTTGCAAGACCTCAAAGGAGAAACAACAGATCGCAGCGACGAAAACAAAAAGGCCGTTCAACGCTTAAAGGACGAAATTCTGATGAACAAGATTCAGTCCGTGGAAGAGAATCTTAGGAAGATCGAAATGCTCAAAGACGAAATCAGTTCCTTCCGCAGTTTTCTCAAGAAGAACTCGGGATCTGCCGGTAAAGAAGGTGATATTTTGCGTGGTGCAACCAACAAAAATCGCGAGAGGTTAGTGCTGAGGATACCCGAAGATAAACGTCTGCGTCGGAGTCACAAGTCGAGTTCCCGAGAGCGAGCGGCGAAGAAGACGCCGGAGACTGGCACGCCGGAGACTGGCACCCCGAAGAAAGGTAGGTCCGTTGTTTGACCAGGTTTTCGCGCCAGAATTATTTTATCCGGTCGGACTTAACAGCGCCTTTGCGTTTTTGAAGTCAACATTTTTATAAGAGGAATCATAAAAAATTAAACGTTTTGGGGGCATTTGGTTGCCGAAATCTTAAATTTAACCAGCGCGAGGCTGCTTCGACATATTGTTGAAACGTCAGATTCGCTTTTGCAAAAATTTCTGGTTTTTCTTGATGCTTCGAGTTTTATGCGAAATCTGGAAAGTTTTTTGAAAAATTTGACTTTTTTATCAAAATTCCAACTTTTCTCTACATTTTTTATGGAGATATTGAGTTTTTTATTTTTCGATTTTCTTTGGTCGAAATTTCTACTTTTATATCGAAATTTTTAATTTTTCCTAAAAAAAATCGTTTACAGAAATTTTGACAAGTCATGTCGACCTTTGCCGTAAAATTTCTATTTTTCTCTAATAAACTAACTTCTTAAGAGAATTTTAAGTTCTTGTCAACATTTCATATGTTCCGGCTTCCAGTTTACTCGCAGCTTTTTTCTCGAAATTTTGATTTTTTTTTGAAAATAAGATTTTTATAGAAATTTAAAGTTTCTGTAGAAATTTCGATTTTTTTTTAGTGAAATTCTCTACAGTCTACATAATTTTTCATAGAAAAATAGATAACATGTTTAGACACTTTTTAGTTTTACCCCCAAAGATCGATTTTGGCACAAGACGAAATAGCAAAGGAATGGAATATTTTAGTTGGTGTGGGTAGTCTTTATACACTAATTTGATCCAGCTGAATTCGAATCTGTCAACCAAATAGCCCTCAGACAATCCGTCGCTAAATTACCTGAATTGGAGGGTTGTACTTTTGAAACCGTAAGGCTTAGTCTAATTTGATTCGTAAATTCGGAATTTACGCACCGAAATTAGGCCAAGAAGACATGTTTGGTCACTTTTTAGTTTTACCCCCAAAGTCGATTTTTTCATATGGCGAAATGGCAAGAGAATAGAATATTTTAGACATATGGTGTGGGTATTCTTTATATACTAATTTGACCCAGCTGAATTCGAATCTGTCAACTAAATAGTCCTCAGACAATCCGTCACCAAATTAGCCGAGTTGGAGGGTTGTATTTTTGAAACTGTAAGGTTTAATCTAATATGATTGATAAATTCGGAATCTACGTACCAAAATTAGACAAAGAAAACATGTTTGGTCATTTTTTAGTTTTACCCCCAAAGTCGTTTTTTTCATAAGGCGCAATAGCAAGAGAATAAAATATTTTAGGGGTATAGTGTGGGTAGTCATTATACACTAATTTAGCGCAGCTGAATTCGAATCTGTCAACTAAATAGCCCTCCGACAATCCGTCGCCAAATTAACTGAATTGGAGGGTTGTACTTTTGAAACCGTAAGGCTTAGTCTAATTTGATTCGTAAATTCGGAATTTACGCACCGAAATTAGGCCAAGAAGACATGTTTGGTCACTTTTTAGTTTTACCCCCAAAGTCGATTTTTTCATATGGCGAAATGGCAAGAGAATGAAATATTTTAGACATATGGTGTGGGTATTCTTTATATACTAATTTGACCCAGCTGAATTCGAATCTGTCAACTAAATAGTCCTCAGACAATCCGTCACCAAATTAGCCGAGTTGGAGGGTTGTATTTTTGAAACTGTAAGGTTTAATCTAATATGATTGATAAATTCGGAATCTACGTAGGCAAAGAAAACATGTTTGGTCATTTTTTAGTTTTACCCCCAAAGTCGATTTTTTCATAAGGCGCAATAGCAAGAGAATAAAATATTTTAGGGGTATAGTGTGGGTAGTCATTATACACTAATTCAACGCAGCTGAATTCGAATCTGTCAACTAAATAGCCCTCCGACAGTCCGTCGCCAAATTAACCGAGTTGGAGGGTTGTATTTTTTAAACCATGAAGCGTAGCATAATTTGATCGAAAAATTCTGAATGTACGCACCAAAATTAGACCAAAAAGACATGTTTGGTCATTTTTTAGTTTTACCCCCAAAGATCGATTTTGGCATAAGGCGAAATAGCAAAAGAATGGAATATTTTAGGAGTATGGTGTGGGTAGTCTTTATATACTAATTTGACCCAGCTGAATTCGAATCTGTCAACTAAATAGTCCTCAGACAATCCGTCACCAAATTAGCCGAGTTGGAAGGTTGTATTTTTGAAACCGTAAGACTTAGTCTAATTTGATTGGTAAATTCGGAATCTACGCACCAAAATTGGGCCAAGAAGTTATGTTTGGTCACTTTTTAGTTTTACCTCCAAAGATCGATTTTGACAAATGGAATTATTAAGGAAATGGAAAATTTTACTGGTGAGGTGTGGGTTATCTTTGTATACTAATTCGACCCAGCTGAATTCGAATCTGTCAACTAAAAAGTCCTCAGACAAACCGCCGCCGAATTACTCGAATTGGAGGTTTGTATATTCGAAATCATGCGAGGTAATCTAATTTGGTGGGAAGATTCTGAATGTAAGCACCAAAATTAGACCAAAGCGATAGGCTTAAGCACTTTTTAGTTTTACCCCAAAGGTCGATTTTAACTTAAATGGAATTATCAAGGAAATGGAAAATTTTACTAGTTTGGTGTGGATTATCTTTGTGTACTAATTGGACCCAACTGAACTCGAATCTGCCCACGAAAAAGTCTTCAGGTGGTAAACCCTAGCCGAATTACCCGAATTGGGGGTTTGTATTTTCGAAACTACTAGGCGTAGCTTAATTTGGCCGGAAAATTCTGATTGCACCTACCAACATAGGTCAAGACGAGAGGTTTGGGCACTTTTTAGTTTTACCCCCAAAGATCAATTTTGGCACGAGTGGAATTATCAAGGGAATGGAAAATTTTACTAGTGTGGTGTGGGTTATCTTTATATACTAATTCGATCCAGCTGAATTCGAATTTGTCCAGGAAAAAGTCTTCAGATAAACCGTAGTCGAGTTACCCGAGTTGGAGGTTTGTATTTGTGAAATAACAATGCGCGACCTAATTTGATTGGCAAATTCTGAATCTACGCACCAAAATTAGACTAAAAAGGCATGTTTGAGCACTTTTTAGTTTTACCTCCAAAGATCGGGGGTAGCCTTCGATAAATCGGCAGAATTTTGGGGTATGGTATGGGTACTCTTTTTCTACTAATTCGATCTCCCTGAGGCCGAATCTGACAACAGAATGGTGCCAAATCTAACCGTTTAATAATAAATGAAAGTTAACAGATGGTTTTTGTTTCAGATGAGCGGAGTCAGAGGTAAGTGATTGCATTTACATCTTTGTTAAGTCAATTCGTTTCTATTGGTTTATTTGTATTTATTGCTTAAATTGTCTGGTACAAATTTTAATTTGTTACGTCACTGTATTGCGCTGCTTTCGCTCCCCATTTAAATTATGGCTATTGAACTTCCACGACGTATTATGTCGCATTGTACTTATTGTATTAAACTACCTGGACTTCTTGGGTATAAGAAAGATGACGATTTAAAAGGAGTTACAAAGGAACTTCCATATCCTATTCAAGCACACGTGGTCGGATCTACCCATGACGCAACCCATTTGTTTCTTTTTTACGTTCACCTTGATGCTTGGATTCAAAAGAATACTGGATTGGTTTATTTATTATATTCGCAGCGAGTGTAACCCTGCGAAGATAATAACAACCATTTGTCGTTGACAGTTGTAATGTATCGTTATGCCCACGCGTGTCGGCAGTTTTTGTTTCTGCAATTAAGTGTTACCCGAGTAAGCCCACTCGGAATAATTTGCTATGGAAAAATGCGCTTGCAAAACGCCGTTTCGGTTTATTGAACTGGACAGCTAGTTAGAAAATGCATATTCCAGGAAATGCCGTCCAACCTACGCTGGACGCTACGACAACTTTTAAAATAATCACCGAGTTGTGAATTATCGCCAAGTTAATTCGATTGTTCATCTGACAATCCAATCGACGAGGCTTTGTAATGATATTAGAATTTAAATGAGCTTCCGTTTCGGAGCCTGTTTCAGATATGAATTTCAGTGACAAACTAAAATGACGCATTTTTACGCAACTTGGCCAGTGGCGTCCTCTATTTACACTACGACACTGATTAAATTGCATCAGATGTGTCATGGGATTATGTGCATATCACGTCTCATATTTAAGGGCTATTGGTGGCGATTCTTCGACAAAAATCGTGCAAATAGAAGATCGAAAAATTTTATCCAATAAAAACGCATTTTTTTTAAACTCGACTTAATAGGGGGTTTCTACCCAACGACCGCAAACACGATAATTTATGCGGCTTCGGGGGTCGTAGAATCTTTAGAATTTTTTTGGCTTTATCGATGCGAATGCGAATACACGCGTGGCTTTATTTGGTTGTCCCCTATTTTCTTGAGGGACGGGCACAGATGTACGCCGTATACGTATGAGTTCACATATGGGGTATCTTGAGCAGCTGCGGAAAGCAAGGTGAGACGGGTCGGCTCCGTCTTGGCAAATGTCTTTGTATAGAGATCTTGTTTACCCGCGATCTACGTCCATTAGACAGTGGCGTAGGCAATTTCGGATTGACATGATTTCATAAGAGCAGTTTCTTTGATTTACATTTTTTTTTAGTAGTTCTTTTGCACAGTTTAGAGTTTTTTGATTTGGCCTTTTTGTTACATTTTTGCTTTTTAAGTGAATTGCATTTAAAAAAATCTATTTATTTTTACAGCGACTTCTGTTTGAAAACTATCACTACTTGTGAAGAATTCAACTTTTTTTTTATTTGTCGTTTTTTTTGATTAACTTTTCTTGAAGAATTTTTGAAGTAATGGACTTTTTCTAAAATTTAGATTTTCTTCCATTTAGATTTTTTGGGATTTTGACTTTTTCAAAATTTTGTTTTTTTTTAAATTTGACATTTTGGTCTGTTTTTAAAATTTCTGTTTTTCTCGAAATTTAGGCTTTTTGAAGATTTCCTTTTGAATATTTCAACCTTTATTTGAAAATGTCGACATTTTTCAAATATCTCGACTTTTTTCAAAATTTCAACACTTTAAAGAATACGATTTTATTAAAAATTTAAATTAAAAAAAAATCGAATTTTGCTGAAAATGTCTTTTTTTTCAAAATTTAGATTTTTGCCAACTTGCCAACTTTTTTTTGAAAATTTTGACTTTTTTAAAATTTGCCCTTTTTTATTTCGAAATTATTTTAAATTCTAGTTTTTTCTTAAAATGTTGATCCCTTTTGAATATTTCGACTTTTTTTCAAAATTTTGTCTTTTTAATTTCGATTTTTTTCAAAATTTTGATCGACTTTAAACTTAAAAATACGTTTTTAAAAATCAGGTAAGTAATTGATTCTGTCTTAAAAAATCGATGTTTTGTCGAAAATTTCAAATTTAAAAAAAATTTAGTTTTTTTTTTGAAAATTTCCAGTTTTTCCAGAGTTGACATTTTTCTGATTTTGTTTTTTTTTAATTTGTTTTTCCTTTTAAAATTTTGCTCGTATAATAAATTTCCGATTTTTTTAAAGAGTTAAATTTTTGTGAAAATTTTAACTTTAAAAAATTGACCTTTCTTGATGATTGTGATCTTTTAGGAAAATCAAATGTTTTTGAAAGTTTTTTTAATAACAATTTTGACTGATTTTTTAAAATTTTGCTTTTTAAAAACTTTTCAACTTTTCGATTTTTCTTGAAATTCTGGTTTCCGAAAATTTTGATCCCTTGTAAATATTTCGAGTTATTATTTGAAAATGTTGTCAGTTTTTTCAACAAGTCGACTTCCTTCAAATTTTCAATCGCCTCAAATAAAATTGTCTTCAAAAAATCGATTTTGTTTTGGAAATTTCAACTTCGAATAAAATTGAGTTTTCTTTGAAAAAAACTTCGACATTTTCAACATCGACATTTTTTCTTTGAAAATGTTGAATTTTTAAATGTTGTCCTTTTATTTGAATTTTTAAAATTACAACATTTTTAATGTTGTGACGTTGTTTCAAGAATTTAACATTTTTGAAAATTTCGAAAAAGTGTTACACGTCAGATATAACAAAAGAGAAATAAATGTCAGTATTTAATAATAGTTGCTGTAAACAATATAATAATTAATGAAATCGAAATTGCGTAGTCGAAAATATAACGAAAAAGTTATCTTCCTGACAATTTTAATCTTCGATGTTATGGAATCTTTCGTATGTTTAGCATAATAGTATAAAACCTTATAATAAGGCTGGCCAGATATGTCAGCCTCTTTAGCTCAGTGGTAGAGCACTGGTCTCGTAAACCAGGGGTCGTGAGTTCAAACCTCACAGGAGGCAGTTATCTTTTTTTTTTAATTTTTATTCCAATGAAACATTAGATTATGGAAACGAGTCTCTATTTTTTCATTCGTGACGATATTAAGATTAATAACAATAATTGTTATTGCAGTAAACCCCCTCTTTAACAAGATCTACATTAAAAAACACCATGAAACTTTTACAATGACTATAACGGGCCAATTTCGCCAAATATTTGAAAACTAAAACTTGAGGTTGAAACTGCCAGTTCTGCTGGCGAAATACGTATCGTGTAATTATTTATTTAATTGCCGATGTGGTAAAGGGGTGAAACCTTCTATGGACTTAATCACAAGCAAGTTCAGTGCTTTAGTGAACAAGATATTGGTTAAATGGTAAACTGGTGTCAAGATGGTGGTCGAAAAAATCGACTCTGGAATCGGCAAATTGTTATCTATTCTGTCAAATATTATAGAAAAATCGAATTATATTTGCAAAATCATTTTTATTGCATTATTATTGTTTCTAGATTATGAAATGAATAGAAAACGTAGAAGGTTTGATTTTTGTCTTAGGAGGCATTTACATCGTATTTCATATTCTTCTATTGTTCGTACGTACTGCCATCGACGTGAACTTGCTCCATTGCAAGCGAATTCAAGGAAATCCGCAGCGTTGCAATAAATCAAATCTCCCCGTTTTCTTCGTTCGGTCTGGTCTGGCTGTGATCGAAACAGCAGCATCCACTTTCTTGCAACGCTTGCGCGATTCTCGTTCGGGATATTCTGCGCTCATTCCGTGGACCACACCGGTCGATAATGGCATAATGGTGGGCTTCTATTTACCACCGCCGCCGGTCGTCATCGATCGCCTTGTGCGTTTCACGTTTGAGCGCGCGAATTTCGCGAAAGTCTACGGGATGGAGAAAGGAACAACAATAAACAACACCCAGTCTGGGTAATTGATTGCATTTCTGAGAATTCCGGGCTGCGACGTTGCCATCACTCGGGACAATTCCCGGATTTGAAGATTGAAGTTCCAAGAACTTTTCCTCTTCGTAATATAGAAAAGAAATTGTTAGTTTTACCTCCAAAGATAGATTTTGGCACGAGGCGAAGTAGCAAGAGAATGGTATATTTAGTGGTATGGTGTGGGTCGTCTTTGTACACTAATTCGACCAAGCTGAATTTGAATCTAGCAACTAAATAGTCCTTAGACAATCCGTCGTCGAATTACCTGAGTTGGAGGATTGTATTTTGGAAACCGTAAGGCGTAGCTTAATTTAGTTGTCAAAATCTGAATCTACGCACCAAAATTAGGCCAAGAAGATATGCTTGGTTACTTTTTAGTTTTACCCCCAAAGATCGATTTCGGCACAAGGCGAAATAGCAAGAGAATGGAATATTTTAGGAGTATGGTGTGGGTAGTCTTTATACACTAATTCAACCCAGCTGAATTCGAATCTATCAGCTACATAGTCCTAAGACAATCCGTTGCTGAATTACCTGAGTTGGAGGGTTATATTTTGGAAACCGTAAGACGCAGCTCAGTTTGGTTGCCAATCTCTGAATCTACGCACCAAAATTAGCCTAAGAAGACATGTTTGGTCATTTTTTAGTTTTACCCCCAAAGATCGATTTTGGCACAAGGCGAAATAGCAAGAGAATGGAATATTTTAGGGGTATGGTGTGGGTAGTCTTTTTACACTAATTCGACTAGGCTGAATTTGAATCTATCAACTAAATAGTCCTCAGACAATCCGTTGCCGAATTACCTGAATTGGAGGGATTGTATTTTGGAGACCGTAAGGCGTATCTTAATTTGGTTGTCGAAATCTGAATCTACGCACCAAAACTAGGCTAAGGAGACATGTTTGGTCATTTTTTAGATTTACCCCCAAAGATCGATTTTGATCGATTTTGGAATGGAATATTTTAAAGGTATAGTGTGGGTAGTCTGTATATATTAATTCGACTCAGCCGAATCCGAATCTGTCAACTAAAAAGTCCTCACATAAACCCTCGCCGAATTACCCGAGTTGGAAAATTCTAAATGAACATACCAAAATTAGGCCAAGACTTTTTAATTTTACTTCCACAGATCGATTTTGGTACAAGTGGAATTATGAAAAGAATGGAATATTTTACTAGTGTGGTGTGGGGTGTGGGTTATCTTTATATAATAATTCGACCCAGCTGAACTCGAATCTGTCCAGGAAAAAGTCTTCAGGTAAACCGTCGCTGAATTATCCGTGTTGGAGGTTTGTATTTTTTAAATAACAAGGCGCGGCCTAATTTGATTGGTAAATTCTGAATCTACGCACCAAAATTATGCAAAAAAGACATGTTTGAGCACTTTTTAATTTTACCCCCAAAGAGCGATTTTGGGACAAGGCGAAATAGCAAGAAAATGGAATATTTTAGGTATATGGTGTGGGCAGTCTTTGTACACTATTTCGACCCAGCTGCATTCGAATCTTGGAACTAAAAAGGCCCCAGACGATTCATCACCGATTTATCTGAGTTGGGGGGGTTGTATTTTGAAAACCGTAAGGCGTAGCTTATTTTGGTTGGCAAATTCTGAATCTGCACACCAAAATTCAGTCAAGAAGACATGTTTGGACACTTTTTAATTTTACCCCAAAGATCGATTTTGGCACCAAATGAAAATAGCAATAGAAGGGAATATTTAGTGACATGGTGTGGGTAGTCTTTTTATACTAATTCAACCCAGCTGAATTCGAATCTATCAACTGAAAACTCCTCGGACAAATCATAGTCGAGTTTTTTGAAAAACTTCCAACTTTCTTTCAAACTCGTCTTTTTTTCTCGAAAATTTTCCATTTTTCTCCAATTTCGACTTTTTCTGTTTTTTTTTTAAATTTGTCTTTTTAATACAAATTGCGATTTATCCTCAAAATTCTACCTTTGTCGATTCTATTTTTAAATTTCGATTTTTTTTTAAATTTAAACATTAACCCCCACAATTTGTATTTCAATTTTGAAGATAACCAAGGACCAGTCCGTTCCACCTTAGATTTTGAAATTCGTACTTTGTAAAACTAATTCAAAAAATAAATAAATGAAAAATCCTTATTTCATTCTCCCATCTCGTCCTAGTTGAGCTGTTCCCATCTTTCGCGTTCCAAGACCAGCCGTCGTTATCGATCGGCAGCCGAGAACCACGACCGAGCTGGACCTACCTCTCGTCCGGGCTTTGCCATCATTGATTTTCGTCTGTTGCCCCCTTATCGAGGGCGCAGGTGCTGGACCTTCGAACCGAGAGCCGCGTTCATCTGGGCAAAGCGACGCATCAGCTATGTAATTACCATAACTATCGACCGGATGTGAAACTCGGGCTCTTTCATGATTGGAATATGGAATCCGATAATTATCGGAAAAGTCCCGATGGATTTCCCGTTTAGTTGCGGCGTTTTCAACGCGAGGACAAAAGCGAAAAGCGAACAAAAGAATTCAAAACACTTTTTGTTACAAACAATTCATTGCGAAACTGTTTGCAATGAGTGCAACTCATAATTTTTTTTCTTATAACTTAAATACACAGAATGTTTTTGAAATCATGTTATTATGGTTTGTTCAAAATTTAATTCTCAAAATCGAAGTTCTGATTTTTGTCATTCTTGCGATTCGTTCATAGATATGATACACTCATTTTATCAGACCAATTACCAACTACGTCAAAACTTGGTTATTTTCACAGTTACCGTAAAATTAGTAAGTTTAAACGAGTTTTCAGGCTGTTAGCCCGCAAAAGACATTTTCCAAAACTTAGCCTTAAAAAAGGTCGTTAAACAAAAATAATCGAAACTGCATTTTTAACTTCAAGAAAATAGACGAACTACTGCATAAAACACCATTAAAATTACAAAATCTTTTTAAATTCGTAGTTTCGAGATTCATATTTAAGAAAAGCTGAAATTTCAAAAAATGTTTACGAAAAAAAAGTCAACATCAATTAATTTTCACGTATTCGCATTCTGTAAAAATGCGCTGCTGGCGCTCTTGTTAACTGTATATTTGGAATTTCCACGTCGTGTTTCGCCAGCGCAGCGGCTAAAAATGTTTACAAAATCCCGCCAGCAGCGGACGAGTGTTTAGATTCGAAAATAGAAATCCAAACAAAACGAGACGCCAGGAGGATGTGACAACGCGGCCGTGAGCGCGTTCCACCCGAGCGCTGCAACGTTGCTGGCTTGCGGGTGTACAAAATGAATCGGGACGCTGAGCGGAGCCAGATACGTCACTAGTCCTTGAACTCTATTCTTGTCCGACCGTAAAAAATCCCACCGTCACTGAGCTTTTCATCGCCGTTGGACGGCGACGTTGCCGCTTGGTGCCAAACCGCCCACATCATTCTAATTGCGGTCGATTTGTATGATGACTTTTTTTTTCGTATTAAAGGCCTCTCTCTTCGGCGTGGCCGGCATCGGCATCTCGAATTAGGCGGTCACTAGTCACTAGAGTTCCTGTTAGTTGGCTTTTGTTGGCCACTCTCTCGGTCAACTTGTATTTACCGTTAGATGGACTGTTTGGGTATTAGAAAGTTTACGCCCGCCTGAACCACTATTATATAATGACGATGTTGCGTAATGATCTTTTCAGATTGTTGTTGTTGTTATTGTGTAACCGGTGCAGCCGAGCTTTCGAGACATTCCTAAAATGTTATCCCTCTCTCTACCACAACTAATTTAATTTCAGGAAATATTAACGACATCAACATAGGATTAATACTAGGATTGTTATTACGCTGAATTCTGGTTTTCCTGACGTAATTTTAAATTTCTTCCTTGATATTACGATGATTTAAATTGAATGCGGAACATAGCTTAAATCAATTTAAGGTCATTGATAATTCATCGCCTACTTTGTTATTGGTGTCAAGTGTCAAATGATCAAATTTGCCGCGTGTCAAGCAAACAATTTTCCGAACAAAAATTTCCCTCTAAAATTTGAACTATTCATGATCTGACATCTTTCTTAACCAACGTCTTCTAACTATTTCGCCTTGTTGCCGGATTTACAGTTTAAATTCGAAATTTCAAGTTTTTTTTTCAAAATTTAGTTTATTGTCGGGACGTTTTTTATTTTTTTTATAATTTTGGGTGATTTTTCGAAATTCTAATATTATTCTCTAAAATCCAGAGATCTTTCTTTCAAAACTGGTTGATCGACGTTTTTTAGAGAATTTGACTTTTTTTTTAAATTTTACAACGAAATTTCAATCTTTATTGTAAAGCTTAGGCTTTTTAAAAAGATTTATAGTTTTATTCGTAATTTCAAAATTCGTCTAGCACTCTGGCTTTTATTTTTGTAAATTTCGTAAATTTATTTATTTGCGAAATTTCGACTCTAGAGACTTATTTAATTTTTTCTCGAAGTGTCGACATTTATCTTGAGATTTTAAACCGTCTTTTTTGAAATTGAAACGTTTTCTGTTGATTTTCACATTTTTGTTAAATGTTTTTAAGTTTCGACTCTTTAATTTTGTTCTAAGAGTTCTCCTTTTTTGAAAAATCTCTTGACAACTCTGCTTTTTGAAAATGTCGCCTTTTTTGTCAACACGCTTTGGAAAATTTCGATTTTTTTTTTGAAAATTTCAAGTCTTCTCTAGTTAACTTTCTTTGGAAAATTGAAACCTGTATTGTGTTAAAACATCACTCCTCAAAGTTTTGGGTTTGTTTTTTTTTTTGAAAATGTCGTCATTTTCAAAGTGTTGTCGTTTTCCTAAATTTTCTATTTTTTTTTGTAAAATGTCATTTTCCGAAATAGCCAAAATTTGAACTTTTTCATTTTTTTTCTAAATTTGACCTAACCTAACCTAACCTAACCTAACTTAACCTAACCTAACGTAACGTAACCTAACCCAAGCTAATGCAACCTAACCTAACCTAAGCTAACGCAACCTAACCTTACATCGATTATTTTAACTCGACTTTTTTGAAAATGTTGATACTTTTTAAAGTTCCAACCTTTCCTAGAAGTTTTAACCCATTTTTTAATAATACTTATTTCCACTTTCTTAAAATCTTGACTTTTTGAAAATTTCGACCTTTGTTTGACAAATTCGACTTTTTTTTCAAAATTTCGATTTTTGTCAACATTTTACTTTTGTAAATATCAACTTTTAAATATTTCGATTTTTTTGCAAATTTAGACCTTTTTAAAACTGAAATTTTCAAAAAAAAATGTCAAAACAAAAGTTGAAGCTTCGATAAAGAGAGGAAATGTTTGATAAAAACAGTCAAAATTCTGTCAAAAAAATTAAAACTTCAAGAAGTCAAAATTTAGAAATGTCGAGGTTTAAAAAAATGGGAAATTATTTCAAAAGAGTCAAATTTATCGAAAAATCAAAATTTTGAAAAAAAAAGTTGAAATTTCTTTAAAACCATAACATTTTTTTTTTAATTCGAATTCATTGAAAATTTGGTTTGAAATTCGACTACCAAAATTTCGTCGTTTTCTCAAATTTCTACTTTCTTCAAAAAATTCAACTAATTTTGTAAATTTGAGTTTTCGGAATACATAGTTTGATTTTTCTTTAATTTCGAATTTTTTTACAATTTTAACTTTGAAAACCGATCTATTTTCAAGTTAATTTTTTTTCTGCAAATCTCGACAGATATTTATTCAAAATTTTAACTTTTGAAATTTTAAGTTTTTTTTTAATTATACACATCTCATTTTTAAAATGTTTCCAGTTTCCACTTTTTGTCAACTTTTGACTTTTCCTCCAAAATTTGATTTTTTGGAAATTAAAATTTTTTTAAACCTTGGCATTTTTCAAAATTTTGAATTTATCGAAAATTTTGCCTGAAAATTTCATCTTTGGAAATATCTGTTGCCAAATTTCATCGCTTTCTCAAAATCTTTTTCGAAAAATTGTTGTAAATTTTAACTTTTCGAAATATTACATATTTTGATTTTTTTTTGTTAAAAGTTACGGTTTTTTTCAGAATTTCAACTTCTTTTGAAAATTGAGCTGTTTAAATTTTTAACTTCTGCAAATCTCGACAAAAACTTTTCCAAAATTTTAAATTTTTCTCGAAATTTTTGAGGTTTTTTAATTACGTTTTATTTTTAAAATTTTGACTTTCTTAAAGTTTCGACTTTGTCAATTTCTTAAAAAATTTTATCTTTTTATGGTACTTATTTGAAATTTTGAATTTTCCTCGAAATTTTGATTTCTTTTTAAATTTGATTTTTTGTAAATTTGGCTTTAAAAAAAAATCCATTTTTTGAAGTTCCATTTTTTTTAGAATTTCGACAAATTTAAAAATTTTGGGTTTTCCCGAAAATTCCGATTTTTCTGAAGGATTAAACTTTCTTCCAAAAATTCTACCTTTCTAAAAGTTCAAGCTTCGGAATATTTTGATTTTTTTTCCAGAATTTCAACTTTTTACAAAGTTTCGATCTTTTTTCACGTTTTAATTTTTTTTGTAAATCGCACCCTTTTTTCAAAATTTTAACCTTTACGCAGTTTTGAATTTTTTTAAAATATTTTTCCTAATTTCAAAATGTTGTTAAATAATATTTTCATTATTCTCAAAATGTTGACTTTTTCTCAACGTTGCGACCTTTTGTCAAGTTTTTGAAATTTCGATGTTTTCTCCATTTGTCTTTTTTGTAAACTTGATGTAATTTGTAAATTTTGTTTGACATTTTCTGTTTATTTTTTAGAATTTCGACAAGTTTAAAAATTTTGGTCTTTTCCGAAAATTCCGATTTATCTGAAGAATTCGACTTTTTTCGAAAAATTCTACCTTTTTAAAAATATCAAGCTTCGGAATATTTTGATTTTTTTTAGAATTTCAACTTTTTACAAAGTTTCGATTTTTTCACGTTTTGAACTTTTTTTTTGTAAATCGCACCTTTTTTCAAAATTTTAACTTTTTTGCGAATCTTTGTTGAAATTTTTTCTTTATTCTCTAAATGTTGACTTTTTCTTAAAGTTTCGACTTTTTGTCAATTTTTGGAAATTTCGATTTTTTTGTCCATTTGACCTTCTTATAAACTTGTTTTAATTTGTAATTTTTTGTTAAAAATTTCGATTTTTTTTAAAGAATTATAACAACTCTAGAAATTTTGGGTTTTTCCGAAATATTCGATTTTTCTAAAGAATTCGACTTTTTTTCGAAAAATTCTACCTATTTAAAAATTCCAAGCTTAGGAATATTTGATATTTTTTTTCAAAATTTTAACTTTTTATAGTTTCGATCTTCTTTCATGTTTTGAATCTTCTTTGTAAATGTCGACTTTTTAACAAAGTTTCGACTTTTTGTCAACTTTTTAAAAAATTTCAAGTTTTGACTCGTTTGAAATTTCGATTTTTTGTGAATTTGACTTGTTTGTAAATTTCACTTAATTTGAACAATTCCTTTTTGCAAATTTCGAATTTCGACAATTTTAGAAAGTTTGGCTTTTTCAGAAAATTCCGACTTTTCTGAAGAATTCAGCTTTTTTCGAAAACTGATACCTTTTTAAAAGTTTCAAGCTTCGGAATATTTTGTTTTTTTTTCAGAATTTCAACTCTTTGTGGTTTCGATCTTTTTCACGCTTTCAACGTTTTTTTGTAATCTTGACCCGTTTTCAAAATTTTATCCTTTTCTCAAAGTTTCGACTTTTTTTTTAACTTTTTGAAAAACCCAACTTTTGACTCATTTGAAATTTTGGTTTTTCTCAAACTTTCGATTTTTTTTTTAAATTTGACTTTGTAAACATGACTTAATTTGAAAAATTCATTTTTTTAATTTCAATTTTTTTCACAATTTCAACAATCTAGAAATTTTGTTTTTTTTTCTAAAATTCTGACTTTTCTATAAAATCTAACTTTTTTCGAAAAATTTTACCGTTTTAAAAATTTCAAGCTTCAAAATATTTTTTTTGTCAGAATTTCAACTTTTTACAGTTTCGATCTTTTTTCACGTTTTGAACTTTTTTTCTTGGAAATCTTGACCATTTTTCAAAATTTTAACTTTTTCGACAATCTAGAAGTTTTGTTTTTTTCTAAAATTTCGACTTTTCTAAAAAATCAGACTTTTTTCGAAATATTCTACCTTTTTAAAAATTTCAAGCTTTAAAATATTTTGATTTTCTTTTTTCTCAGAATTTTAACTTTTTACAGTTTCCATCTTTTTTCACGTTTTGAACTTTTTTCTTGTAAACCATGAGCATTTTTCAAAATTTTAACTTTTTCGCAGTTTTGTATTTTTTTTAAATATTTTTCTTATTTTCAAAATGTTGTCTTTTTCTTAAAGTTTCGACGTTTGTTCAACTCTGAAAAATTTCAACTTTTGACTTATTTGAAATTTTGACTTCTCGGAATTTCGATTGTTTGTCAATTTGACATTTTTGTAAATTTGACTTCATTTGAAAAATTTCCTTTTTGTTGAAAATTTCGATATTTCAGAATTTCGACAATTCTACAAACGTTGATATTTTGTGAAATTTCCAATTTTTTTAAAGAATTGGACTTTTTTCGAAAAATTCTGCCTTTTTAAAAATTTTAAGATTGGGAATATTTTGATATTTTAATTTTTTATAAAATCTCGATCTCTTTCCACGTTTTGAACTTTTTTTTATAAATTTCGATCTCTTTTCAAAATATGAATTTTTTCGAATTTTTGAGTTCTAAAATTTTCTCCTTGTGTTCAAAATGTTGACTTTTTCAAACTTTTGGTCAACTTTTTAAAAAATTTCAACTGTCAACTCATTTGAAATTTTGATGTTTTCCGAAATTTCGATTTCTTGTTCATTTGACTTCTTAGTAAATTAGACTTAATTTGAAAAAATCCTTTTTTTTAAATTTCGTTTTTTTTCAGAATTTCGAAAATTCTAGAAATTATGGCTTTTTTCGAAAAATTGAAATTTGAAATGTTGATGTTTTCCGAGATTTCAATTTTTCTTTTTTGTAATTTTGACTTATAATTTAAAAAATTCCTTTTTTTAGAACATTTCAATTTTTTTTCAGAATTTCAAAAATTTCAGAAATTGTGGCTCTTTTTTTTTGAAAAATTCCACCTTTTTACAAATTTCAAGCTTCGGAATATTTTGATATTTTTTCAGAATTTCAACTTTTTATAAGGTTTCGATTTTGTGGAACAGACTGGTCCTTGGTTATCTTTAAAAATTGAAGTACAAAACTTGTCCCCTGAAACCAAGAAAGATCTTCAGAGAGATACTGAAGATGATAGCTTGGCTGTCGAAAAGCGTTAGAGCAACCTTTGTTGTGTTTTTTAATCTTTCTTGGTTTCAGCGGACAAGTTTTTATATTTCATTTTTTGAAGGTTTCGATTGTTTTTTTCACGTTTTGAACTTTTTTTTGTAAATCTTGTAAAATTTTAATTCTTGCCCAAAGTTTTGAGTTTTTTTTTTAAATTTTCGCCTTATTTTCAAAATTACGACTTTTGGTCGAATTTTTGGAAAACTTTTGATTTTATGAAATTTTGACTGTTCCTCGAAATTTCGATTTTGTTGTAAATTAGAAATTTTCGTAAAGGCTTAGTTAGAAAAATTCCTTTTCTTGAAAATTTCGAATTTTTTAGAATTTCGACTATTCCAAAAATCTTAGCTTTTTTCGAAAATTTCGGAGAATTCAACTTTTTCCGAAAAATTTTACCTTTTTCAAAATTTGAAGCTTCGGAATATTTTGATTTTTTTTTTAAATTTCATTTCAACTTTTTGTAAACTTTCGATCTTTTTTCACGTCTTAGATTTTTTTTATAAATTTACCCATTTTCAAAATCTCAACTTTTCTTAAATATTTGTCTTATTTTCATCCCGACTTTTGTCAAGTTTATAAAAAATTTCAACTTTTGACCAATTTGAAATTTTGATTTTTCCCGAAATTTCGATTTTTTATAAATTTGATTTGCTGGTAAATTTAAATTAATTTATAAAAATTCCTTTTTTTTTGAATAATTTCGATTTTCTTTCAGAATTTCGACAATTCCAAAAATCTTGGCTTTTTCAGAAAATTCTGATTTTTCTAACGAATTCAACTTTTTTCGAAAAATTCGACCTTTTTAGAAATTTCAAGCTTTGAAATATTTTGATTTTTTTCAAAATTTCAATTTTTTGTGAAGTTTCGATCTCTTTTCACATTTGGAACTTTTTTTTTGTGAATATCGACCTGTTTTCAAAATCTTAACTTATCCTTGAAGTTCTGAGTGTTTTTTTTTTTGAAATTTTTGCCTTATTTTCAATGTTGACTTTTTCTCAAAGTTTCGGCTTTCTATAATTTTTTTATACAAATTCGACTTTTTATAAAAATGTTTTGTGTTTTTAAATGTTGATATTTTTTAAAAATTTTGACTTTCTGGAAATTTTGACATTCGTAAATTGGCCGTTTTTAAAAAAATCAATATTTTGAAAAAGTTAAGCTCTTTAGCGAAGTTTTTATTGAAAAAAAAAACTTTTGTGGGAATTTCAGTTCTTATTTGAATTTATCGACTTTTGAAAATTTGGTATTTTTGACTTTTTCTCTCAGTTTTTCTTCTGAGAAATATTACTTTCTTTAAAGAATTTCACTTTTTTACAGAATTTATCTTCCTTTTGAAAATTTCGAGTTTTTCAAAATTTTCGAATTTTGCAAATGTTAACTCTTTTCAAAATATCGACTGTTTCTCTGGAATTTCAATATTAACGATGAAACTACATTTTTTCTCAAATTCAACGTATTTCGCGGAATTACGCATTTTTATAAATAATATTGTAACGGACTCTGAAGTTCAAAATTGTTTACTACATGGTTATTACTAGAAGTAGGAGGTACACATCCGGAGAAATTACTCGTAGGTTCAAGAATATGTCGAATGTTTCCAAGTAATTAGGGTTATTAAGAAGTGTGTTCTAAACTTCGAGATATCAAATATTCTAGTATGTGTGGAATAACAAAATGATCCATCAATTGCATCCTAAGTTAAGTCAGTTGAAAATAAAGTATTATACTGTTATACAAATCAGTTGTTTGATTAAATAAAAGTGTTAAGAATCCAGCCTAACAGCCTGTCAAGCCTAACAATATCTTGATTTTTATAAAATTCAGGCTAAATCAAGTTTATTAATGGAATAACTTGTTGCATTTATTTTATTTGCTTTTTCTATCGCCTATAACTTCTCCCTAAAACTCAAAATAGTTCATTATCGTTTATTTTTTTTATTTAATCATGAACTTATTCGAAAAACAGGTAGCTCTAGTTTTTATGCCGTTAATCGTATTTTGAATGTTGTATACATCCGTGAAATGGATTGTTTGCACAAGACTGGAATACTCGAGCATAAAAGGTATCTAAATCTGTATTATTTTCAGTCTTCTAATACTTTACAACAATCTGAGACGAAGACGTAACATATTTTTGGGAACATCTCAAGCATAAAGTGTTCCTATGTCAAAAAATAATAATATTGCAAACCGTAGTTATTTTTTACCCGGAAGTTGTTTGACATGAGATGAAGTTTACAGATAACTGTCATCTGTCAGGTTTTGAAGATTTAGGATTTACTGGAAGCGAATTTATCCTTTGAAATTGGAAAATTAGCATTATAATGCACAATTTCGCTAAATTCAGCGTCAGAGAACACTCGCGCCCGATAACTGTACATTTTAATCATTCTCGCCTTTATGGCCTCAAATGAAGTAATTTAAATGCAGCGTTTGTGCGAAACTCCCGGAGCCGTGGGATTTAAAAAATGAAACAAATCTATCTTAGTGGAAATAGGGCCGTAAGAATTCCATCCAGGATTTCGGCATTGACTAGGTGGATGGAATACGCGAAAGGGGGCTTTTAGTTTTGCTTCTTCTCATAGGTCCGAGATCCGTGTATATTGATCCGCCGGACGGAATACTAATGACCGCACTTTTATCCAGACTATGCCCACAGGATATCGAGCAATCGAATAAATTTATTCATTCTGCCGAGATGTTGACATTGTCCTGTTGTAAACGGGAGTGGTGGCCGATTTGTTCGAACTTCAACAAGTTCAACTTTTTTCGAAATATTCCATTAATGTATTGTTCGAATTCATTGGAATGTAAAAAAAGCTTTGTTTGGTTCACAAAGCGTAAGACATCGCAGTGCAAGATTCCCATGATTATTCAAATTCCTCGCCTATTTTAAAATCATATGTCCGCCCATGCTACGCGCCGACTTTAAAACAAAAATGGATTGTTCGCCCTCGTTGTTTGTTTTAAAATGTCTGACATAATCGCTCTCCAATGATTAAATGACAAATCAAAGTCGAATCAATTTAAACAAGCCGAAAATAAACATTTTCATTGCAAATAGATAAATTACAAGTGTCCGGTTCAAAACCCAAACACATCGACTGTTTTGTCATAATTTCACCAGTTTCGTTCTGATAATACTTAAGCCTGGTTCCCAATGAGGTGGACGACTCGACCTCTGCTTGACACAATTTCCATTTTTCGAAACTTTTTTGTGAAATGAATCCCCCCTCTGTCTAATGAAGTCCCAATTTTTAGTAAGCCTAGAGAAGCCTCTTCCAGTGGTCTTTGATAGCTTCTAAAACCTTCAATATTGACAAAGGTGACACAAGAACCCTATCCCTTTCACGTAAAAACGCTGGATATTAGCTAGTAACAAAAATAAATTATAAACGAATCGAATTCTCCAAAAACTCACAATTACTGAATAAGCAATTATAAGTAACGAAAACAGAAATGGATTTTACGATGGGATCGTGTCCGAGCTGCGAGTGAAAAATATTTAGACGTGACTCAGCCGTGTTATGCGAAGCGCAATTTATTTTGTTTAAAAAACCACCCACTGGGTGTTTACGATTTGAAAATTGAAATCGGAATTCGCCTGTTTGTGTTTTGATTCTCGGCGAAATTGGCGTGATCGATAAACATTAATAAAAACGCCGATATAAAGTGGATTATTTATGGTCGCAGGTCAATATTCGTATCGACATGTTTTTGTATAAATAGTTCGAGGTATTTTTGTTTTTCGCCACATAACTTATAATTTACGAGGCGTAACTGTTTGGGATTATTAAACCACATACCGTAAAAGTAGTCCCCATTGATGTTGGCGAAAAATAATGAAGACGTAGAGGGGCCATAACAATTTTTACAAGTTTTGAGCAAAATTATGTTTGGTATAACCTGCGCAAAATGGAATAAACGATAAACAATTATGTCGCCGCGCGAAATCTGGAGGAACATTTCCTTTTTAGACAGTTTCAAATTTCTTCTCGAAATTTCGACTTTTGGGGTCAAAAATTCGTACTTTCCATGGAATTTTGACATTTTTTGATCATCTCAATTTTCGTGATTTTTCACAAAATTTGCCTTTTTAATTTATGAATGTTGGCTTCATCTGGAAAATTTCGAATTTCGGATTTTTTCTCCGAGTTTTGATTTTTTTTTGAAGTTTCGATCATTCTCTCGAAATTTCAATTTTTTTTCAAAATCCGCTTTTGCTTTTGCGATTTTTCTAAATTAAACTCTACTTTGAAATGTCGCTAGTTTTCTTAAAATCAGCCTTTTTTTAGAAATTGTCACTCCATTTAAAATTCTATCCTTGATATTTATAAACAATTATTTTCAAAATTATATCATTTTATCAAAATTTAACTTTCTGTGCAAAATTTTCATTTGTGTTCTCAGAGTTTCGACTTTCTCCTTCTCGAATTCATTATTTTCTTTACATTTTAATTACTATTTTTGTTAAAATTTTTCTTTGTTAATTTAGACTTTATTCCCAAAATTCAACTTTGTTTCTTGACATTTTCTGAAAGATTTCGAATCTTCTCTCAATTTCGAAGTTGCATTGAAATTTCAAACCGATTCTCATTTTGCATATTTCTTCAAATTCCTTTATTTTTTCTAACATTAGAATTTTTCTGAACATTTTAAACTTCTAGAATCTAATTTTTCAAAAACTTTAACTGGCTTTTTAGAGTTTTCTTTTTTCTCGAAATCTTGATTTTTATCTCAAAATTCGATATTTAATATTACTGGAAGTTTTGACTTTTTGCTTGACATTCGTCTTTTTACTGAAAATTTGATTTTATTTGTTAAAATTCGTTTTTTTCTGAAAATTTTTCTTTTCATCAAAAATTCGAAATTTTGCCTTCATTCTCAAAATTCTATTTTTTTAGAATGTTCTTTCAAAAATCGTTTATTTTTTTTCAAAATTCTCCTATTTTTCTTAATATTCGTCTTCAACTGTCTTTCTTAATTCGTCTTTTTCTTAATTTTTTAACTCTTTTAAATTAAACTTTCCAGAAATTTCAACTTGTATCTTAAAATTCGCGTTATTTTCGAAATTTCGACTTTTATCTTGCAATATTTTATGTTTCTAGAATTGTAGACCTTTTCCTCGAAATTAGCTTCTCCTTAAAATTTTGACTTGCTCAAAATTCGTTGATGTGCTCTAAATTCGATCGGAATGTTAATAAAAAAGAATGTTAATAAAACAGCAAAAATACTGAATAAAATATTTTTATGTTTAGAGAAAAAAATTGAACTTCTTTATCGAATTTTTAATATAAATATTTAAATAAAAAAGAAAAAAATCCGAAAAAACTATTTTTAGCAAATTGTGTTTTTTTTAAACTCGGCTTTTTCAACATTCATCAAGTTTTTCCAAAATGATTTTTAATTTTCTGAAAATTCGAACTTTTTCTCTAAATTCGCCTTTTTCGAAATTGCGACTATTTTTTTCAACTTTTTGGAAATTTGAATATTATCTCAAACTTTTGATCATTTTCTAGAAATTTTTGACTTTCTCGTTGTTTTTTCAATGTTATCTTATTTTCGGAATAACATGTACCTCAACTTTTTTTTTTAAATTTCTGCCCTCTTCTAATTGTGGCTTTTTCTCAAAATTCATTTATTGTTTCAAAATTAAAAGGAAATTTTAATAAAGTGTAATAATTTGGAGAATAATATTTTTTGAATATTTCAAGAAAAAGCTTTCTTGTAAATTTCGATTAAGTTAAAATTTAAATAAAATAATGTTCTGAGAGAAATATTTTTGAATATTTCAATTGTTTTCACAAAATTCGTCTTTGGAAATTTCGGCTTTTTTAGGAATCCCAACATTTTTCGAAATATTCAGAAAAGGTTCGGGTTTTATTTCAAATTCAGTGTTCTGACTTTTTTCTGGAAATTCCACAATATACTAAGCAGGAAGATTTTCTGGTTTTGTTTTTTTGCCAATCAATTCTTAAAATAATTGCTACCCCCCTCTGAACGAAATCCTGTCTACGCCCTTTAGGATCAAAAGTTAATTAGGTCTCGAATTTCGAACTTCGTTTTATAAAATTCATCCAAAATTAAAAATTAGCAATTTAGAAAGTCGGATTCTTCAAAAAAATTAAAAATTCTCACGAAATTTTAAAAAATCAAAATTTTCACAAGTCGAAATTTTGAAAAAAGAAGAATTTTAAAACAATTAAATTCTGAAAAAAGTTGTAACGAAATTTTAAAAAATCAAAATTTTTACAAAAAGTCGAAATTTCGATGATAAAACGTCGAAATTTCCAAAAAAAAATAGTGAAAATTCTGAAAAAAAAGTTTTAAAAATATCGAAATTTAATTTAATTTTAATATTTTAAAAAAGTAAAAATGAAAAAATAAGTAAATTTTTGAAATAAAAGTCAAATTTACTACATGAAACTTTGAGAAAAAGTGGAAACTTAAAAAAAAAGTTGAATTTTTCAATTAGGTGAAACCTTGGAGAAGTTGTTGAAAGTACGAACAAAGGTGGACATTTTCGAGTAAAAGGTAAAAGTTTTCAAAAATGAATATTTCTACATAATCAAAATTCTGAAAAAGGTCGAAAATGTTCAAAATGTCGAAATTTTGAGAAAAATTCACTTTTTAAATAAATAAAAATGAACGAAAAAAGCAAATTTTTAAAATAAAAGTCCAATTTAATACATAAAAGTTGAAACTTTCAGAAAAAGTGGGAATTTTTGAAAAACGTCGAATTTTTCAAAAAGGAATAAAACTTCGAGAAATTGTCGAAAGTGTAAACAAAGGTGGACAATTTCAAGTAAATGGTAGAAGGTTTGAAAAATGAATATTTCTACATAATCAAATTTATAGAAAAAAATCAAAATGTTGAAAAAAGTCACAATTTTCAGAATAAATTTTTGTGTCAAAAAATTCGAAAATAAGTTAAAATCTTAAAGAAAGGCGAAATTCTGAAAGTGTTGAACTTTAAAATAAGTTAGAATTTGATAAAAAGTCTAAATTAAAAAAAATATTGCAAATTTTGAAATGAGATGTTTACAAAATATGGAGTCGAAATGTTTAAAAAAGCCAAGATTTTTAATAAAAATTGAAGTCAGACTTTTCAAAAAAGTTGTCATTTTTAGGAAGTTGAAATTTTGAAAAAATGTTCAATTTAAAAAATCAAACATTTTAACAGAATCGAAGTCGAAATTTTCAAAAATAATTGAAATGTTTCAAAAAAATAGAATTTAAAAACAGTCAGATTTGCAAAGAAGTTGAAATTTCGTGTAAAATTTAAGAAGAGGTTAACATTTTCAAAAATAAGGTCAAATATTTAAAAGAAAAAGGTCATATATTTCCAAAGACTTCAAAATTGCGATATCGGTCATATTTAAAAAAAATGACATATTAAAAAGGACATTTTTACAAAAGTGAAATAAATTTACAAAAGTGAAAATTTCCAAAAAAACAAATTTTTAAGAAAGACAAAAACTGTAAGAAGTCTTCTAAAAAAAAATCACAATATATTAAAATAAGCCAGAAGTTAGAATCTTTGCATAATTGCATAATTTTTAAAAATATTTAAAAAAGGCCAAAGTTTGAAAAAAAATTAAAAAAAAGTCAAATATTAAAAAACGGCACAATTTAAAAAATCGAAATTTAAAATAAAACTAAATTTTCGAAAGTCACAATTTTAAATACAAATGGATTTTTAAAAAGTGTCTATGTTTTTGATGGAACTTCCAGAAAAATCATTATTTTGAGAAAAATGAAGGTTTGAAAAAATAAGGAATTTTGAAGAAGTTTGTAAAGATTTTTTTCTACCGAAAGTCAAATTTTGTTAAAATAGACTGAATTTTGAAAATAGAATCGAAATGTCGAAAATAAAGCGAACCTGGGATTAAATCGAAATTTCGAGAAAGAAGCGAATCTTAAGTAATTCGTATTTTGAAAACAAAAACAAAAGTGTAAAAATGCAAATTTCGTAAAAAACAGATTTTTTTAAGAAAAGATCAGTCTTGAAAAAGATTCGACTAGAAATCTAATAAGAGCAAATGTTGCGTAACTGTCAAATATTACATAATTTTAGAATATCCTATCATATGCATCTTAGATTATCAATTTAAATTTCTTGAATCGTTGGCATAATTAAAAACGATTCTAAAAGCTAGTTAGCTAAGGGTTCTGTACAAGAAGTTAAATTCAGGTCCTAATAATGAGAAACCAAATATTTTTTTTGGTGGAACCGACTGGTCCTTGGTTATCTTCACAAACTGAAATACAGAACTTGTCTCCTGAAACCAAGAAAGATTAAAAAACACAACAAAGATTGCTCTAACGCGTTTCGACAGCCAAGCTGTCATCTTCAGAGAGAAACTGAAGATGACAGCTTGGCTGTCGAAACGCGTGAGAGCAACCTTTGTTGTGTTTTTTAATCTTTCTTGGTTTCAGGGGACAGGTTCCGTATTTCAATTGTCTATGTTTTTAAAAAGCTGAGATATTCAAACAAAAATAACGAAATGTTGGAAATAGGCGAAAATCTGGATAAAAGTGGAAATTTTAATCAAAATCTTGAAAAAATGTCCAAATTTTCGAAAGTCACAATTTTAAAAACAAATGGATTTTTAAAAGTGTCCAGGTTTTTAAAAAGCTGAAATGTAAAAAAGAAATAACGAAATGATGGAAATAGGCGAAAATCTGAAAAAAAGTGGAAATTTTAGTAAAAATCTTGAAAAAATGTCTACATTTTCATAAAAAGTTTAAATTTGAAAAAAATCAGAATTTTCGAAAAGGTCAAAAAAACAAGTAAAACAAAGTCTGAAGTTTGAAAAGAAGAACAAATTCTCAAAATAATTAAAAAATTAAAAGGCAGCACAATTTAAAAATATCGAAATTAAAAAAAAACAAAATTTTCAAAAACGTCAAAATTTTAAAAACTTATGAATTTTTAAAAAATTTTTATTTAAAAATTTCGATATTTTTAAAAAGGCTAAAGTTTTCAAAAAAGTTAAAATTTGGAAATGGGCGAAAATTTGAAAAAAGTGAAAATTTTTAAATCATAATTTTAAAAAATGTAGAACTTTAACAAAGATAAAAAACTTTTTTAAAAGAAATAAGACTTTTCAAAAAAGTCAAAATACTGAAAAAAAATCGTATAAGTTTCAAAAAGTCGAAATATGAAAAATAGCCAAAAAATTAAAAAAGGCCGAAGTTTGAACAGGTCAAAATTTAAAAAAAAACTAAAACCTTAAAAAAACTGCACAATTTTCAAAAAAAAATCGTCGCAATTAGAAAAAAAACAAAATTTTTTGGAAAATATAAAATACTGAAAGAAAATGATAATTTTTAAAAAGTCGAAGTATTGAAAAATAGCTAAAAACTTAAAAAAGATCGAAGTTTGAAACAGTGAAAATTTTCAAAGAACACTCAAACTTTAAAAAAAATGCGCAATTTTTGAAAAAAAAAATCGTCGAAATTAAAAAAAAGAACAAAATTTTTTGCAAAGGTCAAAATTTTAAAAACAGATGGGTAAAGAATGTCAAAATTATTAGAATTAAAATTTTCAAAATAAGTTAACATTTTAGAAAAGGGTGAAAATTTCAAAGGAGAGTCGAAATGTTGAAGTTAAAATTTCGAAACAAAAATTGAAATTTTCAAAATTAAGTCAAAATTTTTAGAAAAAGTTGAAATTTTGGAAGTCAAACCAGAAAAGGTCGACATTGTTAAAAAAGTGCATATTTTAAAATTTTGGAATAAGTCAAAATTTTCAATTTTGAAACCAAGAAGGATTAAAAACACAACAAAGTTTGCTTTAATGCGTCTCGATTGCCAAGCTATAATCTTCAGAGAGATTGTAATCCTTGGTTTCAGGGGACAAGATTTGTATTTCAAAATTTTCAAAAATTATCGAGCTCGAGCAACCTTTGTTGTGTTTTTTAATCGTTCTTGGTTTCGGGGGACAAGATTTGTATTTTAATTTTTGAAGATAACCAAGGACCAGTCCGTTCCACCAAAATCGAACTCTTCAAAAAAAGTGGGAATTTTCAAAAAGGTGACCCAAGAATTCTTTTCTTTAACGTAGACGAAGGGACGGTAATCAGCTAGTCCAATAATAAAAGCAATACGCACGACGATGCAAATTGCTGACCGTGGCGTTAGCCAAGAGGTTTGTTGGTCTCGGTAACGCCATGGCCAACAATTTACATCGTCGTTCGAGAGATTATTGGTTTTACCGCTAGATACACAATATACTATTTATTCTATGACTAAAAAAAGTCTTGAAAAATATTTTTGACGTCTAAAATAAAAGGCATCATCTACGTTGCGTGGCCCAGTGTAATCTGTGACATTTTTTTGGTAAATGAAGTAGAAAATGCTTGGAGTTTGATTTTGAAAAAGGCGCAAACATTTCGAAACGAAATTGTAATATAACGAGACGTTACCTCCGCGGGAAAATCCTTATGGGGTGTTTTAGCATGCAAGGAAAATTGTGAGGCTAGGCTCACTTTCCCCTCTTTATCCCCTCCTAGGATATGTTGACATAACATCGATTGCTTACGTCACACGCTCGAAGTACATTCCTCTCGAAAGCGACGAGCAGGCCACAACCCCTGAATTATTTGTTTTGTCCTGTAATGTTTATGTTGTTCATTTGAAGTAGTACGTCTGGTATGTTTCCATCTGCGATAAAAGGGCAATGAATCCCCTCCAATAAAGCCCGAAATAATCAGATCTTTGTATTTATTAATCCAATTTAAATTACGTGCGAAGTATCCAACATTATCAGTTCTGGATTTACGTGTAAGCTATACAAGCCATAGCTTAGGGCCCCCATAATTTTGCCCCTCCCACCTAAAAAAAACCATAATTGGCACTGACATAATACTTGGAGTTACAAAAGGTCCTATACAGTGTTGCCCAGAAGAACTTATAGGGAAAAATATGGTTGAGGACCTTTTTTTAGTCGTTGATAAAATATCTGTTAATCCTTTTTTTTTTTGACGCTTCATCAAAGTGGTCGGTAATTGTATAAGTTCTCTGTTTACCTCTTTTTATCATAAACTTGTCTTTTACTGTTTTGTGGAGAGTAAATTTTTAAATTGTTTCACACTCGTTGCAGCGAATTTTTTATTTTTATTGTTATACTAAGCGTAGACAATACACTGTCAAATATAATTGAAATCACATCCGGAGTGTAATAACGTTACGCCCGGCGCTGAACTCGCAATGTTTATCTACTAATTGGCCGAATGAAATGTAAAGTCGAATGAGCAGAATGAAATCTAAAAAAATGTTGAAAAAGTTGAACGAACTGTTATATCATGTAACGTTAAGCTACTACATTAATTGCATAACTAAATCAGTTTCCAAATAATTGATGTAAAACAACTATATAACGGCAGTATTTTGTAACACATTTCCTCACATTGATCATATAATTTGTTTTCGATTTGATCGTTTGATTCTTCATTTTTTCTTTTGGATTTTTTTCTTAAAATTTTCGACTTAAACTTGATACTTTTTCGTAAAATTTGAATTATAAAATCAAAATTTCGACTACTGTTTTCCGAAATTTTGATTTTTTTCGACATATGAAATATTTTTCTTAAAATTCTAACATTAAACTCAAGATTTAGATTTTTTTTTACATATTACGCTTTTAATATCCTAAAATTTCGACTTTTGTTCACAAAATCTCCAAATTGAAAATTTCGATTGTTTCCAATGTTTTTGAAACTGTGGACTCGACGTTAAACTCGAAATAAACAATCCGACTTTAATTGTAATATTGTTTCTTTTATCCATTTTGAGTCCAAATTAGAAATTTCGATACTTTTATGGAACTTCGCATTTGAAACATTTTATAGTTTGTATTTACCTCGAAATTTGGACTTTTTCAAAAATTCAGAATTTAGACTTGAAACTTTAATCTTACTAAAATTTCGATCTACCAAAAATATTTCATAAATTTCGATTTTTTTCCAACTTTGATTATAAAGATGGTGACTCTATTTCGACAAAGGAACATAACGTAATACAACAACAATTATCATATATCATTAATTAATTAATAAATACAGGGTATGGGAAAATAAATCACAATGAGGGTGCACACATATTTATGTAGGACATCTGCTTCTCGAGGTTCATCTCTAGTAAAAGCTAGTAAATGCAAGGGACAAGATTTGTATTTCAATTTTTCAAAATAGTTGAATTTAAAAAAACAAAATTTTATAAAAAGAGTCAAAATTTCAAGATTTCGAAACTCGAAAAATTCGAAAATGAGTCAAAATTTTGGAAAGAATTTGATAAGTAAACGAAACTTTTAAGATAAATCAGAGTTTGAGAACGTCAAAACGTTTGAAAAATGGAAATTTTGAAAATATATTTTGAAATATTTTAATTAAAATTTTCAGAGGCAAAATTTGAAAAATTCGAAATTTTGAAGGAATTGAAATTTTTAAAAAAGTTGAAATCTTCAAAAAATAAGAAATATTTTCAAATGAAGTCCACATTAAAAAACAGTATAAGAATTTTTGATAAAAATGGGAATTTGAAAAAAGTAGAAATTTTGAAATTCGAAATTTTTCAAAAAGTCGAAATTTACAAAAAAAGTCAACTTTTCTCGAAATTGTTAAGTCAAAACTTCGGCATTTTCTCAAAATGTTGACTTCTTTTGGAATATCTCCAATTTTTTCAAAAATTCTACTTTTCCAAAATTTCGACTTTTTCTCGAAGTTTTCACTCTTATATTCGATTTTATTTTCAAAATTGTTACCTTCTCGAAAAGTTGAGTTTTTTGTAGATTTCGAAAAATTCGATTTTTTTATGAAAATTTGGGCTTTTCTTCCAAATTTGTGTTTTATAGACATCTGCTTCTTTTGGAATTATCGACCGTGTCTGAAAATTATTTCAACTTTTTTGCGAAGAATTAACCTATTTGAAAATTTTGACTTTATAAAAATTTCGACGGAAAATTTTGACAAAACTTCAAATGTCCACTTTTTCAAATTTTGATGTTTTTGTAAATTACAGCTTTTTAAAAAAGTTCGATTTGGAAGATTTCCAATTTTTTTCGAATTCCCGTTCTTATCAAACATTTCGACTTTTTGGATCATACTTTGAAATATTCTTCCGCTTTTTTTTAATTTGGATCTTTTTGAAAAAACAAAGTTTTTGAAAAAATAAAATTTTAAAAACAGATGCATTTTTAAAAAATGTCAAAATTATTACAATTGAAATTTTCAACAAAAATTTAAATTTTGGAAAAGGGTGAAAATTTTAAAAGCAACTACATAGAAATTTTAAAATTTTGAGAATTTGCAATTTTGAAAGATTCGAAATATTCAGAAAGTCGAAATTTTCGAAAAATGTTCTAAGAAGTCGAAATTAGAAAAAAAATTCCCATCATTTTAAAAAAGTCAAACTATTAAAAAAAAAGCCCAAAAACTAAAAAAGTTTAAGGTTTGAAAAAAATCGAAATAAAAAAAAAATTCGAAAAAGTCAAAATTTAAAAAAAGAATCTTAAAAAAATTTCGATATTTTTAAAAAAGTTGAAATTTTCAAAAAAAAATTTGGAAAATGTCGAAGTTTTTAAAAAAAAAATCAGAATTTTTAAAAAGACGAAATATTGAAAAATAGCTAGAACTTAAAAAAAGTTTGAAGTTTGAAGGGATCAAAATTGTCAAAAAAATTAAAAAATGAAAAGACTGCAATTATCAAAAAAATCGATATTAAGAAAAACAAAATTTTTGAAAAAGTAAAACTTTAAAAACAATGCATTTTAAAGCTACAAATTTGAATAGATGGAAATTTTGAAAATAAATTAAAATTTTGATATCGAAATTCCCAAAAAGTTAATATTTAAAAAACCCGAAATGTTGAAAAAATCGAAATTTTCAATGACAGTCGAATTTTTCATTGAGGGGAAATTTTCAATAAAAGTCAATCTTTTCTAAAAAAATTCAATATTTTCAACAAGATCTAAATTTAAAAAAAAGTGGAAAAATTTTACAAAGTACAAGCTAAAAAGTCGGGATTTTTGATAAGAATGGAAATTCGAACAAAAGTGGAAAGTTTCCAAATTCTACATTTTTTTTAGAAAGCTGTAATCTACAAAACCGTCAAAATTTGGAGAAAAAGCCAAAATTTAGAAAAAGTGGACATTTGAAGTTACATATGTCAAAATTTTTAAATAGGCGCATTCTTCGCAAAAAAGTCGAAATAATTTTCAGAAACGGTCGACATTTCTAAAAAGAGCCGATGTCTTTAAAACACAAATTTCGAAAAAAAAGTCAAAATTTTCATAAAAAATCGAATTTTTCGAAATTTACAAAAAATTCGAAATTTCCAGAAAGTAAAAATTTTGAAAATAAACTCAAATTTAAGAAATAAACAATGAAAACTTGAGAAAAAGTCGAGATTTTGGAAAAAGTGGACATTTGAAGTTATGTCAAAATTTTCCGTCGAAATTTTTGTCAAGTCAAAATTTTCAAATAGGCGAATTCTTCGCCAAAAAGTCGAAATAATTTTCAAAAACGGTCGATATTTTTAAAAGAAGCTGATGTCTTCGAAACATAAATTTTGAAAAAAGTCAAATTTTCTTAAAAAATCGAATTTTTCGAAATCTACCAAAAACTCAAAATTTCGAGAAGGTAACAACAATTTTGAAAATAAACTTCAGTTTAAAAAATAAACAGTGAAAACTTGAGAAAAAGTCGTAATTTTGGAAAAAGTGGATATTTAAGGTTATGCCTGTGTGACTCTTACTGCCGCCACCTATTGGTACATAGAGAAACTATGGCCATCGCCAACATGTGTCGTATGCAAATAGAATGCAACCTGTTAATTCAGTACTTATTTGCTTTAAGATTTGTTGGCATTCTAGTTAGATATACCAAACTGACGAGATCTACTAAGATCGAAACCGGTTTTTGGTTTCCAAACTTTGAATCTAAGAAATGTTCAACTCTATTGGTCTGTGCTCTAGATCCGAAAGTTCTTAACTTTTGAACTACTGGACATACATTTTAAAAATCGATTTTTTTTATTTATATGAGTGGGACCTGAAAGATAAATTTAAAAATTCAACTTTTTATTTATTTGAGTAAAAGCTGAATGTTTTTTAGTACAATTCGCAAAGAGAGAGATTAAACCCTTGGGAGTATTGAGAGTAGAAGACAAAAATGAAGATATATGGCAATGAATTGTCCTTTTAAATGAGGATAAGTCTTAATTATCTAGGAAAATTCGCTTGGCTACGAATTCCAGAGTTAGGAAGTCCTATAGAAAAAAAAATCTCCATAGATCTCACTGTGCCAAGTTGGACTGCAGGGGAATTTTGTCTTGTTTGACTTAAAAAACATGCTCTTGGAAGGATTAGGGCCATCTGTTCTTGCGAACATCTTCCACGAAAGTAATTATTGTAGAAAAGAATCTCTAAACATCCGCCTGTACTCCAGTGTTTAGATTAGTGGATAGACCCGATCAACGTTTTATCATCAATTAGACCAATTGCTCTACTTTGAATTGAATCAAAAGGGCGTGTTTTGGATTTGAACTGCAAACACTGAAATAGTTTTCCAGTATTGGTCTAACTATGCTAGAGTAATATGTTTTTTAGCGAAACTGTTTTCACTTAAAAATTTAGTTAGATAATCGTAAACCAAACGAGGACTCGTTGGTAAGGTACCAACGAATCATTCTTTGGTTTTAATTCGAGTTGGATCGGATGCAAAAGTAAACGCCGCCACGGTCATGGAAGACCGTGTCCGAGAGGATGTAATGGGTGAACCCGCGGCACCGCTATCTAGATTCTAGATGTTAGTAGGAAAGAAGGTAAGAACCAAGACGGAGGTCAGTGTTCCATGTCGTGGGTATGCGACCTTCCTTTTCATGTATTTTTTGTTCCTCGCCGTGAATTAACGAATTTACTTGTGCACCACGGTCTGAAGCCTTTGTACTGTTTCTGTTCGCTTGACCAGCCGTCCGCCACCGCACTAGATAGGCCAGATAACAGAAGAACGACATTTGAATGGATACCACTGAAACGAAAACACAATTAACTACTCTATAATAAACTCATCGCATGCATTCTGCCGTGGCGAGTTTCTGGAACTAGCTCCAGTGAAAAGGAACGAGACGGCTTACGAGCTAAAAAGGGAATCTTTAACACAATTCGGAAGTCTTTTGATTATTTCACGTTTTTCACAGACGAATTTAAGGGTCGCCACCCAAGAGGTAACAATTCAATTTTCACAGTTTCTGAGCGATACAAATGACCACTTTCACTATGTTTCAGTGTGAGGTGGCAGTTGTGACAGCGGCTTAATGCTCGAATTCGTAAAGATTAAAGATCGCGACGTTGCACGCGAGCGCAACATGTAACGTATTCATAAATGAAGAGTCCGATGTGACGTAACGGCATCTCGGAATAAAAATAGTGTGCCACGGAGATGCCTCCGTGATAACGTGATCAAGTAAACAGTCCGACGTTCTTTGCATATCAATGTTATGTTGCGGTGACCTCAGTCGAATGTAGATAAAACGAACGGCGCGGCGTCCAAGTGGAAAAATTCCGCCCGAGATCGTAAATACGAAGTTTAATTAAATCTCGATAATTGCCATCTGAAATGGGTTTTACTGCACTTGTTACGTAGCTGTGGTCCCATTTGAGACACCAAAATCTGTCTACCAAACACGGGAGAAATAGGAGAAATATGCACTCCATTTTTATTAAATTTCCATGCAGAGTTCTATTGCATTATTAGCGTATTCCAATACAATAATTTTGAAAAATGGTCAAATTTCCATGAAAAGTTAAAAAGTTCAAATAAAACGCAGAATTTCTTTAAAAATTTTTTTAGAAAAAAATCGAAACTTCGTCCAAGAGTCGACATTTTCGAGAAAGTGACCAAAATTTTTGAGAAAATAATCGACGTTTTAAAAAAGAAATTATAGAACAAATGTTTCTGAGAAAATCCCAAATATGTCAAGAAAAACTCGTAACGTTCTAGAAAAAAGTTGAAATATTGAGAAAAATTTCGAAATTTCGCGGAAACGAGAGTCGAAATGTTCAAAAAAAGATAAAATTTTCAAAGAAAAAACATCAGAATTTGCAAAAACAAGATGTATCTTGAAAAAGTCAAAATTTTCCAAAAAAAATCAGAAATTTTTAACAATTTGTAAAATAATTCGAAATTTTCAAAAATTTACAAAAATCAAGTCAATCAAATTACAAAAACATTTTTTCTAATTCAAAATTTTCCAAGAAATCAATCCATTTAAAAAATTGCACAATTTTCAAAGAAAATCGAGCATTCTTAATTTTCAAAATATGTATAATTCAAAATTTCAAAAAAATTAGATTGGCGAAAGTGAAAATTTCGAGTGGTGAATTTTCAAAAAATGTCGATATTTTTAAAAAAGCTGAATTCTTTTTAAAAAGTTAAAATTTTGGAAATAGACGAAATTTGAAAAAGAAGTCGAAACTTTGAAATTCAAGTTTTGAAACACGCCAAAATTTTCATAAAAAGTTAAGTATAAAAAAAACGAAATTTTAAAAAACTTCGAAATGTGAAAAACATTTAACATTTAACAAAATTGAAACAAAATATGGAAAAAAGCCACAAAATAAATTTCTACATTTCGAAAAAAAAAGTTGAAATATCGTAAAAAAAATTCCAAATTTCTAGAAACAAATTGAAATTTTGCAAAACCACTCTAATTTTCTGGTCACAGAAAAATTAAAATTTCGTGAAAAATTAATAATAAATTTGAATAATTTCGAAAATTTTCAAAAGCGTCGAAATTTTGCAAAATTGCGTGATTTCTATAAAAAATTATATTCTCTAAAACTTCGAAATTTCGTGGAAACGTAAGTCGAAGTGCTCAAACAAAGTTAAAAATTTTGCATAAATTCGAAAATGTTGATAACGAATTAAAAGTTTAAAACTTTTAAGGAAAAAAATCAGAATTTTCAAAAAGGTTGAAAGGTTTTGCAAAATATTCCTAAAATTATTATTAATATTATTTTTGAAACAAATGTCAAAAATTTCAAAAATTGGCCGAAGTTAAAACTGTCGCAATTTTCAAAAAAATTGGAAAATTTTGAAAGAATAATTTCAAAATATTTAAAGTCAAAATTTTGACAAAATCTCTAAATTTTCATAAAAAGTTGAAATTAAGAAAATCAGCAATTTTCAAGGTCAAATTTTGATAAAAAAATTAGAAAAAGGCCAAAGTTTAAAATGAAAGTAAACATTTTCAAAAAAATTCAAAAATTAAAAAACATCACAATTTAATAATATCAAAATTTAAAAAACAGAATACTCGAAAATGTCAAACATTTAAAAACAAATAAATTTTTAAAAAATTTCGATAGTTTTAAAAAAGCTGAAATTTTCAAAAAAAATTATAAATCTTGGTAATAGGCGAAAAACTGAAAAAAGTGGAAATTTTAAAGTCAACATCTTGGAAAATATGAATATTCAATAATTTTTTTTTTAAATCGTAAATTTCCAAAAAAGTCATAATTTTAAAAAGAGAAACGTGTAATTTTTAAAAAGTCGAAATATTGAGAAGTAGCCATAAACTTAAAAAGGTTGAAGTTTGAAAAGGTCAAAATTTCCAAAAAAAATTCGAACATTAAAAAACTGGCAATTTTCAAAAAAAGAAAATCGTCAAAATTAAAAAAAAAAATTTTTGAAAAAGTCAAAATTTTTGAAACAGATGAATTTTGAAAAAATGCCATAATTATTCAAATTGAAATTTTCAAAAAAAGTTAAAATTTTAGAAAACTGAAAATTTCAAAGGAGGGTCGCAATTTTGAAGTCAAAATTTCGAAAAATGTGACACTTTCATAAGAAGTTACCACTTAAAAAAAATGAAGATTTTAGAAAAAATCTAAAAATCTAAAAATAGTTGAAAATTTCAAAAAAGTCTACGTATTGAAATGAGCCTTGAAAAAATTCTAATTTTTTCAAGAGTTAAATATAAAAAAAAAATGAAATTTTGAAAAGAAAGTCAAGATTATTAAAAATTCGACATTTTAAAAAACGTCGAAACTTAAAAAAGTCGAAACTTTGAAGTAAAAACTTTCAAAATGAGTTAAAATTTTTAAAAAATTCGAAAATTTACATTAAGGGCCGAAATTTAGAAAAATTTAAAAAAGTCAACGTTTTGGAGAAATGTCGAGCCTTGAAAAAAATTCGATATTTTTAAAAGTTGATTATAAAAAAGTGAAATTTTGAAAAGAAAGCCAAGATTTTTAAAAAGTTCAACATTTTAAAAAATGTCGAGACTTAAAAAGGTCGAAATTTACAAAAGGGATCGAAATTTTGAAAAATGGTCTAAAATTTCAGAAGTCCACATTTTGAAGAAATGTCGTGACTTAAAAAAAATTCAATTTTTTTAAAAGTCGAATAACAAAAATGAAATTTTGAAAAGAAAGTACACATTTTTAAAAACTCGACATTTTAAAAAATGTCAAAACTTAAAGAGTCGAAATTTTGAAGTCGAAACTTTCAAAATGAGTTAAAATTTTGAAAAAAGTTGAAAATAGACAAAAAGGATCGAAATATTGAAAACACTCGAAAATTTCAAAAAACTCCACGTTTTGAAGAAATGTTCGGCCTTGAAAAAAATTCAGATTTTGTTTTAAAAGGCGAATGAAAAAAATGACATTTTGAAAAGTAAAGATTTTTGGAAAATTCAACATTTTCAAAAATGTCGAACTTAAAACGGTCGAAATTTTGAGGTCAAAAATTTCAAAAGGTGTTAAAATTTAAAAAAAGTCAAAAATTTACAAAAGTGATTGAAATTTTGAAAAATAGTCGAAAATTTCAAAAAACTCCACGTTTTGGATAAATGTCGAGCCTTGAAAAAAATTCGATATTCTTAAAAGTTGAATATAAAAAAGAGAAATTTTGAAAAGAAAGCCAAGATTTTTAAAAAGTTCAACATTATAAAAAATGTCGAAACTTAAAGGTGAAATTACAAAGGATCGAATTTTGAAATGGTCTAAAATTTCAGAAGTCACATTTGAAGAATGCGTGACTTAAAAAAATCATTTTTTAAAGTCGAATACAAAATAAATTTGAAAGAAAGAACATTTTAAAATCGACATTTTAAAAAATGTCAAAACTTAAAGAATCGAAATTTTGAACTTTAAACTTTCAAAATGAGTTAAAATTTTGAAAAAAGTTGAAAATATACAAAAAACTCTACGTTTTGAAGAAATGTCGAGCCTTGAAAATAATTCAGATTTATTGTTAAAGGCGAATGAAAAAAATGACCTTTTAAAAAGTAAAGATTTTTGGAAAATTCGACATTTTCAAAAATGTCGAATTTAAAAAGGTCGAAATTTTCAAAATGATTTAAAATTTTTAAAAAATTCAAAAATTTAGAAAAAGAATCAAAATTTTGCAAAAATGTCGACATTATTTAAAAACATACGATTATCAAAAAAAGTCAAAAATTCAGAAAAAATGTTCTAATTTTTAAAATTTCGGAATTTCCAAAGAAAGTCTACATTTAAAAAGGTCTGAACTATTAAAAAAGTCGAAATTATAAAAAATATTAATTTTGGGGAATATCAATTTTAAGAAGGGTCAAATTTTAAAAAAGATCCAATTCTAAAATTAAATCAAAGTGTTGAAAAAAATTCAGCCTTTCGAAAAACTCGACATTAAAAAAAATTAAAAGTTTAAAAAACCAAGGTTTTGTAAAAAGTGGCAATTTTCGAAGTCAAATTAAAAAAATCGAAATTTTAAACAGAAATACACATTTTTTAACAATGTCGAAATTCTGGAAGTTAAAGATTTTGAAAAAAAACGAAATTTTGAAGTAAAAATTTTTTATAGAAAGCAGAAATTTTGCAAACAGTTTGAAAAAAGGTCAAAATTTTAAAAACATCCAACTCTTCAAAAAACTTTACATTTTCAAAAAAAAAAGTTTAAATATGTTCCAATTTGAGGGCCCTCCTTATGATCTTTACGTCTTCCCAGGTATTCGGGCCCCACTAAAGTCATGGTTTTATGTAATTTTGTAAATTCGCAAAAAAATTTGATGGAATTCAAAAGAATCCCCCAGGGACTGAATGGGATTCATCAGAAACTGAGATTACTCAAAATATTATGAAAAATCTGGAGAAACTGAAAAGAATTTCGGAAAATCTAAAGCAAAATTTCTCAACTTAAGGAAATTCAACAAAATTTGAATAAAATCAACAAAACCTTTAATAAAGTATACATGTAAAAATTGGGAATAATTTTAAAAAATCCGAATAGAATTCTGAAAAATCAAAAGAAATTTAGCAAAAGCTGAAAGGGAGTCCCCAAAACTCTGAAAAGAATTTCACAAAACCTGATCAAGATCTATTTAAAAAGAAAAGTGAATTACACTAAATTTATTGGAAAATGAAGTTTGAGGAAAATCAGGATTAGGACAAAATAAATTGAGAAATCCGAAAAAAATACAGAATGTGAGAAATCAACTAGAAAAATTTGAGCATGCGTTTTTCATAAAATTGCGGACACCGTCATGCTGTTAAACGAACGTTTTCCCACTCGTGCATTTTTCGCCAGGGAACTCGTTCTTTGTGTGTAAATTATTTTATTCAGCAATTGTTCCTAAGAGTGATCTACATTGTCGGAAAACGAGCGCAAATAGATGATTGCAGGATTGTTTCGCGTTTTGTAAACAATCGTTCGTCTTTTTTTTCACTCTCTCATAACCTCCAGTGAGAACTGGCGCCTTTTCTCACGACTCGCGGTTTTAATTGCGCACCAAAGACGAATGTCAAAATCAACGGAGCACCCGCCAATTGTACGATATTGTGACGGTTGACTTGTGCTCTTGATAAAGTTGTTGCCATGTTCTCAGCAACAACATGATTCCATTTATTGTGGCGATAATTTGTGTAATCTAGTAAAAATGTGTTAAACCCAATTTCATTTCCACAACACGAGAAGATAATGTTATCAATATCACTCCTCTTCTGACTGTCTATCTAAACAAAATCGAAATGGTTACGTGCATTTCTCGATTAGATTAGAATTTTAGAGCGTTAAATGGGTTACGTGTACTATTGTTGCTAAGGTGCGTTTCTAAATAAAAACTAATTTTAGAAAAGTGAATGTTTAAAAAAAAATTCGAAAGAACATTAAAAAAAAGCCCTTTGTATTACACGCTAGTTATTGGTGGGAGCATTCCGTCTTCATACCTATGGCGTTTAAGAAAATTTCCTGTTACAAGCTTTTTATAAAAATTTTGATTTTTCCCTTAAAATGTAGCTTTTTTTGGTAATTTCGAATTTAAGATTCGAAATTAAAAAAAATCCTTTAACTCGAAATGTACGTAAACAATTTTTAAAATTTCTGGATCTGTCCCCGATTGTACTTAAAAAAAAATGAGCTGTAACTCGAAAAGTGAAACTTGAAAAAACATTTTTAAACATAAGACAATAAATCTTTGCACATTTCGTCACTGCATCGCAGAAAAGCCACATCCCGATAAAAATACGACCGGCAGCTATGAAAATAAGAAAGCAAAACGAACAAAAGTCAGGGGGGCCATAAAAAGACCACCCGTCTGGGACATTTAAAGTCTTTAATATTCGCAGCGCTAGTTGCATGTTTCATGAAGTTGCCGGCATCTCTTATTCGGTCGTCTTTTTTCGCGTTTAAGAATCCGGCTGGCGGGCAAAAATCCAGCGCATACTATCGTACCTGCATCTCTCGGATCGTGAAACGGCTCAAACGACCTAACTATATACCTTTGCGCGAACCAGAAAACCGCATCAGCATCCGAAAGTGGCCGCGGGCGAAACCGCGGCGTTGCCATCGCGCCGTGTGTCACGGCCAACACCGATGTGACGGAGCGCGAGAAAACGAAACAACAACGAGAAAAAAAGAAGCGATAATGAGCCGGCAACAAAACTAATCAGTCTCCGCTAAAGGCTTCTCTGCCAGGAAATTGCAGACTGCGAAGTGTTTTAATATCCTGGATCAGATTAAGTTGGAATTGGAAAAACTAGGGATCGATTAAGCGGCTTCCTTGCGTTTTTAATACCAACAGAAATGTCAACGAATGTTCAGTCGATTGACGTACAGTTACTTAGTATTAAGGCGACTTTTTTGGAAGTTTCATATTCCTTTTTGATGACTATCAAACTCAAAAAATATCCTTTTTATTTTTTTGTCTTCCTTGTAACAGTTGCGTATTCGTGCTTTATATGTTCACTAGCAGCTATCCACGTCTTTGTCTCCGTGAAAGAAAGGAAAGAATTCTGGTATCATATTTGTTTGAAAAATTTGATTTTATTGAAAATATCGAATTATTTTGATGATTGTGAAATTTTAAAATATCCTCTCTTTTCAACATGTTATTTTCTCGTTCCCAAAATTTCAACTTTTTCTCTAAACGTTGACTTAATTTTGAAAATTCCGACTTTTTTCGAAGTTTTGTCTTTTTTTGAAAATTCTTATTTCTTTAAAATTCCATTTCTGTCTTTATTAAAAATTTTCTTTTTTGGAAATTTCCTTTTTAATGATGTTTCGATTTTTTTAAAATATTTTATCTCGAAATTTTAAATTTTTTAATTTTACATTTTCGATCTAATTTTTTGAAAATGTTGGTCTTTTTCAAAATTCCCATCTTGTTATCGATCTTTTTTAAGATGTTGACTCGAAATTTCACCTTTTTATGCAAATCTAACTGTTTTTAAATTCGATTTTTTTAAACATTTCAATTCTTTTTAAAAATTTAATTTTTTTTTTTGGTGTTTCGACTTTATAAACATTGAGTCACTTGAAACGTTTGTCTTTTTAAATATAACTTTTTTTCAAAATTTCGAAGTTTTCTTAAAATTTTTACTTTCTGAAAATGTCGATTTTTTAAAAAAAATTTAATTTCCATTTTTTCCAAATTTGAATTTACTTTCTAAACATCCATTACACTATTTCGACTCAAAATGTTGTGAACTTTGAAAATTCCTACTTTTTCGAAATTTTGTCTTTTTGAAAATTCAGTTTTTTTACACTTCCTGGTTTTTGTATAATATAATGTTTTAATTTTTTTTGGAAACTTTTAACCATTTCTGTCTTTATTAAAAATCTTTTTTTGAAAATTTCCTTTTTAATGTTTCAATTTTTTTAAAATAATTTGAGTTTATCTCGAAATTTTAAATTTTTTGAAAAATGTTGACTCTTTTTACATTTTCGATATAATTTTTGAAAATTTGACGTTTTTTCAAAATTCCCATCTTGTTATTGACCATTTTTAAGATGTTGACTCGAAATTTTACCTTTTTTTGCAAATCTAGTTGTTTCTAAATTCGACTTTTTTAAACATTTCAATTCTTTTTGAAAATTTGAATTTTTCGAAGTTTCAACTTAAAAACATTGACTCCCTTCAAACGTTTGTTTTTTTAAATACAGTTTTTTTCAAAGTTTCGATGTTTCGTTAAAATTTTTACTTCCTGAAAATTACGATTTTTTTTTGAAAAATTTTAATTTCCATTTTTTCCAAATTTTAATTTACTTTCCAGATTTCATCCATTTCACAACTTCGACTCGAAATCAAAATCTTAAAGAGACTCTAGATTTTCGAGTCTCTTTTAAGATTTAATTTACTTTCGAATTTTTTGAAATTTTTCACATTAAATTTTCATCTTTTTCGAGTTTTTTCAAAAATTTTTATTTTTTAATATTTGATAATTATGAAATATTTTTTTTGAAAACTTCTACCGTTTTCAAAAATATCCACTTATTTTTTGAACCCTTTCATCTTTTTCTAGTTTTTCCAAAATTTTTATTTTTTTATATTATTTGATTATGTTGAAACATTTTTTTGAAAACTTCTACTGTTTTCCAAAATATCCACTTTTTTTTGAACATTTCCACAAAATTTTGACTATTTCTCAAAGTTTTTACTTATCCATTTGAAAATTTCAACTTTTTATAAAAATTTTGACTCTTTCTTCGAAATTTCGACTTTTTCTTCGAAGTTTCGACTTTCATCTAGAAAACTCGATTTTTATTTGAAAGGTTGAAAAATTCGACTTATGTCTGAAATTTTCACTTCTCTGAAAAATTGACTTTTTTCAAAATTTCCACTTTTGAAATTCTTGAATTTTTTTTTACAATTTTTTTTGGAAATTTCGACTTTTTATCGTTAAATTTTGAATTTTTCTGAAAGTTATGACTATTTCCGGAATATAAACTTGTTTCAAAATTTCGACTTTTTGTGTAGTTAGATTTCTTTTGAAAATTTTTTTGGAAGTGTTGACCTTTTCTTCGAAGCTTGAAATTGTTTAAATTTGTTTTTTTGAAAAACTCGCATATTCCTGAAAAAATCAATGTTTTTTTGAAAATTCTGACTTTCTAAACTTCGAATTTTTAACATTTGGAACTAACTCTTTAAAACGAATTCGAGACTTAACTTAATTTCGATTTAAAAGGGTAGTTTAGAAACTAGTATTTTTGAAATTTAAACTGAGAAGTTCCAAAAGAGGTCAAAATTTAGAAAAAATGTCGAGTTTAAAACCTGAATAGGAATTTTGAGAACAAGAACACAAAGCATATTTTCGGCTTGAATTAAAAAATTCTACAAAACTGTTTCCCTAAATTTTGAGTTCAAAGGCAAAATTTGAAAATGAGATCGAAATTTCGAGAACAAACTTTAAAAAAATGTTCCTCAACATTTCAAGTTAAACATCGGAAATGCCAAATTAAAGCCAAAATTTCGAGTTTAAAACCTAAATTTTTAGAGATTTATATATAAAAAAAAAAGAATTCTAATCACCGGAGATTCGGATAAGTTCATGTGGAGACACATTCATCAACGACGTCAGATCTTAATACGTATGGGCAACTTTAAATATAATCGCGTGTGTATTATTCATTGCATAGATTTTAAGTGGTTTTTAATGCTTATTTTTACCACCTTAGAGGCTGAATTTTGAAAAGTTAGTGCTCACCTACGTATTATGGGAAACACTAGTGTGAAATTTCATGCTCCTACACGCATCGGTTTAATCTATTCGTTGTCTGTCAGTAATTTTTAAGTAGATGGGATATTTCGGACTTTATTTGTAATTTGATTAATAATACGCAATTTTGAAGAAAAAAACCAAGATTAAGATAAATATTGGAAAAAAAAAAACAGATAGTTTCGAAATTAACAGCTAAAAATTGAGATTTTAGGAGGAATTTGAAATATTGAGGTTAAATTGAAATTTGAAGAAAAATATCAAAACTTTAACATTAAAATTACAACAAAATATTCTCGTTTACAATCGAAATGTTAGAGAAAAGTGCAATTACTAGGACAGGAATTATGGAGAAAAAAAACCAAATTTTCAAATAGATGAGGGTTCATAAACAATTTCGGAAATAAAACCAAAATTTCTACAAGAAGTTAAAATTTGGAGTTTTTAAGCAAGCAACTAGGAAAAAAAAATTTCAAATGAAAAATTTCCTTGCAGTTTCGACTTTATAATCAAAATTTGATACAAAAGCGAAAATGGAAATTGTGAAAAAGACTCGAAATTCTTAGCAAATGTCAAGATTACACCATTTCGAAGAAAAGTAGAAATTTCGGAATTGGACAGAAATTTTAAAATAAAATTAAAACCTTGAAGTCGAAATTTCGAGTTCACATTTTGGAAAAAATTCGACAAAAACAACAAAAATCGAATTTTTAAGAAATAACTTAAAAATTGGAAGCGAAATATTATTCTGAAACTGCCTAAATTTTTGGGGAAAAACGTACAATTGAAATCGTAACTAGATATTTGGATTTAAACTTTTAAAATTTTCTAGTTTTTTATCTTAAAAGTTCGATGTTTTTCAAAATTGTAATGATTTTTGGAAAAATCATTTTTTTTAATTTCGAATTTTTCAAAAAAAAAACGACCTTTTTTGAAAATTTCAACAATTTTTCAAAATTTCGACTTTTCGAAATTTCGACTTTTCAAAATTTAGACTTCAAAATTTAAATTTCATTTGATAATTACGATTTTTTGAAAAATCGCTCTTTTGATAACTTTAAAATTTTTTCAAAGTTTAGGTTCTTTTTTTAGTTTTCTACTTTTTTCAATATTTTTACTCTTTTTGAAAGCTAGGACTTCAAAGTTTCGTTTTTTTAAGTTCCGATATTTTCAGAATTTTCGAATTTTTTTAGATTAAACTTAACAAATTTGGAATTTTTTTCAAAACTCGACATTTTTTCAAAACGTGGACTTTTTTGAATTTTCCGACTATTTCAAAATTTCGGTTGTTAAAATTACCATTTCTCAAAATTTCGGCTTTTCTTCAAAATCTTGACTTTTTTGAATAATGTCGATATCTTTTCAAAATTTCGAATTCTATTTTTAAATTTTCCACTGTTTTCAACTTTTTGAAAGTTTTGATTATAAAGTTTCGATTTTTTAAAGTTTCAATATTTTTTTAATTTAGATTATTTTGAAAATCTTGCCCTTTTCAAATCTTAAATTAGAATTAGGAATATTTTTCTAGGTGCGACATTTCTTCCAATCTTATTTTTTTAATTCTAATAACATTTTATTAAAAAGGTCAACATTTTTTTTAAATTTTGCGTCTTTTGCAAAATTTTATTTTTCGAAAATTCGTGTTTTCTAAGTTTCGAATTTTTCAAAAATTTCAACCTTTTCTGAAAATTTCAACAATTTTCCAAAATTTCGATTTTCCAAAATTCCGACTTTATTTTTTTATTGAAAATCGCAACTTTTTTGATAATTTTGACATTTTTCAAAATTTAGGTTCTTTTTTAATTTTTTACTTTTTTCAACATTTTTACTCTTTTTGAAAGTTTTCATTTCAAAGTTTCGACCTTTTTAAGTTTCGACGTTTTCAAAATTTTTTAATTTTTTTAGATTAAATTTTTAGAAATGTTGGAATTTTTTTAAAGTTCGACAAGTTTTCAACACTTGGACTTTTTTGAAATTTTCAATTACGTTTCAAAATTTCGGCTGTTAAAAATACCATGTTTTAAAACTTCGACTTTTTTAAAAAAATTTCACCTTTTTTAACGATGTCGACATCTTTTTGATTCTTTTTTTAAATTTTCGATTTTTTCAACTTTTTGAAAGTTTTGATTATAAAATTTCGATTTTTTAAAGTTTCAGCATTTTTTTAAAAGTTAGAATATTTTGAAAATCATTTGACCTTTCGGACCTTTTCAAAATATCAAGTTTTTTAAATTAGAATTTGGGATATTTTTCAAGGCTCGACATTTTTTCAAAACGTTTCTTTTTAAAAATTCTCCTAAAATTTCTTCTTTTTTAAAAGGGTCAACAATTTTTAAATTCGACGTTTTTTTTCAAAATTTCGAATTATTTTGACCATTCCGACTCTACAATTTGGATACTTTGAACATTCCTACTTTTTTTTTGAAAATATTTGTTTTTTGAAAGCTTTTAATTTCATTTTATTCCAAACTTCGACTTCTTTCGGAACTGCGAACTTTTCAAAATGTTGACTTTTAAATATTTCAAATCTGTTTAAATTCCAGTTTTTCAAGACTCCCATTTTTTTTCGAAATTTTCAATTATTTTTACAAATTGGGATTTTTTAAATCTCGATTTTTTTAAATATCTTGATTGGTTAATTAGTTTTAAAAAATGTAAACTATATTCTTATGTAAAAGTGCGAAATATACCTAGTACGTTAAATTATAATGAATTAATTTTTTTTTAAAAAGTAATATTTTTTAAAAAATCGAATTTAAATAAAAAGTTGAAATTTTTAAAAAGGTCGAAATTTTAAAGTAGAAATTTATCAGAAAAAGTCGGCTTCGATATTTTTCGAAATTTTGACTTTTTAAAATTTCGATTTTCTTAAAGATTCAACTGTTTAAGTTTTTGAATTTGTTGGAAAATTTAAGACTTATATTTCTGAAAATTACGTCTTTTTATTGTTTTTCAATATTTCGACTTTTTTTATAATTGGATATAAATAGTTTTCGAAGTTTCAGTTTTTTTTTTTGAAAATTTTGATTTTCTTCCAATTTCAACCTTTTACGAAAATTTCGACCTATTTAAAATTTCGCATTTTTTAAAAATTGTCGAATTTATTCACACGACATTTTTTGAACATTTCGTCTCTTTAAAATTTCTACTTTTCTTTATTATTTTTCAAATTTTCGAATTAAAGCCATTTTTCAAAATTTCGAAAACAATTTTAAATTTCGACTTTTTAAAAAAATCTTCACTTTTTTTAACTGCTGACTTCAGAAAAATAAAGAGGAGCATGAATATATTGTTCATACTCGGAGGGGGGAAGGGGAGAACACAAGTTAAAAAAGTTGGGAACCCCTGATCTAAACTAACAGGTGCGCAACATCCGCACCCTATCATATAAGGGCTCAGGAAAGCGGTTCATTTTTATTAATCTCCGTTTTTGTACAAAGGTTAAATTTTAAAAAAAATTGGAATACGAAACTGGAAAGCTTAAGAAAAAATCAATATTTAGAGAAAAATCTAAAAACAACAGAAATATTTTTGAATTATCGAATCTAACATCTAATTACGCATTTTTGCAGAAAAGCAAACTGAAGAAAAAATGAAAGATATTAAAAAAGTGAAAACGAAAGTGAAACTTCGAAATTTTGAATTTAAATTCGAAAAAAAAAAGGAAACATTGGGATCAAGGTTTAAATTTTGAAAAAGCGATTGGGGTAAAAACGTAAAACTGAAACCGTAACTAGATAATTAAATTTGGATTCTCAAAATTTTCGATTCTTATTTTTCTTAAAGTTTGATGTTTTTCAAAATTTTAAATTTTTTCGAAAATGCGTTCTCTTATAGTTTTCAGTTTTTCAAGAATTTCAACCTTTTTTGAAAATTTTAATAATTTTTCAAAATGCCGACTTTTCAAACTTTGGATTTTATTCGAAAATCAAGATTTTTTTTTGAAAATCGTAATTTTTCTAATCATTTTGATATTTTTTCAAAATTTCAACATTTTTTTTCAAAATATCAACATTTTTTCAAAATTTCAATTTTTTCAGAATTTTAACTTTTTTTGAAAATTTTAGAAAAATTTCGACTTTTTTAAAAGGATCGATATTTTTTGAAAATGCGACATTCTTTCAATATTTCCAATTTTTTTGAAGACTTCTACTCTTTAAAATTTCTAGGAAATTTAAAAATTCGTACTTTTTGTTTGAAACAATTCGCATTTTTTGATATCTTTTTTCTGAAATTCATTTTTTTCAAAACTACGACTTCTATCGCAATTGCGAACTTTTCGAAACGACTCTTTTTAAATGTTTCGAATCTTTTTAAATTCCAGTTTTTTCAAAACTCGAATTTTTTTTCGAAATTTCCAATTATTTTTACAAATTTGAATTTTTCGAAATCTCGACTTTTTTAAATATCTTGAATGATTCATAAATTTTAAAAAAATATCATTGTCATGTAAAAGTGCGAAATATTATAGGTTAAAATGATAAAGAAATGTTCAAAAAAAAGTAATTTTTTTTTAAAAAGTCGAATTTAAATAAGAAGTTGAAATTTTCACTAAAGTCGAAATTTTAAAGTAGAAAATTATCAAAAAATGTCGAGACTTAAATAAAATCGACATTTTAAAAGTCGAATTATTTAAAAGGCGAATCTTTTAAGGTTAATGTCATCTTGAGAAAATCTTGATATTTCTAAATAACATGTTTTTACAATTTGTTTGTTTTTCTTTGTCTTCTACCTGAAGGGCAAACATAAATGGAGACTACCACAGTTGGTCCATGGATACTACGAATGGACCAGCAAGAAATTTCCTCGAAGCTCTCCCGTCCGAACTAGCTGGGAAAAAATTAACGAGCGTAGGGGGCGGATTGACCGCCGCGCCGCGGGATCAATACGGGACGCTCCGAAAGTTTCGTTTTAGGGACGTTATCGTATCGACCCCCCCCCCCCTCCCCCTCTTGGCAGACAATAATGGAAAGAGCGACTCCGGTCGGTTGATCGTGATTAATTTAGAATGTAAGATGCATGGTCACGGCTTCGATTTCCCCTTGAAGAGTTCGTTTCCTCGACGTGGACGACAGGCACGATGCATTATGTCGAAATATTCCGAAAGAAGGTTGTATCGATTCGAAGCCATGCCCGATTCTAATTTTACAACCGCAGACTTATTTCCACTGTGATTGTGCCAGTGGGAAGTCATCAAAAATCTTCTTCTTCTTGAGGTGCCTATCCGTTTCGAAAGTTTTTTTTTAAGTTTAATCCACTCGCAAAGGGTAGCCCCATTATGCCTTCAAGGCACTGCGAGTAGGATGCGGTGGCGATGATCCGCCTTTAACATTGACAATCATATTGGCAATTATAACTTTATTTGCAGCCCCTCGAAACAACTCCACCGAGGTCATACCGAACCAGTTTCGCAGATTTCGGAGCCATGAAATTCTTCTCAAAAATCAGCTTGTTAAAATTGTAGATTTCACAACATCGCAATCGTATCACAACAGCAAGGATTTGGCGAACACTCCAATCTCTTAACATCTGGTTCCTTTACAACACGTCTTAGATTATTTTGTGCTCCTTGACCTCTTTTTGATCAATTTGTGCTCTAAAATTTTGTGCTCTGCACTTTGGGTTAGTTGTTATTGATATTTATGTTTATTAATATTCTTCTCTTGTCTTCAGGGGCCAACTTATCCAAAATTTGTCAGATTGTAATTTCAAATTATTTCAATCGCTTCACATTAATTTTTTTTGAAATGTTGACTTTTTCCACAGAATTACCTTTTCTGGACCACTTTTTTCTAGAAGTTTCACATTTCTTTTTTAACATTTATTTTTTGGTTCTCTAGAACTTTGGCTTTTTTTAACTAGACAATGGACATTCTAAAACTTTGTTTACCTTCGTTGAAATGTCAAACTTTTTCTTAAACATCTCCTTAAAGAAAAAAGTAGAAATTTCGACAAAATTACTTTTGTAAATTCCGACAAAAATCGACATTTTTTTTGGATATTTCGTCCTTTTTCCTAAAATTTGATCTTTGGAAATTTCGACTTTTTTTCGTTACTTTTTCGAAATATCGATATTTCGATTTTTTTCCTCTAAATTTTGACTGGACCAATAAAACCGTATTTTATGGATATCTGGGACCATTTTAGGTAAACTTGTGTCCCCAAAAAGAAAGCATTATCTAAAATAGCAAGTCCATGTTGAAATAAATCTGACCAAACATCGCAACATAAAAAAGTAAAATTTTCGAGAAAATTATTTTTGGAAATTCCGAGAAAAATCGACCTTTTTTGAATATTTCGTCCTTTTTCCTAAAATCTGATCTTTGAAAATTTTCCATTTTTGTCGTTACTTTTTCGAAATATCGACTTTTTCCGCAACATTCGTTTTCTTTTTGTAAATTTTGACTGGACCAATAAAACCTTATTTTATGGATATCTGGGAGCATTTTAGGTAAACTTGTTTTCCCCCAAAAAAAAAGAATTATCTAAAATAGTAAGTACATGTTGAAATAAATCTGACCAACATCGCAACAGAAGGTCAGACTAATTTCTCTGGTAACCTGTAACCTTAATTTTTTTTTCAAATGAAGTAGCCGTTGAAAAGCCAAATCTGTCACGCAGATTTTATTTATGGATCTGTGTATTCGTTTTAATTTAATTACTGGCGTTATCACAAAACGAAGTCTGAATACTAACACAATGTTGGCATTGATATCGTCTGTAAACAGTTCAGGCGATTAGAGTGATTTTCCTTCTCTCTCTGGAGTGTGTTTTCTTGAGATTGTTTACGATCGAGGGCACCTCCCGACTGCATGGTGGAATCTACCGTTTTCCAAAGAGTTCATAGTACTCAGACAGATTATATTTATATCCTATTTATACAAACAAGGCGCTAAAAATACTAAACATATACGATAAACATTTGTCATATCTCTGTACACGTCAAGCTACGTTTGAATCGTCAAGTTTACATTTACGCAAGTCCAAATGATTTCACCCTTTGGCAATAAATGCATGATTCGTATTTTGCCCCAAGAAAAAAAATCTGCCAAGAATGAGTGGAGTTTAGAGTTCCGTTTCAATACTACAACACAAAATAAGTGTTTGTGACTACAGTGAATAGTCAACAGACCAAACTGAACTATTTTGTATTTATTTGTATTGAAATCTTATCTAAATTATTTCGTGTGATTATTGAAAAATGAAGGAAATCTCTATTTTCAAGTAGTACTTTTTTATAGTCGATAGCAAAATTTATCGAACTGGTAACTGTTAATTTTAACATCATAGAATGTCTCAAGTAAAAAAGCATTCGCGTATTCACAATGACGAACACAATTTATGGCTAAAATGTTCGATCCCAACGTCTCAGCTGGCTCTGGTGATGGTGACGGTTACTCTATTACTCTGATGTAATTACCGTGTTCCCAACCAGTGGGGTTAAAGGCGTCATAAGGGGGCATGGGCCCAATGTGTATTGGGCACATTTTGCCTATTTTGAGAATTTCTACCTTTTAAATCAGATTTTGACTTAAATTAAAGTTTCTACTTTTTTCAAAATTTTGACCTCAAAATTTCGACATTATTAAAAAATCTGCTTCTGTTCAAACGTCTACCTTTTTTTTCTAATTTGACACAAAAAATCGCACTGTTTTGCAAAAATTTGGTTTTTAGCTTTCAATTTTTGAAAATGTGGAAATTTCTGAAAGGTTGAATTTTTTCACAATTTTGTTTCAAACTGTGGACTTTTTAAAAATCGTCGACTTTTTCTTAAAACTTCGATATTTTTCGAAATTTTGACTTTTTCAAAATTTGATTTTTTTTAAAGGTTCAACCGTTTTTTTAAGTTTTTGAATTTGTTGACATTTTTTTTGGAATTTTCATCTTTGAAACTTTTTATTATTTTTCAATATTTTAAAAGATCACTGGGAAGACCAAAGAAGCAAAGCCAGGACAACATACAGTCAACAGCAACAGAAATTGAATGAGGCAGACAAACAGGAGAAATCCTAGCAGTACGAAGAAGAAGAAGAAGAAGAATATTTCAACTTTTCCAAATTTTTAAAATTTCAGTTCTTTTGAAAACTTTGTTTTTTTAATTTCAACTTTTTAAGAAAATTTCGACATTTTTCAAAATACCACGTGTTCCAAAATTGTCGAATTATTTAAAATTTTAACGTTTTTTGAACACTTCGTCCCCAAAATTCCGACTTTTCTAAAAATTTGGAATTTTTTGAACTTTCGTTTTATATTTTTCAGATTTTTGAATTTCTGCTATTTTGCAAAATTTCGACTACTTGTTTGAATTTTGACTTTTTTTTTAATTTTGACACTATTTAACTGTCAACTTCAGATAGCAATACGGAATAAGAGGCACGAGAAGACCAAGAGTATGATGAGAGTAGCGGAGATGAAAACTTTAAGAACTGTAGCGGGAAAGACCAGAAGAGACAGAGTAAGAAACACACAGATTAGAGAGCAGCACGGTATACAGGCTATCGTGCGATGGGATAGCCAAAGAAGGAAACAATGATACTCTCACCTAAATAGATGAGAGAAGATCGATTACCACGCATCGGCACTGGAAGGAAAACCAAAAGGCACCCGTCCCCCCGGAAGATCACCTATAAGATGGGAGGCCAATTGGCAGTCAACATCCAAGGAACTACAACAGACGCATAACCAGAATTAACAGATCGCAAGATCTCTAAAAAGAAGAAGAAGAAGAAAAAGAGCTTCAGAAAGTTAAAATGGAGCACGGATATATTTTTCATACTCCTGGAGGAGAGCGCAATGTAAAAAAGGGAGAGCACAACGTAAAAAAGGTTGGGAACCACTGATCTAAACAGTGCCCTAACTAAGCAGATGCAATATGTGCACCCTCTCATGGGTCTGGCATGTACGGGGCTCAGGAAAGCGGATGGTGTTATTTTTTTAATCATCGTTTTGTGCAAAAAAGGTTAAATGGAATGGAAAAAGAAAGTGGAAAATTTGAGAAAAAAAAATCAAAATTTGGAGAAAAATCTCAAAAAAAAACAATTTTGAATTATCGAATGGAAAATTCAATTACGAATTTATGAAGACAATTAAACATTAAAGAAAAAACGTAAGTTACATAAAAAAGCTGTTTAACGCGAAATTTTGAGAAAAACGTCGAAATTTTGCCAAAAACGTCAAAATTTTGAATTCAAATTCGAACTTTCGAGAAAAAAGCGGAATCTTTGCCATCAACGTTACAATTTTAAGAAACCAAGTACTTTTTTTTAAAAGCCTTGTAATTTTAGAAAAAAAAGTAACAGTTTCATGTTTAAACTCAGAATTTTGAAAATAAATTCAACATTTCGAAAAAACTCGTAATTTGTGTGAAGCAAAAATTTTTGACATTCGAGTTTATTTTCGAAATTTCGACAAACTCGAAATTTTCAGTCTAAATTCTTTCTTTTGACTTAACAGAATCCTTGAACTGGTCCTTGGTTATCTTCAAAAATTAAAATACAAATATTGCCCCCTCAAACCAAGAAATATTAAAAAGCACAACCACGCAACCTTTGTTGTGTTTTTTTAATCTTTCTTGGTTTCAGAGGACAAAAATTGTATTTCAATTTTATACAGAATCTTGTATCAATTGCAAATGTATTCGAATTTTTTTCTCAACATTTCGACGTTTAAAGATGCTACTACACTTTCTGGAAAAGGTCAAAATTTTGAGATTAAATTGACATGTCATTCAAAACACAAACACTGCAGGTCCCAATTAAAATTTTGAGAAACATTGTTTCAATAAATTAAACTTTTTTTTGAAATTTCGACTTCCAAAGAGTCAAGCTTAAGCGTTCAAGTTAAAAATTATACATTTTAAAACAAAACACGAATTTTAGGTAAAACTCCAAACCTATGAAAAAAATCGAGTTTTAAGATAAATTCTCCTAAAAAATCGTTGAGATTTCAAGTTAAGAACAATATTCATTAAAAAAATCGAAATGCTGAGGTTAAATTCGAATTTGTCTTAAAACTCGATTTTTTTTATAGGTTTGGAGTTTTACCCAAAATTCGTGTTTTGCTTTAAAATGTATAATTTTTAACGTGAAATTTTTACGCTGGAGCTTTCAGATTTTTTTATAAAGCTTGATTTCCCAAATTTTTGATTTTCTTTATAATTTTCGTTTTTAACTTGACACTATTAGTTTAATTTTGAAATTTCGATTTTTCTAGAATTTCTGAAGTTATATCTTCGAATGCTGACATTCATAATTCAAAATTTCGACGTTAATCACGAAATATTTACTTTTTAATCAGGAAATTTTTACTGAGCACGAAATTTTGATTTTTAATCACACAATTTGGAGTCCATACCCAAATTGTTGACTCTTTGATTTAGAAATTTAAGGGTTTATATTTCGAGAAAAAAAGTAGAAAATTTGAGAAATAGCTGTACAAAAATTTTACAATATTTCGAATTTAAATACATATCTCATAGGCACGTAGCCAGGGGGGGTCCAAGGGGTCCGCCCCCCCCCTCCCTAAATGAATATTCGCCAAAAAATTTACGATAATACGAATTGAAATATCAATAGAAAAATGGTTGATTGCATATTTAAGCATGTAAATAATTTCCGAAATTGCTAACTACTAAGTTTATGATAAGCAAAATCGCCATGTAGGCATTTAAAAAAAATTGGCAGTGAGCTCAAGGCTTCCCAATATATGCTTCAATAGTCACGTACGTGCAGCAGCGGCATTGCAGTCAAACGACATATTCATATACCTAATCTACTTTATTATATTAGCTCATATTTCATATTGCCAAATTGCCATACGAAATACAATACAAATCATGATTATGGTAGGAGTTAAGAATTAGTCGACAAGTCGACTCTTGATCGGTGATAGGTTAAATACGTGAACTTAAAATGGGTATTAAGAAATTTTTCATTAGTAAGTTTCACGTTTTTATTTGTCAAATTTAGATTTTATTCTTTATTTTTACTAATTACCAAAATGAAAAAAAAATAAATAAAAGGGACGAACATGTAAAAATAATTAATGTGTCTTCTTATATTTTCTGAACAATATTTTCTAGAAATTTTGATAATTTAACAAAATTCCGAGTTTAAATTGAAAATTCTAAATTATTTTCTTCAATTTTACGTCTCTCTAAGCACATAATCGATTTCATTAATTAATTTTTTTTAATTCCAAGGACTTATAAATAATTTTCTGCCGAATTCTGCTGTTTTTTCTCAAAAATGTTCTACCTTTGATTCATAAATTTTCTATATATCGCAACGTTTTCCTAAATTTCGATTATTTTTAGAAATTTTCGAAATATCAACTTTTCTTAAATTCTTTCAACTTTCTTTTCATATTATTCAAATTCAACATTTCAACTTTTTCAGAGATTTCTCTCTTTTGTTTAACATATTTATACGCATTTTGACATTAGTTTCAAAATATTCATTTTAGTTTAAAAACATAAACTTTTTTTTAATTCAAGTTTGGACTTTTAATTTTCCTTTTATTTAAACGAAATTTTCATTTGAAATTCCAACCTTTGATGTTTTTAAGACTTAATTTTTATTTAACATTTTGAAATAATTTAGAAATATCAACATTGTTATTTTTCCATTTCGACTTTAAAATCGAAATTTTTAAAAAAATAATTTTATGAATTTCGTTTTTCTTAAAATTTTCAGTTTAGCTAGAACTATTTTTTGTAATGTTTGCGTTTTTTTGTTTAAAATTTTAAATATTTCTAAAGATCTTTATTTTAAAATTTCAGTTTTTTTTATTTCTTTTCTAAATTTTTCGCTTTGCACTCAAAATGATATGCTTTAATTTTTTCAAATTTTAATTCTAGTCACGAAATTTCTACTTAAAAAAAATCTAGTTTAAACCCAAAATTTTTGCTTCATCACAAAATTTTCGGTTTTTCTCAATATTTAATTTTTTTTCTAAATATTTCGGTAAACTCAACATTTTTAGTTTTAATAACTTAACTTTAACTTTAACTTTGAAGTTCCTGGATTTTGTTTGATAAAGTTCTTTTCTTTTTTCATCCTTTTAATTTTTCGTCCAAATTTGTGCGTTTCCTGAAGATTTTTAGATTCACTCTTTTCCTTTCTAAAATAAATTTAAAGTTTCGACAAAAATCAAAATTACAAATTAAAATGGAAGCTTTTACTGAAATTTTTTTATTTCATCTTTAATATCTAATATTCCCCAATTTCGTCTTTGATCTGAAATTTGAAGCTGTTCTGAAAAGATCAAAAATCACGTATTGAAAAAAATACTGGGTAATTCTCATTTTTTTTCAAAATGTCGAGATGTACTAGATTTGAAAGATTTAAATATCGAGACTGAAGTCGAACTTGAGAGTTTCAAATTATAGTTCAAATTTCGAAGTTAAGATTGGAACTTTTATGCAAAAATAAAAAATGAGCACTAAGTAAAAGACCAAGACGTTTATTGATTTAACAACTCAATTTTTCTTTAAATTTTGCAATATTGCTCATTTCGAAGAAGTTTATCTCTCTAACATAAAAAAGGGGGGAGTTGGACCCTTCCCGAACGAAAATCCTGGCTACGTGCCTGATATCTCAAGTTAAAACTCAGAACTTTAAAGTCTTAAGTTTTTGGTCAAAAATTCAAAATTTCTGAGAAATTTGACAACATTTAAGTGCAAAGAAATCATACGACTGTCACATTTTCACTTAAAATCGAGTTTTGGAATTTTCCAAAAAATTTTGACTTTTTCTGTTGACTTGTAGACGTTTTTGTTTAAAAAATATATACATAAACTCCAAGTTTAAAGTTGGATTTTGCGGAAATAATAAAAATTTTGAAAAAAACTTCAAATTTCTTCTCTAAATTTCTCTCAAAACTTCAAAATTACAATTCGAGACGAAATTTTGATAAAATTCCAGTTCAGGTTTACTGAAAATTTTAGTAAAAATTAGAATAGTTTGATAAATTTTTAATGAAGAAATTTTTGTTTTTTTGTTAAGTTTTAGCGGACTCTAAATTTAGACTTTCTAAAACTTTTGACATTTTTCTAAATTTATGATTTCTTGAAATGTTGTATTAAACTCAAAATTAAAAAATACTTCAAAGTTAAGCTTGGGATTTTGAGGAAATGGTCAAAATTTCGAAAAGAAAAACTGAACATTTCAATTTACTTAATTACAAAATATTTACGTTCAACTGTATTCAATTTTTTTTATAAAACTGCAACATTTCTAAAAAATTAAAACGTTGATAGGAAATATTTTTGTTTAGTCATTTTTTCAAAATTTTAATTTCGGTCAACTTCGAATATAATGAACCATCAAGGATCAAGGGGATCTTTAAATAGTTGTTATAGACGGATGTTTGGGAGTTCAGCCCCAAAGCACACTTTAGCTCTTTTGGATTAAATTCAAAGATTTTTTGTTGTTGTTAAAGTAGGGGAAAATGCTTTACGCACATCTGGGAAGATAACCCAGATAGTGTCGGACTTCCGCTCAAACTACGGGTACCGACTAAAAACCCCTGCTTCTTCGGGCCGGGCCCTTGGCCCCCAATCCCTCCGTTGGAACAGTACAATAGTGCTGGAGCACTGTTGTAAGCTGTTTTGCCTGAAACATAAGAACAAACAAAACAGAAAATTTTCGAAATGGAAGTCTTAGCCTAGACAACCATCCTTGGTCTTCTAATCCTGGTTGGGATGTTTGGATCGTAATCCACTGCCTGTCGAACTAGTTCGTTGGGATGCGTTTCCGCTCTCACCATCGCCCTGGAATTAATTTCCCTAAGAAATTCTCTTACCAAAGGTAGTTCAGCTTCTCTGTGGAGCTGATTGTTTCTCACAAACCATGGAGCGTCCATGGCTTGTCTTAGAAAGACGTTCTGGAACACCTGGAGTTTCTTCATCTGATTATCCGTCGCCTGTGACCAAGCTACAGATGCGTAGGTCATCGCTGGTCTTATGATTGATTTGTATAGTAACACTTTAAGTCCAATGGACAGGTTACTATTTCTACCAATCATCGCTTGCAGCAGTCCCTTCAGCATTTTAGCTTTGGACACTGCATAATCGATGTGTGCCTGGAATGTTAGTCTTTTGTCTAGAATGACACCTAGATACTTTGCCTGAAGTCTCCAGTCGACGTTTTGCCCATGAACATTTACATGTCCATATGGTTGGAGTCTTTTTCGAGTGAAAAAGACTGCTTGGGTCTTGTCTGCGTTGACTTGGATTCTCCATTGGCGGAAGTAATCTAGTAGACTGTCTGTTGCCTCCTGAACTCGTCTGGTGACCACCTCTGGACTGAAAGAGTACGCCACTAAAGTTGTGTCGTCTGCGTAAGTTGACAATAAGGTGTGGTCGATTGTTGGATTGGTTCTCGGAATGTTTGCTGTGAACAGAGAATACAGCAGAGGTGACATGGCAGAGCCTTAAGGCACCCCATACTGTAGCCTAAACTGGTTTGATAGTTCCTGTCCCACCTTTGCTCTGAATGAGCGCTGGTCCAGGAACGAGCTTACCATTTGAACCATTGTTAGAGGTATTCCAAACTGGTGCATCTTGTAGACCAATCCTTGGTGCCAAACTGTGTCAAATGCCTTGGAGATATCGAAGAAAATAGCTCCCACTACGTGGTTCCAGTTCATGCGTTGAGTGATTGTTTCAACCACTCTCGGCAGTTGGTCTGAGGTAGAGTGCATAGGTTGGAACCAGAGACTAAATAGACTGAACCTAACACGGTAAGCAGTGAAGCCAGTTGGAAGCCTGGCGAAAGCCTAGCTCCATCTAGCTCGCAATGCCCTCTTATTATCTGACAGACCTTTGCGAAGATAACATCGGTTTTTTTTTAAGAAAATGGGCTGTAAATATGGGGAAGTGTATTGTGGATCATTGTTGAAACCTCAGTGAACACATTAGTGAAGGAAAATCAAGAGTTTCATTCTAGGGGTAGGTAAAAATAAAATATATAAATATTCAATTATCGGCGTGCGCGCGTCGCCATTTCAGTGCAATCATGACGTGTTTACAGCACCGGCTTAACAATATTGTACACAGGCGTCGCGTATTGAAAGAAAATTATTTTACTATTAAACCAAGATGTCTTTGAAAATAGTTCTCCTGAACTTTTACCAAAAAGCACTTATAAAAATTATCCTATTGGTCCAAAAGCCGCTAATTCTAAAGTTTCACCTAAATCGTTAGAACCGTTACGCGGCAAGTTTCGTATTTATAAATTTTACTTAATCCGACCATATCAAAGAGTAGTGGAATGCACCTGCCCACTTCCCCGAATTTTAGCTTCAACTGTACGCATGAGACAACATTGAAACGTTCAGTCTATTTAGTCTCTGGTTGGAACCCAAATTGTTCCTTAGGAATTACGTCGCGATCGCTGATGATATTCTGCAGACGTTTTCTTAAAATCCTTTCCGTCACCTTACCCAAATTGGATAAGTAATTCAAAGAAGAACGATTCACCTAATTGATGACGAGAGTTGCTCTCTTGAAACACTAGAGCGCAGGCGGTTGGTTGGTGATTTATCTCTTTTCTACAAGTACTTTCATGGGAGATGCTTATAGATAGGATTGATCCCCCCAAGGGCGAGATTTCTGAGGCGTGCAAGACAGTTGGAGACAACAAATTCCTGTGCAGTCCAGCTTGACGCAACGAGGACTTCTGTCTAAGGAGGCTCTTTTTTTCTTTAGAACTTCCAAGCTATGGAATTTGTTACCGAACGGAATTTTCCCCAAAAATCTATCCTTGTTTAAGAAGGCGATTCATCGCCATCTATCCTTGTTTCCGCACCCTACTCGCGGTGCTTTGAAGGCATAATAGAGTCACTCTTTGCGAGTGGATTGAACATAAAAAAAAAGAACAACTTTGTTCGATATAAGTAGTTGTTCGTTACATATGGAGATCGTTATAACCGAAGTTACCTAGGCTTTACAAAATTTCGAAATTGCTATTTTTTTTTTCGAAAATTCTGAATTGAACGTAAGTATAGACCTTTTCTTATTGCGTCTTGGTTTTTTCGAAATTTTGTTTCCACATGTTGATTTTTGTCTCGAAATTTGAAGGTCCGGCGGTTAGGGATAAGGGAATGCGAAAGAGTTCCGTTCTTTCCTTTTAAGGTGCGCAAGCTCTGAAAGAAAATTTGGAGTCATCGAATCGCATTTGAAACAATGTTTAGAATCTCAAACAAAATTCCGTATTTTCCCAAATTTTAGGGGGAGAAAAGCACACAGATATCAACTTGGAAATTTCACCTTAATCTGGCCCGCTTTTTATCTCGATTGACGCAAATGAGAAATCTTTATCTCTTATCTTATTTGTAATTAAAAGTGTGTTTGCTCAGATTGTACAAGACAAAATAATAAAAAAAATTAATCTGCACTCAAACATATGTGCATAGAAATTATTATATCTTCTTATCTTTTGTTATTTAGGGCGTCATTTTCGTTATCAAAAATAAAATATAATCAAGCGACAGATAAGCGGGCCGTCATGGGGTTAATACTGTTTATGCTTTCATTTTCGGCCTTATCGGCGATTAAATATTTATAGTTTTTATCTCTGGAAAAGCAAACGCTTCTCGAGCTTCGATTATGTAAAATCTGATAACGTTGAAAGCAGCATCGAGTTAAATAACGAGAAAATCTGGAAAATTTGTCCGACATAGTTGTTAAATATATTATGAATACTGTATTGTAACCAACTGTATAGTGCACAATATTATTCATTTAAAATTATTAGCAGTTGCAAAGTCTATGACTTCCTTAGATAGGTACATGAGTAGTTCTCCAGAATTGCTTAGACCATAAAATATGTAAGAACGTTAGGGGAGACTCGCCGGCCGCTCATTCGTGGCCCAGTGTATCTAGGACTCGAGCATTCGCCAACGAATGACTTAAATAAGTAGACGCGAATAATAATAAGACTTATTTTTGGCTACAAAAGTACAAAGTAACAATTTTACTGAAATTAACGAGTATACCTTTCGTCAAACTTTGTGTATGGAACTAAGTATTTTTATTGTATTTATTTCCAATGTATATCCTGAATTATAAAACGTGTAACCCTAGACTAGATGGTGTTTATTTTTTTAGTCGACTAACATGCTAAATTGTATCGCGTGTGTCCGATCGTAATGCCGGGCGTGTTATGATGAAGATAAGCAAAAGTGAAGCAAAACGAGATCCCGACGACAAACGGCCACTGGAGTGAGTAGATGGCCGTCTTTAATGGGCCACACATATGCAGATTGCTTCTGTTAACTAGACGTGGTCACGACACCGATACTAGTATTATTATTACACAGATATAGACCGGTTTTCAGCACAAGGAAAGGTCTAGTTTTACTATTAGGCGCACGATATCGAACTTATATCGATGCGCTCGCCAACGCTATAAACGGCGATTTTACGAAGCTTTTGTAGAAACTATATATTTTAGAAACAAAATATAGAGTCCATTTGACTTGAATCTGATGTTTATCGTTGATCGAAACTAGCAAATTCATTTTAGCTCAAAAGTTTTTCAAGGTTATTTAGAGGTGACTTCATCCCAGCACTTTATTGTCCACCTTGGATTCACATATTTATATTTCGGGCCTTTTGACATTACACATCCAAGCTAGAACCCTCCTAGGTGTTCTCCAGGATTCCAAAGTCATTGCCCATCAGGGGTTGACATATTTCTCTGGCGTTACACTTCTGAACCAGAACCCTCCTAAGTATTCTAATCCCGTTCTCATGCCGGCTCCACACTCGCCCCGCGAAAGCCCGCGAAATAGCGCGAACGCGAGTGTGGAGGCTTTCGCGTCTTCACACGTCATCCACACTCGCGACGTGAATTCAGTCACAGTTTTAGTCTTTTCTAGTGATTATTGTGTGGTTCCAGAGAGGACTATTTTCTTTTTTTCTTTATTTGGTGTTTATTTTTGATATGCAGATAATTATAATATGCTATAGCACAAAGCGCAACGGCAGCAGCAGTGGCTACCTGTGGGTCCATTTCTCTTGGAAGCGCGAACTACACTGCGAAGTTTGCGAGTGTGGAGAGGCGTGTTTTTCGTGAGTGTGGAGCCGGCATCAGAGGTAAAATCACCAAAAGAAACCTCTTTGTTTAAATTATCGGGAAACGTGTATAATTTGATATTTCGAGACAAAACGTATTATGGTTTTATTAATATTTCTACTTGCTCTATCAGCTCTAAAATTTTGAACACTTTCAGACACATCTTGAATATCTTGCCAAGGATTAAACAGGTTTTGTATTAACAGGCCTTTGGCAACACCTTCTTGTTCATTTCAAACTGCAATCGGAGATACTTAGTGCCCTCTTAGTACCTGCGGTAACATTTTTTTTTTGTTGCAGAATTCTTACAGTCTATCTACTCGTATGGTTTACTAAATTCAGTTAAATTTAAAATGCGCGCTCAAAGTAGCGAAATCTGAAAATCTAACAGATTGATTCTCATTTTTGTCAGGGGCGAAATTTGCCCTCTATAAAAATATTAATCCAGTGAATTTTCTAAAGATTTCACTTCTTTATCAGAAACGACAGAAACAGAAAAAAAACGACAAGATCGATCTTTCAGATTAATATAATATCCACTACCTCCCCAATCTCCCTAAAGCTACGTATTCGGGGGGAGGCTAAGATGTATTCAGAGGAAGACTAAGATGTATTCAAAGGGAGGCTAAAATGGCTTCAGCCTCTTCGAAGCTCCAAGTAATTTGCGAGAATAAAATTAATTCTCGGAATAACTGTAACTTCTTCCCTAAAATTTTGAACATGGCATTTCTAGATATTTTACTTTTTACCTTTTTTCCTTTGGATTTTAAATTAGAAATTGCAGCTTTTAACCTCTATTTGAGTCGGGGGTCTCGGAGTTTTATTTTTATAAATATTAGATATTCTTTCGAAATTCCGAGTTTATTCTCGCAAATTCGACTTTTTTCTATATTTCAAGCCGCCCCTTAAAATGGCATCTTTTTTCCAAATTACTGGTTAAAATTGTGATTTTTTTTCCAAAAACTGTTGACCTTCAGAATTTGCAGTCGCGTACTTTTCAAAGAATTTCGAAAAAAGTTTTTTCTTTCAACTTAGCGTATTTTATTTTTCAAAATTTCGATGCTTTTTCCCGAAATTTCCAATTTGAATCAAAATGTTCTTTTAAATTCCGAATTTTTTCCACGTTTTTACTGTTTTCTCAAAATTCCGAGCTAAAACTTCCGACTTTTACCTTTACCGTAGATTTTCAATTTGATATTTGGTCATTTCGACCTGTTGACTATTTTGACTAGCTTTTTTTGAATACTTTTCATGTCTGATGTCGACATCTTAAGAAAAAAGTTGAAATTTTCGGATTTTGATTTGGAATTTGAGAAGACGAGACGAAATTCCCGAAAAATGCCTAAATTTACGAAACATACTTCAAATTTTGAAACAATTTTAATTTTAATAGTTCCCAGGTTCTAGATCTTTTTAAACTTCAATTTGGAAGTGAATATTTAAAAAAGAGGTTAAAATTTTTATCAGGATTTTATGCTTTTCTATTTTTTTAACCTCGACTTTGAACTCCAATCATGAAAATGTCTAGTTTAAAGTCGAAATTTTGAATTTAGATTCGAAATTTCAATTTTTTCCTCAATGTCAAGTTTGCAGTGGACATTACGAAATTTTATATATTTTTCTATTTGCTAATTTAAAACTTAAAGGTTAAAAAAAATACTGAAATTTCGGAGATAAATTCGAAGTTTATAAAAAATTGAATTAGAAATTCAATGTCGAAATTTCTATTTTATTTTAGACATTTCGAATTAAAAATAAATTAGCACATAATTTAGACATTTCGATATTTCGATTATTTTAAATTCGAAATTCAAAAAACTGATTTCAATTGTGTAGTAGAGTTGAAAATATGTGACTGGAAGTCGAACCCAGGACCGTCACGTTACAGTCCAGGCTCCTCTAACTCCACCACTATTCTTAATTCTACTCATGCATTTCACATAACGTACCCTCTCGATATCCGTTGTCTGCTACAATTGTAAATTTTTCTTGAAATTGCAAGTTTAAAGTCAAATTTTGATTATAAATTCAAAATTTCGAGAAAATGTAAATTTTGAAAAATTTGGAAATTTAGCTTTTTGACTTTTATTATAAAACTCCAAAAAGTCGAAGTTTTGAAAAAAAACCTTCTAGATTGATATCAAAGTTTCGATATTTTTTGTTAAATATTGAAATGTCGAATTTATAATCAAAATTTTTAATTTAATTGTTAACTTTTCTCATGAAATTAAAAACAAACAAAATTTTGTAGAATTTAGTGATCAAAATCAAAATTTTTAAAATATGTATTAAATTTGCGATATTTTTTTAGAAATTTGGAAAATTTTGCAATTAAAATTTGTTTCAATTTTGAGATTTATTTCACCAAGAGAGAGAGACAGAAAGAGAGAGGGGGAGAGAGATAGAGTGGGGGGAGTTAGAGAAAGAGAGGAGGGAGAGAAAGAGAGGGGGGAGAGAAGGGAGAGAGAGAGAGAGAGAGAGAGGAGGGGGAGAGGAGAGAGAGAGAACGAGAGCGAGAAAGAGAGAGAGTAAGAGAGAGAGAGAGAGAGAGAGAGAGAGAGAGAGAGAGAGAGATCTTCAAAAAACGTAATTTTTGACGTTAGTATTAATAACAAAAAATTTAATTAAACTACGTTAAATTTTTTTTATAATTTATGCACGTGCCCAAACATCTTGCAATATGCATTAAAGCTGTAACCAGATTTGAATTAATATTCACAAATTTCTTTTGTAGTTAAAACTCGAAAAAATTGCATTCTACTCGAGCGACATTAAACGCGATGCTCGAATGCGCCGATACGCTCGAAGTAAAGACGTACCAGACGAAGGCCGGATCCTTCCTCGTCGCTGACATTTAAAAATACCACATGTCATTTTCTTTGTGAGGTAAAAATGGCGCAAACGTTTCGCTCGAGCGATTCCAGAATAAATCGTCTACCCACAAAGCGCCTCGTCACACGGTGGCCGCCGCCGTCTGCACTCTTTTTACATCTTGAACAAGGACAAAGCGCCGAACGTTATCGTCGTCACCTTGACATCCAACACTGCTGACTTATCGGAAATCAGGCGTTAATGCGCGCAATTGAAAAAAATGGGTACGTAATTTCGCTATCGTCAGGTGTGGGCATTCTTCCGCATATCTTGGTCAAACTTCCTGTGAATGTTATCAATGGGTACACGATTTATTGCGCAGTGGGATTCCAGAATAGATTACTTAACCGTTTTTGCTCGCGGGCCATGTTCGTAATATTGCGCGGGCTGCAATTATTTGCGACCCAACATAAATTTTAAAATATCGAATTTGTTTTTTCTCGTACTTTGAATTTAAACTTGAAATGTTCGTAAAAAGAAGCACGAAATTGCCATATTAAAATCGAAAAGATTTTAGAGTTAAAATAAATTTCCAAAAGAAAGTAGTTATTTCTAGAAAAAACTTGATATTTCTACTACGCCTTCTGTCTTGCAAAATGATGTTCTGTTAAAAAGTTCTATTTACGAAGTCTTCCACCACAGGAAAATCCTTCTGTAGTTTTATAGATCTCTTTTCCGTGGAAGAGGGAGGCGACACCAAAATGGACTGTCGTCACCGCCTGTTTATTTTTCCAGTCGGCTAAAAAAAAGCATGGAAAAAGGAAACGATTTATGTTCGTACACGTAAGGGTCGCGTCACGCGAGCCCGATACGCACGAACAATGCCGGTTATCACGCACAAACACGATCGCACAAGTGGTGGCGTGACCGAAGGCAAGTTTCACGAGCGCCTCGCCAAATTAATAATAGAAATGCACGGTTTTCGTGTCGTACATCGCCTCATGGAACACCTTCGAAAGCTGCCTGATTATTAAATAATACCCACCCTTGTTTGCGAAGGCTAACCACCGAATAATCGTGACTTCGTTATCGCCCTGATTTGCAATTTTTGTGGAAATATAAAATTTTTAAATGACACAATTGCCCCCGCGTTACTAGGAAGACTGTCCGAACTAACATAAAATTCGAAAGTGTATTTGTCTGTCTGTTTGTCCGTTTTTCATGGCGTAATAACTGAAGCGATTTTGACGAAAATTGGTATGAACATACCTTATGTGGCGATATCATTAGTGGGATACGTTTTATCCTGGAAAAATATTTCAGATAATCCCAAATTAACATCATACATACAGGAGTAAATAATATTTCTCAATTTTCTTTATGAATAAATTATGACAGCAACGCCAGCGTCATGTGACGATGGGGCACAACCTTACCGTAACTTTTCTCGTCTGATTCTTTTAATATAATGTCTGACATAGTCGTAAGCTTGACAGTGTCATTTCAGACGATAGGGCGCAACTTGGCTACCCAATATAAACTTGGAGACTAGATGTGAAGCTAAATATACGGACGATGGTATCAACGAATTTGAACAAAATAGCATTCTGCAATCTGCACGAACTTTTTAGTTTTCCGCTGAACTTGGTGATTAAAAAAAAGATCACTGTACTATACAGTTCTACGTTTAACGATTAAATAGTAAAAGAAAACTCAACATCGACAACGACTTCAAAAATTTTATTTAAGCTTATCGAGCCCAGTTTGTAGGATATTTATAGTTATTAATGTAACGAAATTATTATGCGATTTATAATAATCGAGGACGTTGCCAGGCGATGAGGCGTTAACCGAGTCGTCTGGCCACGTCCGAGATTGTTTAAATCGCTAATAATCGAGTTACTTTCAAAGCTTTATCGTATCATTGACAACGATGACAAAAAATATACAAATTTTTGAAATGACCGCACAATAAACATTCTTAAAACGTCACCTCATGACATCTGACAAAAATAGGTTAGTAGTTTAGTGTAAAAAAATTACTATACACGTGGTCGTGCGTCAAAAAATATTTTCAAAAGTTAACAATTTGAATTTATGTAAATAATAATAATATCCTACAAACTGGGCTCGATAAGCCAAAATCAAATTTTTCAAATAAAGTCGAAATTGCTAAAAAAGGACGAACTGTGAGAGCAAAGTCGAAATTTCTTGGAAAATATGGATTTTAAAAAAAGGCGAAATATAGAATGAATTCGAAATTTTCCAAGGAAAGTTAAAGTTTGAGAAAAAAGTGGATGTTTCTAAAAGATGAGTTTTGAAATAAAAGTCGAAATTATGAAAAAAAGGTATGGACCAGAGGGGGACAAGCCTCCCACCTGGTCCCACTTTAGATAAGCTGAGCTACGAGGCGCTCCCTCCCTGCGATGCCGATGGAGCAATTGTTAAAAAAAATATTTTTTCCAACAACAAAAGAGTCTTCTGATAATTACGGAGTAAGGGCTATTTTCTAGGTTTAAGCGAAAGAGTTTTTTTTAACGTGAATGATGTTCAAGTAAGAGCGAATATCAAGTGGAATCCCGCCTAGGCAGCGAGTAGTGTTACAGAGGCGCAAGCCGGATACCCTTGTCGTTGGTCATGATCCGCGGACGAGGCACATGGCGATGGCGTGCCGGCTGGAACTGCACGGTAGGAGCTGATCCGGGTGGGCGTAGAGAGGTCACCATCGTGACTGTTTTATTTTAAAAAGGGCTAGGCTAAGAGCGAGGGAGGGAAACCGTGGAAAACACATGCGGAGGGTGCACTGAACGGTCTCCACCTCGTTTTGCTCTTTTTCTCTTTTGCGATCCCGTTGCCGTCCGTCCGTCGGTTTCACTTCTCTACGCTTTTGGCTCGCATACCAGACGCAGACGCGATAGGGATCGATTTCCGAATGTTGGCCAATTAAAATATTTGGATATTGGGCCCTTTCTGCTTTCACTAACGCTGAAATTCTTGGAGAATTCCCGGAAACTAACAGGTTATTTTTTAAGGACAACTTAAACAGTATTATGACAACAAAATTGGCGCGAAAAAATTCATCAACTTGTCACGATTTAGATTGCCAACTGTCGAGATTGGCCTGGATTGAGCACTAATTAAACTGGTTGTTCAACCTTTTCTAGAACTTATGTATGCACTCATTTTTTTATTAAGCTTGAGTGTTTTCGAAATTTCAACATTTTGGGTTATAGTGGATATTTTTACTTCAAACCCTAAAATTTTAATCCCAAAATGAAATTTTTGTCTTGGTTCTCGAAATTTGGTCGATGAGAAAACGAAGTTTTCTTCTAGAATACGAAATTGAAAATTTGTTCTCAACATTTCTAGCAATTTTTTATTTATGAGCATAGGCGGTACCGGTTTTTTTCTCCAGTTGGGAGGAGGGGGGGGGGTATTTCATAAAATCCAATCGGGGAGCGAATGCTCTCATACGCTCCATAGCATCTTTGTTTTTATGTGGCTAGTGTAGGGCAGCCAAAAGAAAACACCATTAGCTGTTAAATCCTTAGTTACATTTCGTGTATAGTGGCAAAACTGGCAATAATATAACACGAGTGTTAGCGAACCTGATTTTCTCTGAGATCGATTTTCCTTATAACATTGAAGCATTCGTTTATGATATGATAATAATATGATAATTCACACGAGGGCGTCCACGTGTCTTGAGAGAATTTTCAGCTAGGGGCAAATAGCGACAGCGTGATAATTATAACTAAAATTAACCTTGAATAAACGCAAACTAGTAGACTTTATGGTGAAATATTGAAAATCAATGAAATAGAAATGTCGCACGCGAGTACAAATTCAAAGACGCACTTGGCGAGCGACCTCACAGCATGGAAAAAAAGATCAATCGCCCCGAGTCCCTTCTCTCATGGCCGATAAAATAACGGAGCAAGAACATTACGGATGTTTTTCCTGAAAAGCAAAATTACACCGTGTCATTTGTGTCTCATAAATATTTCAAGTGACTGTAAGACAAATGTAATTAACAATTCATGTCGACCTCAATTCGATCGAGAATGGAATTATAAATGAACGAGGCGATCGCCAGCTCGGAATGTAAGGAATCAATGGCAATGATGTATGGACAAATTGGTTGCTAAAGGTATCTGGCTTTTTTGGTAAACGGAATAGCTTATTAACAGTTTACACCGGTATTTCGTCAGCTGCAGTGGCCACATTTAAAAAATATTTTTGTGGTAATTTTCTATTCTTCTTCTAGCTATTACCCGCGACTTCGTCTGCAGATCAAGTAAATAATTAGAATAACAGAAAAACTGTCCAAAATTAAAGAGAGTTTTTAAATTTCTTGAATTGATAATCCATCAATTCAGGAATTTATTTGTTTTAATGTTTTATTTATCTCTGCAATAGACGGTGCTGTCGATCAAATATGATTTCTTATTTATGAAATTTGTGTTACCGTTGGCGTACGCTTACCGTTGCACTTTTTAAAATACGGAAGATTTCTTTTCAAATACGGATTTACCAAAATATGAAAGAACCCGTAAAATACGGGAGATCTGGCAACTGTCACCGCAGAGAAGCCGTTAAGGGAGGGGGTTGCGCCCTATGTCAAACTGCCATACTTCCTCTAAAAGAATCCTAGCTGCAAAGTTATATTAAGTTTGGACCCTGATCGTTAGATGACGCCGTCGTCGTGTTGTCATTGCGAAGTTTGGCATGTATTTGCATAGAAAATGAGTCGTGCCATATGCGCGAGAATAGAACATCGAGAAAGTGCGTGAAATCTGGCAACACTCAAGCGGACAAACAGACAGACAAACGCACTTTCGCATTTATACCAGGTGATTCTAAAAGTAGTACGATAAATTCAGTATCCTATTTTAGAGCCCAAAATAAGACGAAAAGTTTATAAACATGTGTCGTAAAGTGCTTCGTTTCCGAATTACAGGGTGTGGAAGGTTAGTTCCTGATTATACTTTTTAATTAATAGTTGCGAAACGTGTACAGATATTTGGATAAAATTTGGCACAACCTTGTACAATTTCGTGTCCTTTAAAAAAATCTAGGAATTAATTAACAGAACTTAACCAGTGGTGGGTATATCGAGGGGGGCAGTGCTTAAAATGTGCCTTATTTATTTTGCGTGCACTTTTGTCTTAGGTTCGTAACAAAAATATAAACTACAAACTTTTTTACGTAGAAAAGGTGCTCTTACTAAAACTCGATATTGTCAGACGTTTTCGAGTAAAATGCAGTTTTATATCTCGATGCATTAAAAGCACTCCCCCAAAAATGTCGCATGTAACACAAAGTTGGCTTTAAAATGAAAGAAAATCTGTGATATGTTTATTACCTAAAGTGTACTATACAAAAAATTATTTTTAATTAATAATTAAAAAAAAAATGTTTTGTAAATATTTAATAAATAACAAATTTAAAAACATCTTTTATTTACAAAAGTTGCTTAAAGTGGCCAACGGTGCCATACTATTTATTTTCTTTCATTTTAATGCTAACTATGTGTTACATTCCATATTTTTGGGCAAGCGCTTTTAATGCATCGAAATATAAAAATGCATTTTACTCGAAAACCGCTAACAATATCGATTTTCTGTAAGAGTACCTTTTTTATGTAGAAATGTTCGTTGTTTATATTTTTGTTAAAAAATTGCCACAAAAGTGCACACAAAATAAATAAGGACGTTTTAAGCACTACTCCCCTCGTTAAACCCGCTACTTGTTAAGTTGTGTTAATTCTTAGATTTTTTGAAAGGGCACAAAAGGATATGGAATTGTGCCAAATTTCATTTTATTATCTGTACACGTTTCGCAACTATTAATAAAAAACTATAATCACGAAGTAACTTTCCACACCCTGTAACTTGGAAACGAAGCGTTTTACGCATAGGTTTTATATAGAATTTTCGTCTTATTTTGGGCTCCAAAATACGATCCTGAATTTATGGTACTACTTTTAGAATCATCTTGTATATCAGTAAGGATTCAGGATTCGATCTCGTTTGGATTTCTTCCTTCGAATGGAAATTATTAAAAAAACTAAGGTGCAAACTAAAATCTAAAAATAATAAACTTGTGAAAAAAATACCAAACATCGAAATTCTTTAATATCAATGTGAAAGAATGAATTTATACAGGATGTATCAGTTCTCAGTCACTAATTTTAACTACGTATTAGGAACGTTTAGTAATGACAGAAAATCGAAAAAAATGTAAAAGAATAGCAAGCGATCCATAAACTCCCATTAACAGGGCGCTCCTGGTTTACAACAAACCTTTTAATAAACACTGTATACAGTTTAACAGGTTAACACACACTTATCACGTTATGGCGTCACGAGCTTGTTACAAATATCTAGCTCTGATAAAATGCCATAACTGAATATTAAATTTAATATTAAAATTAGTTTCCAGTCTGAATATGTGCATTTCTCCGTAAAACACGAACAGTTAGCTATAGTGTCGAAAGGCAAATTTCAGAAATATTCCCTGTCCACAGTTTTATTGCACAGAGCCACTTGGAACTGACCGGGATGAACGCGGCTACATGTTACAATACGGGGGCAACCGAAGCTTCACAATAGAAGTTATTTTTACAGTCTGTTGGATTTAGGTTCGAACATAATGGGCGCGTTATTACTCATCTCATTCTATTTTCCTCTCATATGCTTTTAAATTTAGGGAACACGGATGTAATTTATTTGTGAGCGACTCCAGCGGATGCAGTAACAGTAACAAAACAGCTAAACGGGCCCGTATAGTTATAAATAAATTCAAACAGGCTGCCACAATCGCCAAGTGCAATGTTAATAACGGAGAGATGTGTGAATGGAATGGAAGGAGGGTTTGTTACACTAACCAGGCCTTGTATTGGATAAATTTAAACATAGGCAATTGCTCATCTCCGTTTATCTACCTCAGATTGAACACAAATTAAACTTCAGGTTTTACCACAAACTTCCCTCATAATCAAATATAAAAATACCTACCTAACAACCTAATCAAGAGTTCCTGCCTACAAAAAATATTTCGCAAGCCCTCCTTTTTCATCTAATTAATTTAATCCGCGATCTCTCGATTAGCAGCTCGAACGGAAAATTGTTTAAAATAGAGCTCAAGCTAATCATCATATAATGAACGGAAATAATTTTTCTCGTTTGGCAAGAAAAATATTTCAAATGACCAATTGCGTACCAAGTACCAAGTGTTCGACGATTTAGATAAAACCTCTGATCCATAATCAATCTACGGTGATTGATGGTAAAGGGGTAAACCTCCCGACCAATGGCCATAAAAAGTGATAATCTTTGATAGCAAGGTTAGAGCAGAAGACCATAAAAGACCGGAGCACATAAAAGATGAGAGCACGGGAACAAGTGCTTTTCGAACCATTCAACTTTTTTATTAGATGGAGCGGAGCGGCAACCTCGTAATGTAACATATACAGAGAGAACCAGAACCGGTCTCGGCGTTGCGACTTACGACTCATACCAGTGCATGGTGCATGTAAACGACTCGTGTTACCACGCTACGATAAGACGCAAGCGAAGAAGGAGTTTGAATTCTCGTGATCGTAGAACGTAGAGGACAAGATTACCTGATATGTACGGGTAAACAACATACGGTTCATTCTCAGGCGAACAGGTAATGTTATCATGTCTAATTGAGATGGCCTACATTCCTCATCCTCGGCCATATGATGGTTCTCGGTCTGGTGGGTTCCAAATTCGTCGTGTTGGAACACCAAAAATGACGAGTTGAATGTAATAATGGTTTGAATTAGTACGTCGAAACAAAAAATGGCTCTGAAGGTTAATAAGTGGGAACCGAGGGTCCAATTTAGACCTTGAAAGTCAAACATTAGCTCAATTCCGGGCGAATTTTTGAAAAAATAAGATTGGCCAAAGATAGTACGTTATCCTTATCAGTCCACTTTGGAAGTCAATGATAAAAGCTTATCTGTATGAAGTGATTGATATACATTACTACAGAAGTTGAAAAATCAATAGGGTCTAATATTAGATTTATCATGTTCGCTTTAATTGGCCATGAACGTTGTCACACTCACACCACGTATGCATATTTTGTTTGCACAAAGTTTGCCATCGTCGAAAAATTTGTAACGACCTAAAATGGCCAAATGAAAGTTTTGATTTTCCATTGTTGGAATGCATACTCCTATAAGTATCCAGTTGGAAATTTCAATTTCAAGATTACAATGTAAAAAAATCGAAATGTGTCGAAAAACTAAAATTTTTTGGAAAAAAATCATGAAAAGTGTAATTCGAGAAAAAAACTCATTTTGGTTTATTGAAATTTTTAAGTTCTTCAGAGATTTTCATTTTCTAGAAAACTGAAGCAGTTTTGCAGCGTTGCCAGATGTATTTTTGATTTTGTATTATTTCCAGTTTTCTAATTAAAAATACATATTTATTTTTCCACCTGACATTTGGGGCTCCTGTTAACACGGGGATCCGCGGCTATTTTTTTTATGGCTATTGGGCCATGCCAACATTTAATTTTTAAAAATGTACTGTTAGGACCCGTAACGATTTTTGTACAGAGCATTTTTACTGCGAGTGGTTGACTCCACTATTTCCTTTTTTAAAAATATACTAGATTCGATAACTATACGGAAAAATATACAGTGTAACCGAAATGTGCAGTTTCCTTTCGAGTCACCTAATCGCTAACAAAAACACTTGTCGTTGACAATTCAGTGGTTAATCCGCATTTGTTGCTGATTTTTCTATTAGCTTCTTTTATAAAAGGCACGATATGGTATTGTACTCGGAAAGTGCACACACCTGAAAAAGGCATTCAAACCTTTTTAAATTTCTTATTTGCTGCGATGACTTTCTCTCTCCCCATAAAGCAAACTTATTCCAGGTCTAGTAAAATTCAGCACCTCAGCCCTAGAGTGAAAAAATTAATACAATACCCATGAAGGTCTCCGATCAGGCTTAGTGAATAGTGATAAATCTTTTGTATTGTTTCCAGCATAAATTCCTATAAACTTATAAACACCAAAAAACGATAGAAAGAGACAAGAAGTTGCCAAATGATCAAAGTTGAAGCGTCGACTCACTCGATCGCATTCCAGTTATAAATTCTGTTATCTAATTCGTTGTGTAACGGTCCGTTGTTTACACAATATTGAAAAAGTGTCAGTAGTTTTGTTGACGTTGCGTTCGATGTGAAACGGCGCAATCGAGAAATCAATTCCACCATGTAGTCTGAGAATGTGGACAGGCAAAAGGATCCAGGCGTGCATTGCAGCGCGCGCAAACGGTGACGTATCGCATTATTCCCATTGGTGTCGACCATGTTGTGACGTCACGGACGGTAACGATTACCCAGACGGGTAGCCTCTCCCTTCCCTCTGTCGCTTACGTTTACCGACCGACGACCAGCAGCGCGCCCGCCGCCCGAGCGAAGCCACTTCAGTTTTCAGTCGTAGTGCGAAACGTACGGTACGAGTAGTGTGCAACGCGCAGGAATGGTGTAGTGCGACGTGTAGATACAGTTAGATGGTGAAAATGTCGGTGATGCAAATGCAGCAGGCCAAACGGCAACATTGTTACTTGTGCGACCTGCCCAGGATGCCCTGGGCAATGGTTCACGATTTTTCCGAAGCCGTGTGCAGAGGATGCGTCAATTACGAGGGAGCGGATCGCATAGAGATCGTCCTGGAAACGGCCAGGCAGATGAAAAGGGCCCACGGTTTCCAAGAGCAGCAGAGATCTGCCACCAAGACGCATAGGACGGCCCACGAGCACCAAAACGGCGAAGTGGTAGCGACCAGTAGTAGACAGCAAACGGGTCACCATACGACCACTTATAATCTTCATCATTCTCGAACGGGAATGTTGACCGAGTACCAAACGGTACAACCACCGAGGAGTAACACCACCATGGGTAGACCGGCACAGCTGGAGGCGACGCCGGCGGAGCACGAAGCTTTAGTAGGTCGAACAACCGTTCGTCTTCCTACGGCGGCTCACCTGGCCGCTACCACACACCATCCCATCTCCCATCATCACTCTTCTAACGGAAGACCCACTTCCATCCCGCAGCAAGGCCTCAAGCGCGGCCTTTCCAACGCCGACGATGACGACCATCACGGTCATCATCACACCAACGGGGACATGCCCGTCTCCAAGAGGATGATGTCCGTCGAGGAGCACGGAACGGCCGGAAGGCCGCCCCTGACCAGAGGCGAATCTCTGCCGGCCGTGTCCCTGGCACAGCCCTTCGTCGTCTCCACAGAGAGGACTTTCAAACAAGAAAAACACCCCATCAGAACAGCCTCCTTTGATTCTACGACCGCTTTCAAACCAAACGGTAAGTGTTTAATTTTAGAACGCCGACGCCCAGCTCGCTGATCTTCAAGACGAATAAATCACTTTCAGCCGACGAACTGAAAATAAACCGATCAAATAAAATTCGAGCTAAATCGATCGATTTAATGAACCGATTGACTGAAGTCCGAACTTTAAATCCATCAATTTTTATGATTACTAATTAGTGGACTTTTAACGGCTGCTTCTGGTTACCACGCACTTCGATTATTCCAAAGTTTCTATTAGAAATGTTCCACCTGGTTCTTGCTTTCGCTCATTTTCTAAAAAAACTAGTAATTTTCAATAGTTATCAGTTATTAATAATTGATGTTTCTTCACAAAAGTGTAAAATTTAATGAAGTCAACATTTACTTTTACATCGTTTTGGAAAAACATAAATTATTTAAACAATTGAAAACTACTGACAAATTTCTTGTTTTTAACTCAACATATGCAGGCATCACTGAAAGAAATAATAAATAAATTAGTAGGGAAATTTCAAGGGTTAATGAAAAATTTATATTTAAGGAAATGACGTTCCATTTTCCATAACTCAGTTACCTTGAATAAATTTAACTTCCCTTTTCCTAGTTTAGTTAAAATTTAATATACTTGGAACATACTGGAGAACTATTACTGATTGATATTACTCATGCACTGAACTGATTATTTAAAAAAGTCCAAAAGAAAATTTAGCCTTTTCATCAGTTGCGAGTAATTATTACTAAATAATCGAGCAGTTAAAATGCAAAACCTTCAAAATTTTCACTAATACCCCACTTCTGAGAATAAAATTACTCAAAGAGAATATTTGCTTTGTTTCTATTTACCGCCGCTCCTTTAAATTATTTAAACAACAACAAAATTACAGTCAGTAGTTTTCCAGGTTTTTGTTCACGTCCAAAACTTCCTGAATCGTACGTCAGGCCTAAATGATATTTGTTTTCGTCATGTTTCTTTGTCCTTATTCCATATTTTCGAGCCTTTTGGATTGAATTTCCAAATTTCTTGTGCCCCACTTCTGAGAGTATTAGAATTATTCAGGAGGTGATTAGTTTAGCTCTCAAGTATTGCCACTTCTTGTGCATTTAAATTATTTAAACAGCAACAAATTTGCCGTCAGTACACCTTTCCAGGTTTTTGACCTCGTCCAAATCCACCTATTCCTTCGTCGCGCCTGAGTGTCTGTTTTTGTCATATTTCTTTATTGTTATTCCAAATCTTGGAACCCTCTGGATTAAATATCAAAATTTCTCTAATGCCCCACTTCTGAGGATATTAAAATTATTCACGAAAAGATTAACTTTGCTCTTATTTATCGTCATTTCTTGTACATTTAATTAAAAAGTCGTAAACTATTTGATGTCAATGTACTTTTCCAATTTTTTTTTGTTACTAGAAATTCTTGAATCATGTTACTTCTAATGGTGTTTGTATTATTTAAATTTCTTTGTTATTATGCCATGTTTTATTATCTTCTGCATTTAATTTCGAAAAATTTTTAATGCTCTCCACATCTGATTATGCTAAAAGTTACTCAAATAGTTGTTCCCCTTTCTGAACACTTCTTTTACATTTAAATTATTTAATTTGCAACCCTATACTATTATTAAGTCATGGCTTCTGTTTCTTTGTTGTCCATTACACAGTGTCCAACGTGCATCCCTTTACCTCAAAGGTAATACAAATAATGTGAGAAATTTTTCCAAATTTCGATTTTTGCCTCTAAATTTCGAAAATAAATCTAAAGTTGTAACTTTGGTTTTTCTTCGACTTAATAAATTTTGAGAATTTTTTTACTTTCTAATTTTTTTAATGCGATCCTTATTTCAACATATATAACAAAATTTCGGATCAACCACGAAATTTTTATTTTTCCTAAAAAGTCGACCAAGTGAAAAATGATATCGGATGTATTAAGGAGGAGGTTATGCAATAACTTTAATGAATGAACCGTTTGATTTATCAAAGCAGCCAATACCAAAGCAAATCATCCATCTACTTGGAACAATCCGTTTAGTTACAAATAAACGAATGCTGAGGATCTTAAATACCCACGTTCAGTAATAAATATGTCAGACTAAAAATTCATAAACCCGTTAATACATCTGACTTTCACAAGAAATATCGATCAAAACAGATATTTTTAAGACTTTTATTTTAATCCCTGGCATAATCCCCGTTTGTTAATCGGACGTGCATTCTATTTTTCAGCGATGCAAATACGCTTAATCACTGCCAAGGTTGCCAACTTGGGGGTTTTGTCTCTAAAATGCGTGGGATTACATTTTTTAAGTTGTAGATTATACTTCTTTTAATCATTTAGCGAACATTTTTGAGGGTCTTTAGAAGGATTTTAATCGACTATTGTTGGTAAATATTTGGTAGAAATTGGTAATTTTGTTTGCTACTTAAATTATCAATGAATCAAGACACTGAACTGAATGATAAACGAAACTGCAGAATGCCAAACGTATTCTCAACGCAGACTGTGCTGTTTTTGTATCGCAATAATGTCTATGTAAAGCGAGAAACATTTGTCAGATAAACGAAACACTTCGGCTTTTATAGTCGAAAGAACTTTTACATCGTTTTCAGTGCCGCATTTGTAATTAGGAGTAATTACGTCGTAATTATTTTTAATTACCAAATTGGTAAAGGGGCGAAACCACTTGGACTTAAGAGGGCCGTAAAATTTGATTCATTGAAAACTTACCACAATTTAGGGTTACGTTTCTTTTCACCATCGTTTGTGTTATACTATGTCTCTGCGATGATTAGAGCACAAAAAGCGTTATATTGGCACTCGATATACGGCGCTTTTCTCTTTTGAACAACTTTACCTTTTACTAAAAATTATTGCATTAACATTCAGTAAATCAGTACACCCGTTGAAACCACAGAACACCATAATTGAAAACGACAATTGAGGGACATTTGATCTACCGTACTTTAAGAGTTGGCTGCGTTCGGAATTTTAAAATGAAAACATTACTACTATGCCGTCAGTAGCAAATGTTACACACGCAACCAAATAAATTAAGCCTTTTGCTTTTATTCAATTACTTTTGACTTGTCCCTGAATGCTGAAATCTTTGACTCTTTATTACAATCAATACAAAACATTTATTTAATATTTCACTTCATCTACTGTTGTGTTGTTTAATTAATAACACTTTTTAGAGGGTAACAACACGCGTGCCCGCGTGTTTTATTGTTTGTAATTTGACGTTTTCCGTTGCCGTATTCGTCGAGGCTATCGCAATAAATCCTGGAATACGTGATCAAAACTAAATACGCGTCTTAAATGCACCTTCAGTTAACGACCGTTTCGAAATTTTCCGCCGGTAGACAGACATTCACCTTAACCGTTAACTGTCTAATATTAGATTTATAAAACGATGTAATTACAGAATCGATTGAAGGCTAAACTGACTTTTTGCTCATTGAATTTTGCAATCCGTCTGCGTTACACTCGGCTGTTTCTAGACCATCAATTTACTTGTACAGTTAGCTTCGAGATTGTAAAAATAACCAGTCGCTTTTCGAATTGGTTTTAATCCGGTTAATTGCGAATGATCGCGAACTGGTTTGTTTCTGTCTTGGAGACTATGAGGTTGTTTTACTTTAAAAGTTTTCATTCGCAAATACGTTCTTGACTAGTTGCCGCAGCTTATGCACGAAAGAGTAAAACCTCAAAAATGAAAACGTTTTTAATTTGCTACTTTTCTTCCATTGGATTAAGTTAGGTTAGGGCTTGTTAGTAATTCGACGATGACTGACGGTAACAAACTTTTGAACAATATTGCCAAGTTATAACTTTCTACTAGCATTTTTACAAATTTCTACCAACATTATTTTTGATTATTGCAATTTAAACGTATTATTGTAGATTCGACCTACTGTTGTAGATTCGACCTACTGTTGTAGATTCGACCTACGGTTGTAGATTCGACCTACGGTTGTAGATTCGACCTATGGGGTTTTAAGTTGGATCTACAATTATGTATCGAACTAACTAAAAATAGGTTCAACCTAAGTATCTTTGTAGAAATTGTGACATTTTTTCTAGAAATTTAGAATTTTTTTCTCAAAATTTCGACTTATTTTCTCAAAATTTCGACTTCGGCTTAAATAATTTTAATGAAAATTTTCGGGTTATTTTTCGAAATTTCAGCTTTTGTCTGCAAATTTTTGTTTTATAGAAATTTCAGTTTTTCTCAAAATTTGATCTTTTTGGCTGACGAATTTTCTCTCAAAAATGGAGATTAAGTTTCTTTTGCGAATTTCGATTTTTCCGTAAAATATTTTCTAAATTTCATTTTTGCTCAATTTTTGTTCGTGGAAATATTGGCTTCTTCAATTCTTCAAATTTTGCTTTTTTGGCAAACGACTTTTCTCCAAAAAATGGAAATTTTAATTTCATTTGGGAACGTCGTAAAATATTTTTTTTTTCGGAAATTCAAGGGTTGTTAGAAATTCCGGCTTTTTTCTCAAAATTTCCACACTTCCCAAAGTTTCCGATTTTTTTCTTAAAATTTCCGCTTTTTCTCAATTTTTTTTTTTTGAAAATATGGACTTCTCCAAGAAAAATTTCACATAAATTTTCGATTTTTCTCAAAATTTCGCCTTCTTGTCGAATGACTTCTCTAAAAAAGGAAATTGCGATTTTATTTGAGAAAGTCAATTTTTCCATAAAATATTTTTCCCAAAATTTCTGATTTTTTTTCTTTAAATTACCGGTTATTCTTCATTTTTGTGGAAATATTACCTTCTCCAAAAAAAAATATTTCACAGAATTTTTCTTTTTTTCTCAAAATTTCGCCTTTTTAACGAACGACTTTTCTTTAAAAAATTGCAATTTGGAAAAGTTGATTTTTCCATAAAATATTTTTTTAGGAAATTCGAAGTTTTTCAGTAAATTCGAGATTTTTTTAGAAATGTTTACTTTTTGTCAAAATGTCTACACTTTTCCCAAAATTTCGAATTTTTTTCTTAAAATTTCCGATTTTGTAAAAATTCTTGTTTAGAAATTTTGACTTTTATCTAAAAAAAGTTTCATAAAATTTTCGGGTTTTTTTTCTCAAAATTTTTTCTGTTTTCTCGTACTTGCGACTTTTCTCTAAAAAATAAAGATTTTTTAATAGAAATTTTCTCAATATTTTAATCTATTTTTGTGGAAAAATCTTTCTATATAGATTTCTAGGTTTTCTCTAAATTTTAACTTTTTTCTAAAAATTTCCATTTTTTCGAAATTCGCTAAAATTGTATGGAGCTCCTTACCAAAAATTTTAATGTTTTGTCTATTTTCTCGAAGTTTCTTTTTTCTCGTACTTTCGTTCCACTTTTCTCTAAAAAATTATTTCATAGTAATGTAGCTCTCTTAATATTTCGACCCGTAATTTTTTTTTTTAAGAAATTTAGGGCAAAGAATCGAAATTTCAAGCAAATTTGGGTATTTCAATATAAAAATAACTAAAAATTTTTCTGAAAACAGTCGAAATTTTTATAAAATATTCGCAATTTTTATGAAAACCTGTTTTAGAGAAAAAGAATAACGTCTACAGAATAATTTTTTATGAAAGTCGAAATTTCAAGGAAAAAACCCAAATTTCCAGAAAATAGTATTTGGAAAAACCAAAACTTCTATTAATTCTAGAAATTTGAAATGTTAATAAAAAATCAAAAATTTGACATGAGTCGAAATTTTTATAAATATATTTTTGACCGCAGCAAAATAAGCAAAGTTAGGCTTCGATATTTGAGGGAAAATGCGAGTACAAACAAAAAGCCCTTTTATTGTCCATTAGCAGAATATATTATCCAAGAGTCGAGAGCCAGACTAATTTTATTTGTATTTGATCGCAATTAAAAGTGAAACAATGAGCAGTCAACAAATACTATCAACCGAAACAATGCCTTGTTAACTTTGCTTTGTCTTAAAAAAAATCACACGATTAAGTCGGAATGCTATAAAACAACAACACACAATCGCACCAGGGCAACTTGATCTCGATATAACAGAAAACGACGCCAGTCCCATAACACCATAACACGTAATTATTACGATTCAGTTTCATAAACTAGAAGTTCAGGTTATTCGCTTTGAAGATCCTGTGGTTAAATTTAAAATTTCCTGCCACCAAAGTGGATGGCTTTATTTTTTACTCGTCAAAAATGGAGACGACAATTTAGGAGCAATGACCAATGACCAAAGGCACTAAACAGCTTAATCGGACCCTAGACGTAGGTGTTAAAAGTTTTCATAACTGTTGAGGTGAAGGAAGAAGAAGGTAACCAAGTTGAAACTTGACTTCAAAAAACCTCGACGAACTTCCTTCTTGATATTTTCTTAGACCATAGTGTTATAAACTAGGGCGCGTTTCGCTTCACTATTGATAGTTTGAATGCCTCTGACTGCAATTCATCACAAGTAGTAAGCTTCTGTATTACGATAACTTCTACGCTAAGAACATAAATTCGATTAGGATTTTTGTTTATTTTGCAACAAGTTGCCCCAATGGCTGCTTTAGTCGACCGATCGAAAAAAAACTAGTTTGTATCAAACTGGAAACTGCTTTGCTGGTGGTCTAAAAAAAATCGAGAGCTTTCACTACGGCGCACTGGTGCCAACCTTGTGACGTAAAGAGCAGTCGAGCCAAACCAATCTACAGATAAATTTTCAACCGGTTTGCCGTCTACCATAACGCTAATTGAATTTAGACCAGTTTCGTAATCGAGTTTCGGTATCTTTTACGCTACGAAGAAGCGTTTTCAAAACAACTCTTAAAAAACTCGACCATCGCCAAGGCGAATTCTGTCGATCCGAACGTCGGAACGATAAACGCGTTATCGTCTGGATGCGGCTGCGGTCACGTCACTCCAACGTGCTTTAAATACAACTGTGACGTCACAGTGTCCTTCAACGCAGTTAAATTTAATATCCTCTAATGGAAGGCCTCGCCCGACAATTGTTAACTGCACGAAAATAAATTCTGTTGGTACAATTAAGGTTTGTTGAGCCAACAGGAAAGAGGGCCGACGCTGTTATTATTTTTACGATCCAGTTTTTACGGTTTTCAAAGGAATTTACAACGCGGCCCTGGAATTAACCGAGCCAAGGGTTTAAACCGGTTAATAACCACAGTGAGGCGGTGGCCAGCCGTCGTAAACTTTCCCCTGCAATTGTGCAATTTAAAAACAAATTGACTCTTAACAGGTTGGATGCATAATCCTACTTCTTAGAACTTGGGAGATTAGAAAGTTGTTTGGGTAACGGAAAGTTCCTACAAATTTAAATTTCGTAATTTCGAAAATTAACTCGTAATTTCGAAAACAAATTCGCAATTTTAAAAACTAACTCGAACTTTCTACACAAAAAGTCATAATTTACTGACAAAAGTCGAAATTTTAAAATATTAAAAATGATATTTCCAGAAAAAAATTGCCAAATTTGTAGAGAGAATCGAAATTTCCGTTAAAATATTAGTTGTAATTTCGAAAAAAATTCTATAATATAGAAATAGAATACTCAAAATTTCTACTAACAAGTTTTTAAAGTAAAGACTAAGTGTCGAGAAAAACTTGAAATTTTGTTCATTTTTTTGAGAAAAGTCGAAATTTTGAGAATAATTTAGGAATAAACAACTGAGTAATCCTTATTTTTTTAGAACTAGGTTGAATTTGAAAAAAAATCTAAATCTATTTAGTAAAGCTTTAGGTATTGACTGACAGACAACCCACAGTTTAAACCCCCTAATACGTAGGTAAGCAAGCACCAAGAGAGCATTTTCCAAAATTCAGTCTCTGAAGTGGTAAAAATGAGCATTAAAAACCACCTAAAATCTACGCAATGAATAATACATGCGATTGGATTTAAAGTTACCTATACGCCTTACGGCGTTCACATGGAGAGCCGAAAGGCTCGCACTCGCGAGTGCGAGCTTTTTCTGCTCCTACCTTCCAGTCAAGGCCCGTGCGTCCCATATGAAAGCTCCATTGTACTCTTTGCATTTCAATCTTGGGAGCCGTCCGCTCGCTCGCGAGTGCGAGCTTTAGGGCCCTTCGTGTGAAAGAGCCGTTAAGAGCTGATGATGAATGTATCTTCACACGAATTATCCAAATTTTTAAAATTTGCATATTTTGTCTTTTTACGAGTTCTTTATTTTAAATGTAAACTTCTAAGCATTTAAGTTTTAAACTCGAAATTTTGGTTTAATTTAGCACTTCGATCTTTAAATCGAAATGTTGAGAAACATTTGGACAATTTGAAGTTTCTTCTCGTTAAACAGCTTTAAGATTGAAATTTAGTTAAGTCCCGAATTCTTTTTATACAATTCGTTCAAAATTTTCAGAAATTGGAGAATTTTTTAAGGAATCATAGTTACAAAAATTCGAAGTTTCGAGAAAAAGATCAACATTTTAACTTTCGAAAAGAAGTGGAAGTTTTTACAAAAAAAGTGTATTTTCTGAAAAAAAAAAATCAATTTGAGCAAATAGTCGAATTAAAAGGTCGAAATTTTCAATAACCCGAATTATTTGAAAAAAGTAGGAAACTACGAATTTTTCAATTTACTAAATAAAAGTCGAAATTTCGAGAAGATGTCGACATTTTCAAAAAAGACATCCAATTTTTAGAAAAAATAAAAATATTCAAAATAAAGTCGAATTTTTTGATAAAAGTTCAATTTACTACATAAATAAAAGTCGAAACTTTGAGAAAAAGTTTTGAAAAAAGTCCAATTTTTCTAAAAGTAACAATTTTCAAAAAAAAGTCCAGTTTTTCTAAAAACTGAAAATTTTCAAAAAAAAGTCGAATTTTTGAAATAAAAGTTCAATTTGGTAGGTAAAAGTCAAAATTTCGAGATAAAAATCGAAATTAAAAAAAAATCAAATTTTTCGAAAAAAAATTTCAAAAGGAAGTCGAATTTTTTAATAAAAGTTCAATTTACTTTAAAAAAGTTCAAACTTCAAAAAATCAAAAAAAAACCGACGTTTTGACTTTTATGAAATTGAACTTTATTCCACTTTTTAAAAAATTGTCACTGTTTTGAAAAATTGGCCTTTTTTTAAAAATTTCGACTTTTTCTGAAAGGTTTGACTCGAATTTACGAAACTGAACTTTTAGTTGAAAATTCTCACTTTTTTAAAAAATTTGATTTTTTAAATTTTCGAAAAAATCCTATTATTCAAAAAAGTGAAAATTTTCAAAAAACTTCCAATTTTTCATTTTTTTTAAATAAAAGTTCAATTTGCTAAATAGAAGCCGAAACGTCGAGAAAAAAACGAAATTTTTGAAAAATGTCCAATGTTTTAGAAAAGTGAAAATTTTTGTAGTCAAATTTTTCAATTTTTCAGATAAAAGTTCAATTTTATTCCATTAGGTCGAAAGAAACTTCGAGAAAAAAATGGAAATTTTCTAAAAAGGTCCAATTGTTCAAAAAAAAAAATCGAATATTTCAATTTTTTACATAATAGTTCAGTTTACTATATAAAAGTTGAATCTTCGAGAAAATGTGGAAATTTTTTAAAGAAATCCAGTTTTTTTTAACAAGATAATTTTCTTAAAAGTCGATTTTTTTAATTTTTCAAATAAAAGTTCAGTCTTCTACATTTAAGTCAAAACTTCGAGAAAAAGTCGAAATTTCTGAATAAAAATCCAATTTTTTAAAAAGTGACAATTTTCAAAAAAAAGTCGAATTATTCAATTTTGAAAAATAAAAGTTCAACCGTCTACATTTAAGTCAAAACTTCGAGAAAAAGTTGAAATTTTTGGAAAAAAATCCAATTTTTCAAAAAAGTTACGAAGTCAAATTTTTCAATTTTTTTTAATTAAGAGTTTAATTTACTTCAAAAAATCTTAATCTTCGAAAAATCCAAAAAAAAAATCCGAAGTTTTGACTTTTTTTGAAAATTGTGACTTTTTTGAAAAATTTGACCATTTTTAAAATCTTAACTTTTTCTCGAAGTTTTGACTCAAATATAGTATATTGAACTTTTATTTAAAATATTCGACTTAATTTTTCACTTTTAAATAACTGGATTTTTAAAATTTTCGAAAAAAATACAATTATTCAAAAAAGTGAAAATTTTCAAAAAAAGAATTTTTTAATTTTTTTACATAAAAAGTTCAGTTTACTAAATAGACGTCGAGAAAAAATCGAAATTTTTGAAAACAGTTTTTTAAAAAGTGAACATTTTCATAAAAGTCGAATTTTTTAATTTTTCAGATAAAAGTTCAATTTCATTCATTTAGGTCGAAAGAAACTTCGAGAAAAAATTGAAATTTTCTAAAAAAAAACACTTTTCAAAAAAATCGAATTTTTCAAATAAAAGTTGTGTTTGTTACATAAAAGTCTAAACTTCGAAAAGAAGTCGAACTTTCTGGGAAAAAAGTCGAAATTTTTAAAGAAATAAATCAAACTTCGAGCAATAGTTACAAGTTGAAACGAGGATGAAATGTTTAAAAAAAAATGCGGATATTTAAAAAACGAAATATTTCAATATAATCAAATTTGTATAAAAAATATCAGGCTTTTGAAAAAAAATCGAAATTTTGAAAAAAGAAAAGTTTTGTCTCGAAATTTTCATAAAAACAATTTTTCAAAAAGTAAAATTTTTCAAAAAAAAAAGGTCGAATTTTTCAAATAAAAGTTTTTATTACATAAAAGTCGAAACTTTGAAAAGAAGTCGAAATTTTTGGTAAAAAAGTTATTTAAAGAAGTAAGTCAAACTCCGAGAAATAGTTAAAAGTTCAAACGAAGATGGAATGTTTCAAAAAAAAAAATGCGGATATTTAAAAAAAGAAATATTTTAACAAAATCAAATTTAAATAAAAAAATCAGACTTTTGTAAAAAAAAAAGTTTGAAATTTTGAAAAAAGATAAAAAATGTGTGTCGAAATTTTCTAAAAAAAAACGAAAAACGAAAAAGTAAAAATTTTCAAAAAAGTCGAAATTTTTGGGAAATGGTCGAAAACTTCGAGAAATAGTTAAAAGTTTATAAACGAAATGAAATTTATATAAAAAAGTTTTGAAAAAAAGGCAAAATTTTGAAAAAAGATAAAAATTGTATGTCAACATTTTCAAACAATTTGGAAATAAATTAAAAGAAAACGAAAGCGAAATTGTGAAAAGGTTGAAATTTTCAAAATGAGTTAAAATTTGGAAAAGTGAAAATTAAAAAAATGAAAAATTGGAAATTCGAAATTTTCAAAACAAAGTCGAAGTATTTCAGATGGTTAACATTTTCAATAAAAATCGAAGTCAGATTTTAAAAAAATCGTCATGTTTAGAAAGTCGGCATTTTGAAGAAAAGCTCGAAATTTTGAAAAAAAGTCAAATTTAAAAATAACGAACGTTCAAGTGAGTGAACATGTTAAAATCTCGAAACTTTCAAAAAATTCAAATTCTCAGAAAGAATTGAAATGTTTTAAAAAACCGAATTTAAAAACACCCAATTTGCAAAAAAGCTTTTGTCACAATTTTTAAAAAAGATATGCATTTTCAATAACAGGATGGAATATTTGAAAAAAGGTATACATTTTCAAGAATAAGGTCAAACATGTAGAAAAAACTTATAATTTTCCAAAAATTTGAAAACTTCTAGATAAGATTAAAAAAAATTGAAATACTGAAGAGGAAATTTTCTAAAAAGTTAAAAATACCAAAAAATAAAATTTCTAATCATGACAGAAACTATCAAACAAGTTGGAATTTTGAAAGCAGTTGAATTTCTAAAAATTAAGTCAAAATTTCGAGAAAAAGTTTTGGATATCGAGCGAGAGAGTGTCGATATTCAGAAAAAAAGTGTCGACATTTTTAATAAAATTCGAATTCTTAAAAAAATCGGGATTTTCAAAAAGGTCCTTTCTCTTCTTTCATGTAGACGAAAGCGGGGTACCAGCTGGTGTCTTAAGAAAATAAGAAATAAATCCCAATTTGGAGTACGAGCTCGAAATATTGAGAAAAAAAAACATGAAATTTCTATCAAAATTTGTTATAGAAAATTAGTAGGTTGGAGAAATTTTTTTTAGAAACAACAAAATATCTCTGAATTGTCAAAAAAATGTGTATAACCTACAATTTAAAAAAAAAGTAACATTCGAAATTTCCAGCAAAATCAAGCACGTTGGCAAACCGCAGTCTACTTGACGCAAGTTTAATTCGAAAATCAAACTCAACTTCGATCTGTGGAAGCTTCCATTCAACTTTGCAATCGTTTTGCTTAAAATTGTAAATCTGATTTTGCTTTAAATTTGTTTTATTTTCATTTAATGCTGAATCAGATGCACGAGCACATTATTTTGTGGCACGAATACAACAAAGGTGTAGATAGATTAGAAGGGCTCTAAATATTCGTACACGTTTGCACCCGATAGAAAATTCAGGATTATACAAATCTAAAGCTTCCTTTGTCTTTGTCCTCTCAAGCGCAGTTCCACGTTCCAAACAACATGAATTAGGCGATAGCGATAGTCCCCATTAATCATCGCGCATTCCTGTTGATTTTTCGGTCACGTTTAGCGACTCGTATTCGGCATATCAATGGTGGTTTTTCAAGGTTGTCATAACAGTTTTTTAACAATAAATCGGCGAGCATTCATACATTTGCATTAATTTAAATGGCATTCTAGCAACTACGACGTAAAAATTTCAATCGACCGTTTAAAATTAGTATACAACAGAGAACTTGTTTTCTCCATTTTTATAAACATGTTCCACCGACAGGTGTGTGTGCGCCCGCTTTGTTCCCTCGTGGTTTATTACGTCATTGCACTCTTTCAGTGTTTATCTAGTCTGCGGAATGTGGCTGCAGCGCTGGGCATAAATTAAAGCGTAATTTTTTTACGAATGCGTGGCAACGTAGTGGATAATGACGTGTAGAGGTAGTTTATGTTATTGGGTAGCGGGCAGATGTTCGCCAAGGGTAACATTCGTGGGAAACCGCATCCAAGGTCACACGTAGACTGGTTTTGCAGCATCTTTTTTCTATGGTCACATTCGTAAAAAAAGGAAGGAACATTAGTACCAAGGTACAAGCTGCGGATCGTTTACAACCAAGCCTTGCATTTCATCCAACTGTCTATCGACATTAGAAATAATCAGACGATATGCAAATTCCTTCAAATTGCGTGGAGTAATTTGCCAAACATCTGCACCCGTTAATTATCATCAATGTGGCTACCCAAATCATAGGAAACAGGTGAATTGCTCTAAAATAAAGAGCAACTGCTTAAAAAAGGCAATTATAAACGACAAAATGGGTCCACATTATCTATTCCACGATGGTAATCTTGGACTAGACGCCCCTTGGCTGATGGCACAGGTGTTTGATACCGTTGGGTGTTCATAGAAGATATTATTATCCGTTTCCTTGGCGAACAGCTGTTTCACAAAAAGGAAACGGGGCATCTGCCGTCGAGGGGAATACAAAGGCTGCTTTGTTACGAAGACTTAACCTACTTTTTGTCCAGATTAAAAAACACGTCTCCTTGGCTGCTTTGTACGTTAATTCAGTTTAAGCTCTGCTTTTGAATACGTATTTTAAGGTTAGGAATCTTCAAAAAGGAGCGGTTGGAATTTTTTTTTAAATGTTGCTTTTGTTTTCATTTCAAATTCGTTGATTATTTTTCAATGTTTCAACTTTTTTAAAATTACAACTTTTTCAAAACTCCATTTTTTTTTTAATTCTGATTTTTTTTGAAAATTTTTTATAATAATTTCGACAATGCAAAACTTTCGAATTGTACTTATTTTGAAACATTTTTTTACTTCGATTTTTTTTTGAAAATAATCCCATTTATTAAATTTCTAATTTTTTTTGTTGAAACTTTTGACTTTTTTTAATTTTTTTTTACTGATTTCTTTGACCATTTTGCAATATGTCGAAGTTTTTAAAAATTTTAACTTTTTTGAAAATTCCGATTTGAAAATTTTTATTTTTTTCAGATTTTCGCCTTTTTTTTAAATTTTAGTATTTTAAAGATATCGACTTTTTTTGGAAAACTTAACCATTTTTCAATATTTTGAATATTTTTCGAATATTTTGAGTTATTTTGGAAATTTTATTTATTTTTCAATTAAACTTGATTGTACCGTATTTTTAAATCTCGCTTTTTTTTTGAAAATTTTGACAATTCTTCAATATTTCAATTTTTTTTAAAAGTAGTTTTTTTTGTTGGAAATGTTGATTTTTTTCATATGTTTAACTTTTTATAAAATTTTTGACATTTTTCAAAATTTCAACTGTTACTCAAAATTTTTCGAATTTATTCAAAGTATTAACTTTTCTCGAACATTTCAACTCTTTAAAATTTCGACTCTTCTACCACTCTTAACATTTTGTCTCATTTTCAAATAATCGAATTGAAAGTTTCAAAATTTCGACTATTTTCTAAAATAAAACTTTTTGAGAATTTTGACTTTTTTAAATCTCTGTTCTGATTCAAATTTCCGACTTTTATTGAAAAACTTAAAGCAGGGGACATAAATAGATTTCTTATTTTTTGGGGGCCACAAATTATTGAGGTTGTGACACAGAACATACAAAAAACAACCGCAATGTTTGTATCTGATATTGCGCGCCATCGGAAAAAGCCAAATTTTGAAAAAATTTCCAAATTTCGAACAGGCGAATATTAAAAAAATCCAAATTTTGAGATATAAATCGTAAGTTCGAGACAAAAAATTTAAAGTCAAGTATTGCAAAATCGAAATTTTGAAAAGTTGAAATTTAATAAGGAGAAAATTCCAAAAATATTTAAAATTTTAATTAAAATATTCAGTGTTTTCAAACAAAAAGTCGATATTGCGATTATTTGTTAAAAGAGGACTTCTTCAATCTTTGATGTTTTGTTTATACAAAGAGAATAGCTAGTTACGTATTTTCCCCTTGTAAAAAAAATCTAATTTAATCGTCTTTATAATAACTATTCCAATCGAAGACATCGCGCATTTTCTTACCAAATCTTTCATGGTACGCCAGCTTTAAAATCGCGGAAGTGCGGGATTTTCCTCCACACCTGGCAACACCGATCAGACAATTGGCAGAACACAGAACTTTAGCTTTTTCACCCTGTTTTTCTCCTTCCGTTTAGCTGTCATATTTTCGCAAATCATTTTAGTTAAGCAAGCAGTTATGCGTTTTATTCTAATGGCGCATTGTCCTCGTCACAAGTATCCTTATCAGATTTCTTGAAAGTTGCAATTAAACTCGAAATTACGTCAATTTATGCACAAGCGATGATAACTTTCAACTAATCGAAGATATAAAAGCATGTGATTTGCCAATGAAAAAGTTGACTCATTGTTTTGTCCGTAATCGCGTTCGTGTTTATTTATAGCGAAGACTGCGGAAAATGTTGATAAAACACACTTGCAATTAACAATCCATGGTCGCGCTGCAAACGTATTTAACTTTGCCGCAAATGTATGGTAATTCAGTTAATTGCCGTCTAATTTAACATTCGAACTTAGGTCGATTGGCTTTTAACAGATTTTTTTATTTTTGTATAAAGTGACGCACGACATGTAAATTTCATGGGTCATTTCATCGCTTTTTAATTAACCAATTAGGTTAATACAAACGTTAATTAGATGAATTGTTTGTGGACTAAATTCGCGACCATCGCGCCATCTGTTATAGGGCAAATCAGTCGATTTCTCTTGGATTTTGGATTGACAAGGTGAAGTACGTAGCGTGTTGACGATTAAAATTTAGTTATTTGTATTTGTATTAATGAGAAAATCCACCTATTCTAGTTATACCATGTGTACAAAAAGTTTTCACATTGAGTGCACTGCTGCCATTTTTTGTCATATTTAGGGATGTTCCTTTCCTGATTAGTATCTAAAACAGGCAAGTAAACAAACCTAACCTTCAAACCTTCATTGATTTGATTTTACAATATTGTTCAGTCCTACTTTCGATGCACAGAAAAAGCAACAGCGAATGGACTTCTTCTATTGCTGGTTGTATTGCAGAATTTTTTGTGAGGTTAAATGTTATTTTAGCGCGTAGGGATCAAATAAGGAACCTACGCGAACATGGCAAAAATGACAGCTATATGGGAAAACTGTACAATTGATACATTTAAACTGTCAATTCATTTCTCACAGTTAAATTATCTTATTAACATAGACGCAATTAGTGGAATACTAGAGACTTCAGTGGTCTATTTAAGTAAGGTATTCATTCGACACGATAACCATTGCACGATATAAAAATAAATCAAAATTGTAGCAGTGGTAAGCCTCAAAAAATGAGTCACTATCGTGCTAAATTTATTATCTTTACGAGTAAAACATGCTTTTAATTGCGGTTTACTGTCACAATTTACAAATGTTTACTCAAGATAATCATTTCGAGTAAATTTCTCGACAGGCGACGACAGATGTAAAAAATGCTTAAAAGGTCCGCGGAAGGGGACGTTTCCGATTGACGAAATTTGTTATAAATTAGCCTGTACATTGAAATTGGGTCAACGGTCGTACACGGAGAACCTCGGTCGCAAATAAAATCTGTGCTTATAAAATGCCAACGAACAGAAATCTATGGTACAGTCGGTACTGGTCTCTAGTCGGTACATTGAGATATTTCGTACTGGCGAATTATCGGTAAAGATTTCAGCTACAAACATCGAGGTTAAGTAGAAATAAAAGAAAAATTCGAATTGTTAATTCTTATTTACCTTTGGACTAGGAAAGTTTTACTTACAACATGAATTTTTGACGTAATATATGAAACAAAAGTTAAAATATATGAAATAAATATCAAGGTTTTATATTCTATTTTCAGGAGACAAATTGACTAACGAACATTTGAACTACTTTCGATCATAAAATTAGAATATTAGATCAGGCGCTTGCATTTAATTTTTTGTTGCATTGACATTGTTAACGCCCCGACCCAAACAGAAGTTCATTGAATTGTCTGTTTATAGGTTAAGTACGTAAATGAACAATATCCCAATTTCAGCAATCACGTTGATAAAGTTAACTGGAAATATCGATGGGCTTTCTTCCAAAGGTATAAAAAATTACCTAACGATTCATTAATTTAAAAATTAATGTAACGCATTTGCTATTTTTTTAATTGTTCTTGCTTCTGATTATTTTTTGTTTTTGTATTTGAGTAGGTGCACAAAAACCTCATTTGTTTTCGTTTTTAAATACACAGTTGATGAAAAATGAAATTTCGTGCAAAATCGATATTTAATAAAAATTGTAGAGAAATATTTTTAAAAAATAGTCGAAATTTTGATAGAAATGTCGAAAGTTCACAAAAATCAAAATTTTACGAAAAAAGTCGAAATTTTCAAGAAAAACTAAATTTTCTTCAAAATAATCTTATTTAGCCAAAACAAAAATTTCACGAAAAATCGAAATTTTGAGAATAACCTGATAAATTTCTGTCAAAAAATTCAAAAATAAATCCAAATTTCAAGTCGAAATTTTCTAAAAAACTAAATGTTTTCAGGAAAATCTTTTTTTTACCAAAAATAAAATTGAACGAAAACAATTGTATCTTAAAAAAATTTTTTTTTATAAAATCTGTTTTAACAAAAATGAAATTTCACAAAAAAGTTGAAGTTTTAAAAAAACAATAAAAAACTAACAGAATCTTTTTTAGACAAAAATGAATTTCCACGAAAAAAACGAAATTTTTAGAAAAATCTAAATTAAAAAAAAATAGGCAAAAAGAAATTTCACGATAAAGTCGAAAATTCGAAAAAACCGAAATTTGCCCAAAAAAATCGAATCTTCACGAAAAATCGAAATTTCTCAAAAAAAAAAATAAAATTTAGAACAAAAAGTCGATAATTTCGCGAAGAAAGCCGAAAATTTTAGAAAAAAAATCGTCAAATATAGAAATTTTTATAATGAGAATTTTGAAGAAAAAAGTCTCAGACAGCAGTTTTGATAAAAAAAAGTCGAAGTATCGCGAAAAAGTCGAAATTTCCCGAAAAATTGAAATTATGCGAAAAAAAATCGAAACTTCGCAAAGTCGAACTTGCAAGGAGACCGCCCAACATTCTACAAGTTTAACATCAAAATAAAATTTCTAAAAAAAGTCTAAAGTTTCGTGAAGTTTTCGGTTCAATTTTTGAACACCTTCAACGTTTTGGTCAGTATAGTTGTCTCATCAACAAAGCGTATCAGCTTGATCAACGTCACAGGCCAAAAAAGGTGATTCAATTATCCCCGTCGACGTTTGTCGGTAGGTCAGGATTTTGTGATTCCGAGCGGACGATCCCGCATCATCTACCTGTTATTTGAGCTGACGAGTGCACAATCGCCGCTTCCCGCCAAAAATATAAATAAATGCCATCCTATTGTGCCAAGCCGTAAGGTCAGTGTCCACTTCCTTTTATTTATTCATGGGTATGCGAGCACGCCGCATGAATATGTGATTTCGTTTGGCGAACAATAAATTTTCTGCGTCACGTCCACCGTTTAAGCACAATTATGAATAATCTCGCCTAATTATAGAGAGAAATCCACTAAGCGGTAAAACAATGGTTAAAAAAAACGCGAAGACGACCTTAGAAACCTCATTTAGTCTCTGAAAAACATAATTACACCGGTTTGTGTTATGGTCGGTCAACAAATAGACTTGACCTTGTTCGGTTGTTTTGAAATTTGTAAAAAAATTCCAGAATGAGTGATTTCCGCTGCTTTGGTGATTACGAAACCGTGGAAAAAATAATGAAAAAAACTCGTTTTATAATTAATATTTCAACACTATCAAAAGAGAAAAAGTAAACAGCAACCAAACTCAAGTTATATATTTAAAGAGAAATAAAGGTATCTAAGGCACACATTCAGCCGTCTATTTTTGTTTGAGCAGTTGGCAGAGCATGAGATAAGTCAACATTGGCGACGTGTATTTTCGACTTGCGTCGGATAGCACATGTTTCGTGGCCTGTCGGTCGAACCGGCAACGCCGCATGACGCCATTTTCATCGAGGCGGCCGCGTTAAAAATATGTAACGCCGGTACAGAGAGGCAGCCGCCGCCGGCCGTACATTCTCGATCGGCGATCGGCCACGACATCCGCCGACATCGCGCACGAACTTACTACGAGAATTGTCACGCCTTACGTCACGAAACGTAAAAGCGGGTCACGTGAGCGAGGCACGTACGATGCAACAACTGATTCTGCACAACTGTACTTTCGGGAATTGATGGTCGCAGTTTTATGGTTCATTGCCGCTTGTTCCAAATACTGGGGTAATTAATGAAATGTGTGTAGGTGAAAGCGAGGAAAATATAATTCAATTCGATAAATGGGAAATACACTTGCAATGTCAGTGTTCGTTACAGTACAAAGCAAAAAATGTGGTTTGTTCTTAACATCAGCCGTTTACGTTTTGAAGATCAGTAAGCTGAAAATAAAACCTTTTTTTCGACGAGTCGCACCAATTTATCGCCAATTGATTCTTGTAGCACCCGTTTCCGTTGCGAACGCCAATGGTACCGCCGCCGGTTCGCCCCTGACGAATAATAGAACTGGTTCACCGCCAGATGGCACCACAGCGGTGTCGACGCAACAGGGACAAACAACGGCGGGATCCGGACAAAGCCCTATGGCTGCCCTCATGTCCGTAGCCGATAATCTACCGCCTGGAAGTCCGCGATCGACAGGCGGAAGCCCCCCGGGCAACGCCGCCCCGAGATCCGCCTCCAGAGGCTCGCAGCACTCGCCCAACTCGACAGGTAGGTTAACGATGTTAATCTAGTTTTTATACTTATTTATTTTTTTTATTTCTCCCCCAACTGAATTTGAATATTGTGACGTTATGTGGATAATCGATCAACCACTTCAATCAGCTTCTTAGCTTAAATCCTGAAATATTAGCCACACTTGATTGAATGGATACGTATCTTGGGATGGACATTTCCTTCCTCAGTGGAAATAATATGACTTCTACTTACTTGTTCCCGAAATACGTAGCCGAAAATTTATTTTAGGAGCGATCTACTTCGAGAGAGAAGTGAAAACTTCTTTAGGCGCGTTGAGCCACTTTTGATGGGAAAACTTATTATTTCGCGTAACCATCGCTGTAATTCGCACAATATCACGGTAAATTGCGCCACCATCGCGCTAATTCTCGTTTCCAACATACTCTAACGTTAACTGCATTACGTAGCTACGCATAAGACGTGAATAGAATTAAAAAACGCGTGGTCGGCAGCGGGGTTCAAACTTGCGACCCACCACGCAAGAAGCAATCGTCCTATTCATTGCGCCATATCTTCTTGTTGAATTAAAACTTTAACTCGCTTGATAACTTACCCTGACGCCTACAATATGTAAGTTAAAGTGACTACTTAATACTATGTATTGTTTAAATTGTTTTTTAATTTCATTATGCTACGTACGAGATTAAAACAGAAATCTCGTTCCCACAACATCACACAATCAACAGACGAAGACTAAATCGTATACAAATATAAAAATTAGAAATAATAATTTTAATTTACAAATTATGAAATTTTTATTTTCGATTACAATTACCCTAAAAATTCAAAAAAAACACTGTTTTATCATAGTTTAAGTTTTTACTTCTGTCTGCAGTTTCTACAGCTGCTCAATCTTTTTTATTATTCAAAATAGTTCGCTCCTGAAATTTTTTTAAGGTTTCTGCTGATTAAAAATAGTTTTTTTTTATCTCACATATGCACCAACTAACCTCCACGGTAATACCGTTTGATTACCCTTTTATCGTTTGATTGTTACGCTTTTCATCGCGTGGTTTCTGCAGTTTTTACCTTTTGGTTTTTCATTAGCAGGGTCTTCAAGTGGTAGGAGGTCGTCGGGATCCCGTCACGTCTCCTCCACGACAGTCACCTCGACAGAGGCGGGTTCCGGTAACGCTACTAGTTTGGGGCCGACGGAGTCGCTGACGGGGGCCACTGAGGGAGTAGCACCCGCGGCCCCGGCGACTTCGGCCACACTTAAATGCACCCTTTGCCAGGAGAGATTAGAAGACACACATTTCGTTCAGTGCCCATCGGTACCTCACCACAAATTTTGCTTCCCTTGCAGCAGGGATAGCATCAAGAGACAAGGAGCTGGATCAGAGGTTGGTATTTCAGAAAAACTTTAAGGTGGTCGTCGTCAAATAAGGGTTTATTCCTAAAGCTTTTAATTTCGAAATTTTATTTTTTTTTAATTTTGAGTTTTCTCTAATCAAAATTTTAACTTTTCTTTGCAGATGTTTTTTAAAAAATATTGTAGAAAAATCTTCATTAAAGTTATTTTCGAAATTTAGGCTTTTTTAATTTGTTCTCTAGCGTTGATTTTATTCACGAAATTTCGTGAAATTTTGACCTTTTGCTCGAATTTCGACTTTTTTCTCAATATTTTCCACGAAATTTCGACTGTTTCTAGAAATTTTGCCCTTTTGCTCGAAGCTTCGATTTTTTTCTCAAAATTTCGACTCTTCACGAAATATCGATCGTTTCTCAAAATTTCGCGAACATTTGACCTTTTGTTTGAAACATCGACTTTTTTCTCAATATTTTGACTTTTACCGAAATTTCGATCGTTTCTCGAAATTTTCACCTTTGCTCGAAGCTTCGATTTTGGCTTCGACTTTTTTTTCTCAAAATTTCGACTCCACGAAATTTCGATCGTTTTTCGAAATTTCGCGAAATTGTGACCTTTTGCTCGAAACTTCCACTTTTTTCTCAATATTTTGACTTTTCACGAAATTTCGACCATTTAGCGAAATTTCGACGTTTTGCTTGAAACATTGACTTTTTTGTCAATATTTTGACTTTTCAACGAAATTTCGATCGTTTCTCGAAATTTTCACCTTTGCTCGAAGCTTCGACTTTGGCTTCGACTTTTTTTCTCAAAATTTCGACTCCATGAAATTTCGATCGTTTTTCGAAATTTCGCGAAATTGTCACCTTTTGTTCGAAACTTCCACTTTTTTCTCAGTGTTTTGACTTTTCGCGAAATTTCGACCGTCGCGAAATTTTGACCTTTCGCTCGAAACATTTTTGTCAATATTTTGACTTTTCAACGAAATTTCGACCGTTTCTCGAAATTTTCACCTTTGCTCGAAGATTCGACTTTGGCTTCGACTTTTTTCCCAAAATTTCAATTTCTATTTAATCGTTTTCAATAAAAAATTCAGATTAATTTTCGAAATTGTGATTTATTTTTCGCAATATTTCGGCTTTTTTTTTGAAATTTTTAAAAGATACGAATTTTTGTTACAAATTTTCTTCAAAATTCAGACTTCCTTTTAAAGATTTTGATTTTTTATTTGCAAATGTTACCTTTTTACAAAAATTTCAACATTTTTGAAAATTTCTACCTTTTTTCAAATTTTCATTTTTTTTTTCGACAATTTCTCGAAATGTTGACCTTTTGCTTGCAGCTTCAACTTTTCCATAAATAAATGTTATATTAAGATTTCAGATTTTTTTTTTTCAAACCACTTCTTCGAAATTTTGCCTTTTACCAAAATTTTGATTCTTGTTGAAACCTTTTTATGAAAACTTCAGGTGTTTTTCGAAGTTTTGATTCTTTTTTGCAAAATTTCGATTTCTGTCTTTAATTTTTTCAATAAAAATTTCAGATTTTTTCGTAATTTTCGTTAATAAATCTTTTATATAAAAATTTTGGAAATTTTGCCAGAATTTTTACATCCCGAAATTTTGACGTATTTTGAAGTTCGAAATGTTTTCAAAACTTACCCATTTTACAAAATTTCTTTTTTTTACAAAATCTTTGAATTATTTTCAAAACATCGTTTATAAAAAAAATTGGAATTTTTTGAATTTTTCGCAATTTTTTTACAATTTTCGAAATTTTTTTTCAAAATTCCCCCTTTTATGAAAATTTGGGCATTTTCCAAAATTTCGACTTTTTTAAATTTTCGTTTTTTTCAGTATTTAATGTATTTTGAGAGGTTCCATATTTTTTTAAATTTCTTTCTTTTTCGAAAATTCCCTTTTTTTCTAAATTTACGAATTATTTCGAAAATCCATTTTTCAAAAAAATTGGAATTTTTTGAGAATTGTGCCATTTTTTTTACAATTTTTGAAATTCTTTCAAAATTCCTCCTTTAATTAAAAATCGGTAAAACTCAAAAAAGTTCGATTTTTTTTTGAAAATTTTTATTCTCAAATCGAGACGTTTTTTCAGATTTCCGGTTTTTTAGAATTTTTAAATTTTTAATTATTCCTCAGTATATTGACTTGTTTAAAAATTACAAATACCTTCCAAATTTAGATTTTTTTTTAAAAAAGTTCGATTGTATTTGAAAATTTTAACTTTATATGAAAATATCGACATTTCCCAAATTGTTGATTTCAAAATTTCAACTTTTATTTAAATTCTCCGTTTTTTCCAAAATTTTAACTTTTTTAAAAAATCTCGGTATTTCTAATTTCGACTTTTTGTCAAAATTGTGTTTTTCTTTTAAATTCAGAATTTATTGAAAATCTCCCCTTTTTAAAAAAAAAACAGTGGAATTATTATGAAAATTTCATTTGAAAGATTTCAGTTTTTTTAATTGGCGTTTTTTTTTTGAAACGAACTTTTGTAAAATTCCGCCTTTAAAAATTAGTAAGAATCCATTAAATTTCGACTTTTCTAGAAAATTTCGATTTTTTAAATAAGTCTCCATTTCAGCTTTTTTAAAAGTTTGAAATATTTTTCAAATTCAATTTCGATTTCTACATTTTAAAAATTACGACTTTTTTTCAAAATTCAGGCTTTTTAAAAATGCTAATGTCAACTTTTTTCAAATTGTCGCCTTTTTTCAAAATTTAACTTATTTTGACAATTTGGACTTTTCTAAAAAAGTTTGGAATTTTTTGAACATCTCGCCTTTATTTTTCGAGTTTTCGAAGTAAAAGTTTTGATTATTTTTAAAATTTCGACAATTTTGAAATTTTTAACTATTTTTTAAGACTTTGACTTATTCATTTTATTTAACATTTCTGCGACTAGTATGAGTCTAAATTGAAGAACTGTGACTTTTGTTTGAAAATTTAGACTTCCTTAAAAAACGAAGACTGAATTTGTGACTTTTATTGAAGATGTCGTCGTTTTTCTCGAGATTTTAACTTTCTTTTTATTTTCAAATTTTCTCTCTTAAATTCTTTAAATTTCGATTCTTCGAAGTTTTCGAATAGATGTAAGAAAGGAATCGATGTTTTGCATAAAATGTCAAGAATTTAAGAGAGAAAAGTCGAAATTTCAAAGAAAGGGTTAAAATCTCCAGGAAAATGTTGACGTTTTTAATATAAGTCGCAAATTCAAGCTACATTTTTCTCAGAACCGACTTTCGTCGAAATTTCGATTTTTTCCTGTAATTATTTTTGCTGAATTTTACCTTTGGTTACCTTTGGAATTGCAAGATTTCGACTTTTTTTTTTCTTAAAATGTAAACATGATATTTTAAATGTCAAAATTTTTTTATTTTGTTTTTTTTTTTTCGAAATTTCGACTAAAGATTTCAATCTTTCTCTTTATTACTATTGTTTTCTCTATATTCTTATTCTTTTCGGTCTTCTCTTTTTTCCCGAAATTTTGGATGTTTTGCAAAATTTAGCATGATGATTTTTTAAGAAAAATTTCATGTGGTCTATAAAAGATAAACTTTTTAGGAATATTTATTTTTCCCCCTTATCATTAGCCTTAGCTAAGATGCTCTACAGTGTGTAATATTTTATTGTTGCAGGTGTACTGCCCCAGCGGCGAGAAGTGCCCCTTGGCCAACTCCAACGTACCGTGGGCGTTCATGCAGGGCGAAATAGCGACGATACTGGGCGAAGAATACAAAGTGAAGAAGGAAAGGGAGACTTAAACCGAGGCAGGCACCCCATACGTGCTGGTTCTCTTGTATGACTTGTACAGTCGAAAATTTCGCTTTGAGATGGCGAATACGACAGTTTAGCGAAAACAAAGTTTAGGAGAGGCAAAAATAAACAAAAAAATGGTTCAATCAGGTCCTTGTGTATATTGAAGCGAAGAAGGCTGTGTTGACATATAGTTTATAAAGGGGGTGGGTCCCCTGTTGTCCGTCTTAACGAATTGTATAACCCACCGAATTGGCTAACGTCGCCGAAAATGTACAGAGGTCGCCACCGACGACACACGATTCTATTGTCTTTTCTAACGTTTATTTGTATTTGTCGGGATTATTTTGCACATATTGTAAATAAATATTTAGCAAAAAAAACAATGTACAAAGTTACTTAGGTACTTTTATTTCTAGCGTTTTTATTATTCTAATAATAAATTTGATACGCACAACTAGAGTAACTGTTTTTACTTTTTTAAAATAGTAAAACGATGATACTAGTTGTCCATAGGGAATTTATTATGCCAGCAGATTGGCCTGGGGCGCACTTTTCTCGACAGAATCTGTATGTTGTTTTTATTTTTTAGTTGTTAGTCTTCAGTGGTAAGCTTGGGCCATGTTATTACTATTATTGCTATTATTTATGGAAAGTAACCTAGTCAAAACGTGGAGTGTCCACGACACTCCATCATAGGAACTCAAAACTCGCTGGTAATATTGTAAGATCGATAAAATAACTTTTCTTCAATTATCCCCTAACTTGTATATTTACGCCGTATTGACGTGTCTGGGGCCTTCGCTACCGTAGGCCAGCGGATGAGACAATAAATATAGAAAATTGCCTTAGGGTATTAGGTTTGTGCTAAAGACGCAATGTATTAAAAATAGGTTAAGTTTGACTTAAGGTTTTTATTTTTTTTCTGGTTTATTTTTTTGGGCAAATTTTCTATATTCATCTGTTTTGTCGGAAGACCTTGTAAAAAATAAAATGTATATAATATTGTAATCTTCAGTGACATTGTTGCGAAACAGTTGTTTTTATTTATTTTCTTGTAGACCAGCAGAATTCCGGAACCTGAAGCTTTGAAACGTTTGCACAAATTCTTGATATTGTCCTGTTTTACTATCGGAATTTATTTTGACTCGAAATATCGAGGGCGGTCGAGATGGCCACCCGTTTTTTTTTAGGGGTAACGATACTTGTAAAATATATTTTTCAAATTTGTGATAGCCACAGATAGTCGTATTGACAATGTCAGTTTTTGGTCGTGTTGGTTGTTTATTTGTAAAACAACTTAATTATGATTTGTTTGAGCTTGTAAAAACTACGCTATTAGTTGATGTCAATAAAATTAAATCAATGTCCTCTTGTTTTTTATTTTAATAACCCTCCTTGTTCTCTACTGGTCGCATTCACTGAACATCAATTATATCAATAGTTTTGACTATTAAACACTGATATCGATAGTTTTGACTGAATGCAGTCAACAGCTTAAACTGCGACGTGTATGGATTAGATATGCGGATTTTGGCGCGAAACCACACGAGTATTCTAGAAGTTTCAATCGTTTTTCTGGGAATCTCAGCTGAATATGCCAAATTTTGAGCATATTTTTCCAAGAAACTCGAAACTTCAAATTTTCCCTTAGAATGTAAAATTTTTGTTCTCAACTTTATAAACCAAAAATTTTATTTAAAATAGTTGAAAATTTGGAGTTTGAATTCTAAATTTGAAGAGAAATATAAAAAAGATAGTTTTTTGTTGAAGACTTCCGGATAAAATTTCGGAAAAAGTTAAATATTTTCAGAAAAATAAAAAAAAATTATAAATAAATTTTTGAGTTAGAAGTCTGATGGAACTTCAATGCGTAAAATTAAAAAAAAAACAATTGCACACCAACTTTCAGGAAAAAGAGGACATTTTTTAAATTTAGCGTTGAAATTTCCGTTCTAATTTTCATTTTTTGAGGAAAATTTTTGACAAAAACGGAAGACTTTCAAGAAAATGGAATATTTGAAAATTGGATATTTGGGTTTACAGTTTAGGAGAAAGTTCAAAACTTCAGACATTTTTATTCCCCAAATGTGGCGTTGAGATTCGATTTTTTTTATGTAATCTTAAATTAAAAATAATATTTTAAATCAAAGTCGAATATCTACTTTTTCTCTCGATATGTAGAGTTTAGACTTAAAATTTTGGATTATGTGTATATCGAAAAAAAAATGAAATTGCTAAAAAAATTGAAATACAAATCTTGTCCCCTGAAACCAAGAAAGATTAAAAAACACAACAGAGGTTGCTGTAATGCATTTCGATAGCCAAGCTATCATTTTCAGAGAGATACTAACACCTAATATTAACCCTTATATACTAAGAATATTCACTTCGTGCATGATCGACCACATCCGAACTAGGGATGTCGATTCCTTTTTAAAATAATCGATTTTTGGATCGATTCGAATCGTGAGCAAAAGTATCGATTCCCGATAAAATTGGGTGCTGAAAGATCGATTTCCGATAAATCGCCTTGTTGGTCAAATTATTAAACATTTCTAATAAAAGAAAAATTGAATGATAACAATGACTTGGCGTCGTTTAATTTTGAAAGTTTTTTCTTGGATTTTAAACACTAATATTTATATTTTAATTATTTATTCCTAATTAGAAAAAACCGATACATATTTATTTTCTGCTTTGTTTTTTATTTATACATTTTTGGTTTTTTACGAAGATGTAGAAAGAGCATCCATTTATAAAAATATATTTATAAATATGAAGTTTAAACTGGAAATTAAAGTGGAAATTCCTACTTTATTCTCCAAATTTCGACTTGTTTTTAAGGAAGTCATAGATAAAGTCCAAATTTCGGCTTTAATCTCGAAATTTCAACTTTTTTTCACGAAATTTCAAGATAAGTCGAAATTTCTTATTTTAGGATTAAGTTAGGCAGATGACAGCTAAGCCCCATCAACCCTTACAATATAAGACTATATCTAAGCACCAACTCTTTTACAATTTAATATTGACACTTAGTAGTAGGATACGTTCAGTAAATTTAATTTTTTATTACCCAAAATTTCGACTTTTTCTTGACATTTCAAGGTTAAGGTAGAATTTTCGAGAAAAAATTCGAAATTTCGAGTTCAAAGTCCACATTTTACAAAAGCGTAAAAAGGCATTGATTAAAAAAAATTATATTTTGAAATTTCGACATTTTACAAAGGCGTAAAAAAGACATTGATTTAAAAAAATATTTTGAAAGATTTTGACTTGTTCCTCGAAATTTCGATTTTTTTCAAAATTTCGACTTTTTTTTCTCGAAATATCGACTTTTATCTCGACATTTTGGATTTAAACTCTAAATTTCGGCTTTAAACCCGAAATTCGACTTTACATTCAAAATTTCGACTTTTTTCTCGAAAATTCGACATTTTTCTTGAAATATCTACTTTTTTCCTAAAATTCCGAGATTAATCTCGAAATTTAGAATTCAATCTCAGGATTTCAACTTTGATATCGAATTTTTTCTCGAAATTTCGAGAATGTCGCTCTATAATAAGCACACTCTATGGTTAAATTAGGCAGACGACAATTACGTCCCACCACTCCTCTTTCCCAACAATCTTGACAGTTGGTAGTAGGGTGCGACCAATAATTGCTATTTTTAATTAGCAAATTTTGGTCTTGTTTTACAAATTTCGAGATTAAAGTTGAAACTTTGAGAAAAAAGTCGAATTTTCGAGTTTTAAATCGAGATTTTGTGATAAAGATAAAAATTTCGAGAAAAAAAATCGGAATTTGAGAAAAAATCGAAATTTTGACCTTATAAGCTCGAAATTCCGAGAAAAAAGTCGAAATTTGAGAAAAAAGTTGAAATTTGTAGAAAACAAGTCAAAATTTTGAGTTTAAAGTCGAAATTTTGAGTTTAAAGTCGAAATTTCGAGAAAAATGTCGAAATTTCGATATCAAGGTCAAAATTTCGAGGAAAAAGTCGATATTTGAGAAAAATATCGAAAATTGAGAAAAAAAACCAAATTTCGAGAAAAAAAGTCAAGCTTTTCAGATTAAGGTCACAATTTCGAGGAAAAAGTCGAAATTTGAGAAAAAGTGTAGATTTCGAAAAAAAAGTCGACATTTTGACTTTAAAGTCGAAATTTCCAGAAAAATGTCGTTATTTCGATATTAAGGTCAAAATTTCGAGAAAAAAATTGAAATTTGAGAAAAAAATCGAAATTTTGAGAAAAAAAGTCGAAATTTGAGAAAAAAGTCGAAATTTTGAGAAAAAAGTCAAAATTTCGAGCTTAAAATCGAAATTTGGGAAAAAAGCCGAAATTTCTAAAAATAACATTTTTTTTAATCGATGTGCTTTCTATGCCTTTGTAACATTTCGAAAAAGTTGAAATTTTCAGAACAAAATCGAAATAGTTTCCAGAAAAAAGTCGAATTTTGAGAAAAAAGTCAAAATTAAAGAAAAAAATCGAAATTTTGAGAAAAAAAAGTCGAAATGTTGAGTTTAAAGTCGAAAATTCGAGAAAAATGTCGAAATTTCGATATTAAGGTCAAAATTTCGGTAAAAAGTCGAAATTTGCGTAAAACGTTGAAATTTGAGAAAAAAGTCGAGATTTCGAGAAAAAGTCGAAATTTCGATATTAAAGTCAAAAGTGAGTTCAAAGTCGAAATTTCGAGAAAAATTTCGATTTTAAGGCCAAATTTTGAGAAAACAGTCGATATTTGGGAAACAAAAAACGAAGAAACAAAAACAAAATTTGAGGAAAAAGTCAAAATTTCAAGAAAAAAGTCGACATTTTGAGAAAAAAAGTCGAAATTTGAGAAATAAGTCGAAATTTCGAGCTTAAAATCGAAATTTCTAAAAATAACATTTTTTTAAAAATCCATTTCCTTTTTGCGTCTTTGTAACATTTCGAAAAAGTTCAAATTTTCAGAAAAAAGTCGAAGTTTGAGAAAAAAGTCGAAATTTTTAAAATAACATTTTTTTTAATCGATGTCCTTTCTACGCCTTGGTAACATTTCGTTAAATTTTGATTTGAAAATTGGAATTTCTACTTTTTCTAGAAATGTCGACTCTAAACTCCAAATTTCCACTTATTTTCGTAATGTTGATACTAGAGTCGAAATTTTGACTTTAATCTCGGGATTTAGAGGAGGAAAAGTCAACATTCCGTGATAATTTTTTTTTCAAATTGATATTCATTCTGCGCTCTTGTAATTTTTACTTCAAAAAAAGTAAATAAACTTTTTTCAAGTTTTGTAGTGTATTTATTAATACGCGTGTAACATTTTCAACCACTAAATAAAAGTTTTTAAGACCGGCAACAGGTAATAAAATAACGTAGAGTAATTTTTGGGAATATATGGTAATTTTAACTGCGTAAGTACGGAATTTTACCTTCAAATATATGGCAACACTGCACCACAGTTATCTTTCCTATTAGACTTATTCAGTCAACGACATAATGAATGAAAAGAAATATTAATACTGCCATCTGTTGACTTATTAACGCAGTTATTACTAATATAAGGAAAAATTTCTTATTAAATTTACAGTGACCTGCGTCTAAGGTAAATCGATCCGATTCTTAGGATTTTTAAATCGTTCATTAGATCGATCCTATATTTGAGATCGATCTAAAAAATCGGCCTTGAGACTTGAAAAAATCGATTTTTCGATTAATCGATCTCAGATAGACATCCCCTAATCCGAACGCGCATGCGCATCTAATCATACACGTCGCAATGTCACAATTCCTTATCTATCAACCTTAACTATTTTTAACAAAGATGAGTGGCCTAAAGGCCCAGCCCAACCATTCATAGGGTTGTCTCCAGCCTTATGAATGGCTAAGCTTTCACAAGCATTTAACATACAATTCTTATTTATACCTCTTAGCAGTTGAAATTGCTAGTTTATGTTTCTCTTATTTATTACTTAATAAAATCCAGGATTTGCCTTTTTAAAGGGTTTAACAGTTCTTTTAGATTAATTTTATGTTAACTGTTTATACCAACTAAAAAGCTAACTAATATTTTACAACGTAATTTTTTTTTTCAGTCTTCAGCATTCACCAAAAACGTCAGCTGGCAAGAAAACCATCAAACTTGTAACCGCTTCGAAATCGTCCTTATCGTCCAGGAAAAGCAAAAAAAGACGATTTACCAAAAAAGCTCCCCACCGCGAGACCCCGCTACAGAGGAAAATTAAGCAAAGAAAATTGACGGGTTTCGTATTCGACTCGGAAACTACCGAATCAACGGACACTATCAGCCCAACGGACGATGTGCCAATGCCCACGACAACCACAACGAAAGTTGAACTCAACATCCTTCATAGACATCATCGGGAGCCAACGAAGGAAGAAAACGATGATACGAAGATGAAATGCTGCAAGGGCCATACGATATCTTGCGTGTTTGGAAAAGCAATAGCTGAGACGCTTGAGCTAGATAAGGTTTTATCTGGGGTGGAGGAGGAGACAGTAGAGAAGATAATCGAGGAAAACTTTGAAGACGAGATACCCATACTTGTGATCCCACCGTATAATTGTTGAAGATAAATCATCTCTAATGGGTAAAATTATTTCCTTTCTTAAAGCTCCTACTGTAACGATTCGTCTCCTACTTCCTACTTTTTATTTCATCAAGTTATCCTTTTTTTTAATTCCCTTATCCTTTTATAATGACAAAAGTTCGATTTCAAACTCAATAATTCGTGGAACTTCTTTACAGATTCTTTGGGACGCAGTGTTCACTGGATTCATTTAAACGAGTTTTCTCCTCGCCTGTATCTGTTATCAACCAAGTCTCTAAATTTGTCGCTAAATCTAGGATCCTTCCCCAAATACAAAATCGCTTCCTCTGGATCCATCCCTTCGAATTCATTCCTCCAGGTTTCTTCTACCTAATTCCTTCCTCTGGAGACCTTTTTCTCTCTAAACTAAACCAGATTTGTAAACTCATCCCTAGAACTGGGTTTCGGTTTCCACTTTTTCAACATTTCCACTTTGGTAAAAAATGTCGTTTTTTTTCGTTTTAACGGGTTTTCTTCGCTCGTCAATCACATCTTTGGATTTGTCCTTAAATCCAGTATTCTACAAATTCGAAGTCAATTCCATTCCTTCAGGGTTCTTCTTCCAGATTTGTTCCTGCGGATTCCTTCCTCCAAATAATTTATTAAATTTAATCTCTTCCCCTAGATTTGTCTTTAAATGAAGTCTGATTATCCTTACCATTTTTATCATTAAATCTGTAGATTGCTCCTAAATCCATCATCGTCAATCGTCTTCTTTTCTCCAAATTCTTTTCGTTCCTAAATTTAAATTCTCCCTCAAAGTTCATTGTTTTTTTTAAATTTATTCATAGAGACTGACGCATACTTATTTGATATGATTCCCAAATATATTTTTGATGACAGTTGCATGAGGTTAGCTAAGCATTTATGCATTTTGCCAACTGTACAACAACCACTCCCGATCGTTTCTGCTAATTAACAACTTACTATTTTCTAGCCCACAGTCCTCCCCAAAGTCAGTTATTGAGCGAAACGCACATGAAAGATTCCTCCACAAACGACATAGTCGAAGATATATCACACAATATTAACGACATTAAAGAAAACCGTAAGCAAATGAGACAGAAAAACTTCCAAATCCAAAAGGAAATGATCTTGAAGGAAATGTCCAAATGCCCCATTTGCATGGAACAGAAGATAAAGCGCAAAAAACTAAATGACATAAAAGCCGCTTTGGTTAATCATATTTGCCCCGACTACAATCGAAGGTGTTCAACTTGCGCAGACGTGCTGCGTGTCAACGAACAAATAAGGAATGCCACCAACATCTACTGCCCGGCGCACAGGCAGTTCCTAACTTTGGTGGAGAAGGACAGCGCGACGGTGGACGAAGAGGGTTTAACTCAGATGGATCTAGTCTGGAGTCTGAGGCAAGAGATGGAGAACCAACTGAAGCGGATACAGCATTTGGAGAGGCAGATGTTAGAAATGAAACACGATGATGTATTGAAGAAAAACGCGCAAAGAGAGCTCGTCGACGCGAAGATAAGCTACAACGAGATGCTGTTCAAACAGCAGGTGGAAGCTCTGCTGATACAGCAGCGGGAGTTTGTGGCGCGGCAGATGGAGAATCATCGGTGTTTGGGAAGCTTTTGCGAATTATGCACCGTTAAAAGCGACATAGAGGCGAAATTGTCTGAGCTTCGGAAAGGGATGAGTAGCAAACTGAGGGCGCCACCAAGGAAAAATCTCTCCGTACAGCAGATGCCTTCGATTAGCATCCCGGGAAAGCTCAACACCCAGAGAGGGATTCAAATTGATATTTCCCCTGGAGAGGCAGCTGGGAAATTGGAAGTATCGCCACAGGGATATGCTGCGATGGCCAAACAAGACAACATGATTGCGGATATAGAAAGTTTGATTGTGAAGCACAATTTGGACAAGAAAGCTTTTGATAAGAGTGCTTCCTATATAAATTGCCACGCTTTGCCCCTTGATAAAATATTAACCTGCAAAAGAAGCAAACAAATGTATAAGTTGGCCAGGAAATTATCGAACGAAATGAGTTTTATTCCTGGAATACTTGGTGATAAAATGAAGGAAAAATACGACGTATATAAATCGTATCAAGTGGTGGAGGATGATGCCCAACAGATGGAGATGTTTTCCATTAGTCACGACATATCCGGCTACACTAGCATGTCATCGCTTCTGTATAAGACCTACATCAATCCTCAAGGGCGTAAGATTACAGACAAAGACAGCAAACACATCCCTTACATAAGAAAGTCCATCAGTGGTCTTTCCGCCAGCCGAAGCGCCGATATCCCGGATATGTTATTCTATACCGAACTAGAGACGAAGCTGGAAGAAGTGAGACAAAAAGTGCGTGACTTGGAATGTGGCCATGACATCTCATCGAGTTTACCAAAACTCTCCTTCGATCCCTACTTCAATATGGGGAAAAGCAACAAAACACCATCCGAACTGGGCTTCACGGCCACCAAGGGGACACAGTGCAGTAGCTACAGTCTTCTAAGGTGGGCTTCCAGAGAACCTAATCACGAAGTCACTGACGCCAGCATCCAAATTAGCCTTAGCAGTCTCAGCAGCTTAAGCAGCAGCGTCTCAAGCCTGGACTCACCTCATAAACCAATAGATGTAGAGACCGCGAAACCACCAGAATTGAAGAAACCATCAGAATTGAAGATAGCGAAACCAACAGAGCCAAAGATGATGCCTCAGGTTCAAGAGAGCGAGATAGCTTCAGTGCAAGCGCCCAGGTCCAAATACCACAAAAAATCAGCGGCGAAATCGCTCAGGAAGAACCTGTCCAAGCAGCAGCAAGTCAAAACAACCCGTAAAGAGTCAGTCGTAACTTACGCCGATAGGGAGCAAATACGGGAGATCCCTTACCTAGATGACTCGGCTTCGAGGCAAACCGAATTGACATACGCTTCGGTACTCCCCGAATCTGAACGAACTCGAGCACCCGTGAAATCCGCAGAAAAACCAATTGGAAACGAATACTATGACAGTATCGCCAAAAGAGCTTCACCAGCGCAAGAGAACGTATCGGACACGGCGGAACATTTCAGCCAAAACAGCCTCTCGGAATCCTACTACAAAGGATTGATGTTTGATGATTCTATAACTCGATTGATTAGTAAAAGATCCCAGTTGATTTTCGACCAGCTGCTTAAGCAAAACAAAACGGACGATGCGGACGTCACGCAAAAACCTTCTTCCAAAGAGAAGAAGAACTCTAAGAAAACATCCCCTACTCCAACGGTGAACAGCCAAGGAAAAAGCAGCAAAACGTCATCACTTAGAAGCAACAATGGACAGACGGTAAAACCCCCGAATTACATTGCGATGCCACTCCAAATCGATGACAATCTCGTAAGCAAAACTTTCGAGAGCTACTCGTCAAATTTCGATTCTTTTAGCGAAATCGGCGACAACTCTAAAAAAAATCATCACGACGCCGAAACACAAACGAAACGAGCTGCCGAGGGAGATGATTTATCTTGTCACTCGAAAGTAAAAAAGTTGCATAAAAGTCAAATGACCGACGTAGGAAAATTTCGAGCAAAATCACCCCAGTGCCAAATTTTGAAGAACGAGACAGAAAGAAGCCAGACCGAAGCTGAGAAGCTCTGGATCGACTGCCAAACCGAAACAAAACATTGCCAGAACGACGCAGACAAAGCGGAAAGGCGTCAGTCCGAAGCAAAAAAGCGTCGATCCGAAGCGGAAAGCTCCCAGGCAGAAACAGGACAATTCCGGAACGAGGTAGAAAGGTGTCAAGACAAAGCAGCAGATAGCTGGCCCGAAGCAGAAGAACGCTGCTCCGAAGCAGAAAATCGCCGGACCGAAGCAGAAAACTGTCTGATGGAAGCAAGACAACAACATCACAAGTTTGAAAGATGTGAAGCTAAAGCAGAAGAACTCTGGCCCGAAGCAGAAGAGCTCTCTCCCGAAGTAGAAAAGCTTTGGCTCGAAGCAAAAAACCACTATAACGAAGCAGAAACCTACCAGATACAAACACAAAAATTAAAGAGTAAAAACCAAACTGGCCGTGAAAAATCACGAATAGATGCGTATAAGTCCAGGATCGAGTGCCACACCGAAGTAGAAATGTACCAGACAGAAGCAGAAAAGCTCCGAACTGAAACAGAAAACGCAGGACAAGACGAAGCGGAAAGGCTTCGGACCAAACCAGAAGCTTGCCGAATCGAGTCAGAAAAATCTATGAATGACGATCAGATTGACGTAGAAAGATCACATTTAAATACATCCTGGGGAAGAAACCACTGCACCGAAGCAAAGTGCCTGACTAAAAAATGTCGGATGAAAGCAGAAAACTGTCGAAACGACCAAATCGACCAAAAAAGGTTGCACCTAAATCTATATAATCCTCCTGAGGTAGAAAAATGCCGAATGGAAGCAGAAAAATGTCTTTCTGAAACAGAAAATTGCCAGACCGAAGCAAACAGGCATCAGAACGAAGCAAAAAAATTACGAGCCGATGATCTAACTGGTGCAAAGCGATCTCAGAAGACAAACATGTATAAAACACAGATCGAGATTGAGAAATTACAAATTGAGCTGGATAAAATGCGGTCAGATGCACACAAATATCAGACACAAGTAGAAAACTGTCAGGGCGAAACAGAAAAATCGTTAGCCCACGACTTGATTGACGCAAAAACAACTCAGAACTCAAAAATATATAGAACACAGATAGAGATTGAAACATTAAAAATGGAACTGCATAAAATTCGGTCAGATGCATTGAAGTCTCGGACTCAAGCAGAAAATTGTCTTACTGAAACAGAAAATTATCGATTCAAAGCAGAAAATTTGCTGGGCAATAACCAAATTGACGCACAGTTAAATCTTTACATGTGCCGGACCGAAGTCGAAAATAGCTCGAACAAAGCAGAAAAATCCCGAACCGAAGGAGAAAAATCAGAATCCGACCACCGAATCGACTCGAAAAGATCACAATTAGACGTATACCACTCCAAAATCAAAACAGAAAATAAAAAATATCGGGGAGAAATGGAGCAGAACTGGGATAAATCAGCGATGCATCGAGGCGAAGCTGAACAGTGTCAGACAGATACAGAAAAGTGCCGGACGGGAGTAGACAATTGTCGGGCCAAACAGTGCCGAGCCAATGCAGAAAAGTGCCGGGCCGCAGCAGAACAATGTCGAACTGACAGAGGAGGAAAGTGCCGGGCTGTCGCAGAAAAATGCCGGGTCAAAGCAGAACAATACCAGAATGAATGTATCAAGTGCCGAGCCGGAGTAGAAAAGTGCCGGAACGAAGCAGAAAAACGCCGAATCGAAACAGAACAACGTCGGACTGAAACAAACAAACGTTGGACCGAAGCAGAAAAATGGCAGAGCGACACAGAAAAACGCCGAATCGAAACAGAACGTCAAGCGAAAACAAACAACCCCAAAAAAACCGAAAATGAAGAATCTTTAGAAAAGAGTTACTACGCCAACCGTAAAGAAACAGAAAATGGGAAGCCATTAGAAAAGAGTTACAAAGGTAACCGTAAAGGAATAGAAAATAATTACACCGGAACATTATTAGAAAAAACGTGTACAGACAACCAGATTTACTCTAAATTTCAAAGACCAGCAACAAATGATCACATCAAGATCAATAAACCAGAAAACAGCTCAGCAGACGCAGAAAGTATTACGACAGAAATCAAATCTGACCTCCCTGAGACAAAAGTTACACGCAAAACGCCAGATACAACAACAGAAACATTTCTTCAGAAGCCAGAACATAATATTGATAAATGCATGCTACGCACAGATACTGTAAATGAACCTAAATGCTTAAAAGAAATCCTTGAAGGGTCGAAAAATTTTGAAGACTTCAAAAAAGACCTTGAGAGCCCAAAAAGCGACTCTGAAGGCGCAGGAAAGGTCCCCAAGGGCGCAAAAAGTGACCTTAAAGGCGCAGAAAAAAACCTTGAAGGCACAGAACACCTTGAATCTGCAGAAAACCTTAAATGTGCAGGAAAAAGATTTAAATGCTTGGAGAATTTTCGAAGTCGATTCGAAAGCAGCGACAGCGATAGTGCTAGCGCAAGCGAAATTTTTAAACGAAGCAGGATGCTTCATAGTAAGAAAGGAACCAACAACGGAAGCACAGAAATTCATTATAAAACTAACGTAAAGGATTACCCTGGGTCAGAAAAATCTCGTACGGATTCGCAAAGCACATCCAAATGGTCGAAAAACTACCAGTTTTTTATGGAGCACCACGAAGAGATCGACTCGTTTTGCAAAGAAATTGGATATTCTGACTTGAGTCAGAAAAGCACTCACAGAAGCTCTAAATTATTAAAAAACGAACAGCAACGTGTTTGCGATAATAATAAGATGGAAGAGGAAGATTCCCAGGGGGAACATCCCCATCAGAGGCAATATAAGAACGAAAATACTCCGACACAAATTAATAAAGAAAAGTCAGGAGACTGCTTGAAAAATTCAAAAGATAATCAAGATGGAGAAAGTATTTACCGCTCCAAATTCATAGTAGAACACTGCATTTGCAACCAAACATTTCGAGTAAATCCGAAACTTCTTTGCGAATGTAAATCTAAAGATAACAAAAGTAGTCCTAAACGCAACATATTTACGTCTCTGATTTCCCCACGCAGACGAAATGCTCACAGAACTGTCAAAAGTAATTCAAAAAAGACGGAAATTGATCACGATGATTCGAGGTATAATAAGCTAGAAATGTTCTATAAAGAAACAAACGATACTTTGAAGAAACTAGAAAGAGCCCATAAGGGGAGAGAAAACTGCCGTACATATACGGAAAGTGGTCGTAAAGAAAAGCACCGAACTTGTAAAGAAAGCTGCCGTACAGATGCTGAAAATTTCCATACAGGTTGGCCTACAGAGGCAGAAAGTTGGCGTACAAAGATAGAAAGATGTCATACTGAGGCAGAAAGGAGTCGTACAGAAGGAGAAAGATTCTGTACGGATGCAAAAAATGGCCATACAGAGGCTAAAACTTTGCGTCCAAAGACAGAAAGTTGCCGCACGAAGCCAGAAAATAATCGTACGTGTGCAGAAAGTTGTCGAAAAGACACTAAAACAGATCGTGCATGTGCAGAAAGTTGCTGTATAGACGCCATGAGATTCTGCACTTGTACAGAAAGTTGCCGTAAAGATACAGAAAACATCCGGACGTATACAGAAAGTTGCCCGAGCGGAGCAGAAAATCGTCATATTTGTCCAGAAAGTTGTTGTAGGGAACCTAAAAACCGCCACAGATGTACAGAAAGTAGCCGTAAGAGAGCCAAAAACTACCGTACATGTATAGCAAATTGTCGAAAACAGCCCGGTAATTGCTGTACTTGTGTAGAAAGCTATCGCAACGCCACCAAAAATTATGACACATGTACAGTAATTTATCGTAAAGATGCAGAAAACTACGGTACAAATGCAGAAAATGACTCAAAAGACACAAAACGTCACCGTAAATATACGGAGAGTTGTGGTAAAGATGCAGAAAACTCCCGTACTAATGCAGAAAATGCCCGGATAGACGCAGAAAGTTGCCGTACATGTACAGAAAGTTGTCGTAAAGGGGCAGAAACATCTTGTACGTGTAGAGAAAGTTGCCGTAAAGATACAGAAAACAACCCTACAGGTGTAGAAAATGTCAGAAAAGACGCAAAAAGTTCTCGTAAACCGGCAGAAAACTACCGAACGACAACAGAAAATGATCGAAAAGGCAAAGAGATTTACCGTACGTGTAAAGAAAGTTGTCGTGAAGGGAAAGAAAAATTTTGTACATGTACAGAAGGTTTCCTAAAAGATACAGAAAACTATCTTACGAAAGCAGAACATGCAGGAGAAGGCGTAGAAAGTTGTAAAGAGGCAGAAAATTATCGTAGGAATACAGAAAATGTCGCTAAACATCACCTTGTGGATATAAAAAGTTGCCGCAAAGATGCAGAATACTACCGTACAATTACAGAAGATGCCCGAAAAGACGAGGAAAGTTGCTGTAAAGTGCCAGACAACTACCGCATGAGTACAGGAAATGCCCGAAAAAGCACAGAACATCACCGTACATGTGCAGACAGTTGTTGTAAAGGTGCAGAAAATGTCTGCACATGTACAGAAAGCGACCGAAAACACGGTTGTATGTCTAAGCAGAAACGAGAACAGGACGAATCGTCTTTTGGGTTCCTCAATTCTGCACAGACGGAAAAAGCTAATCCAGAATCTGATAAAATTGGACAAGAGAAGAGTTCAGGTCATACATGCATCTTTAACGAATGTTTGCAAGGAAAAGAGGGTGAAATTAGTGCACAAACCAAACAAGTTGACAATTTCGCAGATTTAGTGGTCAATCAAAATAAAAATGTTACATATGACGACGAGAGCAGACAAAATGCTAATGGAAAACCAACCTTATCGGAACAACAAACTTTGGATGAAGCTGCAACGACGGGAATATTCACGAAGACGAAAAAATCGATCAGGAAAACTGATATCAAATTTCCCCCATGTACGAAAAAAGGTGACGACACTCAGAAATTAATGGGAGACTTAGATGGTCCTGCAAGTGAAAAGACGCAATTTCGGATAACTGAAATTGATGATATGGAAAAGCTTGCAAATGGTACTCCGACTAGAAGCGAAGAAGATAACGTTTTGGAATTCGGTTCATTCGAGTGTTCCAAGCTTTGTAGTTTAGAACACTCGAAGCTTCCAGCTGAAGGAGAAACTGGAAATCTGGCTAATGTTTTGGAAATTTATGAAAGCTTTAAGAAAAAGGAAGAAGAATCTGGGACCAAACTTGAAGAACGTGAAAAGACGCAAACAATTTTTCAATATGATGGATGCAATACTGCATGTAAATCTAAAAATACTGAAGCAAACAATTCGAAGAAATTAAAATATTACGACAAAGATGCAGAAACAAGTCCAAACTGTCAAACGTCAACCCAAGCGTCAGATATCCCGAAAAAATCACTTTCTGTCGTTCCTATTTGTTCCCCAACTGCATTAACGAAAGATGCGACCAAATCTTCTGATGTCAGCTACTTCGTACCAAACCAAGATGAGGTGAACAATTGCTTTCCTTCCTCTAGAAAAGTTATCAGTGAGAAATCTCTGGTGACAGTAAGTCTGAGCTCCATGAGTTCCTCCGGAAGAAGTCCCAAATCGCAGCACCACAAATCCGACGCCAAATCAAAAGCGATTTCCGGCGAAAGACCTTCAACTGCTTGCAAAAAGACGTCCCAGCCAACGCTCCCTTCTAACAACTTCCAACAAAATACGTCCGAATTAAACCTGGAACCCGACAAATTCTACGGCGTCACTAAACCGCAGTTCTCCAAAGAAGACATCAAAGTCCTCAACCAATTCCTAACGGATAAAGTAGAACACAAAGAACTCTTGAAAAGCACCTTCGACACCACCTCGTCCCAAAGCAGGAACACCCGCCGCGAGAAAACCTACAAATGCCACTGCAGGTACCGCAAAATTTTACCTAAGAGGTGCAAATCAAAGCGGGACACCTCGCTCGATCGGGAGATATTCGAAGATTACCTCCAAGTGTGCAAGAATGGTCGCTACAAGGACGAACAAAGCAATTTTTTACAAGTGTTAAGCGACAAAAGTCATCGAGATTTCGACGGGAAGTTGGGCAGAGCTCAGTCACCGCGAAGACCTCATAATTACCCCGGGATAGTGTCGGAATGCTCCGAGAGCGTGTCCGAAGGGGAAGTTGTTCTCAATGAAAAGCTGAAGAATGAAAAGCCGCATATCAGAGATGTGGTCGAATATTACAAGCAGCATCCGAATAAGCTGTTTGAGGAAACGTGCTCTAAAAGGAATCCGTTGAGTGTTATGCGCGAAAGAATGTATTATAAGAATTGGGTGGCGTATTATTTGGACAAAAGTGGTTCAGATGAGATAATAAACAATTTTTCCTCGGGCTCATAGTTATAGGTCTATTGTTTATTAAGTTAAATAAATGTTTGTTTTCAGTAAACCTTTTATTTCAAATTGAACGTTGATTAAAACACGAGGTCTTTCATTTTGGAAGTAAATTGTGAATTTAATAAAAAAAAATGCAATAGAAGTATTTCCGGAGCCTAGAGCTTTAAATTTTAAAACTATCCTGGCCTGGGAACAGCGAAGGATGACAAAAATATCGTCGGTGATTCCTAGTATCAATTCTCAAATTTTAAATTTTTTTGTTTTGGAATTTTTCAAAAATTCCGGTTTTCTTCGATTTTTTAAATCCAACTGTTTCGTAATTTCCACGTCTCGTCTTTTTTTAAAAATTAATTTGATCGCAAAATTTGACATTTCTGTTTCGGGAAATTTCTACTTTTTTCCCTAAATGAGTCTTCTCAAAACTCGCAAAATTTGGATAAAGTATTAATTTCAAGAAAAATTTTCTTTTGGAAACTTCAAGAAAATTATTTCTTGGAAATTTCACTTTTTCTATAAATCTTTGCTTTTCCCTTTTTTACTTTTTGAAATCAAAATGTCAACCTTATTTTTACAAAAAATTTAATGTTGTGAAGGGGACATTAAACTAAAAAGTCGAAATTTCCAAAAACGAAATAGGGTCAAATTTTGAACAAAATTCAAAATTTAGAGAAAAAGATGCATTTTAAGAAAGAAGTCGAATAACGTAGAATTCTTAAATAAAGCGCAAATTTTCAGAAAATGTTAATTTTAAAAGACACAATGAAAATGGGTTCTAGGATCAGAAAAAAGTTACCTTAGAAAACAAATTTCAGGCAAAATACAAAAAAATTAATTTATTTGTTAAAGGTATGCAACTCTTCATACACGTAAGTGTAATAATTATTGCCTTATTATTTCACACATTCTTTTATTGCATCTAGAGTTTTAAGATAAAAATTATACAACTATGCGGTCTTAACCTAACCTATTTAAACAATAAGGTACATGTGAAATAAAATTCTTTGGTTTAGAAAAATATCTAAGAAATAAGCATAAAATATTTGTCTTCTACTCTCTTATAGGTGGCAGCACCAGCTCTGTAACATATCAATCTGTCAAGCTATTCTCAGTCGGTAAAAGTTTTGATAAGTGGTTAAATGGTTTTGTTAACAAATGCCAAATGCAGGCAGCAGCTTTCGAGAAGTGGTAAGAGCGAAAACATGGCCGTGGTAATATTTTCTTCTGATATTTAAACTGAAACGGGGCGTGCGACCATGTAAATAATCTGGCGTGGAGTCGAGTCGTGCGAGGCGAAACCATCAAAATCGGTCAGCTATTATTCGTGATGTGTGTGTGAAATATGGAAGTTTGAAAAAATAAACTTTGTGCCTCCGTTCGTGTGTGTTAGTGCAGTGACCACCTGGCCACATCTACTGTAAACTGGGCACTATTGTATCAATTAAGATGCTCTTTGTTTACTTTAAGGGAAAATGTTAAAGAAGATTCACTTTTAAACGGTAATTATGTCGGCTGTGGCTTTTTCTTTCATTTGTTACGACTTTGATCAGTGAGGTACTAAATGTTGACAGAATTTTCAAAAATCTTTCAAAACTTTTAACGCAGATATAAATCTTAGGTTGCCATGATATTTAATTAACGGTTTAATTGATCCAGATTGACAAGTTTAAGTGACCATAAGTGATGTAAAATATTCTTAATAACTGATTAAATTAATGCACTACGTTAGAATGCGAATTTAGCCTTCCTTGATATAAAAATATTACTAGGTATATGCAGCCAAACTAGATTAAAAAATTTACGAGCTGATAAGGGGATTTCCTAGAAATGATAGTGGTCTATTCTATTTATATGCGTACATGTTTCTTATTCTTTGTGTGTTTATGTGTAAACGCTTATCGCCAGTTCAGATCTGTTATCATTCGATTTCTCGCTTGTTTTCTCATTCTATGATACTTCAAAATTGTGCTTAATGTTTATGGCGTCTAACGAGCTTAAAATTACTTTCATATTGAGTTAATGATGTGCCTTATCACGCTCTAAGCTATTAGGTTATTAGAATTCGGTATAACGTTACCTGCTTTCTGTCGAGCAATACTCACAAATTATTAATTGAAGGAAAAGTTTTCAGCACAAAAAATGCAGATATCCTTGTAAGCAGACAGAATTTTAGGTTAAATGAGCGATAACTCGACAATAAATCGTTGTTATTTACTGAAATGCCTCGGGAATTGCGACTGATTTACGATGAAGGATAATTATGGAAACAAATTGCCGGTTATTGCTAAATTAAATTATATGGATATTGGAGTGCGAAAAATTCAAAGGTGAATGCTATAATGTGAGGTTATTGAATTCTTACTGTCGAAAAAGAATCAACGGAAGTTTTTCTATATTTTAGATAAATTAGCTCGAAAGCATTTCGTTTGATGGGAAACTGTTACCAAATTTTACTCTGAAGTTTGCTTGAATCCAAAAGATTTCCTAATTAAAAAGCTGTACGCATCTTATTCCATCTGATTTAAAATTTTTCAAGTTCAAGCACAGAACAAAATTTGACGTTTATACCTAATCATTTTATCTACTAGGTGAGAATCAAATGAACTAATGTTTATAAAATAATTTTAAAATTGCGTTTCAGTTGAAAAGAACCGTATTAATAATTTAGTGGTTGCGTAAAACGTTTACAGTTGCCACTTATTTTAATACGGACAGCGAAGTGTATTTTAATTATAAATGTTTGACAGTTGGTTCTCGTAAACTGTCAGTTGTTCAGATCGTCTAGTCGTGTAAAATATTTTTATGGCTTTGATGACGATGACTTTTGTACGGGTAAAATTGCCTTTTTTATGCAGACAAAATTAGGTTAAAACTTTCATACAACATTAATAATTTTGTGGATATTATCCGCACTGATTTTCATAGAAAAGAAACAAATTACATAAACATAGAACTTTTATTTAGAAGCTCTATGTGTGTAAAGCTGCATTCACGGATACTGTGCCGACGTTGCCAGCTTCAAATATATTCTGAAATTGCATGAAACTGATTTTTAAAACATGAAAGGAGTATGCGATTGAAAGGTATGAAATTTAGTCAGTCGTTTTTTCATGGACATTTCGTGTTTTTGCACGCACTTTCGTTTTTTTCTGAAATTTTGAATTTTTTAAAAATAAAATTATATATATTATACAAATTTCAATTTTTTTGCCCAACTTCAATTTCGTTAAAAAAAAAAGATTTCGAGGTTTTTTTTTCAAGATTTTTCTCTAATCCTAATTTTCACGAAATTTGGATATTCTTTATTCAAAAAATTTCCAAAAAAAGTTCAACTTTTCACAATAATTCGTTTTTTTCTTTGAATTTTTCACAGAACTCCTTTTATACAAATTTCGAAATTAGCCCAGAATTTCGATATTTTTCTAGAAATCACATTTTTGTGTAAAAAAATTAAACATTTTCCCTCAAATTTCACCTTTTTTGTAATAAAAAGTCCTTTAGCAACTTCAAATTGTCAAAATTTTGACCTTTTTACAGTTTTAATTTTTATCCAAACATTTTTTTGTGCAGATATTTTAAGTTTTTTCTGTCAATTTCACCTTTCTTTGCGAAATTTAGATTTTTCCTTAAACATCTTTTTTATTAAAATTTCTTATATCAAAAAATTACAGCAACTTTGGGGGTTAGGTTTTCACCAAATCTGGATATTTTTACTCCTAACAAAATTCATAGAATTTCGATTTTTCTCCAATTTTTTTGCATAATTTCTTTCATAAAAAATTCAAGATTTATTTCAAAATTTCGACTTGTCTGATGAGATTTTGTTTTTCTCTTAAGATTTTTTTTATACATATTTAGTTTTTTCTGAAATATCGACTTTTTCTTTTTTAGAAACTTCGACTTTTTATGATGAAAACGAAAGAATTTTTATAAAAATGTCGAGTTTTTCGCTAAAATTTCGAAATCACATTATCTAAAAAGATTTCGAAGATTTTCTTAAAATTTTGAGGGCTTCTTTTCAAAATTTCGTTGTTTTCTATAATTTCGAGTTTTTTGCCAAATTTGGTGGATATTTTTACTCTAAAAAACTTCATAGAATTTCGGTCTTTTTTCAATTTTTTTTACAGAATTCCTTTTATAAAAATTTTAAGATTTATTTCAAAATTTCGACTTGTTTGGTGAGATTTTGTTTTTGTCTTCGGATTTTTTAAATAAAAATTTAGTTTTTTCTTAAATGTCGAACTTTTTTGAGACTTTTTATGATAAAATTTGTTTTGTAAAATGTTCGAGTTTTTTCGAAAATTCCATTGTTTGAAAAAGCTTCGAGGTTTGTTAAAATTTTTAGAGCTTTTTTTTCGAAGTTTCGGAATTTAGTCATTTTATGTCGTGTCGACTTTCAGAAGAGCTAACGGATGCCTCCTGTAGACCAGTCAGGATTGCCTATGTCCATGGAACCGTTCCGTAATGGAGACATGGTCAGTAGAGATTCCTCCACCGATAGACCGCTCCATCGCAACCACCACCACCCTTCCCCTCGGCCGGTCAACTACATCAGCCTCGGTACTGCCCTCTACGACTATGTCGCCCAGGGCGAGGACGAGCTCTCCCTCCGCAAAGGCGAAATCGTCGAAGTTCTATCGGAGGATGCCAAAATATCGGGGGACGAGGGATGGTGGACGGGCAAAATCGGCGACAAAGTCGGCATATTCCCTTCGAACTTCGTCGTCTACGAGGATCCGATCAACGCCGTCAATTCCATCATTGCAGACATCCATCCCATCGAGATAGATTTCAGTGAGTTGGAATTAGAAGAGGTCATCGGCGTGGGAGGATTCGGTAAAGTCTACAGAGGTACGTTTACCATTCTGCGATTTGTAGGCGTTTTGTCAGGTGTTTCTGATTTTCAGGGGTGTGGACGGGACGTGGAGGCAACCGGGAGGTGGCTGTTAAGGCCGCGCGGCAGGATTCGGACGCTGACATTTCCGTTACGTTGGAAAATGTGATAAAAGAAGCGAAGCTGTTTTGTTTGTTGGACCACGAAAATATAGTGTCGTTGGAAGGTGTGTGTTTGCAGGAACCGAATTTGTGTTTAGTGCTCGAGTACTGTCGCGGGGGCTCTTTGAACAGGGTGCTCGCCGGGAGGAAGATTCGGCCGGACGTTTTGGTGGACTGGGCCATACAAATAGCGCGCGGTATGGATTATTTACATTGCGGTGCGCCCATATCTCTAATACACAGGGACCTGAAAAGCTCTAATGGTAAGTAAAGGAAAACTCTTATTTCAAATTATATTCCATCGCTGGTACGTTTCTCAATTAACAAAGGAAAGCGTTGATATGTTTTTGTTCGAATGACAATTTGTTCTAGACATTTTAAAAAATTTTCATCATCAAATTTTTAAAGAAATCTAAAATTTAAAAGAAGTAGAAATTTTAAAAAAAGTAAGAACAAAGTAAGAATTTTCAAATTAAGTACAAATTTTGAACAAAAGCCGAAATTTTGAGATAAAGTCGAAATTCTTTAAAACAATCCAAATTTTGACAAGAAGTCGAAAATTGGTAAAAAAATAGTTTAAAGTTTGGAATTGAATCCAAATTTTAAAAAATGCAACCTTTTAGAAAACTAGACATTTATAAAACTTCATTGTCAAACTTTCAAAGGAATCTAAAATTTTGAAGAAAGTCTATACACCATCAAAGTCTAAATTTTCAAGAAAGCCAAAATGTTGGATAGTTGAAATTTTTGAAGAAAAACATTAAACAAAACTGATGTTTTGAAAGTCGAAATTTTGATCAAAAATTCAAAATCCTATAACAAAATCGAGATTTTGGAAAAATGCATTCAAAAAGCTCGAATTTTTCAAAAAAGTCGAAAATTTCGAAATTTTCATAAAAAATCGATAATTTGCAAAAAAAAAGTAAGAATCTTGGAGTGGAAATTTTGAAAAAATGTCAGAATTTTCAAAAAAATCAAGGTTTTTGAGTGTTAAAATGTTCGAAAATAAAATTTAAACTTTCAAGTCGAAATTTTCAGATAAACGAAATTTTAAAAAGTAGAGTTTTTTGGAAGTCAAACCAAAAAAATGAAAATTTTCTAAATAAATAAAGGTTTTGAAAAACATCGAAATTTAGAGATAGTCTAAAGTCTTTAAAAAAACCAAATTTTAATAAAAAGTCGAAAAATTTTAAAAAATGGTCTAAAATTTGTAATAAAATCCAAATTTTGAAAAATTCCAACCTTTCAAAAATCTAGACATTTTTAGAAATTGTCATTGTTAAACTTTTAAAAAACCCAAATTTTGACGAGAAATCGAAAATTTGTAAAAAAAAATGAATTTTGTGAAAAGTTCAACCTTCTGAAACTAGACATTTTTAAAAATTTTCATTAAACTCTCAAAGGAATCTACAGTTTTGAAACAAGTATTAAAACATCAGCAAAGTCGAAATTTTGAACAGTTGAAATTTTGGAAGAAAAGCATTATTAAACAAAACCGATGTTTTGAAAGAAGTCGAAATTTTGATTAAAAAAATCAAAACCTTAAACCAAATCAAGTTTTTTTAAAAAATGCATTCAAAAAAGTTAAAATTTCGAAAGATTTGAAAAAATCGAAATTTTCAGTAAATTGGAAGTTTTCAAAATAGAATCGAAATTTTGAAAAAAGTGGAAACTTAGAAAAAAAAAAGAATCTGAAAAGGGTGCCATTTCGAAAATTTGAATTATGAAAAAAATTGTTCCCCTTAACTGAAAAAAAATGGCTGCCATGACAATAGTGAACGCGATTGGGTGACATATCAGCTAGTTTAATATAAAACAATATTTAAACTGTAGACAGCTTGTCTAAAATGGTGTTTTTATAATGAGGCCTTGGTCAAAGCTGTGGAATTTCGTCTTATCTTGGAAAAACAAGCGCGATCACATGACAATTACATTCGAAACGATAACGAAATTGTCGTAAGAAAGTCGATAAACATATGACGAATTATGTCAGAATTTGCTGCAAATTTCATCCGCGACGGAAGCGATCTATTCATTTGGAAAATAAAATGTTCAACGAGGCGATATTTTCATTTGTAAAATCCCCTCCCCTCGCCTTATTTTAATAATTATGTAACGAGACGCTGCCAATATGCATATTGCAACAATTATAAATAGCTTTGTATTCTTTAATAGTCACACACTTGGTCAATTTCGCAATTTACTTCTAATAGAGGTACGTAACGTACGTGTGCATTGTTCAATTTAAGAATGTAGGCGACGAAATCTCATTCTACAGACTACCGGTGATGTCGCTATCATGAACTTGAATTTGTTCGTCTGTTTCACACCCGAATTAATTTTGTGTTCCAAATTTAAAATTCTATGTTCCAAAGAAAAACTCTGTGCTCTCAATTCAAAATTCCATGTTCAGAAGCAAATTATATCTTCCAAATTTTGAAATTTCCATGCTCCAAATGCAAAATTTTATGCTCCAAATGCAAAATTTGATGCTCCAAATGGAAAATTCTATGTTCTAAATGCAAAATTATATGCGCCAAACACAAATGTCTATGTTCTAAATTTAAATTCTATGTTCGAAATTCAGAATTCTGTTTTAAAATCGACTTGTATCTATCTGCTGTACCATACGTCCGATAAAAGTTTCGACTAAAGGATGAGGTGACCTCAAAATGAGATCTGCTTTAATCCAGAATTCTTCAATTGACTTTTTTTTCGAAATTTCGACTTAAACATCGAAAAGGGGATATTTTGGTTTCCAACATCAAAATGTCCTATTAATTTCTATTTTAATCTTGAAATTTTGAGTTTGGACTCGAAATTTGCAGAAAGTCGAAATTATTTTGCCTCTTAAGTCGCTAACTTAAATTGTTCATTGATGAGGTAAATAATCTGCACTTCTAGACTTTTTTTTTTAAATTTATTGTTTACATTAAGAGAAGGTTTGTTTAAAGAGACCCCATTTCGCTCAGTCCAATTGCTCAATAAAAAGAAAGAAAACGAAACATCGGCACAAAAAACATAGAACATAAAACGAATTAGAATCGCTCGTAAAGCAAAGTAATTGCGCTCGCTGTAAACATTGCGGTGGGACGTTATCTGCAACGGGATTTCCACGGATGTAAGCTTTCGCGTATATGTACACCATGTTTTGATTGCAGTTCCATCGATTAAATAATCGTCTTTTCAAATTCTATTGCATAATTGACGCATACCGCAATAAGGACGGGCATATTCGGATATTTACTTGTCTGTACGAATGTGTTCAAAGGTAAAAGCTTTTTTTTATTTATCCTACGTTGATACAAATAAATATACGGGGTGTATCAGCCCCAATTTCATTAATTTTAAGAGAAGATAGGGAAAAATATGATACGAATATTAAAATTTTTTGTAATGTATATTTAGGCCGAAAAAATTTTAACACAATTTAAAATCGATCTTCATACTCATTTGGTGGTTATCAGTAATGTTTTCTTTTCCACCATTATTTTATCTTCATATGGTACAATTTCTAAGCTGTTCCTTATGGATTGATTAGAATAAAGCTCATGAGAGCTGAGCAGAAGTCTCATCTGAAATTAAACGACATATCACCATCATAATGTATTCGGTTAAAACCGGCTAAATCCGTTTGGTGGTAAACATTTCAATGAAACACCAAACTTTATTAGTAATATTTTCTTTTTTCGCCATCGCTTCATCTTCATAAAACTGTACCTTATCGATTGTTATGCTAGAGACTCTCGAAACTAAGCAAGAATCTCTCCGAAACTAAGTGACATATCGTCGTCATAATATTAGGTATTGAGGTAAAATATAGGTATCTATTTTCATTTGGTGGTCAAAATTTCACTGAAGAATGAAAGTTCATGTTTCCTTTTTCCACTACAATTTTTTCCTCATATAATACATTTTTCTGATCAGTACCTTATCGAATGGTTAGGCTAGAGGCCCTGGAATCAATCAGAAGCTTCATTTGAAACTAATCTTATGTTTTGGACACAATAAATCCATCTTAATAATCATTTGGTGGCCAAAATTTCACTAAAAAACGAAAGTTCATCAGTAATATTCTCGTTTTCCACTATAATTTGTTCTTCATGTGGTACTTTTTCTAAGCAGTACCTTACCGATTAGTTATGCTAGAAACCCTCGAAAGTAAGTAGTAGTCTCATTCGAATTTAATCGGGATATCGCCGTCATGATATTATGTACTTGAGTAAAATTGACCCATCGCTCCAGTTGGTGGTCAAAATTCCATTGAAAAATGAAAGTTCATCAGTAATGTTTCCTTTTTCCACTACAATTTCGTCTTCATATAACACATTTTTCTAAGCTGTACCTTATCGAATGATTGTGCTAGAAACCCTAGAAACTAATCAGAAGCTTCAATTGAAACTGAACAGCATTCGTCATCATAATCCTACGTTACGGACACAATCGATCCATGTTAATAGTCATTTGGTGGTCAAAATTTCAGTAAAAAACGAAAGTTCATCAGTAATATTTCCTTTTTCCATTATAATTTTGTCTTCATATAGTAATTTTTCTAAGCTGTACCTTATCGATTGGTTATGCTAAAGACCCTCGAAACTAAGCAAGAGTCTCATCCGAAATTAAACAGCATATCGCCGTCGTGATATTATGTTTTTGGGTAAAATTGACCCATCGGTCCATTTGGTGGTCAAAATTTCATTGAAAAATGAAAGTTCATCAGTAATGTTTCCTTTTTCCACTACAATTTCGTCTTCATATGGCACATTTTTATAAGCTGTCCCTTATCGAATGATTATGCTAGAAACCCTAGAAACTATTCAGAAGCTTCATTTGAAATTGAACAGCATTCGTCATCATAATCCTACGTTACGGACACAATCGATCCATGTTAATAGTCATTTGGTGGTCAAAATTTCAGTGAAAAACGAAAGTTCATCAGTAATATTTCCTTTTTCCGTTATAATTTTGCCTTCGTATGGTAATTTTTCCAAGCTGTACCTTATCGATTCCTTATGTTAGCGACCCTCGAAACTAAGCAAAAGTCTCATCCGAAATTAAACTGCATATCGCCGTCATGATATTATGCATTTGGGTAAAATTGACCCATCGGTCCATTTGGTGGTCAAAATTTCATTGAAAATTGAAAGTTCATCAGTAATGTTTTCTTTTTCCACTACAATTTCCTCTTCGTATGACATATGACATATTATGTACATTATCGAATGATTCCGCTAGAAACCCTAGAAACTAATCGGAAGCTTCATTTGAAACTAAACAGCATTCGTCATCATAATCTTACGTTTCGGACACAATCGATTCATCTTAATAATCGTTTGGTGGTCAAAATTTCAATGAAAAACGAAAGTTCATCAGTAATATTCTCTTTTTCCATTATAATTTTGTCTTCATATGGTACTTTTTCTAAGTTGTACCTTATCTATTGGTTATGCTAGAGACCCTCGAAACTAAGCAGTAGTCTCATCCCAAATTAAATGGCATATAACCGTTATGATATTGTGTATTTGAGTAAAATTGACCTATTGGTCCATTTGGTGGTCAAAATGTCATTGAAAAACGAAAATTCATCAGTAATATTTCGTTTTTCCACTAAAATCTTGCCTTCAGATGATAGATTTTTCTAAGATGTATCTTATCGAATGATTATGATAGAAACCTTAGAAACTAATCAGAAACTTCATTTCAAACTAAACAGCATTCGCCATCATAATCTTACGTTTCGGACACAATCGATCCATCTTAATAATCCTTTGGTGGTCAAAATGTCAATGAAAAACGAAAGTTCATCAGTAATATATTCTTTTCCGTTACAATTTTGTCTTAATATGGCAATTTTTTTAAGCTGTACCTTATCGGTTGGTTATGCTAGTGACACTCGAAACTAAGCAGGAGTCTTATTTGGTGGTCAAAATTCAATCGAAAAACAAAAGTTCATCCGTAATGTTTTCTTTTTTCACCTATAACTTAATCTTCATTTGGTACAATTTTCTAAACTATCCTTTTCATCTTGGTTATGCTAGAGACACTGGAACTGAACAGGAAGACTCATCTGTATTCGGGTAAAATTGCATTCTTAATACTCATTTATTTGGTGGTCAAAATTTCAATGGAAAACAAAATATTTTTTTTTTCACCATCACCTGTCTTCATATGGTCCTATTTTTCGAGTTGAATATTATTAATTGGTTTTGGTAGAGACCCTCAGAACAGAGTAAAAATGTTATCTGAAACTGTACGCCATATCGCCATCATAATCTTGTGTATGCGAGTAAAACCTATCTACATACTCATCTGGTGATCAAAATTTCAACTAAAAACGAAAGTTCATCAGTAGTATTTCCTTTTTCCACTATAATTTTATCTTTATGTTGTTGTTGTTCCTTCACTTGGTGTGCTAGTGACAGGCCATTTAGTCGACGTTCCTGATTCTGAAGGTTTTGCAGTTTCCGTTCCCAGAGGAGGTGTAGTGCCTGATGTTCTTTTACTTGGAGTGCTAGTGACAGGCCATTTAGTTGGTGTTTCTGGTGCTGAAGTTGTAGAAGTTTCAGTTCCAACAGAAGGTGTAGTAGACGCTTTTTCCTTTGGAGTGCTAGTGACCGACCATTTAGTTGAAATTATTGGTTCTGATGGTGTAGAAGTTTCAGTTCCAACAGAAGGTGTAGTAGACACAGCCCCTTCACTTGGTGTGCTGGTGACAGGCCATTTGGTTGGTTTCCGTCTCTAGCGGTGTTGAAGTTTCAGTTCCCACAGAAGGTTTAGTGGATGCAGTTACTTCACTTGGAGTGCTAGTGACAGGCCATTTAGTCGAAGTTCCTGGTTCTGAAGGTGTTGAAGTTTCAATTCCAACAGAAGGTGTGGTAGACGCTGTTCCTTCACTCGGGGTGCTAGTGACAGACCATTTATCCGTAGCCTTGTCGGACTGTCACTGACCCGAGCAGTTTTGCCATCGCTAGATAATGCAGCAACTGTGCCACAAGTCACAACTTGCAATCTGACACATTCTTTAGGTATAAAGGGTCGATTGGCACGAAAGACTAAAACATGCAAAATACAAATAATTGACACTTTACCTTCGAGAGGCCCTAAGATGGCTTTGGATGATTTTTCGCGTGAAAATTAGCGAAAACGAATTGCCCAAGAAAGTTAATGCAAGATCATTTCCGCAAAAAGATGGAGCTTTGATAAAAAAAATTCGAGATATATGGAAAGCGTTCCAGCTTAAACTCGAAACTTAGGAAATTTTGAAATTTAATAAATAGATCGAAAAAAATTATGCTAAAATTCCAGGAAGATTCGAAATTGGATTTTAAAATCGAAATTTCCAGTCATTACGAGTTTTGTTTGCAAATCTCGGGGGGAAAAACTTGAAATTTCGAAATATATCGAAATTTCTTTAAAAAAAGTGAGATTATAATGGGAATTTTGTTGAAAATATTTTTCGAATTTGAAGCCAGAAAAATTCAAAATTTTTAAGTTTAAAGGCTGAAATTTCGAGAATTAAGTCGAATTTCGAGAATAAAGGCGAATTTCGAGGCTCAAGTCGAACTCTTCAGATTAAAGGCGTAACGTCAGGATTTAAAAGTCGAAATAATTAGATTAAAATCGGGATTTCCATTCTGAGGAATTTTTTTTTCTCGAAACGTTAGACTTTAACCTCGAAATTTTGAGAAAAAGAGTCAAAATATTGAGAAATAAATGCAACTTTTGAGTTAAAAGTCTTAATATTGAGAAAATGAAGAACAAAATAAAGAAAAATTAAAATTTAAACCAACTTATTGGGACAAATAAGGAACTTCTACGAATGCAGAAGGGATTTTTGTTTATGTGATCCTAGCAGTTGGCGTATTGGATTTTAAGAGGATACATTAACCATTTTCCAAAAAAACTCAGCAGGAATATTCTGTTATTGAATTTTTAAAGATGGAAATAGAGGTTGTATGAAATTTTTTCACCTGCTCTTTTATGTACGCTGAGAAAAAACGAAATACTTACGGCTACATAAATTCGACCTAATATCCCAGTTCTGCGTTATTAACTCGAAAGAAAAAGAGTTAAAATACGTCCAATTTTTTCCCTAAACAATCAAACGTCGTTTTTAGGGCAGTTTTCAATTTGGTCGCAGTTTTAAGCCGACTTACTGTAACAAATTCTTAGAAAAGCAGCTGTTGGTGTCAATTATTACAATTAAGTTTATTAACAATAATAAATTCTATTTATACGCCGAGAGTAAAAGTGCTTATGCAAAATAGTACGAGCGAGCTGTAATTATTAGATTGGTGCAAAAATAAACGAAGTTGGAAAGGACTGGACTGGCACGTAAATTATTTAAGGAAGTGTTGCCAATGTGACATTTGTAGCAGTCTACACGTTCCTATCGATCGATTCCGCATTAACCCAGTCGAACCCTACGCGAATGCAGATGTCATTCAGAAATTTAATATCGAAGATGTGTGGGCATTTTTGCCTGGACTTGAACGGAAAAGGTTTCAAAGGAACTAAACGTTATTTCAACTGGATTGATTTCATTGAACTTTCTCATTGTCTGCCTCTTTCAACGTTTTGTGTCTGTCTGCATTAAATTAAATGGAAAGAGTTTAGGAAATAAAAATTGTCTTAAATGAATTCAATTCTTTGGGCTTTCTCGTTGTCCATCTCTTTCTGCAAATTCACAGGTCTATCAAGTTGTTTGTATTTTTCGTATTTTTTCCTCTTAACTTGAACTGGAAATTCTAAACGGGATAAAAGTTCTCTCAACTGAACTGATTTATCTGAAATTTTTCATTGTGTTCTCTTTCTACAAGTCGCCATATCTTTCAAGTTGTTATGTCTGCTTATATTAGGGCGATTCCTTGGTTTGGTTGCTCGTGTTACATAAGGTTGCTCGTGTCAGATAACCACTTGACAGGTTGGGGGTGTCGCTCACCATCATTAAGGACTTCTTCAGGACCAAAAGTAAAATAAACATCGGGAGTAACTTCATAAATCAAACTCTTATAAAGTGAAAATATAACAAAAAGATAAGTAATATTTTCTTTTTTCATAAATATGTTGGAACTTTCTAACCTTATTTTGTGCATTTTGTGTTACAAAGCGAATGAAGAGCAGTCATTCTAGTAGCAGTATTACGTCGTCAAAATTTTGTTATGTCGATTCGTCTTAAATACTCAGAGGTTATCTTCGACGTTAAAATTTCGATGAGGGAACTAAAATTCATCAATAATATTTTCTTTTTCCATCACAATTTTATCTGCTTGCAAAATTAAGGTTATGCTAATGGATCTAAGAACTGACCAGAAGCTTCGTCTAAAACTAAATGGAATATCATCGTCATGATTCTTTGCATTCAACCAAAATACCTATAGATGTCCTTGGTGGTCAATATTTCAATGAAAAAGGAAAGTTCATCATTAATATTTTCTTCTTCCACTAAAATTTTGCCTTCAATGGATCATTTTTCTGAGATGTACCTGATTGAATGGTTATGCTAAAGACTCTTGAAACTAATCAGAAGCTTCATTTGAAACCGAGTAGCATACATTTGAAACCGAATAGCATATCGCCTTCATAATCCTTCATTTTCGGATACAATTAGTCAATCTTAATAATCATTTGGTGGCCAAAATTTCAATGAAAAACGAACGTTCATCAGTAATATTTTATTTTTCCACCATAATTTTGTCTTCATGTAGCATTATATTTCTAAGGTATACCTTATTGATTGGTTATGCTAGAAAGTTTAAAAGAAATAATCATTTGGTGGTCAAAATTTCAATGAAAACCGAAAGTTCATCAGTAATATTTCCTTTTCCACTATAATTTTGTCTTCAATGAAATATTTTTCTAAGCTGTACGTTATCGAATAGTTATGCTAGAAACTTCAGAAACTAATCAAAAACTTCATTTTACAGTAAACAGCAGATCGCTTTCATAATCTGGCATATTCGGGTAGAATCAAGCCATCTTAATAGTCATTTGGTGGTAATAATTTTAGGGAAAACCGAAAGCTCATCAGTAATAGTTCCTTTTTCCATTATAATTTTATCTTCATATGGGACATTTTCTTAATTGAGCATTATCGATTGGTTTTGCTAGAGACCCTCGGAATTAAGCAGAAGTGTTATCTGAAACTATCGCCATATCATATATCGGATAATATTATGTCTTTGGGTAAAGCTAATCCATCTTACTATACTCATTTGGTGATCAAAATTTCAATGAAAAATGAAAGTTCATCAGTAATATTTACTTGTTCCACCACAATTTTGTCTTATATAGTATAATTTTCAAAGTTGAACATTATCGACTAGTTTTGCTAGAGCCCTCGGAACTGAGCAGAAGTCTTATCTGGAACTGTACGCCACTCATGTATTCGAGTACAGCCGATCCATCTTAATATTCATTTGGTGATCAAATTTTCAACGAAAAACGAAAGTTCATCAATAATATTTCTTTTTTCCATAATCATTTTATCTTCATGTGGTTGAACATTAATATCCATTTGGTAATGAAAATTTTAACGAAAAATGAAAGTTCATCAGTAATATTTCTTTTTTCCACTATAATTTTACCTTCATATGGTATAATTTTCCAAGTTGAACAGTAATATTCATTTGGTGATCAAAATGTCAACGAAAAGCGAAAGTTCATCACTAATATATCTTTTTTCCATTATAATTTTATCTTCATATGGTACAATTTTCCAAGTGGAACGTTATCGATTGGATATGTCATAGACCCAAAGGAAGCTTGGTCTGAAACAGAACAGCATTATCACGCCATCATTTATTGTCTATTTAATTGAAATCAATCCATTTTAAAACTCATAGATGTCTTGGTGGTTAAAATTATGATAATAAGTTGAACGTTCATCAGCATTACTTGCTTTTTCCACCATAACTTTGTCTTCATTTGGTGGCATTTTCCAAGTTAGGCTACACTGGATATGGTAACTACCTAGAGAGCTGAGCAGAAACTTCGTTTGAAACGACACTGCATTATCCCACCATCCCTTGCACGTTGAGCTAAACTCGATCCATTTTAAGACTCTGACACCCTTGGTGGTTATGGAATGTCAGAGGTATTTCACTGGTTATTCTTTCTCGTTCAACACATCCCGACTTTGTTAAAGGAGGTTTCTATTTTCTTCTCTTGAAATTTTAAACTGTTGCCTTAAGCTTATGCAAGTAAGTATGCTGAAATGTCTACGCTGCTTCTTAACCAAGTCAATGTACTATTAAGACCTCTTTATAACCATTAAGAATAGAAGGAAATCGTATGTCTATAAACCACCATAAACGTAAAGGACAATTTATTAACCTCGTGGAGAATATTAATAAGCCGCAAATGTCGCTGCACAATACGCCAAGCACTTTAAATGAAAATTGCCGACATAAATTCAATTATGATATGGAATAATCGAAGGCAGCACAAACAGATGGGGCCGTTAAAGATGCAAATTAACATTTTTGTGGGTACCTCGTCGCGTCACGGCTTAAATCCGAGGAATTTCGCAATTTTACGACGTCGTTTATGGGCTTTTGTCAACGCAACGCTAACGGTAGTGTAAACGACAACTTGAACTAACGAGAATGCGAAAGACGACTTTTTTCATTTTCCTTTCCGCCAAAATTAAAACGTTGGAAAATTTTTTAGTTTGGGGACATTTTAACATTAACATGAAAGCGAAATAGATAAAAAGAAATTACAAACGCCCACGTATTCAACCGATAGAAAATCTTGACGGGAAATAAAGAACATGTCAACGTTAACAAATCGTCAAATTAGAAGATTGTTAAGATGAGATTTCAATGGTCAAAACATCACCCATATTACCCATATTTTGAACTGTCAGAGACTGAAATTCGACTGACTTCAAATTTCCACAGAAGAGCAAGAACATTTTGTCAACGTTAACAAATCGCCAAATTGGGAAATTGTTAAGATGAGGTTTCAGTGGTCAAAATGTCACCCATATTACCCATATTTTGAACTATCAAAGAATTTTACGTTGACTGGAATTCGACTCGACGTCGAAATTTTAATTTTTTTCACGTTTTTAAAAAAGAGAAAAAAGCAATCAAAATCATTAGGAGAAAAAATGAGTTTAAAATGAACACCTGCGTTTTCAAGATTACACTAAATGTCATTTTTTATTATTTTATTATTTTTTTTAATAAAATCTACTCGAAACTTAAAATTTAGACTTTTCTCCTGGAAATGTTGTTTTTTTTTTCAAATTTTGCCTCCATCGCAAAATCACCTCTATCGAAATACTCTAGATATGGATAAGATGTGACAGAAAAATGTCATTCTGTGAACTTCTCAAAATTCTATGGAAAAATTTCCGTCGGCTGGTGTTTCGCGTCAGAAATCGAAACCGTTTTAAAATAAATAAACAGTAAACCCGCATACATAATTCGAGTGAGCGTAGGTAGATAAGAAGGTATTAGAAGCGACAAGGAGAACTAGTGTTGTGAAGTAAACAACGACTCTCCATGTTGGCCAATGATCGAGGAAGGTCGGGAGCATTTGTTATCGATCTTCTCTGTTTCTCTCCGTCTCATTTTCAGCACTCAGCTGTTCCATCAAAACACATTCGTGACACTGGATATTTCCACTGAAAACGTGTGCAGTGCACACGTCCGCACGTTACTTGCAGCTTTATATTCGTGTACTGAACTATGCGACATCGCATGCTATTCGGAGATTAATTTCCCCCTGATGAAAGAAAAATGATTTGCTGAAATCGTAACAATCACGAGGGATCGAGAGGAAAATCTGCAGTAGGGGACTCGCAACTGTGGTCGTTTTGACATCGAAACTGTAAATCTTCGACAATTTTGAACCTTCTAATTTGTGCATGATTACATCAACATTTTTAGTTTTGCAAATTGGTCATACCAATACACCATACTTTTTCCAATGGATTTAGATGTGGTGATTAGCGTAATCGAAGTAGATGATGGAATGCTTTCAAAAAAAAGGTCGAAATTTTCAAAAATAAATTTCTGCTCAGCTCTCTGGGTAGTTACCATATCCAATCAATATGGCATAACTTAGAAAAGTCCACAAATGAAGACAAAATTATGGTAGAAAAAGAAAATGTTAGTGATAAACTTTGAACTTATTATGGAAATTTAAACCACCAAAATATCTGTAAGTTTTAAATTGATCGATTCCAATTAAATACACAAAACATGATGCCGGGATAATGCAGTTTTGTTTCAAACCAAGCTTCTGTTCACCTCTTCGAGCCTATGACATACCCAATCGATAATGTTCAATTTAAAAAATCGTACCATCTATTTAATAAAACTCTAAAACACTGACTCACAGACAACGCACAGCCAAGACCTGTGGTTCTAGAAGCATCAAATTTGCACATGCATTTCTTTTCTTACGTAAGTAAGCACTAAGAAAGGATATTTGAAGTTATCTTCCAAGAGTGTTCAATAAGGGATGAAAGCTTGTATGCAATTTCGTCATTTTCGATGAAAATAGGTGTTTCGGTTCCAGTTTATAAATAAAAGTCAATTGCCTTAGAATTTTTGGCAATTCATTTCTTTAGAGGGTAAAATCTACTTAAAAAGTAATACAACAACAAATTTTAAAATATGTCGACATTTATATAGTCCAAGCTCTAAAAAATTGAAACCTTGGAGCATGTTGAAATTTTGGAAAAAATATAATTTTCAAAAAATTTGAAGTTTTAAAAAATTCCGAATTTTCAAACGAAGACAAAAATTTAAAAAGTAGACAAAATGTCAAGTTATCGACATTTTTTTTAAAAAGAGGTCAAAAAAGTGGACATTTTCAAAAAACTCGAGAATGCGGTAAAACAGTAAGAGTTGTAAGAGCAATTCGATTCTTTTTAAAAATAGCTCAAATAGTTAAACAACGTCCAAAATTTTGAAAAAAATCGAGATTTTTAAAAAAATAAAAAAAATTTTCACCTAAACTTTCAAAATTTTCGAAAAATCTATTCCGAAGAAAAGCCAAAATTATCAGAAAATTCAACATTTTCAAAAGAATTCGAAATTTTGGATTTTTTTTTCCAAAAAATCGAACATTTTTAAAAAGCCAAAATTTTTGAATGACACTTTTCATTAAAAGTTAAAATTTTGGAAAAATTTCGAAATTTTCAATAAAATCAAAATTTTGAGAGAAAAAAAATGTTGGCATTTTGAAAGTCTAAATTTGGCCAAAAATTGCAAAAATTTTCAGAAAAGTTCCCAAAACAAATCAAAATGTTGCAAGAATGATGAAATTTAAAAAAAAACGAAATTTTCAATTGAATTGAAAATTTGCAAATTGACAAAATGTTGCAAATTAAAAAAAAATATTTTGAAAATGAAGTCAAAATTTTCAATAAAAGTTGAATTTTTAGTGCCAAAATTGCCAAAAAAATTGGAATTTTGAAAAAATTCGAAAATTTTGAGGTAAAAATACTTCAAAAAAAGTCGAAATTTTCAAAAAAATTCGACAATTTAAAAACAATAGAAATTTTTGGAAAAGTGGAAACCTAAAAGCAGTCAAAGTTTTCAAAAAAACCAAAAACTTTGAAGAAGTTGAAATTTTGAGATGGTCAAAAGTCTTAAAAAAAGTTCAAAAAATCAAAATTTGAAAAAAGTCCAAATTTTGAAATAAAATCGAAACTTTAAAAAATCCAATCCTTTCTAAAAATTTGACCTACAAAACTGTTCATTGTCAAGTTTTATAAGAAATTTCAACTTTCGAACAGCAAAATTTTAAAATACTCGACATTATCAGAAAGCCAAAAATTTTCAAGAAAGTCGAAATTTTGAAAAAATTTAAAGTTTTAAAAAATGTAAAATTTTGGATAAAGTTAAAATTTTTAACAAATGTCGAACATTTTTTCAAAATTTCGGTTAAATAATATTTTGATATTGATAAAAAAGAGTCGAAATTTTGAAATACAATCGATATTTTGAGAAAAATTCAATCATTTAAAAAATACCAAATTTGAAACAAAAATCGAAATTTTGCAAATGAAACATTCTAAAAAGTCGAATTGTTAGTAATTTAAAAAGGCGAACATTTCAAAAATGATTTAGTAAAATTGAAATTTAAAATTTTTGGAATGGGTTCGATATTTTCAAAAAAGATTTTTTTAAAATCAATATTTACGAAATAATTACAAATGTCAAAAGAGGAAATTCTGAAAAAAAAATCGAAATTCTGAAAAGATCAGAATTTTGAAAACTCAAATTTCGAAAAACTCGAAATTTTCAAAAAAAAGTCGAAAATTCTCAAAAATAGTAAAAATGTCTCAAATGAAATCGAAATTTACAAAGGGTCTAAATTGAGAGAAATGGTCGAAATTTTGAAAGGCTAAAATTTTTCAGAAAAAATGTACACTTCGAGAAAAAATCGTGATTTTTAAAATATCCATTAAAATTTTTGAGAAAAAGTCGATATTTTGAAAAAATTCAAAATAAATCGTTTGGAGAAACTCAAAATTTTGAACAATATTTTAGAAATTCTGAAAAAAGTTGAATCTTGAAAAAAGTGGAAATTTTGAAAATTTGAGAACGAATTTTTCAAAAATCTAGAAATTACGTAAATGACAATTTTTAAAACAGTAAAAATTTACAGAGAAGCTAACTTTTTCAGAAAATGTCTAGATTTACAAAAAAAAAATTCAAAATCGTTTAGTAAAATAGAAATTAAAGAAAAATCGAAATTTTAGAAATAGATTCAATATTTTCAAAACAGATTTTTTGAAAAGTCGTTATTTACAAAATAATTAATGTCAAAAGAAGAAATTTTGAAAAAAATCGAAATTCTAAAAAGGTCAGAATTTTGAAAACCTGAAATATCGAAAAACTGAAATTTCAAAAAAGGTTAAAATGTATAATAACTTGGAAAATTTTCAAAAATAGTAAAAATGTTTCAAAAGAAGTCGAAATTTGCAGTCTAAATTTAGAGAAAAGGTCGAAATGTTGAAAAAATAAAGTTTTTCAGAAAAAGTGAAAATTTCGAGAAAAGGTCGTAATTTTCAAAATATGAATTAAAATTTTTGAGAAAAAGCCGGAGTGTTGAAAAAATTCAAAATAAATCAAAACTTGGAGAAAGTCAAAAATTTTTAAAATATCGGAAATTCCGAAAAAAGCGGAATTTTGAAAAAGTAAAAATTTTAATAAATTTCAAATTTTAAAATGTCGAATTTCAAAAAAAAAAATTAACTGCCAGTTTTACTTTTGTTTAGTTTCCTATTAATTTAAAAATATGTATGGGGTTCTGGTATTTAGATATAGTGTGGGGAATTTTATAACGGTTTCATTTTTTCTTGAAGCGTTTGTGTGTAGTGCGATTGCAATTAAGGAAGTAACTGCCTTTCCTCTCAATTTAAATATGTTGTATAACTTACCTAATTTGTCACAGTATTTTAGGGAATTTTTTTAATAACAATTCAAACAATCTTTCCATGTATGAAATGTGCGCAGGTGAAATCGTGTCTAATGCTAATTTTTTAATAATTAAACAGAATTAATTGTGTTCATAAGTTAGTTGGTAACGTGTTTTTAGCACCAGTTTATTTTAGCAGATAAAACGACAGTAGTTATTGCCACCCTCGGTAAATTCATGTGGACTGTAAAGTTTACAATTTAACTCTGCGTTATCATTAATTATTAATTTAATGTACACACATAAATTACTTTATTGCATTTAAAGGCCAGCATCACACGTTTGCTAGTCATAACAAATTCTAATGATAATGTCGATGGTTATATCGGATTAATTTTCAATTAAATCCGTGCTTTTAACCAACTCAATGATGCAATACTTAATTACGAATATTAACGATAATTTTAATGTTGAAAACAATATGTTTATTTACAACTGCAATCAGGTATGTCAGGTGATATTAGGCGACAAAAAAAATAATCGTGTTCTGCTTGATTAGCATTTTATTTCCCACGAGTAAGTACCTTTCAGACTAAATCGAGCAATAAATACTTACACGTTAGTGAAATGTAATTAAATTAAAACAAGGGGCCCTTGCTCCTATTAATTTCCATTTCGTATAATTCTGAATTCATTAACGAAATCCCAAGTTAAATTTAAAAATTCCAATTTTAAATATCGAGAAAAAAAGTTGAAATATAAAATTACATATTTTTCAATTTCAAATTTAACATGAAATTTCGATTTTACGAAATTGCAGATTTCTAGAAAAAAGTCGAAGTTTAAAATTGGAGTATTTTCGGAATATTTAGGAACTCGAGAAGCGGAAACTTCGAGGGAAGTTAGAAATTAAAAAAAATATGTTTAAAGTTTAAACTTTATTTAAAAAACAAACCGGAATTAGCAACATCGTAATTTCAAAAAACTTTTTTTTTATTTGATCCGAGGGTTTCGGAAACGTCGGTTTTGAGATCATAAGTCGAAATCTCGAAGAAACAAAAGTGAAAATGTAAAATAATAACCCGCAATATGTAGTCGAGAAAATAACCTCACTTTTGTCTGAACGCGATGCTTAGATTAAAACCGAAAGCTCTAAAAAAATTAGAACACGCGACATGCCATCGAGAATATAACATCACCTTCGGCGCAGAATTGTTTCACCCTGTCTACTATATGAACATTCTATTTACTTTTTCCCATCAAGAATATGATCACACCTTCGGCGCAGAATTGTTTCAGTCTATCTATTACGTTAACTTTCTACTTTTTGTCATCGAAAATATGACGTCACTTTCGGTTCTGAATCCTTTCAGCTTATCTACCATGTTAAATTTTCATTTACATGCAATTTTTAATTTCTCGTTTTGTTTCAGTATTGCTTAGCGAAGAAATCGAAAATGGCGAATTCCAATTCAAGACTTTAAAAATAACGGATTTCGGCCTGGCGAGGGAGGTGTACAAAACCACGCGGATGTCCCAAGCTGGGACCTACGCCTGGATGGCGCCCGAGGTTATAAAAAATTCGACCTTTTCCAAAGCCAGCGACGTTTGGAGCTACGGGGTGCTGCTGTGGGAACTGTTGACGGGCGAGACGCCCTATAAGGGCATAGACACGCTGGCGGTGGCCTACGGAGTTGCCGTCAACAAACTCACCCTACCCATACCTAGTACCTGTCCCCAGCCATGGAGGGAATTAATGGAAAGTGAGTATTTCTGCGACTTTGTTCTTAAATTCGAAATATTGGAGAGTTTTTGGAGAATTCGACTTTTTCCCCAAATCTTCTCGTTTTTTTTCTCCTAATTTTAATTTAATTTCAAAATACAACGCCCAACACTAAAGTTTATCGGTGTGGATCCAGCTAAAGAATTTAGGCCATATTTGCAACTGTTGTGTTCTAATGCGAATCATTGTAACAGTAGATGGAGCATTTAATTACGATTCCGCTTTATCTGTTGTGCACTTTGCTCCCTATTTGTTATTCTGGGAAGCCCCCGACATTCTCGATTGTGTTATTGATTCGTTATCTCGTGTTTTCTGGATTAACCAGATGCTTGCTCTTAATTTGTATTTATTTACTGTCAACGCGACGGAAACCTGATGTAACCAAACGTAGAATCTTCATTAATTTCAACAATAAGCCGTGGCCCCTTTCCGTCTCCACCACTTATTTCAATACAAACTTGTTTGTTTATCTCTGTAACGAGCTACCGGTGTCTGGAGATGCGACGTATTTATCAGTATCTTTTTATTTCGAAACCTGCGGCTGACGGCCAACGTAATACGTATTATATGGCGGATTATTATTAATGTAAACTGCGCTTACACCAGGTGAGTTCGTTGACCCTTTTGTTTTCGATGTATTATGTATTCTGACAGCTGCCAAATACAGACACGATTCAGAGCTTCGCGTTGTCTCATTCGCCTCATTTATTTCACGTTTTTGGTCCACCCATAACTTGTAAGTTACCTTAGGAAACCAAAATATTATCCAGACTCAAGTCCAATCGATTAACTATGGAAATCCTTACAGCTACAGCTACATATTAATCGATACGTCAACAAAATGATCGTTTATTTTTTTGTTTAGTTTTTGTTTTGATTATTATTGAAAGTTTCGATTGTCTTTAAAGATTCGATTTATGTATTTTAAAAATTTCGGCCACTTTTTTTTGTCAAAATCTTGACTTTTTTGGACCCCAATATTTTGACTTTTTGAAAATCGTTTTTGTTGGCTCTTTTTTGTAAATATTTCAATTTTTTTGTTAAATATTTTTTATTTGTTGTGAAGAATTTTTCTTTTTAGAAAAAAATTGTCCACTAAAAAAATCCCATCTTTGGAAATTTCCAACGTTTTAAAATTTTTTTTGAATATTTTGACTTTATTTCGAAGTTTTTAATTTTTTGGAAAATTTCGACTTCAATCAAATTTTTGACTTCTTTTTGAAAAGTTATTTTTTTTCAAAAGTCCTCTTATTGCGAATTTTTAACTTTTTTAATAATTTTTACTTGAAATTTGGACTTTTTTGTAAATCTGACTTAAATTATCATTTTTGAAAACATTGAATTGAAATTTTTGATTTTTTAAGTTTCGACTTTTCGATTTTGTCTCAATTTTTTTTTAACTTTTTAAAGATGACGACTTTTTTCCAAAATTTAATTTTCCCATTTTTATTAAAAATTTGGGCTTTTTTTGAACATTTCCACTTTTGTGAATATTCCGAATTTCAAATTTTCCAATTTGGTTCAAAATTCCATTTTTTCCAAATTTTATCTTATTTTGAAAATTTCAACTCTTTCACAATTTCGTCTTTTTTAAAATTAGGACCTATTTGCTAAATTTTTTTTTCCCCAAAATTTTGACTTTCCCTAAAAATTTTGACTGATTTGTGTTTTGTGAAAAAATCTATTTTTTTACGTTTCTCCTTTATTAAAATAATTTTCAAAACGCAAAACTTAAGCCTTATTTGAAAATTTCGACCATTTTTTCAAAATTTTGAGTTTTCTTCGATTGTTTTGAAATACTTTTTGAACATTGACCGTTTTCTTTCAAAATCTCCAATTATTTTTGTAAATTTCCCCTCAGTTCAAAATTTTGACTTTTTCTTAGGTATTGACTTTTTGATCATTTTGACTTTATTTTTTTAGAGAGATTTGTATAATTGACGTTTATTTAAAAAATTCGAATTTCTCTAAAAATTTCAACATTTTTAAAAAAAATTGGATTTATTTCAAAAATTTCGACTTTTTGGAAATTTTCATCTCAGAATTTCCACTTTGTGGTGCCCTTTTATCATCCTTTTATCATCAAAACGCAGTGTGAGGAAAGAGTTGGGGAACGAATGGAGGAGAGCGAGGGTCGTAATTCCAAAATATTGAATTGAATAATATCGAAATTTTCAACAACAAAAAATGTTGGAACAGTTTAAAAGGTCGAATTTTCGTAATATTTAAAAAGGATCGAAACTTCAAATTTAAAATTTCGATGTTAGTGGAAATTTTGAAAATAGTTTAAAATTGTCAAGTCAGAATTAAAAAAGTTAAAAAAAGTCAAAATATTCAAGTTAAAATTTTGAAATGGCGAAATTTTCAAAAATCAAACTTTTCAATTAGTCAAAAATTTTAAAAAGGTGAAAATTTCGAATAGTAAATTTTCAAAGAAGTCGAAATTTTCAAAAAAGTTGGAATTTCGAAAAAGTCAATATTTTTAAAAGAAATCTAAATTTTGAAAAAGGGTTGAAATATTGAAAGGTCGAAAATTAAAAAATGCCAACATTTCGAAGAAAAGACAGAATTTTCAAAAAAAATTAAATTTCTCTTCAAAAAAAGTCCAATTTTTTGAAACCGTGGATATTTTTATAATCCGTAATGTTTACGCAAAATCGAAATATTTCAAAAAAAAATTCGACATACATAAAGCCGAAATTTTAGTCATTTCGTGAAAGCGGAAATTTCTGAAAAAATTAATTAAAAAAATTGAAATGTTCAGGTCAAAATTTTGAAATGTCGAAATTTTCAAAAGTCAAACTTTCCATTTAGTCGAAAACTTTAAAAAGGTGGCAATTTCGAACCATAAATTTTCAAAAGGAATCGAAATTTTGAAAAAAGATTGAAATATTGAAAAGTCGAAAATTAAAAAAAGGAAAAATTTCGAAAAAAAGTCAGAATTTTCAAAAAATGTTCGAAATTCTCTTCAAAAACAGTCCAATTTTTTGAAAAAGTGGACATTTTTATAATCCGAAATGTTTACGCAAAATCGAAATATTTTAAAAAACGGTCGACATACGTAAAAGATGAAATTTTCAAGTTATTTCATGAAAGGGAAAATTTCCGAAAAAATTAATTAAAGAAATCGAAATCTTCAAGTCAAAGTTTTGAAATGTCGAAATTTTCAAAAGTCAAACTTTTCAATTAGTCGAAAATTTTAAAAAGCTGGAAATTTCGAACAATAAATTTAAAAAAAGTTGAAATTTTGAAAAAATTGGAATTTCGAAAAAGTCAATATTTTCAAAAGAAATCGAAATTTTGGAAAAGGGTTGAAATTGAGTCGATAATTAAAAAAAACAAGAATTTCGAAGAAAAGTCGGAATTTTCAAAAATATTCGAAATTTTCCTCAGGAGTCCAATTTTTTGAAAAAGTGAACATTTTTGTAATGCGAAATGTTTACGCAAAATCGAAATATTTCAAAAAAGGTCGACATATCCAAAAGACGAAATTTTCAATCATTTCGTGAAAATGAAAAATTCTAAAAAAATTAATTAACGAAATTGAAATCTTTAAATCAAAATTTTGAAATGTCAAAATTTTTAAACGTCAAATTTTAAATTATTCGAAAATTTTAAAAAGGCGGAAATTTTGGATAGTAAATTTTCAAAAAAGTCGAACTTTTTAAAAAAATGGAATTTCGAAAAATCAGTATTTTCAAAGAAAATCGAAATTTTGAAAAAGGGTATAAATATTGGAAAGTCGAATATTAAAAAGAGCCAACATTTTGAAGAAAGTCGGAAGTTTCAAAAATATTTAAAATTTTCTTCAAAAAAAGTCAATTTTTTTTTGAAAAAGTGGACATTTTTATAATCTAAAATGTTTACGCAAAATCGAAATATTTAAAAAAAAAATTCGACATAAAAACGAAATTTTCAGGTCATTTGGAGAAAGTCGAAATTTCTGAAAAGATTAATGAAAAAAATTGAAATCTTCAATTCGAAATTTTGAAATGTTGAAATTTTCAAGTTAAACTTTTCAGTTCGTCGAAAAATTGCAAAAGGTAGTAAATTCGAACATTAAATTTTCAATAAAGTCGAAATTTCCAAAAAAAAAAAGTTGAAATATTTGGGAAATCGAAAATTAATTAAAACTAAAATTCGAAGTAAAATCGGAATGCCCATGTCGAAATTGTCATTTCGTATTAATTTCGAATTATTTTGAAAAGTTGAAAATTCAAATAGACAAAATTTCGGAAAAAAGTCGGAACTTTCAAAAATATTCGAAATTCTCCTTAAAAAAAGTCAATTTTTTCGAAAAAGTGGACATTTTTATAATCTGAAATGCTTACGCAAAATTGAATTATTTCAAGTAATTTCGAGAAAGTCGAAATTTCTGAAAAAATTAATGAAAAAAACCTTTAAATATTTTGAAATGTTGAAATTGTCAAGTCATTTTTTTCAATTAGGCGAAAATTTTAAAAAGGTGGAAATTTCAAATTAAATTTTTAAAAATATCAAAACTGGAAAAAAAAGTTGAAATGTTAGAAAGTCGAAAATTAAAAAAAAGCAAAATTTCGAAGTAAAATAGAAATTTCCATGTCCATAAAGTCGAAATTTTCGAAAGTATTCCAAATTTTCTTGAAAAAAAGTCCAATTTTTTTAAAAATTGACATTTTGGAAATTTGAAATTTTCGAGAAAATTCGAATTATTTTGAAATGTCAGCATATTTCAAATGGTCGAAATTTTTAGAAAATAAATTGAAATGTTTAGGGCTTTAAAATATTGACATTTTGAAGATTCGAAATTTTAAAAAATTGGAAATTTCGAAAAGTAAATTTTTAAAAAAAATCGCAATTGAAAAAAGTGTAATTTCGAAAAGTTGAAACTTTCAAAATATGACAAAATTTTGAAAAAGAGTCGAAAATTTTAAATTGCCGATTTACTGAAATTTTCAAAAAAGGTGGAAATATTAAAATTTCGAGATAAAAATCAAAATTTTCGATATGATCGAAATTAAATACACAAAATGTTCAGAAGGCCAATATTTTCAAGCAAAGCAGACATTTTCTTCTAAAAGTCGAAATTTTGAAAAAAAAACAGTCGAAAAAATGCCGACATTTTCAAATAGTCCAGGGCATTTTCACGGAGAAGTAGGTTAAAAATTAAGAGTGTACCAAATAAATTCCAATTGTATTAAGTTGATGTTCGTTTTACGATGACAATTGATCTGACTGTACAAGATTAAATGAATTCATAGATGGACTGTGCAGTAAAGAAATAATCTGTTTATAAAATGTTTGTGATGGGGGAGGCGGGGGGTGCGTTCTGTTGCCAATCATGTTCAGGTTAGAGAAGCGAGAACCAGACCACTTCGATGTAAATAAAATAACGAACATTATTGTCGCTAGTTTTTCATAGGCGTTCCAATTTTTCCTGAAGTGATTGTGAGCAGTTCGGTGATTTCACGATAATTTTTTGCCCAAGTGTCTGCCTTTGCTATTAATTTTAAAATTGAAGAATTATTTCAGATTTTCATACGGGGAATTTTCAATTTTCTTGTAGCGATTGCGTGTAGTGCGATATTTTCGCAATTAATGAAGTTACCATCTTTCATCTCAATTTAAATAGTATGTTGTACGATTGACATAGATTTTAGTAGTACAGAGGAGTTTTCTCATTCAAAAATCTTTTCATATTTGAAATCTACCTAGACGAAGTTGCTGGTGAAGTTGGCCCGTACGTACATACTACTAATATATTCCCTAAATAAATTTATAGTCAATCATACCATTAAAAGCATTCTATCGGTGAAATTGATAAATGGGCAATCCAGCGGTTGTGCAAGTTGTGGAGAAATGTTATCGGAGCAGTTGGTGGAACTGTCTCTTTATCTTCAACTGCCTGGACAATGTTACTTTGTCACAGATTACAAAGGAGCCACAGCTACGATAATATCTTTATTCTTGAATGTGGTTAGGTATTTCCGAATTATTCTGTTCAATTATTATGCCCGAGAAACGTCCATTGTTCTTCTCCAGACACTTGAGTGCGTTCCGCATTTTAATGAACTTTAAAACACTCTTGACGTCCAATCAACACCATTCTGTATTAATATTATACCACTGTGCGCTAGGTCTCGATTGTCTTTTTAATAATTAGCAATTAACAAATTAAACATAGCATCGAGTTATACGAGGGGGAATCAATTATAAATCAGAGTTCGTTTTTATTTGTTTTGCAATAGTTACAACATTAAAAAAAAACTTCTTTCTAAAGCACGTTGTCCATCCAATAGAAATTTTTCATATTGCCAAAATAAAGGATAAAAAAAATCAGAAAACAATGCAGAGATTTTGGACATTGCCCTCGAAGAGAGTGAAACGAAGAGAGAACGAGAAAGGGACAGAGAACGAAATATTAAAATTCTAAATTTTTCATTCAATTAAAATTTGAAAAGGAAAAAATCTTCTCGTTTCTCTTGTTTATGCGTGGCCGCCGGCGGCGGCGTTGTTCTTCAAGGAATTAAGAACACGAAAATAAACAAGTGCACATTCTAAATAACCTACTCGAGAATTTTAGCGCATTTGCTCTATTTTTCGTTTTCAGAATGTTGGGAATCGGATCCGCACAGACGGCCGAGCTTCGTGCAAATTTTAGAAGCACTAGATTCCATCGTACATTCCTCATTCACTCAAACGCCTCACGAAAGCTTCCACATAATGCAAGACGACTGGCGACAAGAGATCGAGGAGGTCCTCCTGGAATTGCGCAGGAAAGAAAAGGTCGGTAAACATAATTTATTCATCACCCCTTTTATAGCCGACTAGTTACACTACTGACTTATTTTTTTCGTTTTCTGTCCCACTAAAGGCTTGTAAATCCTACGAAGAGGTAAATAGAGTGTGTGTCTGAATGCGTTCTTTTTGATGTTTTATTATTATTATTATTATCATTTTTTTGCGCGGTCGGTTTGATTGTTTTTAATGACAGGAGCTGCGGTGTCGAGAGGAGGACCTCAACAAAGCGCAACTTCAGCAGAAGATGCAAGCCGAACAATTGCGAATGAAGGAGAAAGAATTGCACGATCGAGAATTCGACCTCTTGAGGAGAGAGCTAAATTTGATCATCATACAACAGACTCCTACTCCTAATAAACGAAAAGGTGAGTTATTTACAGGGAGACCAGTTGGTAAATCAGTCGCTTTAATTAATAATTTAATTGTAATGAAAGAGATACAACGAGAGTTTCAAGCCAAAGAGTGATATTTTTACGCAGTTTGCATATTTGCAATATGTAAATAAAATTGCTATTTATAACTGTATTTTTTTAATTTTTTCACAAGAACTGTCACGGGTATTGAATGAAGTCGTATTATTAATCAAAAAGAAAAAAATGGGTATTTACATATCAATTTATTAGATATGCTGTACATTTACATTCTACAATTGTTAATGAAAATATTTCTAACGATAGACGGAATAATTTCATGCTTATGATTTGCTTGGAATTTTCAGAAAAGTTTGATACAAAGTACGACATCGAAGCGATCTATGAACTCAGAGGCGCACTCAGAAAATTACTAAGGAAGCGGGAGGCTACTTTGTAATTTCCACTTGAAATCCAATTTTGAAATGTTCATAAAAAATGTTACATTTTGAAAAAAGTCTTACTTCATAAAAAAACGACGTTTACGCACATTTAATAATTGACAATGTAGTCTTGAAACATTGTGGAATTTTTAATATCTGTTGCTTTTTGATCGTTAATAAAGTTTAATACTTATGAATATTAAAGAATTCCACGAAGTAGGGTTGGAAATTTCGATTTCGACATATTAAAATTCGACCCTTTTTCAAATGGCGAGTGTTTCTCGAAATTTTGTCTTGAAAGTTAAATATTTCGACTTTTTTTGAAAGTTTTGAATTTGCATTTCGATTATTTTCGAAGAATTTGACTGTTTTTTGGAACATTTCGAAAAGTTTTTAAAAATTTTGAATTTTCTCGGAATTTCAACCATTTTAGCAAATTTCAACATTTCCATTTTTTTCAAAATTTCCACTCATTTCAAAACTGCTATTTTCTTCAAATTTTCGACTTTTTCAAAATTTTAACTCCCAAAATTTCGACTTTTTCAAAATCTTAACTTCCAAATTTTCGACTTTGTAAAAATTTCAATTCTTTTTAAAATAACATTTTTTTTTCGAAAATTTTAACTTACCTACTACTGAAAATAATAACTTTTGAAGAAGTTTCAAATTTTCGATTTGTCAAAAATTTCGACTCAATAAAATTTTCGACTTCTGAAAATTTTGAAATTTTTTTGAAAATTGCCACTGTTTTTTAATTTCCGCCTATTTCAAAATTTCAGCTTTATTTATAAGTTTTCACTTAAATCGACTGTAGTGGAAATTCGATTTTTTCAAAATCCTCAAATTTTTTTCAAACATTTTATCTAACCTACTTGAAAATAGTAACTTTCGAAAAATTTTCAAATTTTCGACTTATCTCAAAAATTTCGACTGAATAAAATTATCGACTTTTCTGAAAATTTCGAAATTTTTTTATATATCAAAATTGCCACCTATTTCAAAATTCCCACTTTCTTTAAAATTTCGGTTTTGTTTTCGAAATTTTACCTTTTTTTTTCGAATTTTCGACCTTTCCAAAATTTCCACTTTTTTCAAAATCTTAGCTCCCAAATTTTCGACTTATTTCGAAATTTCCACTTTCTTCAAAATTTCGGCTTTGTTTTCGAAATTTTGCCTTTTTTCGAATTTTCGACCTTTTCAAAATTTTTACTTTTTTCCAAAATTTCAACTTATTTCAAAATTCCCACTTTGTTCAAAATTTCGGTTTTTTTTCCTCGTAATTGGGACCTTTTCAGTTTTTTTTAAATTCCAATTTTTTACTCATTTCGTGAAAGTGAAAATTTCTGAAAAAAATAATTAAAAAATTGAAATGTTCAAGTCAAAATTTTGAAATGTCGAAATTTTCAAAAGTCAAACTTTCCAATTAAGTCAAAAACTTTAAAAAAGGTGGAAATTTCGAACAGTAAATTTTTAAAAAATTAGAAAATCCGAAAAGACTATATTTTCAAAAGGAATCGAAATTTTGAAAAAAGATTGAAATATTGTAAAGTCGAAAATTAAAAAAAGCCAAAATTTCGAAAAATATTCGAAATTCTCTTCAAAAAAAGTCCAATTTTTTGAAAAAGTGGACATTTTTATAATCCGAAATGTTTACGCAAAATCGAAATATTTCAAAAAACGGTCGACATACGTAAGATACGAAATTTTCAAGTTATTTCGTGAAAGGGGAAATTTCTGAAAAAATTAATTAAAGAAATCGAAATCTTTAAGTCAAGGTTTTGAAATGTCGAAATTTTCAAAAGTCAAAAAGCTGGAAATTTCGAACAATAAATTTTCAAAAAAGTTGAAATTTTCAAAAAATTGGAATTTCGAAAATGTCAATATTTTCAAAAGAAATCGAAATTTTGGAAAAGGGTTGAAATTGAGAAAGGCGATAATTAAAAAAAAAGTTAAATTTCGAAGAAAAGTCAGAATTTTCAAAAATATTAGAAATTTTCCTGAAAAAGTCCTATTTTTTGAAAAAGTGAACATTTTTATAATCCGAAATGTTTATGCAAAATCGAAATATTTCAAAAAAGGTCGACATACCCAAAAGACGAAATTTTCAATCATTTCGTGAAAATGGAAAATTCTAAAAAAATTAATTAACGAAATTAAAATCTTTAAGTCAAAATTTTGAAATGTCGAAATTTTCAAACGTCAAAATTTTAAATTCGAAAATTTTTAAAAGGTGAAAATTTCGGATAGTACATTTTCAAAAAAGTCGAACTTTCTAAAAAAATTGGAATTTCGAGAAGTCAGTATTTTCAAAGAAAATTGATGTTTTGAAAACGGGTATAAATATTGGAAAGTCGAATATTAAAAAGAACCAGAATTTTGAAGAAAGTCGGAATTTTCAAAAATAGTTGAAATTTTCTTCAAAAAAAGTCCAATTTTTTTGAAAAAGTGGACATTTTTATAATCCAAAATGTTTACACAAAATCGTAATATTTCAAAAAAAACTCGACATAAAAACGAAATTATCAGGTCATTTGGAGAAAGTCGAAATTTCTGAAAAGATTAATGAATAAAATTGAAATATTCAACTCAAAATTTTCAAATGTTGAAATTTTCAAGTTAAACTTTTCAGTTCGTCGAAAAATTGCAAAAGGTAGTAAACTCGAACATTAAATTTTTAAAAAAGTCGAAATTTCCAAAAAAAAAAGTTGAAATATTTGGGAAATCGAAAATTAATAAAAACAAAATTTCGAAGTAAAATCGGAATTCCCATGTCGAAATTGTCCATAAAAATCGAAATTTTCAAAAATAGTTCAAATTTTGTGGACATTTTGAAAATTCGAAATTTTCAAGTAATTTCGATTTATTTTGAAAAGTTGAAAATTAAACTAGAGCCAAAATTTCGGAAAAAATTCGGAACTCTTTTTCCTCGTAATTTCGACCTTTTCAAAATTTTAGGTCCCAAAATTTCGACCTTGATGGAAAATTTCGATTGTTTTCAAAATTTCAGTTTTTTTTAATTTCAATTTTTTTTCGAAAATTTTAATTACCTATTTGAAAAAATAACTTTTGGGAAATTTTTCACTAATCCAAAAATTCAGAAAATTTGGACTTTTCTGAAAAACATTTCAATATTTCTACATTTCAGAATTTTCACTTTTTTTTAATGTCGACCTTTTCTCGAAATTTTGACGTATTTAAAATTTTTGAATTCTCTCAATTATTTCGACTTTTCAACAGTTGCCGTTGAATTATTTTATTATACCGGAAGTAATAGTTCACAAAAATAATAATTTACTTTTGTAATGCAAACATCAATTTTTTTGGTGGTGTTTCAGGCAAATTAAATAAATCAAGGTTAAAGTTACTAAAAAAGGAACCAGGAACGACAATAAGCTACCCATCTGATTTCCGGCACACGATCACCGTACAGCACACGTTAGAACCAAAAGCCATAACCGGCGTAATCACCCCACTCAGTCCCCCCGGATCACCAGCGATTCCCAGACTAAGAGCGATAGCACGTAAGTTTGAACCAAAATTTCCAAAAACTACGTTCGATTTTTTTTTGTAAAATTTGATCGCGCACCAGTGTTACTTGTTTGTAGCATGGAATTTTATTTTTGAAACAGCATGGAGTTGAAATTTTACCAGTTTTCGCCCTTTGAGTTGAACCGTGTGTATTATTAGTGCTTATTTTGTTTATTTTTTGCACTCAGAAACTAAAGAATTTAAAAGATGTCAAAATTAAAAACGAGAAAGTTAAAACACCTAAAAGTTTTTGCACTCGGACGCGGTCGAAGTTAAAAAATGACAGAACTAAAAACCTCAGGATACATAGTTAAAAACACAGAAAGATTTTGTTTTGCACTCAGAAACAAAAGAATGGTTAATTTAAAAACGAGGTAATTAAAACACCGAAAGGTTTTTCAGAAGCAGAAGAAGTTAAAAAATAACAAATTTAATTACATCAGGATACATAATTGATAAGTAAACACCGAAAGGTTTTGTTTTTTCTTTTTTTTTTTGTACTCAGAAACTAAAGAATTTTAGAAAATGTGAACATCGAAATGGTTTTTGCACTTAAAAGCTAAAGAAGTTAAAAAATGGGAGAATTAAAAACCTCAAGGCAGAGCAATAGCAAAAGTTTTATTTTGTTTTGCACTCAGAAACTAAAGGATTTAAAAAAAATGACAAAATTAAAAACGAGAAAATAAAACATCGAAAGGTTCTGTTGATTTCAAAAGTTAAAGAAGTTAAATGGTAACAAAATTAATAACGTCGGGATACATAATTGGAAAGATTTTGTTTTATTTTTTTCTTGTACTTAAAAATTTGAGAAAATTAAAACATCAAAATGTTTTTTTTTACTCAAAAGCTAAATAATTTAAAAAATGAGAGGATTAAAAACTTCAAAGCAGAAAGTAAATAGCGAGAAATATTTTGTTTTGCACTCAGAAACTAAAGAATTGAAAAGATAATAAAATTAAAAACGAGAAAATAAAATACCGAAAAGTTTTTTTTTATTTCATAAGTAGGAGTTAAAGGGTTACAAAATTAATAACGTCGGGATACATAATTGAAATATAAACATCGAAAGGTTTTGTTTTATTTTTTCTTATTCAGAAATTAAAGAATTTAAAATATGACCAAATTAAAACAGCGAAATGGTTTTTGCACTCAGGAGCTAAAGAAGTTAAATGAGAGAATTAAAAATCTCAACAAAGAAAGTAAATAGCGGAAGGTTTTATTTTGTTTTGCACTCAGCAACTAAAGAAATTAAAAAATAACAAAATTAAAACATCAGAATGGTTTTCTGTACTCAGAAGCGGAAGAAGTTAAAAAATAATAAAATTAGAAATCTCAAGATAGTTAGAAAGTAAATACCGAAAGATTTTATTTTGTTAGGCACTCAGAAACTAAGGAATTTCAAAAAAATGATAAAATTAAAACACCAAAAGGTTTTTTGCACCCAGAAGTTAAAAAAGGTAAAAAAAATGATACAATTTAAAAGGTCAAAAGAGTTCAAAAGTAATCTAAACATCAAAAGGTTTTATTTTTTGCACCCAGAAACCAAATGAGTTAATGAAGGGATTAAAACCCTCAAAACAGTTAGGAACGATTTCCTTGTTCAGTAAAAACCATTTCAGGTTTTACTTTTTCATTTTAATTGACCAAGTTAATGTTGTTTAAATTGAAAATTATTAGAATTAGACACTCTCCAATCAAATAAAATTCTAATGTCTGGATATGCAAAGGTTTTTCACAATTTTTATTGACAAATGTATGAAATGTTGAATTATCACAGATTCCATTAGCATATAATAATGAAACAGTTGGATAAATTCGAACTCATTTGCTGCCTAAATGTTAATTAAAAGTAAAAAAAATAGAAAAAATGACACCATGCGAAACGTAGCCTTTATAAGAGGATGTCCACACGCGACTGAGGATTGTATTTCAGTGCCGGCAGATGGCGTGAAAGGCAAGACGTGGGGTCCGAGCACTTGCCACCAGAGGGAGCGAGGCCACATAACGATGCTGCGCCCCGTCCAAAATCGAAGTGCGATCTGGTCGAAAAGCGCCCCGAATCTGGACAAAACGAGGACAGTCATCCGACCGCCCCACGATATAGGTAACAACAATCGCCAACGACAGAGCCCCACTAGACAGGAGAGCAACTCGCCACCGGACAGCGCCAAAAGCTCGGGGTTGCAGTTGCTCTTCAACAAAGCTTTGACGCCTCTTTCTGAGTTTCGGAAGTTTGGTAGTACTCTGCGTAATAATAGTTTTCCGACAAATAACGCTTCTCTAATACCTAAGGCGGGGTTGGGCAATAATAACAGGTTGAGTAGGTCGATTGGCAATATAACAGATTCGCACTATGATACTGTGTTTACTACTAATAGCTATGTGATAGCTAAAGGCGTTAGCAGTAATTCGATTGACATTGCTAGTGAGTTCTCACAAGATGGCGAACAAAATGCAGAAGATACCGAACAATTGTTGACGCACTAACTAGTCGTAACGTTTTTTGTTAGGTTAGGTTTTCAATTTTCCAAATTTGTGGTTAAGGAACAAAATTACATGATGCAGAGGCCCATTTCGCAGCAAACTGACTTTGCAACTGAGTTTTAAATATTGTAAGACTTTGACAATATAACTCAACTAAAAGTTACAGAAATTATTAATAAAATAACATCCCCGTTACATTTTTTTATCTGTAAGTTGACAAACAGGATTATTAGTTTTGGTTTTATGAATAGTATTTTTCGTCATTTGTTAAACTAAGTTTTATACAGAATAAGCAATTTCGCGCAATTAATTTGATCACGAACAGCAGAGGTCCAACAACCCCCATTATTGTGTCAATTCGGGGCAAATTCCGCTTTAAATTCGTGATTAATTGTGTCAATTTAACAAAACAACACAAAATAAATCCAAATATCTGTAAAGCAGAAGCAGTGTGTTTGCTACATAAATGACGTCACGGTCTCGTGGGCCGGTGTTACTATACAACAAAAGTTGTCATTGTCAGATGACATTTACAGTTGTTTAAATCTTGCCTAAATTGGTTTCAGACTTACTTTTGAAATTACAAGTCGAAATTTTCAAAAACGGTCGAAATTTTGAAAAAAGTCCTTATTCTGAAAAAAGTTAACTTCGAAAAAAAGTCTTTGATAAAAGGTAAAAATTTTCAAAATAAAAAAAGGAAGTTTAAAAAAAAGGTCAAACATTCCAAAAAAGTCATCACTTTGAATAAATTAAACTTTCCAATTAAGACTAAATTTTCAAAAAAACCCAAAATTTCGAAAAATTGTCAATATTTTTTTTTAAAAAAAGGAGGGATTTTAAAACAAGGACAAAGTTTTAAAAATACGACTTCCAAAATATTAAATTTATCAAAAATAAAAAAATTTCAAAATTTTGAAAAACCCGAAAGTTTGAAAAAATGTCAACATTTTCAAATCATTTTAAATTTTCAAGAAAGTCCAAATCTCCAATGAAAACAAAATTAAAAAAATTTCATAAAAGTCACATTTTGAAAAAGTCGAATTTGTGAAAGAATTGAAATTTTCAAAATATGTCAAAATTTGTTATTTTCAGAAGCCAAGTTTTCAAAAAAGAAAGTCCAAATCTTGATAAAATGTACAAATTTAAAAAAACTAAATTTCTGAACACGGCCAAAAATTTCAAAATTTTGAAAATACCCAACTTTTAAAAATCTGACTTAAAAAACAGTTGATTTTTTTAAAGTAAAAGTCAAATTCATAAAAGTCGAAACTTCGAATAGTCAAAGTTTTCAAAAAAAATGTCGATGTTTCTTGGGTAAATTTTCAAAAAATTCGAATATTTCTAAAATAGAAAAATTGGTTTTGGGTAGAGTCGAAATTCTCAGAAAAATTTAAAATTTTGGAAAAATGACGAACTTTCGAGACAAATCTGGAAAAGTATAGACATTCTAAGAGAAAGTTCGAACTTTGAAAAAAGATGTAAAATTTTCTAGAGAAATTTAAATTTTAAGAAAGTCGAAATTTGGGAAATATGTTCAAAAAAGTCTAAATGTTCAGAAGATTTTTTTGATTGGATTTTCTTCAATTGAATGGGCCTCTGATGCTTACAAACTATTTCAATGCCAAATGGTCAATACCAAAAAAAATCGTTTCATTATCATTGACTTCACACCTTATTTAGGTTCAAAATCGTTTATTTAATAAAGATGTACATATTCATTTGTCATACTGAAACTCATAAGTATCATAGGAGCTGAAGGAAAAATTTAATATTTTGACTGATTAATTAACAAAGTAACAATTTTAATGAGTAATTATTTTTTTATGCAAAGGCATACCAGAGGAGTCACTTGCCGAAGTAAACTGTAAGTTCCTTGACTATTTTAACCACAAAACAAGAAAAAAAAAACGTAGTATTAGTTGATTACCTTTTTGTCCTTTATATGAACGTGTGATATATTTTGCTTATAAAGCACTATTTATTTTGTCTATCTAATTTTCTATTACAATAAATCGGAGTTAGGTTTAACGAGTTTAATTAATCAATAAAATAAATCATCAAAATAAATAGTGTTAAGTCACAAAATAGTGTATTCAAACCTTGTATTTAAGATTGAGCTTTTTCAGTGTTTTTTTTACGATAAACATTTTTGCTTTAATCACAGCCAGATAAATGACAGAATTCCCAAAAAGGCCATCATTTAAGCCAAACCAAATACTCATTTCTAGTTTTAAGCACAAGTATCTAGCATCCGTTTTTAAATAGTTTTAATTTTTCTACTGTAGCATTTTAATTTGTTGTATACCACAATTGTTCTGTAGCTATGTCTAGACGATGTTTTTAAACAGTCACCTCTTTGAGTACGTTTCATAAGCACCCACCCATCCCGGCTTGTAGTTGTTGTGTCATGTTTCGTGAAACGTAGTCAGATTGGCTTCTTTTTTTTTAATTTCGGTGATGGTCTTATTTCCTTTGTAACTTTGATTTATTATTTTTTTCAATAAACCTGCAATGACTTTTCGTATTTGCTGTATTTTTATTTTTTATTTCACAAGCATGTTCCTCTTATGATTTGGTGTAGCACGATTTTCGCTCCCGCTATTTCTACTGTAGCAAAAAGACTACGCAAAATATTTAGAATGCTACTCCACCCAAACTCGCTCAAATTGAATTTAGTCTTTGAAAACGTATCTGAGAAATTAACGCTTGACAATTTTTAGTATTAAGGTGGTTTTTACTAATTTTGGCAAGATTTGCAACAAGAGAATAAATGACAATGGGACGCTGTCGTACGAAAATAGACTCATATGGTAGGAAAATGCATCCGTATATGTGTTAACATGACCATATGAGGCTGATCACATGACCAGCTACAACATAGATGTGTAATTGGGTTCTGCGCAAAGTAGACAATCACGTGACAGGAGACACCATCCACATCGACGACACCTCTCTAGTTTATTCTCCTGTTACGTAATCTTCTTGTCTACTTTCTCTCTGTTAATCCTCTCGAAAACTTAAACAATTCACGCCCTTGATTGTATCAGTAGCTCGTATAGATTTTATCCATGAGTTAAGCATTCTAAATATTCCATCAACAAAATAACAGCTTCTGTTTTAACAATCTAATCAAAATAACGGTGGTTGAAGGAAGCAGAGTAGTCTTTTGGCTTTTGCAAGTCTCCTGCCTTTCCAGTTGTTTTTTGGCAAGGAAAACTAGTGTTTCTTAAATTGACAGATTTTGTTCCGCCGGAAGATTGGGGACCTGAGTATCCAATACCTGGAACAATTAGGCATAATGTGCCTATACCTACGCTGTATAGTGCGGACGGTAAGTAGAGCGTTCTATGTCAATGAATTAGTCGTAGTGACGTCCTATCGAGCTATGAAGGAAATTCCTCGTTTTTCCCCAGGTCAAAGACTGAAACCAAAGTTAGGAATAGTCGAATTAGTACTGTACAACATAGCGGCCATGTTAGCAGGTGTTGCATCTGGTTATGACGTCAGATTGTCCAATGTGTCGCCTTTGCACCCGAAACTACAACCCAGCAGGTGAGCTACTTCGAGCATATACATATTTTTAAATTTTGCTTCTACTATTCGAGATGATAACGAAGGCTTCCACGGCCAGAGTCGGTACAGGATATACTTCTTCCAGGATTGGACCATATGAAAGAACTACTAAGAAGAGTTTCGTCTCTGGTATGGTGGACGTACTGAGTTGCGTTGCTGTTTTGTCTAAAACTTTCTGATCCTTTGTACCAATTTTCAATTCAGAAGAGTTTCGCCTCTGGTATGGTGGACATACCTACTTACCGTGCTCTGATGATTTGAAATTGGCCTTTTCATTCTCTCATTTTTGCATATTCCCTTATATTTCTTTTTTTATTTATTATTTCTTTTCTTTGTTCCTGAAGAGGCCCCCTACGATTGTGGGCGAAACGTCGAACACTTTTAGTAGTTCTTTGACACGGTCCAATCCCGGAAGAAGTATATCCTGTTCTATTTGAGATGTCCTTGATTTTAGTACAGCACAACATTTTGTAAAAATTAAAAATCACTCAAAATGTCCTTTAAAACAGAAGTTCGAGGAAAGAAAGTAAAAAAATTAAGTGTGGCAAAATATTCAAAATTTATAAGAAAAAGTCATTTATGTCAAAATGTTCTCCTCATTTCGAAAAAAGACATTAACACTTAATTTCGAATTTACTGTTAAGAGACATCAGATTTGAGTAAAATTTAAAATGAACACTTTTCGACATCACTCATTTATATAGTCACAGTTAAAGCCAAATTGTGATGGTATTTATTTCGGTTTTAGAGTGGAAGCCGTCGACTTGCCAGCCTGGCGCCCGATAGAAAACCAAGATTACGAATATTCGACGATATCAGGCTACGCGCACAACACATACCACGGACCGACGCGGCACTGTAGGCCGATGCTGACCGGTTCCCAACTTATAAACATCCAGCACGAAGACCAAAAGCCCCTCAGGTTCACCGACTCGCCCCAGCACCATCCGCCCAATCCATCCCCGCGTCGTAAATCCAGTAGTACTAGTAACGACGGCTCGGAAATGTACGGCCCTTACGAACGCACCGCCACGATTTACATTCCAGGCGACTACCACGGCTGCCAAAATGAGAGCGGCCACTGCGTGGGATGTGCGGTCCGACCGGAAGTCGGCTACGGCCCGTACCCCGAGCCCAACTACGCTTACAGCTCGGAATACAGCGGAACTGCTACGACGATATACGGCTACGGCACCGACTACGCTTACGATAATCCCAGCAGTATCAGCAGCCATAGCGGCTCGAGAACGCCGCAACGCCTACCCTTGCAAACACATCGAAGGACGCCATCTAATGTTTCCAACGCTAGTTCCACGACCACGAGCGGCTCAAACATCAACCCGAATTTTAGGATAGAAGACGAATGCACAACGTACACCCCCACGCACTACTTAAGAAGACAACCCTACGATTACGACTACGGCTACACGAGACAAAGCGAGTTCGAGCGGCCCACGACGCTGGAGATGACGCCGAAGCTCAGATCCAGCTTGAAGCGGAACAACTATCAAGCCACTCAAGGTCATTCCGGAGGCAACACGCCCACGAATCCAACGCCCCCCGATAGTTTAACGAGCGATGACAGTTCGTACGTGTCAGCAAAAGACAGCAACAGTTCCGTAAGTAGGGTTAGGTTCTCCCCCACTACTCTGATAGATCTACCTGTGCCCGGACAAAACCAGGACCCCACCGTCCCGCTGCAGGCTAGGAGGACGCGGCAAAGGCCGTCCTTGGCCGAAATGGAACGTGATTTTATGTCTTAACGTTTTAGCGCGTTGCTTCAGGATTATTCCGAATTTAATTTACCACCGCCAGGTAGATAGTCAAACGGTAATAGCCGCTAAAATGTTTGTTTGTCTGCTTTTATTTATAAACTTATTTCCTAAAAAGTTTCAAGGTCCAATCGTACAAAAGCAAAATATTTGATTTTGGTGACTTAAGTTTCGAATTTGATGAAAAATACCTAAGACTCATCGATTTTTGTTTAAAGTTTTCTATATTTTAATAAATTTTTACAAGTATGTAGATAAACGCAAAAATTTTTTAATTTCTAATTATTCTTCGTAAAAAGAAATTTGAGGCAGCCATGAATATAAGCATGATATTTTTTTGTATAAAAGTTACAGCAGACAAACAGACACAATATGTGGAGATTTCCAAGGAGAAGATTGCTTAATATTTATTATTATAAAGAAAGTCTTTGTATTTGTTGTCACATTATTATCACAATTATGTCAAAATTTAAATGAAAATATTCATTACATCCCTAGTATATTTATATAGGACACCTGCCCATCTCTGCTATATTCTAGACATCTAAACACCTGTGCATGGCACTTCGCCATTATAACTCTGGCACATTAATGTAATAAATAAATTCGAAAATTCGGATTCTTTTGTAATATAAATTTCGAACTTACAAAAATTCATCTGATTTCAAACAGTTCCAAATTAAAATTTGAAATCATGAACAATTTTAGTAACTGCTGGGTGAATCGAAACGTGCATAAACGCTCTTAAGAGCTGAAACCGACATGGGCATTTGATCTCCTAATATCTTCGCACAAACCAATTATTAAGCAATTTTCTCCTCTGTCACATTTTGATGTCTAGGAGTTAACATCACACCACACTATATAAGTCAAACGGGCAATACTTTTATTTTGTACAATAACGAAGCAATTATTGCGGAATCGACGATTCCGAAACTAGTCTAATTCTGTAGATATTACTTTAGGTGTTAACTCGATGAAAATTGTCATGAGATATTTCAAAAATATCGAAAATGTACCATGACGGGAGAGCTCAATCGCCGCTAAGCTAATTGTTGCTGTTGTCAAATTTAGCCACACGACACGTTCTACAATCTATAGTGCCTGTTACGCTACTCATCGGTGATAATTCAAAAACCTTAGTCATTTGTGTGCAATTTGCATTTGTAATTGTATGTAAAAACGCTGCCTTAAAATTATTTTTCGTTTTTGTTCCTGTAACGCAAAACTGATATTACATTGAAATTCGTCAGAGAGACTGTCTGTTTACATTCCATTTTATATTTTTAAATTCGGACGAATATTTTATATTAATTTTAAATGACCAATTTATCTTAAATTTTTTGTAACTATACCGTACTTAATTACTATTAAGCATAATTTTTTTAATAAACTAAAATGTATTTAATTTTTTAATAAATAATGTACAAAGAAAGGAGATGTAACATTATTGACAAGACTTATTCCATTTTTTTTTATTTAAAAAGTCAAGTATTTGACCATGTGGCCATGTAATTTGTATAAATAATAATACACTGATTCAGTATTTAATATATTTTGTAAATACTACTATACATATTAGAATAAGATCATGGCTTCCAAATATGGAATATCATGTTGAATTTGTTTCTGGTGAGATGTGAATATATATGAAAAATTTGATGCTTAACAAATACTCCTGTAATTGTATGATAAACAATAAAAAATAAGAACTAGGTTCTGCCCGTTATTTAAAAATTGATCGACTTCCTTTGGATTCTTCTTCTTGAATAGTTTCAGTTTTTACCTCAAGCAAGAAAATGTAAATTGCCTTGTAGCCACGGCCGCCGCATGTAGGTGCGCAGGTTGTGCGCCGCACAAGAGGGGCGGCAATTGACTGATTCCTATGCCAAGGTTTCCTAGGTTTCACTTCAATGAAAACACTTCTTAAATTATGGAATTTTGACAAAACAGCTTGTTTTTTTTATAGGATGAACGAATCAGTGTAGGATATTTTTTTGAACTTCGAATTCTTATTTTGGTAGAATGAACTGGTCCTTGGTTACCTTCAAAAATTGAAATACAAAACTTGTCCCCTGAAATCAAAAAAGATTGAGAAACATAACAAAGGTTGCTCTAACGTGTTTCAACAGCCAAGCTATCATACTACAGTATTGTGTTGTATTTTTTAATCTTTCTTGATTTCAGGGGACAAGTTTTGTATTTCAATTTTTGAATTCTTAGGCCAAATTTCCATCTTTAAATTCGAATATATTGTTCAAAACTTACAAATTTTTAGAAAATATCGAAATTTTTAAAAAATAACTGCACATTTATTAAAAAACAATATTTTCAATTTCAAGTCATCGTTTTAATGAAAAGGAGGTAATAATAACTTCAAATTTAAAGTTGGAATTTTAAGAATTCTAACCAAAAATCATTCTAAAAACTTTTCAAAATTTTTAGTTGAGCCGCCCTTCTCAAAATTTTGAGCCTAAACTTGTAATTTTTTCCCTTTTCATAAAATGAAAATTTCAACCTCTTAAGTTATATTTTTTAATAATTTTGAATTTAGAGTTAAAAAATCAAAACATCAAGAAAAAGGTCAAAAAATGTAGTTAACTTTTAAATTAAAGTTTACTAATTTATAGAAAAAGTAAATTTAAGTCAATCTTCAGCAGCTTTTGAAGACTCTGCTTTTTAAGAAGCTCTCCATCTGATTACGCGCAGTATATAGAATTAAAAAAATGGATAAACATTATTTTTGCCTGTTTTCCGTTTGACTCTTTTTAAGGTTCGGTAGTTAAATGAAAGAATAAATTATTAAATATTTTATTAGAACCATATAATATATTTTGATTTAGAATGTATTTGTTGTTTTAAAACATACCATTACATTTTATTACAATATTGTTGACTTGAAAGTGACAGAATGTGCATACGTTTGCACAAATAAGATGCACTTTTGTTAGATATACTTCCAAGTCATCAACAAGGGCTAATTCTATATAGATATTTTACTATTTACATATAATACAAAGTACAAAATCACGAATATTTATGAAAGCTATATATATTTAACAAAAATAAAATCGGCTAATATAGCCGATGAGAAGCCTATTCCATTTCTCATTAATAAAAAAATTCTCTAATAATTTCTTATAAACGAGTTGTTAGTTATAAATATTTGTATCAAAACAAATAATTTAAAAAAAGACATGGTAACAAAGTTACAAAAGATTGTACTGAAGATAACAAAATACACAAACTAAAGTTCATAAGATAATAAAAAGGGAGCCTCAACTGTGATTAAAGCGAGAGAAAAGTCGAAGCGCGATTTGAGTATTAAACAATTTAAATTACTATCAGATCTAAGGCACATAATCACATACTAGTTACAATCGTGTCAAACAGGCACACCAACGTTATAAATCTATTTTAACCATCAACAGTCTAAATGAACAATCGATATCAAATTTGACTTAAGGCACCCACTCTTGGAATTTACAAAAATATACACATGTACAAAATATCCCCCAATTTGTTAACAATTACACCTCTACACCCAATACTCTATCCACTACGTATTCGTATCGTCCCGTTGGTTCTTTGCCATCTCCTTCCGCGCTATCCTTAGTCTCACTATCGTTACTGCAACTATCACTATTTGTACACTGAATTCTGTCATCTGATTTCTTCAAGCGAATATCATGGCACTCGTCCGATGCTGGCAAGAAGGGCACATTTGTGTTCACTCGCGTGAAGAAAGCCATTTTCTCCCTAAAAAGAAACCGGCATGAATAAATAATGAGAAAAGCAATAGTTTATAGAAAACTAAAGGTGAACCAGGCTTCAGTCATTTTTAAAAAGCTCTCCACTCGATGACGAACAACTGACGCCGAGTTTTTCTTTAGTCAAAAAAATTAACTGAATAAAATTAGACGAGGTTTCTACCCAAATACAAAAATAGTACCCATTTGTATAAGGTCAAAGGTTGAAAAAAAGAGAAAATTTTGGAAAAGATTGAGGCGATGTTACTGAAAATTCTAAAATTGAAAATTTCGCCAACATTTTCAATTTTTTTCTCACAATTTCGACTTTTTTTAATAATTTATAATTTAAAGGTCAATTGCTAGAAAAAGGCAAAAATTTGGGATCAAAGTTTAAATTTCAAGAAAACTGAAATTTTAACTCCGAATTAAAGTTCAAATTTAAGAAAAAATAAAAGACCTTAAGTATCACGGAAAAAGTCAAAACGTTGACACGAAATTTATATAAAAATGTTTTTCTTGAAGCCACGTTAATGTGGAAACTGAAGATTAAATTCAAGAAATTTCCTATTTGAAAATAAATTTACGTGTGCCCCCAAATTAAAAGCGGTGCTTTTACTCTGTGCGTTCAAATTCAATAACAGACATAATTTTTGGCGCCAGTAACATAAAATAAAGAAAAACTTGTTCTCATATCGCGTTTCGTTTAGGAAATATTCTTAAAAAAATATTAATTATTCGTTGGTTTATTTCAAAATTTCAACATAAATCATTACAAAAAAAAACAGTGCAGTTACGAAACATCCTGATTTTTATTTTTCGAACTGTCAATTTCAATTTCTTGGAATTTGACCCAAAATATCGAGAATCTTTTTAAAATAAACTTCGAAGATTTTTTTAAAACTTCTACTTTTTCTCCGCAAAACTTCGATTGTAAACCCAACATTTCAACTCTTAATGGAAATTTTCCCTTTTTTTCGAAATTTAAAAGAACAATTTGCTTCGCGCTATCTTGTTTTTACATAACCCTAAGTTCCCAAGACATGTGACCTTAAACTCACCTGAACTCAATGCCACGTGAGCGTAAACTCATATGATCTTCATCTCTGACATGACATTGAGTTCAAACCACCTTGAAATCAACTGACGTTAAACTCACACGACTAAAAGTTAGTATGAACTCGGGTGGTCTGGAGTCACACGACCTTGAACTCACGTGACTTCGAGCTATGGAATATCATTCAGTCGAAATAATCGTATTGAAATGAATGCTCTTTAAGTCGTTTGGTAGAAAGTGCGCAATGGTGTCGCGCTAATGAACAGAATATTTGGAATATGAAACATCATTTATTTCTCTTTTGCAATCATCGAAGAATGGTCGATTATACGGCCATAATTGAAATATTTTGATTATATCTATACGTATTTCGCTAGTGGAATATAAACATCGAGTTCAGCTCAGTTAGAACTTTCTTTGGATTTGATTATTTCGTGAAAAAATTTAGAACGAAAGAAAACAAAATTACTTACTTGAATGATATTAAATCCGGTCGTCCATTACCAGCTTTACTCTTCCGAAGTTTGTAAATTTCTTTTGAGACTTTCCTCAGCATTTTCTCAACCTTCTTCTCTTCCGGCGTCTTAGAAGCTTTCCAACTTTCCGCCTGCGCGATCAAGTTCTGAAACTGCTCATCCTCTAGAAGATAAGACGCAAGCTCCACATCCCCTTGCTCCTTGGCCTGCTCCAACCTCTGTTTCAGCTCCCTCAGTCTCGCCACTTCCGCATTCAACATATCCAATCGTGTGTGCTGGGCCTGCCGATCTAATTCCAAATCCAGTGACGTTCGCGCCGTCGTCGGTAGATGGCTGGAAGACTTGCTGGTGCAGAGAGCGGCCGCCGACCCCGACTGCCGCCGAAACCTCAGCGACCGCCTCTCGACGGCGTTACGTTCGAAGGGTTTACCGCCGCGCCGGTACAGCGGCATCGCGCTGTCACTGTCGCTCCTGTTGAGCTTGCAGATGTAGGTCTTGGACACGTGGGCACTGGGCGAGAACGTCTGGGAGCGCTTGATGACGCCTCGGTCGTCCAGGGGGGAAATTCCGGCGGCGGCCAACTTCATCTGTTTGGCGTGCTCCGGGTAGAAGGCGCATTCCGTATTGGTTTGTTTATCGAAGTACTTTTCCTCGTCGTCGCAGTGCTCCAACACGACCTCTAGTTTCTCATTGGGTCTAAACTCTACGGTTATTCCCTCTTCATTGCCCATGTCGTCGTCGTCGTCTTCTTCGGATTCTTCTTCGCTGTCGTAATCTTCGGTATGCTTGAGACAGTTAACCAACTGTTCGAAGTTTATATTGATTTCCGGCGGTTGGAAACTGGTGGCGTCTTGGTTGCGCGTCAGCGTCGACGTTTGCGACGATATGATAGTGGAGTCGTCGGAACTTTCTTCCTTCAGAACCATCTGCCGATCTTGCTTGTTGCAGGATACGTCAGACTCCTGCTTTATATGGCCTATAACGTCTGATGTATCGAAAAGTTGTAAACTGAGTATGTTGTACCACTTCTGGGATATATTTTGGGGGTTGTAATCTGCTAGACTGACTTGGGCGCAACCCTTAAAAAAAAACAAAATATGATTATTTTAATGCATATTAATATTGCACAGCAGAAAACTCTTCTACATATGACGTTAGATGATGCCGTCAGCCATTTACCTACTATTTTTGGTTATAAAATTAGTTTGAAAGTCAATTTTTAGGCCATAAATTTGGTGGAACGAACTAGTCCTTGGTTATCTTCAAAAATTGAAATACAAATCTTGTCCCCTGAAACCAAGAAAGATTAAAAAACACAACAAGGTTTGCTCTAACGCGTTTCGATGGCCAAGCTATCATCTTCAGTATCATTCAGTATCTCGCTGAAGATGATAGCTTGGCTATCGAAACAAGTTAGAGCAACCTTTGTTGTGTTTTTTAATCTTTCTTGGTTTCAGGGGACAAGATTTGTATTTCAAATTTTCAATTTTTAGGGATAAACCTTGGCCTAATATCTGTCCCTAGTTTCAGGGAACCTCTACATCAATTGTCATTGAAATCGGTTCAGTAATTAAGCCGTTAAAATGCACAAACAGGCTTTCACCTTTATATTTAAATAAATGGAAAAATAGTAGCAAATAATTTTAATAAAATGAAAAAAGAAACTTTTAGTTTACTGATTAGACTTTAGACCAGAGGTACAATTAGTTTTATCGCACAAATTCTATAGTGCCTCTTTAGCCGATAATAAAACATCCCGCGTCCTATCAGGATAAGAAGTGCAATCCGAAAAATTATCTGAGCGTCTTTAAGAAAACTTACCACACATTTTTCATGTTGATCTTCGGTGATACTCCACACGTTAACTTGAAGCGTCTTCGCGTAGATCTTATTGGCAGGTACAGGTATATTGAAAATGTCCCCAAACGTAGGTTTCTTAAGGTCTTTGACCGGCTTCGTCGTATAAACCATAGAATGCGACACATTCGCAGGTAACAGCGCCGTTTTAATGCAACTAAAACAAATTTCCAATTAATTTCGAAACTAACCAACTTCAAACCACAAACTTACACTTGCGCGTTTTCCGGAATGCACAAAGCCCCCAAATTACGAGCCCTCTCTATGCAGATATTCAGCATATTCTCCATTATAACGTACCGGAGCTTGATCTGCACTTGGGCGGTTTCCGAGTCCAAATCCGACCCGAATACTCCCGATAACCTCTTGCGGTTGGAAGCCTCGAAAACCCCGCTGTCCCCGGCGACGGACTCATCGCTAACAGCGGCCGATACCGAGCGCGTGTTCGTGCCCGATGAAGAGGTTCGTGAAAGCGCCGCCCCCTGGAGAACTTCGTCGTGGTCCAGCAACGGCGGCGGCGTCTCTGATATCGGAGACAGCGGCGGATCCCCAGAGCTCTCGTAAGAGTATCGCGACGGCCTGCCGAGCCCCGAACCTTGGGACATGTTGGTCGCCTGCGCCTCAAGCAAGTCCGTTAGAGGGCTCATGCTCGAAATTGGGACTTTCTGCATGAAATTGGCGTAGTCGCCGTTAGAAAACCTCAATTGTTCGGACAATCGTTCGTTTTCGTTTTGCAGTCTCCTGTCTCTTTCGACTTGTTCGTATGTTGGGGGCGGTATAATGCACGGGAGGTTTTCGTACATTGGAGACACCGGAGGGGACACGGACGATAATGAACTTCGTGGGGAAAGGGACGGCTGCGAGCGCCCTGGCGAAGGAGTGTGCATTGTACTGTCGTTACTTTTAAGCAACCTAAAAAAATTACATTAAAAATATTTCGACGCTTTGTTAATAATCGTACCTTTCAACTCTTCTATGCAGATCAGCCATATCGATTGGTTTATCCAACTGTGTGGTGCTGGCGCACTGTGGGCCCCCGTAGATATCGGTGAAGCTTAGCCCGGAGCTCAACGAGCCTTTGCTGCTGGTCGTCGACAAGGACCCCAGACTAGAGCTACTACTGACGGAAAGCGTGCTGGCCGACAGGGTCTTCAGCTGCGACTCCAACTGCGACATCTGTTTCAGTCCATCCCGCAGCTGCTGCAGAAGGAGCTGCTTCTCCTCGTGCAACCTCAGTCTATCGGCGATGGCCCTATTGGACATCTCCAGCGCCTTGTTCAAGTCCTGCTCGAGCTTTTTGCACTCCAGCTGGATGTCGCTCATTTCCTCCTTCGAGCGCATCCTTGGCGTTATGCTTCTCAGCTCCCTCAGAAGCTGCTCTTTTTCCTGGAAGAGAAGCAACCGATCTTTGTCAGACTCTGCTTGCCCCGGCTGCACCTTCTCTTCCAAATCGGCCAGTTTCTGTTGGATGTGTTGCACCCGCTTTCTAGCTTCGTCGTACTCGAGGCGCATGCGCGCCATTTCCGCCAATCGGGTGCCGATCGGGACGAGTTCGCAGGATAAGTCAGTCTGGGAAGCCGTGCTCAGCTTCTCCTGCGGTATGCTGAGCGTGGACACGTCCGGTGAGCTCTCGGATAGTTGCAGTCTGGTCAGGTCGTCTTTTAATTGCGCCAAGGATTGCATCAGTTCAGCCTTTTCTTTTTCACCGGAAGACAAGGATAGTTGGATGTTGCGAAGCTCGGCCATGATCGCCTGAGCTTCGGCTATGTTGTAGCAAGTGCCTTGTTGCGAACTCAACTTTTGTTCGACACTGTAAATATCAAATTTTTATGTAAAATTTCGATAATAACGTAACGTAATGAGGTAATTTTTTCTTTACTTTTCAGTTTTTAAATTTCAGAACTGGGATATTTGCTCTATTAGAATTCTTGACCATATATGTTAGATATACTAGTAGTGCGTCTGAGAATAATACTAACCTTGATAATGTTTCTACGCCCCTCTGCGTGTAAGTCATTTCGTTCCTAATTTGCTCCAATTCTGACTTTAATCTGGACACTCTGTTCTTTGCCAAAGCTACATCAGACTTGAGAAGATCTGGATCGTATTTTGTACTAAGACTACTTGTCGATGAACATACTGCAAAAAAAAGTGTTTCGTAAATAAGCTGTCATTTCATCTGACACTCCGAATCCGGATTTCGTCCTGATTTAAAAATATGAATTATAAACCGAGAATCACAACCAGGTTGTACAATGTAACTTAAGTCACAAATGTCACTAGTAGTGGTTAACAACCTGGTTGCAAATAACATATCAAAATATTCCTCGTAAAATATAGGTCAAAAATCAGTTTAATATCACTGGATTTGAATCTCTTAACTCTGACTAATAGCTTACGTTGGAAAAGTACGGCCGTACCATGCTAATGAAGCTAAGGAGGGTCGAAGCCAGTTCAAGATTATAAGTTGTAGATATTTTTAACTGTAGCAGGTTGGACTGTCTCATTACAGAACATTTTATTGACAAAGTATCCAAATCAAAAAGTTTCAGTTTTTTTATTGGAATTAAGTGCTCTATATTTCAGCATAATTTCGACATTTTTAAGTTTTCTCGAAACTTCAAATTTCTTTTAATTTTCTCAATAAGTTCGATTTTTTTTTAAAATTTGATTCTTACTTTAAATTCGAAATTTTTACCTTTCATTCTACAATTTCCAAATTCAAAATCTTTCAAAGTTTAAATTTGGAATATTGAGGAAAAAAGTCGAAATTTTGATATTATAATCGAATCTTAAAATTTCAAAAAATCCTATACATAAAAAGACAAAATTTCGTGTTCAAAATCAAACTTTTAAGAATAGAAGTTAAAATTGCCAATAAAACTCGGGGAAAAAATCAAAATTTCGATTTTTATATAAGCAAAAATTTCCCTTTGAAATTCGAAATTAGAAAAAAAACAACAGAAAACTTAGGAAATCTCTACTGGCTGAAGATCGAGCTTAGTTCGTCAACTTTTTTTTAATATGCATCGAGCAAAATTACAAATGAAAGAAAACAAGTCGCTTCGTTACAATAGTTGAATTAATACTTCGATGTGTACGTGAAAAAACTCATGTTTACGCCAAGGCGGCAACAAAACGCGATAAAATCGTATGATCCGAATTTTAAATTCCTGCAAAGTAAATCATGCAGTGTGACGTACACCGGCAGCCGTCAAAATAGATAATGGCGCATTATATAAAGTCATCAATTTAATCGATAGACATATTTATGCTAATTTGACGCTAAAAGTGCGATTTTTAAAATCGAACAAACAAAAATATTTACATTTCGATTAGAAAGCTAATTATAGCTTCACTTTTTGAATGAATTGATTCAAGATTGCACCGATAATAAGCAAACTTGATGATAATGAATTAATTCGGAACGAGTTTTGGAAATAATTTCGATTTCGAGTGCTAGGATACTTACGGCTAGATCGGGATGTGTTCAGATTCGCCAACGCGTTATTGAGGTGATTGTATTCATCTTGAGCGAGCATCAACCTCTGAGATTTTACGTGATAAATGTCCTTTTTCGCCTGAAACAAAAAATAAGTTGTCATTTATTTGTTAATGAACTGGGTGTAAACATGGATAGATGCTAAAGGAAATGAAAAATCCTGAAAAAGTTTTTTGCCCACTTCTGACGCCTCTTTAAAAATACGAAAGTGAGTCAAGTACAAAATCGACATAAATGGTCATGTCATTAAAAGAATAGAACTTCGTCATACCAGTTATTGAAATGTTTTGAAAAATTGGATCGATGTCGAGTATAATAGGATTTTTTTTTAGGTTTTAATGTAAAAATGATTTTTCAGCAACAAAACAAATTTCTACATTTTCTCCAGATTCAATCTCCACATTTTTAATATTTTTTTATATAGAAAGAAGTCATGACACGGTGGGCATAAAACATTCCACACATTTGGCCAATTTAATCGATTTGGTATGTTCACTAATAACGAAGACACCCATCTTATCCCACGTCCAGTGGGACACACTGTGATTTATTCAGATTATAGTACCTGAGATGGATTCGTTCTTTTTATCTCACCTTTTAACTAGTTCCTCTGTTGAAGCATAGCTTCCGAAATGCTCTCAACCAAGGAAGAAAGAAAAGTTTTCTGTGCCTTTTTCCAAAAATCAAGCATTAGACGAAAAAGAACGAAAAAAATAAATAAATAAAATAATACGAGAAAATACTTCGTAAAAATTCGAGTAAGTAAGAATTAGGAATATCAACACATTTGTAAATAAAATTCGCCTTAACCCCGTTTAACTAATTTTTGACAGTCGCTAAAACTCTAGTTAACAATAATAAGCCACTACGGTGTTCTGTTTAGATTTATTTGACGTTTCGAAGAGTAAAAATTCTATTCGAAGTCGCTAACAAAATCTATCAGAATTTTATATAAAATTTAAAAAAATTAAAATATAAACCAGTATTAGGCGCTTCAAACTTATGGAAGAGTGCCGTGGTCCGATTTTGGCATAAAGTGGTACCCATAGATATAATTAGATCCATGATTCCTTCCAAAGCATAAAATTGTAAAGGTAGCGATCTTTACTTGGATTAATTACTTTGAAATAAATTTTATTCTAAACGCATTTGAGTTTAAATGTGTTTAAATTAAAATTTATTTTAAATAATAATTAAAGATATACCAATTTGGATACACTAAGCAAAATTCTTTCGCTAGGTATCCAGATACAACCAAAGTCAATCATACGATCTATTAATCGAGATCCGACTTTAGCGCCAAAACAAATCCACACGTCTCACAGCACCACTTACAATTTCAATGCCGAACCTTCTCGTAGTGACCACGGCGGTTCGGAAGCCGATATGATGCCGGCGATTGGACGTCGCGACGCCGTAGGATGCGGGCATCGTTTGGAAACCCGTCGGCGGTACCTGCCTGACCGCAGTATGGTGGTACGCCGGCAGGGTATGCACTTGCAAGGCCGGCACATAACACAAGGGCCACATCTCGACTGGTACTGGGTACTTGGTCGGACATGGGTCCTTTTCCATCATCGCTTACCGCGCCACTCACGGCCTTGCACCGTCCTTCGCACCCTGCAGCCTCTGCCCTGGCTCGAACCGCGTTAAATATTTCGGCCTAGCGCCATCGCATCGCGATATTCCCAAGGGCGGTACTCGTGGTACCATTGTTGCGTAAATATGCACAAATTGGACATCGGAGATTAATTTAGAATGTTCCCTTATTTAAAAAAAAACCTAGACTTGACTAAAATTTATAGGTACTGCTATTTTGGCGATGTTGATACCAAAGAGAAAATTTTTCAAAGTTAACATGATAATATTAAAGAACAAAAAAACAAATTGTTGCTTAAGATACACTTTGTTGGTCTATGGTTTTTATACTTGGTACCATCGTTGAATTAAAAATTATTTATCATTCAAAGGTACCATCAAACTGAAACTAGTTCAAAGTTACCTCTGTGAGAATAAAAAACTCATATCTCAAGCAAATAAGTTCGGCAAATTTAGTATTTACGGTTTAAAAAGTAAGGAAAAAAATTGAAACTTTCGGGCTTATATTCAACATTTTACACAATTGGCGACAGAAGAAAAAACGGAAACGTTTAAAGAATTTAATTTTAAACGATTTTTTTTCTGTTATTTCGACTTTTTTTTGGAATTTGTCGACTTTAATCCTGAAATATTGAATTTTTTGCTCGAATTTCATGGTGCAAACTGTTATACTTCAACAACTTGCACCAGAAAACTTCGAAAAGGTAAAAATTTTAGAAAACAAAATGTAAACTGGATATTTTGAAAAAAAAGCCTAAAACGTTGTAATTATTCAGATCAAAATTTTAAAGTAAGAATCGAAAGTGTAAATTTGGAAATTAGAAAAAAATATCGAAATTTTGAAAATAAATACGATTTAAAACTTAAACTTCGAGAAAAAAGTTGATATTGAGGATTTAAATAAAAAATCAAAATTTCTAAAATACGTTGAAATTTTTAGTTTGGAATCGAAAGTTTACGAAACAAAGCAAAAACTCGAAAGTATAAATTTGGAAATTTGAAATCTTCCGAGTATGAAAATTGTAAAATGCAGAATTTCGAAAAAATCAAACTTTCTAAAAGAAGTTTAAACTTAGAGTTGGTAATGGACATGTTACGAAAGAAAAAAAGGTAAAAAACAAAAGCGTAATTTGGAAATTGGAGAAAAAAGTCGATATTTTGAAAAATATCAACATGTTTGGACTGGAAACTTTGACGGAAAAATCAAAAATATTGAATTTCGAAAAAGAAAAGAAAGAAAGGAAGAGAAAGCAAAATGACTCCAAAATGAGGAACATAGTTCACTGATGTAAAAAAGGTGATTCTAGAATTATTTATGTCTAGTGATATCAGTTATTTAAAATTTTATAGAAAACATATCAGTATCAAACCGCCATTAATAAAAATAGATTTTTTCTCGAACTATCCATCACAAAAAATTGCGGATCAACATGCATTGTTTTCCAAAAATAAACTGTTGTATCCCTTCCCCCTAACCAAATCTTCTATTTTCCTCCTCTTTTTCTTCTTCTGTTCAAATGGCAAGAACAGAGACAAAATATCAGATAATCAAATAGGAGGCCAAAACAACAAGATTGAAAAATAGGGCCACATACTACCCAAGTCAACCTCGGGAATACCATGATGGTACAGACTTGTTGGTAGGTTTGGCGCACCGGGCTGGTTGGACGATGAGGACCAGCATCTACCCATCTCTCTTCATCAGCCCGGGCCACTTTAATTTCCGTACGCATTCCACAGGTCACGAAGAACTGCCATGGGTTCACCCATCGCCCGGAGCCTTGCATTGTTTGACTTAATGCACTATTGGCGTTATTTCGCCTCTTCTCGATGCGCTTTATGGATCATTCCAAACTTGGAAATCGTCGCCGTCCATTCCGCTGCCTTCTACGAGATTGCAGTCAACGTTAGATGTCATTAGTGGTAATCGACGAATTCTTTACGTTCGTACGACCATGAATAATTCGAGAGGGGTCTAACCTACTTTTTAAAACAACGATCGCATTTCACATTAAGCGCGTTATTTTTCTGTAAGTACACCGTCGTTAAATTTTTATCAGTCGAAACCTGTCCGGCAAGCTGGTAGCAGAGGTCTACGAATTTATTTTCATGTTTTTAATTTTACTCTCGTAATGGAAGGTCAAGAATTTTAATAACATAATAACTCATCGAGCGCGGCTTTTTGTACAATGCCACATTCTTTCGTGAAGTCTTCGAGTCAATTATATAAAAATTCGGTTTAGGATATAGACAACATTTTTTACGATTGTTAAAATACAGTTAACTGGGTATTGTACCTCTGTCGTGGGTATGATTATCTTTTAAACGCACCATTCTTTTGGTGCCATCTTAGAACACGCATGTGAACGGTGTAATGGTAAAGATAAATCCAAATGAATAACTTCCAAAATCCTTGACGATAGCACTCAAACGCAAAAAATGGGAGACTTAACCTTTTTTTAATTTTGGCAAAGTAGAGAGAAGAGGAGAGGCGAAGAATAGAAGAGAGGGAGAAGAGGAGGAAGGCAGAAGAGACTTGTAGGGAATGGAAGAGAAGGGGAGGGAAAGAAAGAGAACAGAAAAAAAGCGAAGGGAGGAGAAAAGGAAAGAAGAGAAGAGAAGACAAGAAAGGAGAGGAGAGAGGAGGAGAGAAGAGATGAGAAAAAATAAAGGGAAGGGAAGAGAAGAGAAAAGAAGAAAATAGAAGGGAAGGGAATGGAAGGGAAGGAAAGAGAAGATTAAAGAAGAGAAGAGAGAAGAAGAGAGAGGAAGAGAGGAGAAGAGAGGAAAAGAGAGGAGAAGAGAGGAAAAGAGAACAGAAAAGAAGAGAAGCGAAGAGAAGCGAAGAAAAGAGAAGAGAAAAGAAGAGAATATAAGAGAAGAGAAAAGAGAATAAATTATTGCATTTTTTTAATTATTTTGTTTCAAATTTTATAAATATTTTGATTTCATACTTTGGCTTAATTTGGCTAAAAAACGTGTTTAATTTTCAACAAAAAATACCACTCATATATTGCGACTTTATTATTTTGGAAATGTTGGCTTCATTTTCTTGAATATTTTGCAATTTTTCAATATTTTGGTACATACTGTAGCTTTATTAAATGTTTCACGTTTGGATAATTTCAGATGAGCAACACTGCTTTAAATAACAACTAACTAGTAGAATGCAAAAGTTTTAAAAAATATATTGAAATAACCGCTAGTTGCTAATACAAATCCTTGTTTGGTTCGTATTTCAACGGCAGGAGTGCCCTATTCACCGGTATCAGCGTTCGGTTTCTAAAAACAATGGTCCGAAGGAATTTCATTTGAATTCACTCGCCAGGCGAACCCAAACACTTGTGGAGCAGATGGTCGGATGTTCCGACCCAAAACAAATTATTGCATTCCGACGGTGCATCGTTCCGTCCTTTTCTTTCTAAGAACTCGAAGAATTCTCGGAACCGAGTTCCCAGCTTTAATAGAAATCGAGCCCAAAATGAGATTACAAGAAAAGGATTTAATAACCACTCGACGCTGGCATTGTTGTGGGGGATTGGAAGGGAAAAAACTGTCAGATTGATTACCAACTTTGATTCGAAAAAAAATATATAATATGGCGTATGCGTCATTGACAGTTTGCGGCGTGGTATTGAGAAGCAATTTGTGAATTTTTTATCCAAGTTTTTGGACCTCAATTTCGTGGAACTGTTCATTATTTATTACGTTCCAGGAGGAATTCTCCCAGGAGAATTGAGTGCAGTCTTGGGACGTCCATAAGCCACTATTTCGAGTCAATAACTGGTACTTCCATCGATTGCGTTACATCCGCTATAATTACTGTGACAGTGAAAGATGGATTCGAGAAATATCTTTTCCTATAAGTCGCAAATTATTCATCATTATTAATAATGAAGGGGCATAATTATTACTTCGAAACGTGTTCGGATGCAAATGCGAGCCGGTACATGGTAAATTCGCAGTCGTTGTTACGATAGTCGTGCCAGAATAGCATGAATACTGATGATAAATTATATAAATATGTGAGAATGTATTCGTTCTATTCATATGCGTAATGATTACAATTCCCAATTACGATGTCAGGATATGCATTTTCCGAAGTAATCATTATCCGGATAATTTATTCGTCAATTAATAAATTATCAGAACATCAAGCTACTTATTCAAAGCATGGCGCAAAAAAGTTTAAGACCAGCTATTTTTAGCAGATATAACAAGTTTTACTGAAAAAAGAAGACATAACAAATATAACAAGAGTTAAAGAGAAATTTCTTAATTTAACAGGATTTTTCTTCCGTGCTACAAAATAGGAATTGTGTTCCCTTCAAAATAAAAACTGACCTGACTGAGCTCAATACATTTACAATCAGGTTATGAACGATGTAACTAAAGTTACAATGGTCACTAGTGGTGAGACAACTTTCTTGTATTTGAGTAATTCCAGGATAGGTTTTCTCAGATTTATCCACAAGTATGTGGTGGTCGGATTGAAAAAAACTAGGATTCTTAGCTCACCTATGTTTGTTTCAATTCTCGATTTCTACAAGATAGATTTCTGGAACCGCGTGACAATCAATTTCTTTTATGTTTCTAATTCCTTTACAAATTGCGAATTTCTCTCTCTTTAAGCTGTTCATAGTTATATTTAAAAACTGATATTCATTTTCACCCCCTTAGGGGTTGAATTGCGAAAAGTCCCTTCTTAGCGGATGCCTACGTCGGTTAAGGAACCTATATGTTCTTATTTATAAAATTGAAAATACTGATTTAGTCCATTTCAGTAGCTGTACCCACTTCTGATTTTCGATTAAACGTAATGTGGGGCACGTGTGACCGAATTAGAACACAACTACGATCACCAGTTGCAGTTGTCATTAGAAAGAAATGAATTATACCCCAACAGCGACAAAAAACAAAAACTCCATCGGATTAGCGAGTATATTGGAGCGTAGGTCGCGCCACACCGACGAGAGGACGAGACCCCGTCAGGGGGCGACCGAGGCAGAGCAGAGAGCGGCGATGGTATGATGGCAGCGTGGTGTCTGCGGTGCGGCGGGGGATGACCGCGTGTTGCATTAGCTACCTGTGTTACGCCGCACGATCCCAGCGGGCCACTGCATTCCACCGATTGTTGCCGATCTCACCCGAACTCGCATTCCATCTTATCATCTCGCGATCAACAGGTCGCTTCTCGCTGCCCATCTCACTCTGATCGGGGCGCCTCTTTTTTCCACTCTCTATCGCCGAGCGAGACGGCACCCGATTATGTAATACGCGGTGTACTTGCATTAAGACTAATATGCAATTTCCTCATAGAACTGCTGATAGATGCCAGATTGACTGTTCGCTTCGAGTTAATTCAGGTTTAATGCCGTTCGTTGGAAGCAGTTTCGCATTTTTCTAGCCTACTGTTATTTATAACATCTAAATTTACGTTAAATCTGCCAAATTTTTCTTTCTATATAATATTTCTTTCGCCCAAACTTTATCGTCTGTGATTTTTTTAACGTAAGTAACAACAGGTTAAGGGACCATCGAAGTTTCAACGCAACTTCGCTCACTAACCAAATCCGAGATTCACGCTTCGTTGAAAATAACAATTCGTTCAAATGTATTCCATTTTCCCTCGCAAACGCAAACCAAAAGAAAATAATCATAACGTCACATGTCATAGAATTGAAATAATATATTTCTTTTAAATATAGTCGATAGACGACCAGAAAAAAAACTGTATTTAACATTTTGTAATATGCTAAGGGTGTACTTGAAATAGAACAGGGAAAAAATCGACACTTCGTAGTATTAAAACATTTCTTTAAAATGTGTTCAATGTGTGACGAGGAAACAATTTGTTCCAAAGCATACATGTTGCGTATAAATTTCGAATTAATCAAAAAAATATCTCTGGTATCATAGACGATCCCAGACAGGCATCCTTCTACAGGTTAAAAGGTTACACAACCACACAGCGGGGAATAAACTACTTGAAGACCCAACAATTGAAAATTCCTTTATGCATTAAAAGCTGACATCGAACCATGTAACCTCGACTATTTTGCTGTCAGACAGGCAACTAAGTCCACGTCAAACATGAAATTTAAATTGCCGTTGACATCGACTTTTTTTCTCGAATCACGATAGCCAGAACTGGTCGCATATAATGAAATTTTCCATGTAACTGGCCATACATCAAGGAATTGTGACATTGTCACTTTAAATTCATGCATTTCTCCTATCTACATTGCATGTAAGTTTTGTATTACATTCTTTGGCTGTTTTATCCACAACTGCAGAATATTAAAAGTTGATACTTTGAAAGGGATAATTTTTTATTTACATTAACTTTGAAACAACTTCGGACGTTTTACTATGCTATAACGTATTCCTAATGAAGAAGAAGAAGAAAAGAGAAATGAAGAAGAAAAGAAAAAGTGGAGGATGAAGAAGAAGAGGAAAAGGAACAAAAATAAGATGAAAAAGAGGAGAAAGAAAAAGAGGATGGGAGAAGAGGAAGAAGGGGATGAAGAACAAGAAGATGATAGGGAGGAGAAAGAAAAGGATGAGGAATAAAAAGAAGAGGGAAAAGTGGAGAAACAAGAAGAAAAAGAAGAAGAGAAAGCAGGGGATGAAGAAGAGGAACAATAAGAAGAAGAGAAACAATAAGAAGAAGAACAATAAGAGGAAGGAAAAGAAAAACGGAGGAAGAAGAAGCGGAAGAATAGAAAAACAAAGAAAAATAAGAGAAAGGAAAAGAGGAAGGGGGATAGAGAGGAAGAAGGAGAAGAGGAGGGAAAGTAGGAAGAAGAGGATAAAGAAAATGAACTACAAGTAACCTATGAATAGAGGCGATGAATTCCTTAATTTAGTAATTTTTTAGGTTTCGATACAATTTCAATTTCACGTGTATCGAATCTGCATTACCCCTATATCTATATTTAATAAGTGACTGAAGTTTATCAAAAAAATACCTCAGTAATCTTGGTGGCCATGTTCCACAGTAATAAATACCTACCAAATGAAATACACATTATTCATCCACATCATGGTAGCGTTAATGAGAAAATGCTACCACAACCTCAAAAGCATTTTTAAAGTGATTATTTTTGATGGTTCAGCGATATAATGCAGCTCTTAAACGATTCAGGTACACAGCCTTAAATTCTTCAAAATGATCCATCAATATTCCTCTAGATATACAAAAGAGATATGAAGCTTCAGACGCATTATGTGTTCTTTTGGATGCTACTTGCATCAACCGAGTCACACGAGTAATAAATTTCGAGCTGTCAAACTGCATAAAAGACATTCCAAATATTCTTTTCATTACTTAGTCTCGTCATAAAAAATAACAACGCACTAAAATAAGTTTAAACCGGCGATAAAAAGGCAATAAAATATATTTCGAAAAAAGGCCAGAGAAATGACGTTATATTTGAGCAGCCAATTTAAAAATTAATATGCAGACAGGGTCTCATTACAATTTTGGTCTGGGCGAGGATTTTTAATAACGCACCCGTCCATTAGAGTCGATATATTCCTGCCTGGAGTTGGTAGGCTGTAATTTAAAAAGGTCCCACATGCCCGTGATAAGTAATAAATTAACCGAGTTGCCTATTTTTCTCGGAATCATTACCATAAGAATCTATTGAAATTAGCTACCGTATAATTCGTTCACGGTGCAGTGGAATATTTATGGCCGCCCTGGATTTATTAATAAAACAGAAAAAAAGCGCTACAACCAGTAAATTATCTTCTGCTACCTTAGACGCTGCAGCAGGGAGTCACTCATTCCTTCTTCTTTCAGAGGGAAGGACTGACAAATAATAGAAAACCAACGTAACTGATATTTAGGAAATTTTTAAAAAAGTATTGTTACTTATCAGAAAAAAAACGATTAACGATTTGCAGACTTAGTAGAAGGCACGTGCATAGAAATGGCAACTGAAATAATCAATTATTTTCTTTCGAGAACCCATCGGAGCAAAACTATGTTCATCAGCGGCGCCCGTAATTGATTCTCGAACTACCGCATCTCTTGGAAAGCGAATAGTTAGTTGCTAATTGTAAGAATTCTGACGCGTCTTTCTATCTCGTCCCGCGCATTCATCCTATAGAATTCCCAAATCTTTTATATCGTCGACTGTCGTCGTCGTCGACTATCCACCGGTCATTCCTTCAGAGGAGATAGCTCCTTCAATTTTCGACATCACGGGACCTGCCAGGAGGCTGTAGGTTACTCATATAACCTGCAACTTTTTTTTTGGTAAATATAACACTCAAGTTTGCCCGTAATTAACTATTTCTTACAATATAAATGCAAAAAACAAACATCGCTTAACGAAATTATTTTTTAGAAATATCGAACCATCGATTGATTGTTGGTTAATTTAGTTATAAGATGATTTAATAATTTGATTAAGCAAATGATTGTTTAGTCAATAACTGTACTTATTGCCATTAATACAAGGAAGTGAGGTATTTACTGCTTTCAGCTATGTCAATACTTTTCGATACAGTAATAAATAGTAATTATCAATTTTTTATATGCAACGAGATAGTAATTTTTCCACAAGCACAACTAACGAGTGATAAACCACCAACATTAGTTTAAAGCTTTTTACGGCCGCGTAGCGTCACGCAGATGCAATTTAAATGAAGGCAGATTATGATTAATTAAAGAAATTCCTGGAAGACGTATGAAAATTGCAGACACAATGGTCTTCGTGGTAATGAGCGAGTAGGTAATCTGTGTGTGAGTGGATCCCATCCAGGGTCACATTCCATCGCATGTGTATGCGTCGTACGCTTGGCTGCATCACAACTATGCATCAGATAACCCAATATATTGTCTAGAAATGGATGTCAAAAAGTGCTTCCAATCGTACGATGCGCCGCGGGGGTATCGTCCCCCCTTCTGCCGACCCTCCCACTTCTACGAGCCGATGCAGAATGATATATGTGTCAATAACTACTCCCCACAACTACTGGTTATGCATCACGATACTTGATGGAATGATAAAGGATGAATTTAAAGAATCTTATGCAGATTTTTAAAATGCGACACGAAAGCGGCGTTGCCACATTGGGATGCCATTTGCTGCCAAGACGAAGTACCCCCTGAATTCAAAGGCTTCAGCGTGTGGCAACTGAAAGGGCCACCTAACTTAATTCACCCTGAGTATTAAAGATGGTAGCCACCTGAAGTATTAAGAAAAAAGACTCGAAGCAATGTAGGACGAAAAATCGGATGAATTAATTCAATAAGTAAACACCCAAACTCCATTATTCTTTAGTTTTTAATTTTTAACCTTGTCCTGACAGCAGATGATTCGACAGCGTAGCCACATTTTTAAAAAATATATATACGCGAACTGCTCTCAACGAACATTACAGCTTAACTCTAAAATTTCCCAATAAACATCCACATTAAGATAGAGGGCGCTCATGGTGAAGTTGTCAAAATTTATCACTGGGGTTGACTACGCGAATCGCTATAATGAACCAGGTCGACCTTACCGACAAATATTCATGGAATCCTCTCCATGACTCGTAAAAGACACAAGAATGTTTATAAGCGCGCGATTTGCAATTCAATTGTAAATATATGTATCTTGAGTGCTTCTTACTTGTCCATTGTGTGTGGGAAAGTGGTTTTTTTTTCTCTCTTCTTATTTATGTGCATTCTAAATTAGAATTTACACAACAATCAAGTATTCCGATTTCAGTAAAAATACTTTCATTTGTCGAACATTCCACACGCATCGCAACTTACCTCTAACACATCTTGGGCGGTTTGAAGGTACTCCCTTAGCATGGCTTCTTGTACTGATCTCCATTCTTGCCTGGGATCCTCCAGCTGTGTGGATTCTGAAGAGAAAAAACAACTGAAAATGTTAACGGGCAAATTCGTGAAGAATCTTAATCGAATCGATTCCAAAAGAATTGCAAGATTTTACGTCATCGCATCGATTCTCAAAAAGAAGAATCAAGGTAACTGTTGATCGAATCGATTCTAAAGGAAGCCGTTTAGCTTTACACCAATTCGAATAATATGTTGTTCGAATAAATTTAACTTTATATAAGTTAGATCAATTCTTTTAGGATAGGTTCAACTCTAAATAGATTATATTCTAACAGAATCGATTAAATTAACAGTTAAATTGATTTAACGTTGTATCGATGTATTCTAAAATGGCGATTAATAGAATCGACCTAACCGTCACTCGAATCCTAAAAGGATGGATTCTAAAAGAACTGATTTCCAAACTCTCAACAAATTCAGTTATATCTAGGTCGAATATATTTAACTTTGCATCGAATTGATTCTAAATTGAAACTCAATTTTTTTATGTGACTCTAAAATCGATTGGATTCTAATGGAATCGAGTAAATTATCAGTTGAATTGATTTAACGTTAATCTAAAATCTAATCTATAAATAGGATTTAACTCTAAATCGATAGATTCCTAAAGTGTTAGATTTCATTTTACGACGAATCGTTTCTAATAATAGATTTATCTCTAAAGAATCGACATAATTGTCTCCTGAACCGACGATTCGATTCTAATAGAATCGATTAAGCGTTACACCAAACTCAAAAGAAAATCGGTCGAACAATATTAAACTTTCCAGCGAATTGATTCTAAAAAAATCAGTTTGAGTTAAATTTTTCTTTTTTGAACTCGATTCTACTCTAAATCGGTTCGAACAGAATCGATTAAATTATCAGTTCATTATTCGTGAAATTTCCCAAGGTTATTTTTTTGTTCTAATTTTGAGTATTTACATTAAAAATTGAAATTTTAATCGACATTTCGAGATATTTAAAAGTTTTTTAGATGCTTGGAATTTTCTCAAAATATTTAAGAAAAAAATCGAAATTTCTGGTCAAAATTTTCGGGAAGAAAGAAAAAAATCGTTCTTTTAGCCCCAAAAATTTAGTGCTATAAAAATAAATGTTCTAGGCATATTAACCGTTTCTTTTAAAATGTCGATTTTAATAGTGAAATGTCTACTTTTTTTTGAGAAATTTGGCGAAGTTATTTTCTAATTTTGAGTACTTTTGAAATGTCGATGCTAAAACTCGAAATTTTAAACGACTTTTTCTAAATATTTTTATTTTTTTTTTAGATGCTTCGATTTTTCACAAAATATTTAAGAAACAAAAATCGAAATTTATGACCGAAATTTTAGAAAAAAAAAGTAAAAAATCGATCTTTTATTTCCCAAAATTTCGCATTATAAACATAAAATTTTGTAGATATGTTAAACATTTCTTTTCAAATTTCGACTTTAATCGCGAAATACCGACTTTTTTCGCGATTTCTTTTGCAATTCTACGTTTTTTTGAAATGATCGAATTGCACAAAATAAATCAAAATTTGAGTTTAGTTAGAAATTTTGGGAAAAAAACAGTAATAATCGAAATATTTTTTTTCAACATGTAGTAAACAACGATTTTCACTGCTTTTGTTGTTATTGTTAACGTTTCTTTTGAAGTTTCGACTTCAGTCGCGCCATGCCGATTTTTTTTTGCGAAATTTAGCGACGTTATTTCTTTTTGATTTTGGGTTATTTTTGAAATTTAAACATTAAAACTCGAAATATCAGTTATTCTGAGTAGGTCGAATAACAAGAAATAGTTCAAAATTTGGATTTTAGGTCGAAAATTTAGGAAAACAAAGTAAAAATCGGAATATTTTTTCCCAACGTGTACTAACACCATAATTTTGACTGTTCTTAGATATGTTAATAATTCTCTTGAAATTTCGACTCAGAAGAAAATTCGCGACGTTATTGGTTTTCAACTTTGGGTTATTTTTGAAATTTAAACATTACAACTGGAAATATCGATAGTCCACAGTAGGTCAAATTGCGTATAACAAATCGAAATTTGGAGTCTGAGTTAGAAATTCTGGGAGAGAAAAGGAAAAATCGGAATATTTCTTCCCCATATTTTTGACTGGATTTAGAGATGTTAACGTTTCTTTTGAAATTTCGACTCATGTCGCGCAATGCCGACTTTTTTCGCGAAATTTGCCGACATTTTTTCTTTGAAATTTTGGGTTATTATTGAAATTTGTACATTAATATTCGAAATGTCAATCGTTCCGAGTAAGTTTAATTGCATGTAAGAGATCGAAATTTGGAATTTAGGTCGAAATTTTAGGAAAAAAACATTCAAAGTCGAAATATTCTTTTTCGGACATGTAGTTCACTACAATTTTAACTATTCTTAGATATGCGAACGTTTCTTTTGAAACTTAGACTTTAGATTTATCGGCAACGCCGACTCTTTTTACAAAATTTCGCGCTGTTATTTTTTTTTATTTTGGGTTACTTTTTGAAATTTAAACATTAAACTCGAAATATCGACCGTCCAGAATAGGCCAAATGCATATAATAGATAAAAATTTGAAGTTTGAATCGAAATCTTGTAGAAAAAAAGTAAAATTGGGAATATTTGTTTCGCAAATGTAATACACCGTAATTTTGATTGTTTTTAGCTATGTTAAGGTTTCTTTTGAAATTTCGCGCAAAGCCGACTTTTCTTCCCAAAATTGCGCGACGTTATTTTTTTAATTTTGGATTATATTTGAAATTTAGATATTAAAACTTGAAATACCAATCGTTCCGAGTAGGTTGAATTGCTCGTAATAGGTCGAAATTTGGATTTTGAGTCAAAATTTTACGGAAAAAAAAGTAAAAATCGGAATATTCTTTCCCACCATGTAGTACGCTACAGTTTTAACTGTTGTTAGATATACTACCTTGATCAAAACGTTCCCGGAATAACCACCGTGTAGCGCTCCCATCGTTTCGATTTGAGTTTTTTTTTGTTAAGTTGGTACATCTGTTGTTGATATTCCCTCCAAATCTTAGCGTCTTAGCTTGACATTTGCAAAAGTTACGTAGCCAAGAGTGCATCTATCTCTGTGTGTGTTGGCGATTTTTTACAGCCAGACAGTAAACAAAGAGTATTATTTGGGCGTTATGAGACGTTTGCGTGCAGCAATTCGCCGAAAGAGACCAGAATTGTGGGCAGAAAACTCATGGATTTTGCACCATGATAACGCAGCGTCGCAACGCCATCATTATACGTAATTTTTTGACGAAAAATGCAACAAATACCATCCAACAGCCACCGAATTCACCTGATTTGGCTCCCTGTGACTTCTTTCTGTTCAATCGAATTAAAAAACCATTACGGGGAACGCGTTTCAGCAGCCGAGAGGAAGTAATGGAAAAATCGCAGGAAGCACTGATGGGCATACCGAAAACCGAATATAAAAAATGTTTCGAGGATTGGATCAAGCGCTGGCATAAGTGTGTTGCAGTCGATGGGGATTACTTTGAAGGGGACAATATAGATTTAGATGAATAAACTTGTATTTTTAATTTTCTGAATAAATTCCGGGAACTTTTTGATCAAGGTAGTATAAACGTTTGTTTTGAAATTTCGACTTCAATCGCACAATGCCGACTTTTTTAGAGAAATTTCGCGACGTTATTTTTTTGTGTTTTTTAGTAATTTTCAACATTTAAACATTACAACTCGAAATATCAACCGTTCAGATTAGGTCTAAGTGGTAAAAAAATCCAAATTTTAAGTTTGGATCGAAACTTTAGGAAAAAAAAAAGTAAAATTGGGAATATGTTTTGCTCAACATGTTGTACTCAATAATTTTGATTGTTTTTAAATATGTTAACGTTTCTTTTGTAATTGTGACTTAAGCCGCGCAGTGCCGACTTTTTTCCCGAAATTCCGCGACGTTATTTTTTCTAAATTTTGGGTTATCTTTGAAATTTAGACATTAAACTCGAAATACCAATCGTTCTGAGTAGGTCGAATTACGAATCACGGAATAGGCCGAAATTTGGATTTTAGTTCGAAAATTCAGGAAAAACAAAGTAAAAATCGGAATATTTTTTCCCAACGTGTACTACATCATAATTTTAACTGTTGTTAGTTATATAAACGTTTGTTTTGAAATTTCGATTTCAGTCGCGCAATGCCGACTTTTTTTGTGAAAGTTCGTGACGTTATATATTTGAAAATTCGGGTTATTTTTAAAATTGAGGCATTGAAACTCGAAATACCAATCGTTCCAAGTAAGTCGAATTGCATGTAGAAGGTAGAAATTTGATGTTTGGGTCAAAACTTTGGGAAAAAAAGTCAACATCGAAATATTTTTCCTTAATACGTATTACATCCCAATTGTGACTGTTTTAAGATGTGTTAGCGTTTCGTTTAACACTTTGACTTTTAAGTTTTTTCGCAAAACTTCGCGAAGCTATTTTTATTAAACTTCGGGTTATTTAAAATATCAACAGTAAAACTTGAAATTTCAAGTGGTTAATCGAATTGCATTTAATTCGATATAGCTGTAGATGTTGGTGCGACATAAGACTTACTATATGGTCAATCGGTCAGTTTTGATATGAGGTAAAGGAAAAAAAGTCCAATGCGAACGTGAACGCGAAAGTAAACACGCACGAAAGGTTTTATTATTTGTTGATTTCTGCAATTAGCGAGTCCTCGACCAAAACCTCGCTTTCTCGGAATGTCAGCCCGAAACGGGACCGTATTGTAATATGGCTTATTTAACTGGCGCCAACGACATTTTAATTCACGTTTACAACTCGAATTAAGTCGAGAGTGCCGCCAGTTAAAAGAATACGAAGTAACCTCGAGGTTGAACAGCACAATTTTAAATAAATAATCGTGAACCTGTTCTCCATCTCGACTCCGTTGATCTAAACTTTCTACGGAATTCGCTAATATGCTTGGGTGAAGTCGACTTGATTAATCATCTATTGTCTTTGGGCGAAAAATCTTTGAAAAATTTAAAAGAAGAATTGGATTATCTAATGGCCGATTACGAATAATGTTAGTCATAAATAAAGATAATGGCGTTAAATGTGGTGAACTCGCTATGATTACTTAGTTACATATTTCTTTAGTTTATACATTCTTTTCTCACGCCGCGCCACAGCGATGGAAAAATGTCGATTAACCAACAATTTCGATATTCAGTCCAATCTATCTGTAATTTCTTTACTCGTATCGTAGTGGTTTTCTTTTGCAATTTGAAATATTCCGGATAATTATTTTTATATGTAGTAACCGAGCAGACATCTCTCGGCTAGTTTAAATGCTTTGTGGTTGTTATCTACATACGAAGATTTATCCTGTTAATGGTGATCATAAATTACGAATTGATACCGAAGGAATTTTATTATTGACCACTCGATAAGATTAAAACCAGCTGGAATGGATGACTGCTTAAGGAGGCTGCCCCTAACGAAGAATCTTAAATTGACAGAAGAAACGAGCAGGGACGTACTGGCGCGCAAAGCCTCTCAACAATCACTGGTCTGCCGAGTTTTCACCTTTTTTTGAAGCGGGGCAAGATGTAGCAACAAAGTTGCATTAACAAGCCAGCAGCTACTTTTCAAATAACGAACATCTGCACACTCTGCCGTCATTTCCATCTAATTTACACCAACCTCATGTGCCTAACCATATCAGAAATGCACGTCCACACCGATCACCTTTCCGATTGGAATGCTCGAGGTTATTCCGCAACGACGCGTGATGGATTCTTGAACTCGAACTGCCATAAATTCGCTTATATGATGAATATCCTCCACAATCATGTATTTAACTATACGCGGGGCGATTTACTTTCGACAAAGTGCCTTTTCCTTGTAGTGAACTTAATTCAAGGTTACCAAAAAAAAATGAAAAAAATCTCGGCGCCTAATTGTAAACACGAGGAGCGCTGTTACGTGCAAAATTCCAGATGTAAAAACTAGTTGGCGATGTTGTTTGAACAAATATTACGCGGATGAGGTCTAAAGAACTCTGCAAACTCAACGTCCATCTCGGAGCGCAGAACCAGAACAATATTTATTTTGGTATCGGACCGAATGACGTCTCTTCTTCATCTCGATTTATTTAACCATTGGCGACGAGTTTATGAAGAGGTCTCAGCTGGAGGGCACCATTTGCATTGGGCAAAATACGAGAAGTTCCATCAATTAATGCAATGAACTCACCATCACTGGTTCTGTCACTGTGATGAAATTTCAAAAGAATCGTTTTTATTTTTATTGGAATCGACTCTAAAAATCCTTACTAATATATAAATGCAAAAGTGTGTTTGTCTGTCTGTTTGTCCGCTTTAAAGTTGCCAAATTTCGCGGACTTTCTCGATTATCTACCCTCGCGTAAATGACACAACTCCTTTTCTGTGTAAATAAATGCAAAACTTGGCAATGAAGACGGCGTAATCTAACGGTGAGGGTCCAAACTTGATGTAACTTTGTAGGTAGGATTCCTTTAGAGGAAATATATTGGTCTGACAGCGTTATAACGCGACAGAACGCATCTCTCTATCTTCTCGGCTTCTCCGTGATGATAGTTGCCAGATTTCCCGTATTTTACGGGTTCTTCCATATTTTGGTAAATTTGTATTTGGAAATAAATCTCCCGTATTTTAAAGAGTGCAACGGTAACACAAGTTTTTATGAAAAAAAAAAAATATAAAGACTTTTTTTGGGTGAGTTCAAGACATTTAAAAGCTCTCTTTAAGTGGGCAGTTATTTTGTTAAATTCAAATTATTCGTTTAAATCCGCAGACGAAGTCGCAGGTAGTAGCTAGTATTATATAATTAGTATCAGATTCCGCTTAACTTTTGGTAGAATTCGCTTGAATTAGTACAAAATCAATCCTTAAAAATCCATTTAATTCTTCTGTAAAATTGATTTCAATTTCATGATTTAGTTTTCAGAAAATCGATTTCACCCCCTAAGACCAATGGATGTCAAAAGATTCGTTTTAACTTCGCTTTCTATCGACTTTAAAAAATTGATTTAACTCCAAAGGATTGGTTGTAAATTAAAGCCAATCAAAGCTTGTCAAATCATTTTTTTTATCGACCCGATCCTCATCCATTTAAATCTAAGGATAATCGATTTCACTTTAAGACGTATAGATTTCAAAAGAATCGTTTTAATTTTGCCTTCGAATCGATTCTAAAAATATTATTTAATCCTCAAAAATTCGACTCAACTCCCGATAGAATTCGTATGGCTTTGTTTAAAATCAATCCTTTTAAATTGATTTAATTCTGTTAAATCAACTTCACTTTCAATTTCATGACTCAATTTTCAAAAAAACGATTCGACTCTAACGCGAATCAATTTCAAAAGTTTCGTTCAAAATTCGCTTCGTATCGATTCTTCGATTTAATTCGAAAATTCTAAACAAAACCAATCTAATTCTGCCAAATCATTTTTACCTTGTATTCGATCCTCAGAAAATCAGTTTAAATCTAAGAAGAATCGATTTCGCTTTAACAACAGATTTCAAAACGAGGCGTTTTAACTTGCTCGAATCGATTTTAAAAATATTATTTAATCCCCAAAGACTGGACTTACACGTGGTAGAATTTGTTTGACTTCGCTTATACAATTCGAGGCCTAGACAAATAGCTTACTTTTAAATATTTGTATTAGAGTGAAAGCCACAATTAAGTCAATATATTTATTAATTAACATTTCGGCGACTCAGTTTAAATTTTTATTAATGAAGAATAAGTCAATATAATATGAAATATTCTCGACAAATTGAAGTCAATTCTTTTTGGAGTTGAATCATTTTTTCTTTATCGAATCGCAACGAAATTAAAACTCTTCATTTGAAATCGATTTCCTGAGAACGAATCGTATAAGAGTAATTGATTTGGCAGAACTTTAACGATTTTGTTAAGAATTGATTCGTTACAAATCTACGAATTCCAGGAAGATTCTTTTTTTCTAATTCATTCGAAGTGAAATCCAATTTTTTTAGAATCGATCCGCAGCAAAGATGAAATGATATTTTTGAAATCAATTCATCAAGACCATTGATTTCAAAAATTCTGCACCCTAAAAAGTGAAATTGATTTGACAGAACTAAAACGATTTTGTTAAGAATCGATTCATTACGAAGTTACGAATTCCATGAAGATTCTTTTTTTTTTGGAAATTCAATCGAAGTGAAGTCAACTTTTTAGAATCGATACGCAGCAAAGATAAAATGAAATTTTTGAAATCGATTCGCCGAGATAATCGATTTCAAAAATTCAACATTCTAAAAAATGAAATCGATTTTTAGGGATCGATTATAAAAAATTTTTAAAACTCGATTTTCTTAAAATGAAGGCATGGAATCGAAAGTGAAATTGATTTGACAGAACTAAAACGATTTTGTTAAGAATCGACAAAGTTACGAGTTCCAGGAAGATTCTTTTTTTTTAGGAAATTCAATCGAAGTAAAGTCAACATTTTAGAATCGATACGCAGCAAGAATAAAATGAAATTTTTGAAATCGATTCGCCTAGATAATCGATTTTAAAAATTCCACATTCTAAAAAATGAAATCGATTTTCTGAAAATTAAGTCATGAAATTGATTTGACAGAATGAAATGGATTTTTAAGGATCGTTTATAAAATCGATTATAATCAATTTTTAAAACTCGATTTATAATCATCTTTAAAAATGGATTTTTAATCATTACTCATTAAAAACCTACATATAATTTAGTCGATTTTCTTAAAATGAAGGCATGAAATCGAAAGTGAAATTGATTTGACAGAACTAAAACAATTTTTGCTAAGAATCGAGTCGTTACGAAGTTATGAATTCCTGGAAGATTCTTTCTTTTTTTTTTAAACTCGATCGAAGTGAAATCAATTTTTTAGAATCGAATGCAGCAAAGATAAAATGAAATTTTTGAAACCGATTCGCCTAGACAATCTATTTCAAAAATTCCGTATTCTAAAAAATGAAATCGATTTTCTGAAAATTGAGTCATGAAACTGATTTGTCAGAATGATATGAATTTTTAAGGATCGATTATAAAATCAATTATAATAAATTTTTAAAACTTGATTTATAATCAATCCTTAAAAATGGAATTTTAATGACTACGATTTTCTTAAAATAAAGGCGGGAAATAGAAAGTCGAAATTGATTTGAAAGAACTAAAACGATTTTGTTAAGAATCGATTCATTACGAAATTACGAATTACAGGAAGTATCTTTCATATTTTTTAAGCTATATCGAAGTCGAAATCGATTTTTTAGAATCGATACGCAGCAAAGATAAAATCAAATTTTTGAAATAGATTCGTCTAGACCAGGGGTCGGCAAACGGCGCCCGCGAGCCGCTATGCGGCTCTTTTAAAAGACAATGGAGGCTCTTTAAATTCCCTTCAAAAAATAAATAAATAAAAGTTAGAATGGACAGACAGGCAGAACATGAGTACTTTATTAAACAAGTGACCTACAGAAGTCGAAATTTTCAAAAATACTTTTCTAGGAATTTTCACATTTTGCTTAAATTTTGACAAAAAAGTTATGATTTCAAAAAGTATTTTGTAAAAATTTTTGATTGATTTGTATTAACATTTTGAAAAAACACATGAATTTTGGAATTTCTAGAAAAAGACCAATTTGGAAAGTCGAAATATCTAAAAAATATTTTTTTTCGTGATTTTACATTTTATTTGTAAATTTTCTACAGCCTTAAAATTTCGTGAAAAACAAGATGAATTACTTATGTGCAAAAAAAATTTAATTTACAGAAACAGCAAATATCAAAGTTCAAAATAAAAGCTGAAATTTCAAGAAAAAGCTGAATTTTGAGAAAAAGGGAGAGATTTCGAAAAAATTGAGGAAAAGAAAGAGACTTCGAAAAAATTGAGAAAAAGGAAGAGGTTTCGAAAAAATTAAGAAAAAGGAAAATATTTCGAAAAAGTTGAATTTATCAAAAGTTCTCAGAAAAAGGTAAAATTTTAGAAAAAAAAAACGTAAGATTTTGACAATAGATTGAAACCCAGAACAAATTAAAAACCTAAATTTTTAGAAAAATTTGAATTTTTTCAAAAACTGTGAAATATCAAAAAGAGAAGTTTAAAAAAATTGGTCGAACTTTAAAAAAATCGAAGTTTTTCAATAAAGAAGAACAAAGTCAAATTTTAGAAAAAATTTGAAGAAAAGCTCGAAATTTCGACAAAAAATTTGTAATTTTCCAGAGAGATTTAAATTTTGAGAAGAAATTTGAAATTTCGAGAACAAGACGATTTTAAAAAATCCAAATTTTCTGATAAATTCAAATTTTGAGAAAATTGCCAAAATAATTTCGAAAGAAAAGCGAATGTCGATAAAACTTCCAGTTTCGAAAAAAGTATTGAATTTTAAAAGGTGATTAAAATTTCCCAGAGAAAGTCAAGTTTTAAGAAAAAAATCTAATTTTGAGATTTGAAAATAGATGAATTTCGTTCGAAATGAATGCTGAAATTTGTATTAAAAGCTTAATTCTGAAAAAAAAAGAGATTTCGAAATTCTTCAAAAGTTCTCAAAAAGGCAAAATTTTTGAAAAAATTAATTTTGACAATAGACTGAAACTCGCAGAACAAATTTAAAAACTTGACATGCTTAGACAAATTTAAATTTTGTGAAAAATTGTAAAATCTCAAAAAGAGAAATTGTAATAAATTAAAAGTTTTAAAAAAATTGTCGAAATTTTTCAGAACTCGAAGTTTTTCAGAGAAGAAGAAAATAAAAAAAATGCAATATTTCAGAGAAAGTTAAATAAAGTTGAAATTTCGAGAACAAGACGAATTAAAAAACTCTAAGACTTTTCAGATAAATCGAATTTTGAGAAAATTGGTGAAATAATTTCGAAAGAAAAGAAAATGTCCATAAAACTTTCAGTTTCGAGAATGTAAAAAGAAGGTCAAAATTTCCTAGAGAAAGTCTTTAAGAAACAAAATTAAATTCTGAGATTTGAAAACAGATGAATTTAAAAAGTTAAAATTTTCAGAAAATACGAAATTTGGTAAAAACAAAATTTCAAAAAATAAATCTGTCAAAAGTTTTCAGAAAAGATGAATTTTAAAAAAAATCAACGAATTTCGACGATAGATTGAAACCCAGAACAAATTTAAAACCTGAAATTTTTAGACAAATTTAAATTTTGTGAAAAATTGTACAATTTCGAAAAGAGCAGTTGTAAAAAATTGAAAGATTGAAAAAAATCGTCGAACTTTTAAAAAGCCGAAGTTTTTCAGAGCCTAAGGAAAATAATTTGCATTTTTCCAAAGAAAGTTAAATTTTAACGAAGAATTAAAAAAAACTCCGAATGTTCAGATAAATTCGAAATTTCATAGAATTGGTAAAATAATTTCGACAGAAAAGACAACTTCCAATTTCGAGAAAAATGTTGAACTTTAATGAAAGGTCAAATTTTAGGAAAAAAATCAAATTCTGAGATTAGGTCAAACATTTTGAAAATTGACGAATTCGTCGAAAAAATAGCAGGTTGCAGAAACAATAAAATGTCGAATTTTAAGTCGAAATTTCAAAAAAAAACGAATCTTGCGAACCAAGTCCAAATTTGTAGAAAATACATAAAAGTTTAAATGTTTTATAAGAGTTAATATTTGAGCAAAACAGCTAAATTTGCGAAAAGGACGAATTCCGAAAAGAATATAGAAATTTCGAGAGAAGTGTTAAAGTGTTGAAGGTCCGAATTTCCCAGAAAAAGTCAAATTTCGACAGCAAGTCAAATATTTTGAAAATATGTAGATAAATTTCGTCAAAAAAATTGCAGTTTGCAAAAACAATAATAACATTTGAAGTCGAAATTTCCAAAAAAGAAACCGAATTTTGCATAAGTCCAAATTTGTAGAAAATAAATAAAATATTAAATGTTTAGTAAAAGTAAAGTTTGGGGAAAATGTCGAAATTTGGTAAAAGAACGAATTTTAAAAAAGTTCTAGAAAAAAGCAGTAATTTAGAACAAAATCGAAAAAATGTAATTTTGGAAAAAAGTGAAATTCGAGAATAAATCTAAATTTCGAAAAAAGAAAACTTCGAAAAAAGGTCGAAATCTTCAAAAACTATTTTACTTAACATCTCCAATTACTTCAAAAGTTTACTTTTTTTATTAAAATCGACAAAAGATGAATTTTTGAGAAATAAGTCGAATCTTCCAGTAAGTCGAATTAGAAAAAAGTAAATATTTTTACAAATTGTCGAGTTTTGAGAAGGAAGGAAGATATGGGGTAAAAGTCTAATATTAGGAACAAAATAGATATTAAAAAAGGAGACTAATAAAGAGAAGAGTTAAAAAAGTCGAAATTGCAAAAAAAAATGCAAATTTTGAAGTAAGGATCTAAATTTTGAGCAATAAAGGTCTGAGCTGAATGTATTTTCGTTTGACTGCATAAGTCAGTCTCTGTCCCCTATTTTGTCTGATTTATCTGATTTAATTTTGAAATAAAATGTAAAAATTAGAAATAAAAATTTGTGGCTCTTTGAAATTCACAAAATCAATTTTTTTATTGCGGCTAGCTCTTTCGGTTTAAAAGTTTGCCGACCCCTGGCCTAGACAATCGATTTCAAAAATTCCACATTCTAAAAAATGAAATCGATTTTCTGAAAATTGAGTCATTAAATTGATTTGACAGAATGAAATAGATTTTTAAGGATCGATTATAATCAATTTTTAAAACTGGATTTATGATTAATCCTTAAAAATGGATGTTTAATCATCACTCATTAAAAACTTATTAATTTTATTTAACATTTCTGCGACCCACTTTGTAAATATTTAAATTTTTATTAATGAATGTTAACAATATTTTGCAATATTTTTTGAAAAAATTTCAGAATATTGTCAACTTTCACTAATAAAAATTTAAATATTTCGAAACAATGTTTCCGATCAATATGAGTCCACCATGAAGAATAACCTATTTATAATTTATTCTTATAAATCGATTTACAAACGATCATTATAAATCGATTTATAATGGAACCCTAAAAATCTATTTATAATCTAACCTTAAAAATCAATTATTAATAATGGACCTTTAAAAATGGGTTTTATATAAATTCTTAATAATCGTTTCCTAATCGAATCTTAAAAATCAATAAATAATCGATCCTTACAATAGATTAATGATCGATCCTTCAAATCGATTAATAATCGATATATAAAATCGATTATTAAACGATTCCCAAAAGCGATTAATAATCTATTCTTAAAATCGATTAATAATCGATTCTTAAAATAGATTAATACTCGATTCTTAAAATAAATTAATAATCGATACATAAAATCGATTAAAATTCGATTCTTGAAACCTGATTTGTGTTTTAAAATCAATTTATAATCCTATTCGAATCTTAAAAATCAATAAATAATCGATCCTTACAATAGATTAATACTCGATTCTTAAAATCAATTAATAATCGATACATAGAATCGATTAAAATTCAACTCTTGAAACCTGATTTGTATTTAAAAATCTATTTATAATCCATTCTTAAAAATCGATTCCTAATTGATGCCTGAAAAGCGATTTAATGATTGAACCATAAAAATCCATTTTATAATCGAACCTTAAAAATGGATTAATAATCGATATTCAAAAATAAATTTTATAATCAATTTTTAAAAATCGATTTCTAATCGATTCTCAAAAATGGATTTCTAATCGATGCGTAAAATCGATTTAATAATACTTCTTAAAAATCGATTTAATATAGGTTCTTGAAAATCGATTTTATAATCGATACATAAAAATCGATTTTATAATCGATCCTTAGCAAATTAATTTCGCTTTTAATTCATGAATCAGTTTTCAGGAAATCAAGTTCACATTAAGGAGAGTCGATCACAAAAGTTTTGTTTCAACCTCTCTTCGTATCGACTTAAAAAAATGATTTCATTTCAAAAGAATTCAATCCAAGTATTGGCTCAATTCGTTTACAACTGTGATTTCAAATCAATTTCACTATTACGTGTCGATTCTCGGAAGATCAATTTCGCAAAACGCGAATTGATCTCAGAAAAATAGCTTAGCTTTGCAACAACAATTTAAAAAAAAATAATTTCACTCCAAAACAACTCTCTGTTGAATTTATATAACTTTTTATCGAATCGGTTCTTAAAAAAATCGACTTAGTTTTGTTGGGTAAATTTCACGTTCTAGTCGACTTAATTCTGATAAAGCCGCTCTCAGTTTGAGGTGAATTTATTTAAAAAATGATCCATTTAGCTACGCTTCGAATCGATTCTAAAATAATCGATCTAATTTCGAAAGTCAACTTAATTCTTGGGCGAATCAATTAAGTCTTGTATCGAATCTGTTAAAAAAATTTTGATACATCAATTTAATTTATCAGCTCAATTCTGAAAAAAAATCGATTTTGGCCTAAAGTGAATCAATTTGACGTCACGAAAAGTTAATCCAGAAATTTACCTAAGTTTTAACAGAGGCGAATCTGTTTAAAAAAAATCATTGAACTATGGCTCGAATTAATTATAAATTGATTTAATTTCGAAAGAATCAACTTAATTCTGAGTCAAATCAATTGATCGAATTAGTAGAATCGGTTAAAATTCGGTTATATCAACTATATGCATTAACTCGATTTAACTTTACTTAGAACCTACAAAAATTAACTCAACTCTTAACAGAGTCAATTAATCATTTAACTGAGCCAAAGTCAACTCAATTCTTAGTGAAATCAATTAAACCTCTTATCGATTGATTTTAATAGCTCCAGAAATCGCTGGAAAAAGCGAATCAGCGCTGAATTATTGTGGATCAAAGGGGGCACTTACGGTTAATGTGATTGATATAATAAGGCCCGATTTGCTTATCATACGCTTCTTCCCATCCGAGAGGTAGCTCGTTCCCTCTGCAATCCGCGAACGTTTGGGGTTTCGTGTATCTGCAAACAAAATTATTCAATTAAAATTCACGAGAGCGCAATAAATCGTCCGCAGAAATACGGAAACATTTCAAATTGGAAAGCTTATATGGTCGGGTATATTCAACCGACCCGACAGATTACAGGAATATTTCATCCGTTTTTAGAACAAAATGAAACGCCAATTAATTATTTATTAATCAAATTCGAGAAAATGTATGTCAGAATTTTAGAATAAGCCTTAAAGGGAAGAGAAATTTCTTGATAACGCCAAACATGGTCGATGCGTCTTAAACGGTTGAAATTCTTTCACGTCTATATCTCGGGTAAAAACTGTCTTCACTTATTTCAAAAATTATGCAATATTCATTTCTGAAGCAGAAAATTGCGGCGTTCGAAGAAGTCTGCTTTAATTTAAAGACTTAAATACCAACGGCACAAGGATAAAAATCATGTACTAGACGTCCCCTATTCGTACGCATGTATATTGAACCTTAAAAGAAGAAATCTTCCCTTCCTGACCAATAAGCGAATTTACAAGGAATGAGAATGTATATCACCCACTTTCAGCAATGGAGAGAACGCCACCAATGGGGGCGCGTCATCGTCCGATTGATGCGAATAGACTATACGATTTTTTTTTCTCAGCTCTGGAATTTCTTTGTTCTCGGCACCTTGAGAGAAAGGCCGAGATATATTAAAAGAAAATTCTTGGGATTTATGGCTTTCGTAAACAAATTTCAGGCGGCTTACATGTGTAAGCTTCACGAGAGGCAGGAAAGGCATATTTCGTTTTACGACCTTATCAAAAAGAGCTAAAAATTTATAAATACCTAAGGAATTCGTTGAACATCTGTTATTTAAAACCGAGGGTTGAAATTCCTGGAGGTTATATTACATTTTATGCGTAACTTTTATTACATACACGGTTTATTCCATTGGTCTAAAAATATGGCGTTATACTTATTAAGAAAATAAAAAATAAATTACTATTTCTATAAAATGAAATTCTATTTTTATGATTAAAATTTCAACTAGAGAACGAACTCAACTTTAATCTGACATTTTGTAGTTCAATGTTTCGAAGCCTCGAAATAACGAAAAAAGTCAAAATGTTCGAGAAAAAAAAATCAAAATTTGTTAGGGTTCAACGATCGTCCCCACGAGCGAGACAGCTGCTCCACTTCGCGATGCACGACAAAACGATATGAATTTGCAAAGTTAAATTTTGGATCTTCAATTTTTGTAAATAAAAATTTCGACCCTTATCGAATCGAGAATCAACTCTATCTCTCTATTGTTTAATCAGATTCATAAAATTTATGAGAAGAGATAAAATTTCTAGTGTCTTTTGTTACTTTATAAGAAAGAAAACCTCTCAAAAGCTGAAACCGACTTTTTTTTTTAAATTTCAATTAATTTAGATTTGTTCGCATTTTTTCTCAGAAAAATGTTATACTTGTAAAAATTATGGCTTGTTCTCCTCTAAATTTAAATTTAAACAGCTTGACCACGTTCCCCACTATTTTATGCTTTGGTTTAACGAGAGGCGTTTTCAAGCTGTGAAGAACTTAACTTTTTTTTGTCAAATTTTCGATTTTGTTTTTAAGACTGATTTCTAAAGTGTTTTTTTCTAAATTTAGTTTTTTGTTGTTGAATATTTCGACTTTTGTAATACATAATTAAGTTTTTGAAAAAATTCTCTATTTCTTCTTTTTCTTAACCTTACGACTTTTTTTGAAAATTTCAATTTTTTTTTCTTATAAATATTTCGATCGAACGCAAATCTCAACCTTTTTAATATTCGTTACTTTTTTTTAAAAAGCTCTGACTAACTGAAAACCTCGATCTTTTTAAAAATTGCGACTTTACGAAAAAATGTAGCTTTTTTGAAGAATTTCGCTTTTTTTGAAAATTTGGAATTAAAAAAAACGACTGTTTAGAAAATGTCTACGTGTTTCTAGCTTTTTTATTGAAAACTTCGACTTTCTCTGAAAATACGACATTTAAAAATTTCCTTTGTTTTTCAAAATATACACTTTTTGAAAATTTTAATTTTTTTCAAAATATTGGTTTTTTTTTCAAAATGTTACTTATTTTGAGAATTTCCATACGTATTCCAAAATTTCGACCAAATTTCTGACTTATTTTGAAAATTTACACCTTTTTCAAAATATAGGGTTTTTTTGAAAATTTTATTTCATTTATTTGAAAATTTTGACTTATTCTCCAAGTTTTCACTTCATTTTTGAAAAATTCGTGTCATCTACTAAATTTCGTATGCTTTGTCTTAAAATTTCGACTTTTGTGTAACTTTTGAAAACTTTTCAAATTTTTTTTAATGAAAATTTCGACTTTTTTCAAAAGGTGGACTGTTTAAAAATAATTCTGCTTTTTCTCGAATAGATGACTTTCTGGATATTATGTTTACTCTTTTCTGAAGAATTCAATTTTTATGAAAACTACGACTTTTTTTTTTAAATTTCGACTTTCTGAAAACTAACTTTTTGAAATGTTCAATATTTCAGAATTTCTGCTATTTCTAAATTTTGATTTTTTTGTAAACATTTCTATTTTACATTTTCGTCTTTTTATCGAAATTTTGATCTTTGATTTTTGATCGATTTATTACAAAAATTCAACATTTGAAAATTTCAACTTTTTCAAGTTCCCATTTTTATCAATATTTCAGCATTTTCTCAAAATTCTGACTTCAAATTTTCTACTTTATCTCGAAATTTTGACTTTTTTTGTGAATTTAACTTAAAAAGATCAATATTTAAAAATTTAGAGTTTTGACTCTGCCACATTTTGGCTTTCTCGAAAATTACGCTAACTTTTTAAAAAATATATTGTTTTTTTTTTATTTTTGTTATTTTTTTGTATTTTCTCCCAGAAAATTGTTATACTCCTAAAAATTGTGATTTGTTCTCTAAATTCAGATTTTAACATTTTGACGTCGTATCGCACCGCACTACTTTACGCCTTGATCTAACGGGCGGCGTTTTCAAACTGTAAATAAATCAACTTTTTTTTCAAATTTTCGATATTTTTTGAAATTTCGACTTCGCTTAAAAAGGTAATTTCTGAAATGATTTTTATTAAATATAAATTTTTTGTTGTTGAAAATGTCGACTTTTTTTACATAATAGACATTTTAACAAACATTTAATTTTTCTTTTTTCTAACCTTTTGACTTATGCAAATGTTTTAAATTTATTTTGCAAAAATTTTGATCGATTTCGTATCTCAACCTTTTACAAAATAATATAACATTTTTTGACAATTCTGATTGAAAACTTCCATCTTTTTAAAAATTTTGACAATAAAAAAAACAAAATTTTTTAAAAATTATGCTCTTTTGAAAATTTTGAATTTATGATAAAACTACTTTTTAGAAAATGTTCACGTGTTTGTAGTTTTTTTATTAAAAATTTCAACTTTTCGAAACTTCAACATTTAAAAATTTCTATTTCCTTTCAAAATGTTGACTTTCTCTCAATTTTTTGACTTATTTTGAAAATTTCCACATTTTTCAAAATTTCGGATTTTGTTAAAAAATTTTGTTACTTATTTTGAAAACTCTAACTCAAAATTTTGAATTTTCTCGAAACTTTTACTTTATTTTTGGAAAATAATAGATATTTTCTAAATTGCATACTTTGCCTCGAAATTTTAATTTTTTTGTAGCTTTTGAACTTTTTGAAATTTTTTTAAAAGTAAATTTCGACTTTTTTCAAAAAGTAGACTTTTTCGCAAATAATTTTGCTTATTTTTATTCTTTTAAGAAGAATTCGATTTTTATGAAAATTACTTTTTTTGAACATTTCGATTTTCTGAAAATTTTGATTTTTTGAAATTTTGATATTTCAAAATTTCCATTATTTCCAAATTTGGTTTTTTGTAAAAATTTCGATTTGAAATTTTCGCCTTTTTATCGAAATTTTGACCTTTTTATAAATAACAATTTATTAATTAATGACATCAAAATATTTATTTTTATTCTTTAATGGAGAATTTGATATTTATGAAAATTACGACCTTTTTTTGAACATTAGGAATATCTGAAAATTTTGATTTTTAAAAATTTCGATATTTCATAATTTCCATTATTTCCAAATTTGGGTTTTTGTAAAAATTTCGATTTTAAATGTTCGCCTTTTTATCGAAATTTTGACCTTTTTATAAAAAACGATTTATTAAAAAAATTGACATTTCAAAGTATTCATTTTTATTCTTTAAAGAAGAATTCAGTATTTATGAAAATAACGACTTTTTTTCTAAAAATTTGGAATTTTTTAAAATTTTAATTTTTTGAAAATTTGATATTTTAAAATTTTCATTACATCCAAATTTGATTTTTTGTAAAAATTTCGATTTTAAATTTTCGCCGTTTTATCAAAAGTTTGACCTTTTTATAAATAACGATTTACTAAAGAAAAATTGACATTTCAAAATATTCATTTTTATTCTTTAATGAAGAATTAGATGTTTATGAAAATTGCGACTTTTTTTTCGAAAATTTGATATTTTAAAACATATCGATTTATTAAAAATTTGACATTTCAAAGTTTTTACTTTGTTTAATTTCCCATTTTTATCAAAATTTTGACTTTTTCTTAAAATGTTGACATCGAAATTTCTTCTGTTTCTTAAAATTTTGATTTTTTTTGTAAATTTAACGTTGCTATTTGAGAAGATTCATTTTTATTCAAATTTAAATTTTTATCAATATTTCGACTTTTTCCAAACTTACGATTTTTTCAAAACTTTGATTACTTTGTAAAAATTTTGATTTTAAATTTTCGCCTATTTATGGAAATTTTGACCATTTATTATAGATTTATTAAAAAAAATTGACATTTCAAAATTTTAACTTTTTTTAATTTCCTATTTTTATGAACTTTTTATCAAAATGTTCACTTCAAATTTTCGAAAATTTCTCGAAATTTTGATTCTTTTGTAAATTTCATTTTAAAAAATTGACGTTTCTATCCCAAAAGTTTCATTTTTATTCAAATTTAAATTTTATATCAAAATTTCGACTTTTTCAAAACTTCGACCTTTTCAAAACTTACGATTTTTTTGTAAAAACTTTGATTTTAAATTTTCACCTTTTTATCGAAACTTTAACCTTTCAAAAAATTTCTATTTATTAAAAATTTGACATTTCAACATTTTTACTCTGTTTAATTTCCCACTTTTATCAACATTTAGACTTTTTCTCAAAAGTTTGACTTCAAATTTGCTTCTGTTACTTGACATTTTGACTCTTTGTAAATTCAATTTTTAAAAAATCGACATTTGTATTTCAAAAGTTTCAGTATGTTTTCAAATTTAAATTTTTATCAAAATTTTCAAAATTTCGAGTTTTTTGAAAAGTACATTTTGGCTTTCTCCAAATTTTACTTTTTGCAATGGCTTACTTAAAAAATTCTTTTATTTTTAATGTCGACTTTTTTTGCACATAATTAAATTTTTTAATAAGTTTCGGCTTTTTTGAAAACTTCAACTCTTTCAGAATTTGACAAATTTTAGCTTTTTCTGAAAATTTTGCCTTTTTGAAACCCTCATCATTTCAAAATATCTACTTTTATTTTCAAAATTCCCATTTTTTTTTAAATTTCTCTTTCAAAATTTTAACCATTTTAAAAATCTCAATTTTTTAACTAAATTTCGACCTTTTTAAAAGTATGATTTATGTTGAAAATTTCCACTTGTAGAGTATTGATATGAATTGAACTATCGGACATTAAATTAAAATTCCACGTTTAAGGTCCTATTTTGAAATTTCCATTTTTAACTAGAAATCGACTGTTTTAATTAAAATGGAAATTTTTAGAGAAATACTGAAATATCCTACGAAAACCTCAGTTATAACTTCTGATTTCTAAATTTCAAGAAAAAAGTCCCAATTTTAAATTTAAAGTCGATATCTCAGGCTAAAATATTTTCAATATTCACTAAAAATTTGTAAAAAATCAATGTCAATCGATTTCGATGTTGAGAAAAATTCTAGCTAAGTCAAGAAAAAGTTTGAGTTTGAATTTAGGGTACAAATTAAAATACAAATCTTGTCCCCTGAAACCAAGAAAGATTAAAAAACACAACAAAGGTTGCTCTTAAAGAAAAATTAGGGTAGAAGTTTCGAAAAAAAATCGAACGTTTGTGTTGGAAAAACATAAAAAGAAAATTATATTTTAACTTTAATTAACAAAAAATCTGAAAAAATCCTTACGATTTCCAAAGTCGAAAACTTTCAGCTATAATATTAGAACGTTTTACATTTTCTGCTGAAATTTTACTTTCAAATTTAAAATAGCAAGATTTTAACAGAAAATTTGAGAAAAGAGTCTCCTTTTTAACATCAACTTTTTGAAAAAACTTTTAAGATTGGCCGAACTCGAGATTTCATAGCACAATTTTGGGATTAAAGTCGAACTTTTTGAGAAAAGAAAATTATAAAATCTTAGAAAGAAAACATGAAATTAACTAACCTAAAATGTGGTCGAAATTTTCAAAATAAAAACGTTTTAAGGTAATTAAAAAATCTTTTAATGGGTCACGAAGGGGAAACATAAAAACAACCGGGACATGACAAAAAAAAATCAGAAACGCTGCTAAACATGGAACATTTTTAAGTATTTCAAGAAAAAAAGTTCAAATTTTGCGGAAAATAATTATGAGGGAATTTTTTAATAAAAAATGCAAATAAAATATATATTTTTTTGGTGTTTATTATTTGGTTTGATTTGGTTGAAAATTATCTAACCAAAGGACAAATGTGTGTCGCAAAATTTTAACTAATGTTTAGTGTGTCACTAATAGAAAAAGTTGGGAACCACTGGTGTAGAAAATGTTTAAAAAAGTACATTTGAAAACACAACTTTAGACTATTATTAGCTCGAATAAAAATATTTATAGTTTTCTAAAACCATTATAGTCTATTATTTGTGTAAACAATTTAAATCACTAAATAAACAAATCTGGGAATGATAAAAGCAAATATGATATAATTGTAAGGTAAGCAAACACGGCCTTGTTAACTTACATATTTGTTTTATTTCCTATATTCTCCAACGATTATAATACAGGGCCGTATTACTCGTAGGTTGATAATACAGGACCGTATTTACGTCCAAGCTGCACCTAAGGGCCCCCATTTAATTTTGAGCAAGTTGATTAAAGAGAAAGAATTTAGGGATGCTTTTAGTGAAAGTTTAACTGATCCACTTACAAAGAAATTTTGTATTTGGCAGCTTAAAACGCATCGGGCCAAGTATGTATGTTTTTAATCCTGAAGATAAGTATCCAAACAGTTTATAACATGACCACTACATGATGTCATCTACTTTATCTTTATCCTTTTATAATTGAAATTAAGGCCCGTCATAATGTCACTCAAGTGCGTTCGCTATCAATATAAGCTTTTTATATTATTATTAACCCATTAAAGTTATCGTGACAGCGAACACTTGAGAATAGTTTAATCGCCGAAGAATGTCGTTTTCCTAAAGGGACACCAATTTATACGCATTACGAATAACACAGTTCCAAATTATTATTCACATTCAAGGATGGTTACTTTCAAAACGAAATGTCAACATTAAAATATTTATTTATCAGATCGGGCGACGCTTAATACTAACGATAAGGGGGACTCGAGGAGTTTTAATAAGTGGATCGAATTGATGTGTAACACAAAAATAACCGAGCGTAATTAAATATTTAAATGACTTCAATTTAAACTATTTGTAGTGATAACAATGGAATGTGCGATAATAAATTATCGGTTAACTTATAAATCGTTCCATTGTTATGCTTGTTTAAATAAATATTTGGCGAGGTTGTCAAACTAAGCGGAAATAAAAATTACAAGATTTTCCAAAACAATCAGATTCAACCCCTCCAAATTCCAAAATTTCAGGATCGAATTTACAATTTTGAGTTATTATTTTCGGGGTTGGCATGATATATATCAAGCGATATATCATGATATTTATTAGCCGATATATATCACGATATTAGTCGATAATATATCATGATATATATCAAAAATTGCGCCTGTAAACAAGGTTACATACAGCTATACCCTGGGCCATATTGCAGGGAATTCCGACTATTTAAACTACTCAATGAATTCAGGCAATCTGAAAATAAAGCCTTTTTAGATTAATAGAATATAAAGAAGACACAGTTGGTAATTGTAAATACACTTTTAATAATACGGATTCCAAAATTCGTTTGTTGTTGGCAATATCAGTACCCCTCGTGTAACTGCCGAACAGTGAGACTCAAAGCCAGTGGCGGCTGGCGTATAGGCACTGTGGAACTGCAGCACTTCCAATTTCGCTTACGAGTTTTTGTCTCAAAATTATCTGAACACTTTTACTACACAATTTTTTGTAGAAATTTTACATTTTCTCTGATTTATTTTTATAGAAATTTTAGGTTTCTTTCACGAAGTTACGACATTTAAAAACCTATTTTATTTTTAATTTTGATCAAAATCACATTTTTAAAAACTAATTTTTGTAAAAGTTTTGAGGAAGAAATTAATACTTCGAGCAGGAATTAATATGTTCAGAAAAAAACTCAAATTTTTTTGAAAATTTCAACATTTTGACAAAAAAATTACAATTTCAAGAAAAAATTTAGATCCAACTCATCTCACATTTCTCTAAAAAATAAGTTAATACGGTACCTTCGAATTTTTACCTCAAATCTCATTTTGTATAAAATTTTTGAGTTTTTTTCAGATATTTCGATTTTTTTAGAAGTTTGGGTTTTTCTGCAAAGTTTCCATTTTTCCTAAATATTTTATGAAAAGAAATTTTCTCAAAATTTCCATATTTTTCTGAAAGTGTTGTTCTTGAAATTTCTTCTAGAAATTCCAACTTCTCCACATTTTTCTTTGTGTTCCTCTAATTTGCTTTAAAAATGTCAAGTTTTTTCACCACAATTTGACAATTTAAAGTTCATTTTATTTTCTAGTTTTGACAAAAAATGTTTGGAAAAAACCCTGAAAGCTCTATAAAAATTTCAACATTTCGGGAAAACTAAAAATTTCGTCTTTTTTGTAAAGATACTTCAAATTTTTTTCAAATTTCGATTTTTTCTCTAAGAAATTTTGCTTTTTTTTCCTATGCAATTTGTGTTTTCCTCTAAACAATTTCGACTTTTCCTGGAGATTTTGTCTTTAAAATATTTTTTCATGTAGAAATTTTGATTTCTCGCTAATTTGTTTTGGAAATTTAAAAGTTTTTAAACGAAATTTTAATATTTTAAAGTTCATTTTATTTTATAATTTTGATAAATAGCTGAAAGTTATTAAGTATAAGTTTAGGGAAAATAAGCTTCAAATCTGCATAAAATTAAAAAAACTTTGGGAAAAATATTGAAATTTCAAGAAAAAATGAACCTTGTAAATTTCAACATTTTTTACTATTTGATATTTCTCTAAAAATTACTACTGCTGTAGGACCAAATAAAATTCTGAATCGGAATTTCCAATTTTTCTAGAAATGTTAAATTTATTCTTGAAATTCTCAAGTTCGAATTTAAAATTCAAATTTCGATAAAAAAAGATCGAAATTTAAAAATTCAACTCAAAATTTCAAGAGAAAGCAGATCACATTTGTAGAAAAAATTGAAATTTCTTATTAGTAAGCAACATTTTTTAAAAATATATAACATTTTCGGAATTAAAGAAAAAAAGTTTTCTTGAAATAAATTAACTGTCAAAAATATTCTTAAAATTTCGACTTTTAAAATGGGAATAATTGAAATTTTTGAAAAAAAGAATCAACATTTCTAGAAGAGTCTCCTACTTCCTGAAATGTCTATTTTAAGTAGATTATTTTTAATTGTAGTTTTTTTTCTAGAAACTCACCTTTCTTTTATAACTTCCAGCATCTTTTCTGCAGATTTTGAGACCACACCTAAAATTTCAAGGTCGAAGTCGAAATTTAAATATTTTAATGAAAATTAATTTTTCCACGCTTAATGATGAAAGTGATTTGCTAATGTAAGTTTTTCTTAAGATGGGTTCTTTTACAAATTTGAAATTATTTCTACAATGAGGTTTAAGCTCAAACTTTCGACTTTTTTTGCATATATTTCAATTATTTCTGGATGTTTCAACTTTTTATTAATCATAGTCAAGATAATATCAAATTACAGTCAAAATTCTAAGAAAAGAAGTTGAAGTCAAAATTTGTGAGCTTAAAGTAAAAAATAAGTAAATAAAAAGGTGAAATTTCGAAAGTTTTTCTGGAATCAAAAATGTCAACATTTTTTCGAAATCCCAAAAAAATTTTAAATTTCTAGTTTTAAGTTTACATTTTAAGAAAATCTACTATTCTAATAAAGAAAGGGTGGAAAACACTTAGATCATTTATGGACTTTATTGTCAAAATTTCGATGATTTTCGGAACCAAATTCGATATTGAAACACACTTTCAGAAAAAAGGTATTTTACAGGTTATGACTGCTTTCTTCTGAATTTTGATTTTTTAAAATTTCGACTTTAAACGTTTAACTTAATATTCAAAAGTATTACATAATTTGTTCTAGAATAAATTCGTAATTTCTAAATAAGATTAAAAAAAATGAAATGTTTTAGAAACTATCAGTTTTCCTCGAGATTATCTTTTATGAAATGTCAAAATTCATTGGAAAAGTATGTACATTTCTACACGAAAAAATGATCGACATTTTGAGAACGTTTAAAAGCAAAGCAACAAAAAAGTCGAAATTGAACAAATAAATTCTCAAATTTTGAAATTGTAAGTAGGTTTTTGGAAAGAAAGTCCGTATACCACTAATCCGTGATAATTTAGTTTTTTTTATGTCAAATTCTCCAGAAAAAGTAAAAATCTACAAAGAAAAACTTTAGGTGGCAGAAACATTCACACGTAAATGTCCAATTTCTGATTTACTGTAGAAATTTTGATTTTAATGGTGAAATTCCAGGTTTAAATTCGACTTTTCTTTTAAAATTTAAAAATGTTAACAAATTATACTTTTAAAAACTAACAGAAAAATTAGTTAGGTTAGTTTTAAAATCCGGTAACTAGAAAGCGCTATTTAAAAACAATTATATAAAAAAAGCCTCAATATTCCGAAATTTATTCAAAGAAGAAGCTTAAAATTGTGATTAAAAAGAGTCTAGGATTTTCTAGTTTAATTTTAAAAATTTTTAAACGATTCAAACAACGTGCACAAGATTTCGAATTTAAGAGTAAGCAGAAAAATCTAGAAATTTATATAAACCTCTCGGCTTTAAATACAAAAATTTGGACTTTTTTTCGAATTTTCACTCGAAAAACCAAAATGAAAGTCCAGATCTCCTGATTGAAGTGGCAATGTGAAGGAAGAACAAAATTGTAAAACTGGAAATTTAAAAAACAAATTAAGATTTCGTAAAAAAAAGCGGAAATTGCCACTTGTCTACAAAAAAATCTTTTTTACGAAAATAATGACCATTTCAGAAAAAATTAAATTTGTATAACTGTCGAAGTTTAAAGTTTAAGAGTAAGTATTAAGAAAAATGAAAAAAAAAAACACAAAATTTTAAATCAAAAAAAAAATTTCGAATAAAAAAAACCCAAATTTTCTAAATTAAAGTCAGGATTTTAGGAAAAAATAAGAACTGTAAGTTCCAACTCAGAATTCAGAGAAAATACCAAATTTTTGAAAAAATGTTTTCAAAATATATTATACATATAAATGTTAACAAAAATCCCCGAAATTTTGAATTTCAAAATCTAGAAGTTAAATCTGTATACTAGACTATTTTCCCTTTTAAAATCAAAATTTACTGGTATTTCAAAACTATTTTTTAATCTCGTGACTTCAACATTTTTACAAGCAGATGCATCCAACGTATACATAGAACGATTTTTTAAATGAAATATTACTTTTATTAGCATACTATCCAAGAACTAGTTTGCCGTCAGCAAAAAAAGTTTAATTTTTTATTACAAAACTTCTGCCGGTGGAAGTTATGCATATTAGGACTGTCGATAAAAAACTGACTTATTTTTACGTCTGCCAATTGAAAAATATCGAAAAATTCAATTCATTCGAATGTACGCATAAAACCAATAAAATCCGATGTTTATGGGGCCAGAGACGTTATGATGTCACGTCGAAAGAACGAACGAATCGAGAACCGAATACGTTTTCGCGTTATTTTTCGATTTCCCATCTTCCTCCTTCCTCCGGTTACTTGTTTTGTTTATTATAAATGTAAATTAAATGACGATTATTTATCTTTATGGCGATTAGGATTGTAAAAGTAACCGGTTGGCGTACTACCACAAAAAGAAGGAACTTGCATTTACGGTTAAAAATAAAATTGAATTTCACAATTTTATGGTAATTGGCTGGTAGATAATTCTTCTAGGTGGAATTTTAATGATGCCCACTTTGAAGCCTCTATTACGCAGCAGTATCAATGGTTTCCAAGCAAAACTTCCTTAGATTATACAAATTGCATCCGAATTTATCGCCGCTGGCTCGGCGGGAAGCGGGATAAATTTCTACTTTTTAACAGTTGACAGGTAACAAATTAATAACCTTTGGTCTCGTTATTGAATTAATTACGAAACCGACCAAGAAATTATGTTATCCCTTGAAAATCCTTCAAATTTTATCTTTAGTTACACAAGGTCCACAAAAAAAGTGTTATGTACTTGGAGGCCGGACTATGATTTTCTGGGGTATTTTTTCCGCTGAACACGAATTTGAAGTCAAAATTTGGGGTCAATGAGCCAATAATCCAGAAAAATCCAAAAATAACCGATATAAGTATCATGACTTTAAGAGTGGGAATATTGTGAATATTTTTTTTGTTGTTGCAATTCTGAGTCTATACTACCCGAAAAATAATAAAAATCAGAATGCAAAGAAATTTGAAAAAACTCGACATTTCAGGAATGAATAAAAAACGGCGTAATTGTGAAAAAACAAACTTTAATAAAAAGGTGAAATTCGACATTTTATCAAAATTTCGACTCTTTCAAAAATTGAACTTTTCTTCAAAATTTCGATGGTTGAACTTTTAAAAGTTCGCCTTTTTATTAACATTTGTTTTTTCACAGTTACGCCATATTTTCAAAATGCCTTCATTCCTAAAATCTCGAGTTTTTCAATTTTCTTCACTTTTTTACATTCTGAATTTTTATTATTTTTCGGGTCTAAACTCAAAATTTCAAAAAAAATATACACAATACCGAGATGAGAAACCAAGTTGAAAACAAAAGCAATCTAAATTCGATTTCAAAAAAATCGAAATTTTGAAAAAGGACGAACTTTTAAAACAGTCAAAATTTTGTTTAAAAAAGATCGAAATTACAAAAAAGAAGAAATCTCAAGAAAAACAATCGAAATTTCGACAAAAGTGAAACTTAAAGTATAATAAAAAAAATATTTTGAAAGAAACTTTTGAAAAAAGTTAAATTTTAAAAAAAAAATCGAAATTTTGTAAAAAAAATCAGAACAGTCGAAATTTTGGAAGCCGAAATTTTAAAGGAGGGTCGAAATTTTCAAAAATCGAAATTTTCATAAAAAATCAAAATTTTCGAAGAAAAAACAAATTTTGTAAAAAGTGAAAACATTGAAAAAATTTGAAATATCGAACAAGGTCGACATTTGGAAAAAAATTTGAAACAATGTCAAAATGTTGCTAAAAAGCCAAAATTAGAAGACACATTTTCGAATTAAAAAATGTTAAGCTAAAACTCGAACTTTCGATGAAATTACGCTTCCATGGAGAAGTGCACCATGGGCATTATAACTGAATATTGCAATTTTTTGTAGATTGACGTTTCGAAATTAAGGAAACCATGAGACGTGTAATTGCGATAATGCCGGGATGAATAAATTCCACAATCTAGGAAAGATTCCGAAGAATGCGGCTTTCACTCGCTCATTTTCTAATCATTTCCTGAAGCTAATAAAACAATGGTCCGACTCCCGATAGTTAAGAAATCTCCCAATACGAGGACCGAATTCGTAAACGTGAATAATTTAACGGAATCGCGAAAGCGCAATACATGGCAAACCATAACAAAGACCTTAAGATACGTTGGCAAGCTGTGTCTGGTCTAATTATAGTTGGTTAGACTCTAATTTATGGTCGATGGTTTTTAACATATTCCGTGTAGTTAAACAAATAGTTGAAATTCTTTCAAGCTGCGTTAGCAGTCGTCGCAAATCGTGAAGATTTCACAAGACTTGGCCCCCGTGAACCGAACATTCGATCGGATTTTCGCCCATCGTAACAAATTCTTTAATAGGATTCGAATGCAAATATGATTATCAAATCGTACGTACCTAGCTGAAATGGTGAATAAGAAAGGGAAAGTCAACGACTTTCATTTAAAGGAATTTTACAACTCTCGTGCGTATTAATGCAAGATTGCTCGGGGAAACAATGCTGATTGTGCACAAAGCTATACAATTCGGAGATTATCTTGAATTCCACATTTCGAGGCACGATTTTGCACCTCCAGCGTCATATGTTCTCATGTCTTGTTAGGTTCTCGACTGCATCCAGTGTTGCTCATTTGGGTTGCCAGCTTATCGATTTGGTCGACACGGGATGCCAAAAACTTGAGTAATCGCTAGTTCATCTCTTCAGCTGTTTCGCCACGAAATACTTTCTAAAATGTACAAATATTTCGTTCTCTAAAATTCACTCACGACTTTGGACGATAAAAGCCAAAATAATTTTGTGTCAAAAAGTTGCATAGTCGGTAACTCGTCAGTATTAGTACTGGTTTGCCATGAAGTATTGTCTAATATTCACCAATGTTTCCTTGGAGCACCGTTGGCAAAATAATTTTGAGACAAAAAATAGAGTATTCGTCAATTTATTAGTATTGCAGGTGTTTTGCCATGAAACATTCTCTAAAATTTACAAACGTTTCCTTCCTCAAAATTCGAGAATAACTGCTTGGAGGATAATAAGCAAAATATTTTTTTGCGTCAAATCTATACCTTATCAGTATTACAGTTGTTTTCCCATGAATTATTGTCTAAAATTCACAAATGTTCCTTTGGAGGACCGTTGGCAACATAATGTTGAGCCAAAAACTTCAGAAATCTCAAACTCATCAGTATTGTAGCTGTTTTGCCATGAAATACTCTCTAAAATTTACAAATGTTTCCTTCCTCAAAGTTCACGAATTGCCTCTTGGAGGATAATAGGCAGAATAATTTTATGTCAAAAAGCTACAAAATCGATAACCCATCAGTATTACAGTTGTTTTCCCATGCATTATTGTCTAAAATTCACAAATGTTCCCTTGGAGGACCTTTGGCAAAATAATTTTGTGCCAAGCATTTCAGGAAAAATATTCTCTAAATATTCTCTAAAATTTACAATCGTTCCCTTCGCCAAAACTCCCGAATAACCGCTTGGAGGATAATGGGTAAAATAGTTCTGCGTCAAAAAGTTGCGTAATCGATAAACTCATCAGCATTGCAACGGTTTTTCCAGGAAATGCTAAAAATCGAGCTTTTGGCGCTTAGGATTACTGCTGGTGAAACTATCTTAAAGCAAGTTAAAACTTCGGGGATATTTGAAAAGTTAATTTTTCCCAATCTGCAGTGTGTCTGTCAGATTTTCACAGCCCAATCAGTGAATCGATTTCCATGAAAATTGATACTGACTTTGTTTCAAACCTTGAATACAAAACAGGTTGGTTCTTCTATTCAGAAAATCTATAAAAACCATATCTAATAATCAAAATATTTTTATAAGTTAAGAAATCGGTAATTTATTAGTGTTACAGATGTTTGCTCATGAAATATTATCTAAAATTCAGAAATGCCTCTTGAAGGATCATTGGCAAAATCATTTTGTGCTAAAAAGTTGAGCAATTGCTAGTTCATCAGTATTGTAGCTGTTTTGCCATGAAATACTTTCTAAAGTGTACAAATGTTCTCTTCTCTCAAATTCATGATTAACCCCTTCGAGGATTAAAGCCAAAATAATGTTGTATCAAAAAGTTACGTGAACAAATGTTCCCTTGGAGGACCATTGGAAAAATAATTTTGTCCCAAAAACTTCAGAAATCTCAAATTCATTAGTATTGCAGCTGTTTTGCCATGAAATATTCTCCAAAATTTACAAACGTTTCCTTCCCCAAAATTCGAGAATAACCGCTTGGAGGATAATTAACAAAATATTTTTGCGTCAAAAAGTTGCACAATCGATAACTCATCAGTATTACAGTTGTTTTCCCATGAAGTAGTATCTAAAATTTACAAATGTTCCCTTGGAGAACCGTTAGCAAAATGATTTTGTGCCAAAAACTTCAGTAACCTCAAACTCATCAATATTGCAGCTGTTTTGCCATGAAATATTTTCTAAAATTTACAAACGTTTTCTTCCTCAAAATTCACGAATAACCGCTTGGAGGATAATGGACAAAATAATGTTGTGTCAAAAAGTTGCGTAATCGGTAAACTCATCGTTTTTCCATGAAATGCTAAACATCGAGCATCTGGCGCTACGATTACTGCTGGTGAACTACCTTAAAGCAGGTTAAAACTTCAGGGGTATTTGAGGTAATTTTTTCCAATCTGCTGTATGTCTATCAGGTTTTCACACCCCAATTAGTGAATCGATTTCCATGCAAATTGTTACTGACGTTTTTTAAAACCTTGGATAGAAAACAGGCTGGCTTTTCTATTGAGAAAATCTATAAAAACTATATCTTATAAGCAAAATATTTGTTTCAAATTGCGCAATCCGCAATTCATTAGTGTTACAGAAGATTTTCCATGAAATATTCTCTAAAATTCAGAAATGCCTCTTGGAGGATCATTGGCAAAATGATTTTGTGCCAAAAAGTTGAGCAATCACTAATTAATCAGTACTGTAGCTGTTTTGTCATCAAATACTTTCTAAAATGTACAAATGTTCCCTTCTTTGAAACTCACGATTAACCCCTTGGAGGATAAAAGCCAAAATAATTTTGTGTTAACAAGTTTCGTAGTCGGTAACTCATCAATATTAGAACTGTTTTGCGATGAAATATTGTCTAAAATTCACAAATGTTCCCTTGGCGGACCGTTTGCAAAATAATTTTGTACCAAAAACTTTAAAAATCTCAAATTCATCAGTATTGTAGCTGTTTTGCCATGAAATATTCTCTAAAATTTACAAACGTTTCCTTCCCCAAAATTCGAGAATAACCGCTTGGAGGATAATAAGCAAAATGATTTTGCGTCAAAAAGCTGGACAATCGATAAGTCAGTATGACAGTTGTTCTCCCAATGAATTATTGTCTAAAATTCAGAAATGCTCCCTTGGAGGACCATAGCCAAAATGACTTTGTGCCAAAAACTTCAGAAATTTCAAATTCATTAGTATTGCAGCTGTTTTGCCATGAAATATTCTCTAAAATTTACAAACGTTTCCTTCCCCAAAATTCCCGAATTACCACTTGGAGGATAATAAGTAAAATAATTATGAGTCAAAAAACTGCACAATCGATAACTCATCAGTATTACAGTTGTTTTCCCATGAATTTTTGTCTAAAATTCACAAATGTTCCGATGGAGGACCGTTGGCAAAATAATTTTGTGCCAAAAACTTCACTAATATCAAACTCATTAGTATTGCAGCTGTTTTGAATTGAAATATTCTCTAAAAGTTAGAAACGTTCCCTTTCGCAAAATTTACGAATAACCTCTTGAGGGATAATGGGCAAAATAATTTTGCGTCAAAAAGTTGCATAATCGGTAACTCATCAGCATTTTAGGGGTTTTTCTATGAAATGCTAAAAAACGAGCAGTCTGGTTCTTACTATTACAGCCGGCAAAGCAGGTTTTCACGTCCCAACCAGTGAACCGATTTCCATTCCACTGAGGTTCTTTGAAACCTTGGATAGAAAATAGGCTACCGAAAATTTATTTTCTAGACTTCCAAACAAGTTTGTTGACGAAGTTGCAGGTAACGGCTGATTTGTCTATAGAACATATTTCGTTTGTTAGAGCGGTTGACTTTTGACTCGCAGAAGCATCGATATAGAGAATTTAAATAACCCGAGGAATTAAAATAAAATAGGTCATTCCGTGGTCAAGATACCACTTTGCGTTATCGTGGTCATAATATGCTGCATATTCTTAGCGAGGATGACCTTGGGTGAGGTCACATCATGATTGACATTACGTAGGTACCTTCCATGCCATGCGTGCTTCATGGGCGCGTTTCTCGTTCCACTAAGGTCAACTTGGGAGCTAAAGTTAATGAAATACCATCCGATCTTTAACTAAGCTGCATGTTGAAGTGAAAAAACTATATACTCCATATATGTTTGATCGTGTTTACTTCATTAGTAGGAAACGTATACAGTAAAAGGGGGCTTTAAATTCCGTTGTTACGTCGTACCAAGACCAAGAGTACCGACCGAATCGGAGTCGATCAAATATTTTTACTGATAATGGAATTTTCACACACTTATCTCTAAAGGAATGCGATAATTTTTAAATACAATCTCATTAAAATATTTGCTCGATTTCAAAACATCACCCAAGGCAGATTGCTACATTTCGATCGTGTTTGATAAACGCCTCACTATCACGTAGGTTGTTTCATCCAGAAATGAATTACTATGGGCAGCGCTGTCAAAAAAAAAACAGTTTGAATTCAGGCCGTTGCATTCCAAATCGTAATATCAAGTTCCAGAATTCTCACTTTTTTCAAATACCCATTTTCCTCAAAATTCTGACTTTTTGTCACAATTTTGAATTGAGTTGAGTTTGAATTAATAGAGGTTGATAGTTGCGAAAATTTTGAAATTTTTAAATCTTCCTTTTGACAACTTCAGTTTTTTGAACATTTTAACTATACTCGAAAATTTTGACATCAAAATTTATCTCGAAATAAAGAAGTCGAAATTTCGACTTACTTCGTCTTTTGTCAAAAATTTCAACGTTTTCGCCTTCTTCAAATCCCTATTTTCATCAAAATTTTGACTCTCTCTAAATTTTAACTTCAAAATTTCAACTTTATCTCGAAATACAGACTTTTATGTAATTTCCAATCTGCAACAAAGATTTCGACATTTCAATATTCCCACTTTTACCCGTTTATCCCGTTTTTATCGATATTATGATTTTCTCAGAAAATTTTTGATTTTCTGAAAATATCAATTTTTTGAACAATTTTATTTTCAAAGATGACCAACTGAAGTTGATGATGACCAAATCAATTATCGAAGCATTTGGGATTGACTGCTGATAAGTTACACAACGTAACTGAACATCTCTGAAAGTGTTTTTGGTAGAATTGCCAGATTGCCAGCATTTCGATTACCGAATAGCAGTGGCGAAAACCCTACGACTAAAAAATGAACAACGGGCAAAATCTCGACGTCTAGCAATTCTAGTTTTTGAACTTATTCGGATTAAAAGAGTCGTTGGCCGAGGATTTAAAGGTTCGTAATCTTTGTCAAATATTTCTTTCCACTTTGAAACTACATATTTGATGTCTGAGTCATCAGCTAATTCGATTGTAATTTTTTTTTATTTGTCTAACCATATCGTTTTCTACAGTCACGTTTCTTTATTATAAACGTGTATTGTTATAAATGATTCACTGCCGTTGTACAAATGAGGTGATGATTTATCTTTGATACCGAATTGTTAAGCGATTAGCACTTTTTTTGTGCTTGCTGCCGACACGAAAACAACCGAAACAATTAACTGTATGGCCCACTTCCACATCGTTTTTTTTAATGGAATTCAACAGTGTTATAGATCTTTTTCCTTGAATTATTGTCTAAAATTCACAAATGTTCCCTTGGACCGTTGGCAAAATAATTTTGTGCCAAAAACTCGAGTAATCCCCAGGTTATCAGTATTGTAGCTTTTTTGCCATGAAATCCTCTCTAAAATTTACAAACGTTCCCTTCCCCAAAATTCACGAATAACCGCTTGGGGGATAATAAGCAAAACTCATCAGCATTACAGTTGTTTTCCCATAAAATATTGTCTAAAATTCACAAATGTTCCCTTGGGGGACCATTGGCAAAATAATGTTGTGCCAAAAACTTCAGTAATAACTAATTCATGAGTATTGCAGCTATTTTTCCACGATATACTCTCTAAAACTTACAAATGTTTCCCTCTCGAAAATTCACGAATAACCACTTGGTGGCTAAAAGGAAAAATAATTGTTGTCAAAAACTTGCGCAATGGGTAATTCATCAGTGTTATAGATGTTTTCCCCATGAAATATTGTCTAAAATTCACAAAAGCTCCCTTGGAGGATCATTGGCAAAATGATTCTCTGCCAAAAAGTTGAGTAATCGCTAGTTTATCAGTACTTTAGCTGTTTTACCATGAAACACTTTCTAAAATGTACAAATTTTCCCTTATCTAAAATACACGATTAACCCCTTGGAAGCTAAAAGGCAAAATATTTTTGTGTCAAACAGTTAAGTAGTCCGTAACTCATCAGTATTAGAACTGTTTTGTGATAAAATATTGTCTAAAATTCAAAAATATGCCCTTGGAAGACTGTTGGTAAAATAATTTTATGCCAAAGTGCCGAGTAATCACCAGTTTATCAGTATTTCAGATGTTTTGCCATGAAATATTCTCTAAAATTCGCAAAAGTTCCTTTGGAGGACCACTGGCAAAATAATTTCGTACCAAAAATTTCAGTAAAATAATTTCGTACCAAAAATTTCAGTAATCTCAGATTCATCAGTATTGCAGCTGTTTTGCCATGAAATATTCTCTAAAATTCAAAAACGTTCCCTTCCCCAAAATTCACGAATAATCGCTTGGAGGATAATAAGTAAAATAACTTTGCGTCAAAAAGTTACGTAATCGGTAACTCATCAGCATTGCAACGATTTTTCCATAAAATATTGTCTAAAAATCACAAATGTTCCATTGGGGGACCATTGGCAAAATAATTTTGTGCCAAAAACCTCAGTAATCTTAAATTCATCAGTATTGCAGCTATTTTGCCATGAAATATTCTCTAAAATTCACAAACGTTCCCTTCCCCAAAAGTCACGAATAATCGCTTGGAGGATAATAGGTAAAATAACTTTGCGTCAAAAAGTTACGTAATCGGTAACTCATCAGCATTGCAACGATTTTTCCATAAAATATTGTCTAAAATTCACAAATGTTCCATTGGGGGACCATTTGCAAAATAATTTTGTGCCAAAAACTTCAGTAATCTTAAATTCATCAGTATTGCAGCTGTTTTGCCATGAAATATTATCTAAAATTCACAAAAGTTCCCTTCCCCAAAATTCACGAATAACCGCTTGGGGGATAATAGTTAAAATAATTTTGAGCCAAAAAGTTGCCTAATCAGTAACTCATCAGCAGTGTAATAGTTTTGCCATAAAATATTGTCTAAAATTCACAAATGTTTTCTTGGAGAATTATTGGCAAAATAATTTTGGGCCAAACACTTGAGCATTAGTTAATTCATCAGAACTGAAGCTGTTTTACCATAAAATACTTCTAAAATTTACAAACGTTTCCTTCTCCAAAATTTACGAATAATCGCTTGGGGGATAATAGGCAAAATAATTTTGAGTCAAAAAGTTGCCTAATCGATAAGGCATCTGCATTGCAACGGTTTTTCCGTGAAATATTATCTCAAATTCACAAATATTTCCTTGGAGAATCACTGACAAAATAATTTTGGGCCAAAAACTTGAGCAATCGCTAATTCATCAGTACTGAAGCTGTTTTGCCATGAATTACTTTCTAAAATTTACAAACATTTCCTTCTCCAAAATTCACGATTAAACACTGAGAGGATCATATACAACATAATTCAGCGTCAAAAACTTGAGTAATCGGTAACTCATTAGTTATTACAGCTGCTTTGCCACGAAATACTTTCTAAAATTCACATATGTGTCCTTGAACTGTTGTAAATTTTAACTATTAGAGAAATTTTGCATTTTTTAATAATGAAGTCTTCATTGACAATTTTGAACTTTATTGAAAAATCTTAAGTTTTTTTTTTTTGAAAATTTCCCTTTTTTTTCAAAATTTAGTGTTTGATATTTTGATTTATTTCGAAAATATTGACTTCTTGAAAGACTCTAGTTTATTTGAAAGATTCAGTTTTTGCAAAATTGCTCTTCTATTTTCAAATAATATTTTTGATAATTTTAACCTTCTTAAAAATGAACACTTTATCGAAAATGTTGGACTTTATTGGAAATTCTTGGGTTTTTTTTTTCCAAAATTTTAACCCTCAAAATTTTGACATTTTGAAAATTTTCACTTTTTTCAAAATTTAGTTTGCTTAATATATTGATTTATTTCGAAAATTTTGGCTTTTGGCAAGATTCAACTTTATTTGAAAGATTCGGTTTTTCTGAAATTTTGTTTTTCATTTTTAAAAGAATAATATTTTTAATAATCTTCCCTTTAAAAAATTTCGATTTATGTTTAAAATTGAAATCTTATTTAAAATTTTCCATTTTTTGGTAACTACGACTTTTACTCTTGACGTTTTAAAAAGGTTCAGTTCTTTTCAAAATGTCCATTTTTTTTCCAATTTTTGACGTCTTTATAAAGATTTATTTCAAAATTTTACTTTTCTTGAAACTGTCAACTTTTTTTTAAATATCGTCCTTTTTAAATTTAAATATTTTGAAAGTTTTGACCATTAAATTTCAAAATTTTCAACATAAAATTTTAAAATTTAAACTTTCTCAACGTTAAGACATTTTGAAATGTTTAACTAATGTCAAATTATCGACTTTTCCTCGAAATTTCCACTTCCTTTGTAAATTTTTAAATTTCGTTTTTTGTTTTGAAACCTTCAACTTTTTGAATTCCATTTTTTGAAAATTTCGACCTTTTTTCAAAATTTCCGCTTTTTAGGAGGTTTTTGTAACATATTTACTTTTTTAGAAGTTTTGACTTCTTTGACAATTTCGACGTTTTCAAAGTTTCAATTTTTTTGAAAATTTCGACATTGCAATATTTCCACTTTTTTCAACATTTTTAACTTATTCTCGAAGTTTTGACTTTTTTTGACAATTGTGATTTCGATTTTTCGAAAATTTCGATCTTCTTTCAAAATTTCCGCTGTTTACTTTTTAACTTTTGAGACTTTTTTCAAAATTTCAGTTTTTTCTAAACACATCGACTTTTTTTTTAACATTTGACATTTTTTGAATATTTTCCCTTTTTTCAAAATTTCGTTTCATTTGAAAAATTTGTTTGCGGTTTCGACTTTTGTCTTGTTATAAAAATGTCGACTATTTTTGACGAGTTTGACTTTTTTTGAAAATACTGATTGTTTTTTTGGAAACACTAACTTTTTAAAACATCTTAAATTTCTTTGAAAACATGGACTTATTTTAAACTTCAGAATTTTTATTTGAAAATTTCTACTTTTTGTTTGAAAATTTCGCCTTCATAAGAAAATTGATTTCGAAAATAAGTCAAAATTTCAAATTCAGAAAGGAGCGTAAAATTCCAAAAAATCAAAATTTTCGTTGCAAAAATCTCACGACACACTGACACGACTTTGACGAAATTAATCCAACCCTCTTAAGGAGAGTGTAATTATAAAAAAAATCGTATTTCAAAGAAAGACAAAATCGTGATTACAACAACGCCAAAATCTCGAACTGAAGCGAAAATTATCCAAATAGTTTGAGGAGAGCAACATTTGAAAATAATTGGAATTTCGAAAATTATCATTTTGTTTACAAAGATATAAAAAAGGAGCAACTTATGCCAAAATGATCCAAAAGTATAGAATCCAAAAAGATCAGTGTTTTGATTGCAAAAATGTTCCAAATCTCAAATTTCCAGCGGAACTTGGGCGAAAATAATACGCATCTGTTAAGGATTGTACAATTTGAGCAATAAAATCGAATTTCGAAAAAACTGTAATGTTAAAATTCCAAATTTTTGCAAAAATAATCTAAATTCCGAAAAAAAAATATTGTAATGGACTGTGAAGTTAAATGTTGTTTAATAAATGTTTATTATTAGGTACTCATAGGTTCTAGACATCTATCGAATGTTTACAAGTAATTACTTGTAGTTTAACTGTACGATCCGATAACGCGTAACAGTGTAAAAAAATCACTTCGACAGAAGCCTATTTCAAAATTTAGGTTATCAATTCTCAAAGAGATTAACTTCTACTTCTGATTCCTTCTACTTTGAACCCAGAGTTCATAAAACTGGGCCTAATATGGGGACGATCGACACGGTGTCAAAGGTGCCCCTAATTGCTATTTAATACGAACACCTCATTGTATGATAATAGGTCCAACAGACTTCGAGGCAAGGCGTACGTCTGGCCTGCCCGCGAACGAAACCTGGAAAATTTAAAATTCAAATTTCCCACTTTCCGTCCGGCCACTAATTTATGATAGCCTGTGTTTTACAAGGTACTGCAATTAGAGGTATATTTCAAATTACATATTGATTAGCAACAGAAAATTATAAACGGTTTATAATTTGTTCTTTTAGAGATGATCAAGTTGTTCTGGCATTAAGACAAAAGTACGACGAAGTTAATTATTTTAATAGCGTGGAAGTCGAAAAATAGAAGAAACACTTACGATGTTCCCACGGAACGGGGTTAATTCTCGTTACAGACAGATGACTAGCTTACCTGCAACAAAAAAAAAACTCTTCGGTCAAGTAGAACTTGATACACAAACTTTGGAGTACATTATTTCTCAGTTCAATATCAATTATTTTAATAGAACTGCTGAAATGTTTAAGGATTTTTGAAGTGAAGCATTGAGGATAGGGGATAAACTTATGGCTTCGAGTCACCATCACGTTATCCATCATGTTATCAACATTCTACTGTTTACATTAGAGCAAGATGGTAAGGCAAATTAACATGATGGTAACTCGAACCCATTAAATTCACCTCCTATCAAAAATCGCTCGACGAGCAATTTCGATATTTTATAAAAATTTCAGTTTCTTTTAAAAATTATACCTTCAGGAAATTTGTTTCTTAAAATTCGTCCTCTTCTCGAAATATCTACTTTTATATCAGACTTCGGCCTTTGACTTACACTCAAAATTCGTTTTTTTTTTCTCCAAATTTCTATTTTGTCTCAAAATTTGTTTATTTTCTTAATAAAAAAAACATGGAAATTATAAAAAATTTGAAATTTAGTTAAAAGTTCAAATTTTCAAAAGGACTGAAATTTTGAAAAAATTCGCAATTGTCAAAAACAGTCAAAACTTTGAGTCAAACATGTTGAAAAAAATCGAAATATTCAAAAAGGGAGTAATTTTGAAAGAAGTCGACATTTCCTAAAAAAGCCGTATCATTTTTTTTTAAAAATCGATATTTTTAAAAGTATTCAAATTTTTAAAAGTAGTCGAATTTTAAAATGATTTAAATTCAAAAGTCAAAATTATCAAAAAAGTCGAAGATTTTTGAAAAAAAAGTCGAATCTTTTAAATAAGAGAATGTTTCGAAATATGTCAAAATCGCGAGAAAAATGCGAAATTGTGAAAAAAAAACGTTAAAATTTTCTAACAGTCAAAATTAAAAAAAAAAAGTATATTGAAAGCGTTCAAATTTTTACAAAAGGTCCAGAATTTTCTAAAGTCGCAATTTTAAAAAAAATGTCAAATTTCTCAAAAAAAATCGAAAGTTAAAATTTAAAAAAAAAGAAAATCGCAATTTTTGAAAACCAAAATCCTGATAAAAGTGGAGATTTTTGGATTCGCTACTCTCAAATGTAAGTGAATTTTTTTTTTGAAAACGCCGAAATTTTGAAAACAGTTATAAGGTTTATAAATTTTGAAATCAAATTTTTAAAAAGTTGAAAGTTTCGAAAATCAAAATTTTAAAAAAAATTGGAGATTTTCAAAACAATCGCAATTTTCAAAAAAGTTAAAATTTCGAGAAATAATTGAAATCTTGAGAAAGTAGTTCAAATTTCCAAAAAGTTCGACATTTTCGAATCGAAGTGGAAGTTTTTGAAAAATAAAAGCAAAATATAGTAGTCGAATTTTCGAAAAACTCAAAACTTTGAAACAAGGTCAATATTTAAAAAAAGTTTTCAAAATAGTTAAAATACATTAGAAATTTTGTCTAAAAGCAGAAATTTTGAAAAAAAAGTCGATTTTTGGAAAAAATTTTCACAAAAATAGAAAATTTCAAAAAAAAGTATAACTTTTTAAAAATATCAAAACTTCGACAAAAGAAATTTTTAAAGAGTCGAAATTTACAAACAAAATTGGAATGTTCAAAAAAAGTATAAATTTCAAAAATCCAAAAATCGAAATTTTCAAGGCAAGTAAAATCTTTCAAAAAAAAGTCAAAGTTTCAAGTGAAAAGTCCAAGAACAAAAATCAAAATTTTCAGAATTTAAATTTCGAAAAAAGTAGAAATTTTTTGGAGATTGATTTTTTTTTCAAATAAACCAAATGTTTAAGAAAAAATTCGAAATTTTCAAAAAAATAGAAAATTTCAAAAAAAAGTATAACTTTTTAAAAATGTCAAAACTTCGACAAAAGAAATTTTTAAAGAGTCGAAATTTACAAAAAAAATTGGAATATTCAAAAAGAGTATAAATTTAAAAAATTCAAAAATCGAAATTTTCAAGGCAAGTAGAATCTTTCAAAAAAAAGTCAAAGTTTCAAGACAAAAGTCCAAGGAAAAAATCAAAATTTTCCGAATTTAAATTTCGAAAAAAGTAGAAATTTTTTGGAGATTGACTTTTTTTCAAATAAACCAAATTTTTAAGAAAAAATGTCAAAACTTCGACAAAAGAAATTTTTAAAGAGTCAAAATTTCCAAAAATGTTCGGAATTTTCAAACAAAATATCGAAATTTTCAAGTCAGAATTTCGAGAAATGGTCCAAATCTTGAAAAAAAGTTCAAATATTTAAAAACTTCGATATTTTCGAGGCAAAATCGATTTTTTTTTTAAAGTAAAAGCAAAAGAGTCAAATTGTCGAAAAAGTCAAAATTTTGAAACAAGCTCAAAATTTTTAAAAAATGGGAGTTTTCAAGAATAGTCGAAATACATTAAAAATTTTTTTAAAAAGTCAAAATTTTGAAAATAGTCAAAATTTTGGAAAAGTCAAATTTTGGAAAAAATTCGAAACTTTCAAAAAAAACGGAATTTTCAAAAAAAGTATAAATTTTATAAAATCAAAAGTCGAAATTTTCAAGGCAAGTAGAATCTTTCAAAAAAAGTCAAAATTTTTAGTCAAAAGTCCAAGAACAAAATCAAAATTTTTAGAATTTAAATTACAAAAAAAATTAGAAATTTTTTGGAGATTAATTTTTTCAAATAAACCAAATTTTTAAAACAAAATTCGAAATTCTAAAAAAGTTAGAATTTCGAGGAATAGTCCAAATCTTGAAAAAGAAGTTCAAATTTTTAAAAAGTTCGAAATTTTTGAGTCGAAGTAGAATTTTTTCAAAAATAAAAGCAAAAACGTCGAATTTTCGAAAGTCAAAATTTTGAAACAAGGTCAAAATTTAAAAAAAAATGGAAGTTTTCAATAGTTAAGATACATTGAAAATTTTGAAGAGACGAAATTAGAAAAAAAAATTGAATTTTGGAAAAAATTTGAATTTTCAAAAAAATTTAAAAAAAAAATATAACTTGTTAAAAATGCCAAAACTTCGACAAAAGAAATTTTTCAAGAGTCGAAATTTCCAAAAACGTTCGGAATTTTCAAAATAAAAATCGAAATTTTCAAAAAAGTCAGAATTTCGGGAAATTGTCCAAATCTTGAAAAAAGTTCAAATTTTTAAAAAGTTTGAAATTTTCGAAGCAAAGTCGATTTTTTTCGAAAATAAAAGCAAAAAAGTCAAATTTTCGTTTTAAATAATAGTCGAAATACATTAGAAATTTTGAAAAAAAGTCGAAATTTTGAAAAATAGTCGAAATTTTGAAAAAAAGTCGAAATTTTGAAAAATAGTCGAAAAAGTCAAATTTTGGAAAAAATTCGAAACAAAAAAAAAATTCAAAAAAAGAAAAACGTTTTAAAAATGTCAAAACTTCGACAAAAGAAATTTTTAAAGAGTCGAAATTTACAAAAAAATATATAAATTTCAAAAAACCAAAAATTGAAATTTTCAAGGCAAGTAGAATCTTTCAAAAAAAAGTCAAAGTTTCAAGTCAAAAGTCCAACAAAAAAAAATCAAAATTTTCAGAATTTAAATTTCGAAAAAAATAGAAATTTTTTGGAGATTGACTTTTTCAAATAAACCAAATTTTTGAGAAAAAATTCAAAATTTTCAAAAGTTAGAATTCCGAGGAATAGTCAAAATCTTGAAAAAAATGTTTAAAAAAGTTCGAAATTTTCGAGTGGAGTCGAATTTTTTCAAAAATAAAAGCAAAAACGTCGAATTTTCGAAAAAGTCAAAATTTCGAGAAATAATTGAAATCTTAAGAAAGAAGTTCAAATTTCCAAAAAGGTCGAAATTTTCGAATCGAAGTCGAATTTTTTCAAAAATAAAAGAAGAATAGTCTCGAATTCTCGAAAAAATCAAAACTTTAAACCAAAGTCAATATTTAATAAAAAATTTAAGTTTTCAAGAATATTTGAAATATATTATTAGAAATTCTGTCTAAAAGCCGAAATTTTGAAAAAAAGTCGAATTTTGAAAAAAAGTCGAATTTTGGAAAAAATTCGAAATTTTCAAAAAATTAGAAAATTTCAAAAAAAGTTATAACTTTTTAAAAATGTCAAAACTTCGACAAAAGAAATTTACAAAAAAAATCGAAATTTTCAGAAAAATATAAATTTGAAAAAAACCGAAAATCGAAATTTTCAAGGCAAGTAGAACTTTTCAAAAAAAACGTCTACGTTTACAAGTCAAAAATTTAAGAGAAAAATTGAAATTTTCAGTTTAAATTTCGAAAAAAGTAGATATATTTTGGAGATTGACTTTTTTAAATAAACCAAATTTTCGCGAATAAGTCGGAATTGTTAAAGAAGTGAAAATTTTAAACTGCCAAAAGGTCGGAATTTTTATACTCGGAATTTTTAGTCGGAATTTTTATAGCCGGAATTTTTAGACGAAATTTTCAAAAAGTTAAAATTTTTCAAGTCGGAGGTCAAATTTTTCAAAAAAAGGATGATTGTCAAAGAAATCAAAATTTGTAGATCAAAGAAATCAAAATTTGGAGAGCCAAAATTTTGAAACAAGATTGAATTTTTCAAAAACAAAAATAGTTGACATTTTGAAAAATAATAAATATTTTGAAAAAAGTCGAAATTTTCAAAAAATGGAAAAATTTAAAGAAAGTAGAATTATTCAAAAATGTCATAACTTTGCAAAAAAAGACGAAATTTTTTAAGAATCGCAAAACAAATTGATATTTTAAAATATATTTTTACCTAAAAAAAATTCAAAATTTTCAAGGTAAGTAGTATTTATCAAAAAAAAATCAAATCAAGATTTCGAGAAAATATTCACATGCGTGTTTTGAAGGAATTATGCCATATTCAGAAAGTAAATGTGTTTTTAAGACGAAACAATGGGGCCCATTAGCTGGTTGCAAGTTTTTATTAAAATTCGTAGTTTAAACTTGAAATATTTAAGCAGGAAAGCAAACTTTGAAATTTATTTTATGATTTTTCCAAATTTTGTTTTAGAATGTAAAGTTTTTTTTATAAAGTTAAAGTTTTCCTCAAAATTTGAATTTTTTCCTCAAAAATGTTAATTCAAACTATTTTTTCAATTTGGTCAAAACATAAATATGTAGTATAACAACCGGATTATTTATAATTTTATTGTTATAGCCTTCACTGAAAAAATGTAATAAAAAAATGTGGAAAAAATAATACTGAAAAATTAATTTAGAAACCAAAAAAATAAGTTTTAAATGTTCAACATTTTGTAGGCTATCGCCTTGCTCTTTAAATATACGAATTTTAATGACCCTTCTGTTTAACTTCCAGATATCCCATCTTGGATAGTCCCTTTTGACGCTGCCGGCGACTTGAAAATAACCCAAATAAATTGTCGACATTGTTTAAGTTCCATAAATCGTTTCTGAAACCCCGACATCTGGCGTTTCTAATGAATTAAAATAGTTTATACTATAAAAAGCCCCAATGCTGAGTTTCTGTTTGCCGGCATGCCGATGGTCCATAAATAGCGGTATATCCACACGGAGCCCGTGAAATAAGGTCCGATGTTTCCTAAACATAGGTCCACTCGACTAGACGCCAAGCCGTCTACTATTGTTCGCGCTTCGCCAGCCTTGCATTCGAAATTGAAAAGTAGAATTTCCTCTATTCTTTCCAATCGTAATGTACGTTCAAAAAAAAAAAAACTAGAAAGTTTCGACCTACGTTTAGCTATTCCTAGCATGTGTCATTTGCCAAATAACCATTCTTCAAGTTAAAAAACTTTTTCAAAAAAAAGGTTCATATTGCGACCGCCAATCATTTATTAATTCCACTCGTCAGTAACATTTTAGTCTTATCTTATTTTTACAGATCGTTGATAATTAATCATTTAAATGGAATTCACTTTGTACTTGATATCTAACGTCGATGCATCTTAAAAATTTCCGTCCAGATTACCATAAATTAAGCGTTCGAGAAATCTGATATTTCGGGTTTCGCAAAGGCGAAGGATTGCATTCGATAGGTTTCCTCGGCGATTGCGACGCCACAACATTTCCCACTACATAGAAAAGCTTTAACGGTCAATTTGTATGCAAATTTTACAACCGAACTGTATTTTTCATAGGCAATGAAATGCAATTTCAGAATAAAAGCGCTCCGCATGTTTATATTTATCTGTTTCATTATAATAAAATTCATATAAAAACACCTACTATCCCAGGAAACTTAATTTAAAATAAAATGTTTCTGTAATAACGTAAATTAACGCTAAAATTGCATTTTATTGGTATTAGCCGAGCCGAGGAAATATCGAGCTGCATTAATTACATGTTAAGAGTTGGTCTGATAAAATCGGATTCCACTGCTTAAGATGCTTCTTAAATCATTCCAATTATCGGCGTTATGGTACTTTTTACTTGGCAACGCTATAATTAAGTTAGAAGTTCTTTATAACCTATAAATTCTTTCATTGTGTTTTGCAATGTTGCCATTTATCCTGCAACTGGAGGTAGGATACGATTAATCAATCGATTATTTTATTTCGATTGCATAATTAATCAAATTATATCATATCGTGCATCTTGATCAATCAAAAATTGACTAATTTCGCCGGCTAACTACTTTTTGCATTTCATATCATTACGAAGGTAACGAACGGATGAGGATATTTATTTCGGAATTTTCTAGTTTATTTTTCGTTCTAGTTTCATTTTCGTTAAAACGTCTATTTTCTATCCCTAGTTTGGAGGAACCCCTATCTGAAGTCGGTTCAGTAATTGAGCCGTGAAAAGAACGGGGACAGACAGACAGACAAAGACACTTTCACATTTATATGGTAATAGTAGGGGCTTCAAATTGAAGAAGTGTTAAACTTTGTTCTCGAGACAAACTCCAACATTTAAAATAAAATAACACGAAATTAGACAACTTTGTTACTTTTACTCGCCTCTGATAAGTTTTAAAGTTGGATAATTTTTGGTACCAAAGCAATGGCATTTTGTAACGTGATTATCAAACAAATTGCACTTCATACTGTTAGATGAAGATAGGGGT